>CP136055.1:82977025-84177025 GCA_032464435.1 Aegilops umbellulata | reverse complement strand
GAATTAAGCCTTTGCTGTCCTACGGCCTGTTAACGGCCTGTTACCGTGCTGGGCCGATACTAATTACGCCCGATTACGGCCCATGTAGACCCGTTTATCCGACGGCCCGAGGCCCACCGATTACAGGCCCCTTTATCGACGGCCCGTAGGAGACCCATGGACCCTACAGCCCGTATATGGCCCATGGTAGTTGCGGCCACTAGCAAACTAGGGAAAAGGAAGACTAGGAAATAAATAAGGCCGAAACTAACGCTAGGCTATTAAGGCGATTGCATAGATTACATCCACTCGGCATCAAAGATCGCCACCAGTGCAAATATAGGGAACACCCTACACTATACAAAAATGGCTTGCTGTTTTCTTCAGCCGGTGGCTGCACGTTAAGAATAAATTTTGTATCGCACCAAAACAAATTACAACTATATAACAAAAGGAAGGTTGGCATAAAACTTAACAGTGTAGCAGATAAATGCACCACCAGAAGTTCAGAAGCTCAGTTCATTTGACCTGACTGTTATGTTTTCATGCCGTATTGTCCGATGGAGCACCATAACCCTCGCCTTCATTTCCCCTAGGCTCCTGAACAAAATAGCAAATGTCTGATAGTCTGGTTTCAAAACCATGCATAT
This sequence comes from Aegilops umbellulata, assembly GCA_032464435.1. Taxonomy (NCBI): domain Eukaryota; kingdom Viridiplantae; phylum Streptophyta; class Magnoliopsida; order Poales; family Poaceae; genus Aegilops; species Aegilops umbellulata. Next base: position 84,176,396 of record CP136055.1, on the reverse strand, counting down.
CTTGACGACATTGAGCAATGTTTCTCCTTGTTTCACAAAGGGTCTCTGTTAGGGAATGGACTTGTGTCTGGAGCGCAGATACAACATTGCTTTGAGCTTGCATATCTTGATCATGAGGCAGTTTGGACGATATTGCCTTAACAACCAACCCAGTATTACGCAGGAACGTGCTTTTGGCACTGTTAGTGGACAGGTAATGACCCACTGCAGCAAGAGCTGACATTGCGGTTATAGTTGCCTCGCCACCTTCAGAAGGTGGCGGTTCCACCATTTTTTCCATAGCTCGCTGAAAAGTTGAGGTTTTACATTAGTAGTACCAGAATAGAAGATATTAAGGAGCAGCAAAACCAAACAAAATTGCTTTGGTCTATATACAGAACTTATTCTGGTGAACCCATGTAAAATATTAGTTGTATTTTATTGCAAAGTACATAATAAAACCAGGTTCCAAACATACGACCATGTACCATCGCTAATGTATTGTCTATTTCTTCACATTGTATTTGTCACATCCCACCTAGCTCATGCATTAGAGTGTGCATCATGTTTACTTTTGACAGAAAATTGAAATGGGGAAGGCAGAACCCCCAGCACCCCCCCTGAATCTACTAGGGTTTACTAAAATCTTTTTCAATGAACCTGAAATGCCCTTCTAAAATGTTCATCATCTTTGCTTTGGTCTTAAACCTCTGGCAAAAATAGTGCACATTTTTCTAGGTCAACAAAAGGTCATTGAATTAATGCATTAGTATTTGAATTTGGGCATTTAAAATTTATAAAACATTTCAAATGCCCAAATATCTCCAAACTAAAATGTTCCTTGCTGGAAATATTCCAACTAAGGACCAGGTGCAGTTTGGTGATTTTTGGAGTTGTTTTAGTATTTTTAATAAGTCTACAAAGTTACAGAAAAATAGAAAAGGAAATAAAAAGGGAAATACTTACCTGGCACCTGCAACCGGCCCACCTGCCGGCCCAGCCCAGCTGCCGCGCCAGCGAGCTGCTTGGCTCGGCCAGGCAGGCACGCAGGTGCTCGACGCCGGCACCAGCGAGCGCCACGCAGCTCCCCGCCGCCCTGCTTCACCTCCTCGCCGCCTCGCTGCCCTGGACGACCTCCACGTCGTGCCCCCGACCCCGTGGACACGTCCACTTCTCCCCTGTCTCTCTCCTTCGCTCTCCCCCGCCATGGCCGACGCCATCGTCGCCGCTCCGCCGTCATAGCCGTAGCCACCGTCGTCCCCGTGCCACAAGACCGTGTCCAACCTCTCCGCCGTCGTCGACTTCGTCGAGCAGCACGAGCCCGAGCGCTCGCGTGCCTCGAAGCCACTATACCGACCTCGTCTTCACCGAGCATCGCCGGAGATCCCTTTCGCTGTCGCCGCCGCACCAGCTCGTCCCCGACCGCGCCGTCAGCTCCGTCGCAACCGCGGTGAGCCTAGCTAGCTTCCCTTCCCCTCCGTTCTGCTTCTCGTGCACCACAGCGACTGCACGTAGTTCAACCGCACCCGCCGCCGCGGAGCTCGTCGCCGACGAGGCTCCGGCAACCCAATGGCCGCACCACCTTGTCCACTAGCCTCACCGCACACCCAGGGGCCCGACGCATCACTCCACGCGCCTCGCCGTGCCCCGCAGCCCCGGATTCACCTTCGCCCGAGCCCCGGCGCCGCCAAACTCGTCGCCGGCGTCAACTCCGGCGACCCCGAGGCCAACTACCACCACCACTCGATGCGGCTCACCTCCCGCATCACGTAGACGTGCTCCGCCGTCGTTTTGGTCGCCGGAGCGCGAATCTGCACTTCCTCCGCCGCGTCTGGACGTCGCCAGCGGCTCAACGCCGGCGGAGTTGACCCGCTGACCCCTTTTTGACCACGGGTGGGCCCAGTTTGACCCCCTGGGTCTATGACATGTGGGCCCCGCCCGCTAACTAATCCAGGATTAGGAATAATCTAATCTGTTTAAGCTAATGACCCTGACACGCGGGACCCACGCATCAGGTTTGACCTGGACCGGGTCTGTTGACCTGCTGAGGTCAGCATGACCTCATGCTGACGCCACAATTAATTTTCTGGATTTATTTTTGCACAGGAAATTCCAGAAATTAGTTCAAACTTCAAAAATTCATAGAAAATTATCTATAACTCCAAATGCAAAGTTTTATATATGAAAAATTATCAGAAAAATCCAACCTATCCATTGGTACTAGTTTCATGCATGTCAGAACAAGTTAAACCCACTGTTTGGGCATTACAAGATGATACACTAATATGATCTTATTAAATGAGTTTCGATTAGAATCTTTGGTTCAAATGGGTTCATTCCCTTCTGGTTTAACCTACACTAGGTCAGGACACATTCATATTGCCATGTCATAGCATGCATCATATTGCTGCATATCGCCATGTATTGATTGTGTTCCGATGTGCTCATCGTGGTAGGTTCTGCCTCCGGGGATATCTCCGAGTATCCAACTGAAGGGCAGTGTCCCACGACCACTCCATCAGGCAAGCAACCCATTGATCATTCCGATACAAACCCATGTTCTCGCTTCTGCTCTCGTTACTGCATTAAGACAACGCGTTTCAAACTGCTGTGTGTCGCGGTAGTTGAACCCACTTCCTTTGCATGACCTGTCATTGCCACAGTAACTAGATGAAACCCACTAGCATGTGTAGGAGTTGATTGAGCCAATACATGTGTGTGTGTTCCTACCATGCTATGCTTGCTATGCTTAGAGTTGTGTCAGGTCTGGCTCATCGGGATGATGAACTGGAGTGAAAGGTTGTGTCGGTGACAAGAGTGAAGTGTTGAACACGATTTGGTAAAGGAATCGATGAGAGGCCATGTAGGAGTACATGGTGGGTTGTTTCATTGAGGCCGATCTTAAGAACTGAGATCTGTGTGTGTGATTTAAGGTTCAGCTACTACCACACATTGGGATCCTTAATTGACTCTCTCGGCTTCTTGATCACGCTTGTCCTCTGTCCAGGAGTTGCAAAGTAGTTTCTGGTGTTTGTAGCATGCTGGGGGCCGCACGCGGCGCTGACCATCGGGGTGGGCTGTGTTGCGGTAGGCACGTGGCACGGTGTACCGATTCGCCCGTTTGGTGTCTCGGGAACCCTGTTCACATCGTTCGGGGTCGTTAGTGGAAACCTCGGCCGGACTCCCTGCGGATGGAACCCGAATAGGCGATAAACCTGGACTGGCGACTTGAGTGTTTAGGTAGGCCGTGGCCGACACCCTCGCTGGGCTTCCGCTTGAAGGTTGCCGAGTACATGTCGTGTAAACGGCGATAAGTGGTGAGAGCGTGTGTGAAGAAGTACACCCCTGCAGGGTATAAATCTATTCGAATAGCCGTGTCCGCGGTAAAGGACTACTTGGTCACCTATACAGTTCATAGATAAGTAAATGGATACTACTAAAACCCTCAAGATAAGTGTGAGTACCGCGGATGGCCCTCTCGCAGGATGGCGAGAGAGGATCCACGGTGGAGTATTGTGTTGGTGTTAGTGGACTCGTGTGCGGCAAATGATTTACAAGTGGTGTCTATCGTAGGATAGCTTAGCCAAGAGTCAAAGCTGGCTTGCTGCAATAACCCCACTACCTTCTTGAGAATGTGCATGTATGATAGGTTCCTGTTGTAAGACTTGCGGAGTACTTCTGTACTCATGTTGCTTTAATCATGTTTTTCAGACGACTGCACCAACCCCTCTGATGGGTTCTATGTAGACCTCGACGTTGACGAGTGACTTATCACCCAGGTGGTGATCCAAGACTTGTGAAGGGTCGTTGTAGATAGACAGGCTTCGTCAAGCCTTCTTTCTTTCTAGTGTCTGTACTCAGACTACTTTGCTTCCGCATGTGCTTGTATGTTGTATGACTTGAGTGTTGGGTCATGTGACCCTTATCTGTATGGATGATATGTATGGCTCCTCGGAGCCTTCTAAATAAAGTACTTGAGTCGTAGAGTACTGTTGTGATGCCATGTTGTATTTACTCATATCGGCATATTGTGTGTATGATTGAAATGCTTGGTATGAGTGGGATCCGACTATCTAGTTGTTTATCCTTGGCAGCCTTTCATATGGGGAAATGTAAGTCTTGTGCTTCTGAGCGATAGTAGTCCGCTACAGCCCGGTTCACCGGAGTCCTGCTAGACCAGCACTACTGCTTGGACACTTGACTGGCCGGCATGTGTTTCACGTCGTTCCTATGTCTGTCCCTTCGGGGAAATGTCACGCGCTGTTATTCGGAGTCCTGCCTAGCCTGCTACAGCCCGGGTTACCGGAGTCCTGTTAGCCCAGTGCTACAGCCCGAATAAATACGTTGATGACCGACATGCTCGATGGGATTCACGTATGCCTGTCCTCATAGGCTAGCGCCGCTTTGGGATCACGACTAGCCATGTCGGCCCGGGTTCTCTGTCATATGGATGCTAGCGACACTATCATATACGTGAGCCAAAAGGCGCAAACGGTCCCGGGCCAGGTAAGGTGGCACCCGTGGGAGTACCGTGCGTGAGGCCGCAAAGTGATATGATGTGTTACACGCTGGATCGGTGTGGCTTAGGATCGGGGTCCTGACAGCGTTGGTATCAGAGCCGGACTGCCTGTAGGTTCGCTAAGCCAAACTGGTCGATGTCGAGTCTAGAAATGCTTTAGTTATATGTAGGGGAATTGATTGTGGGAGGGAACGTAAGGCTCTTTTACTCCTTTACCTTATGCCCTCTATTCTGAGTCATTCTCTTCTCATTCTACGTGGGTTAAGGACTAGGCTCTCTTCTCTCTATCAGGTTCACGTGTTACTAAATCCGTAGTAACTTATAGGATTGTTGGTTCAACCCAGTTCAGTTCTACTAAAGTTTAGTATGTTGCCTTTTGAACCAGAACCTTGATATGATGTTGTTGAGTGGTTTCGCAAACTGTTGTGGATGTCTCAAGTCTTTTTCTGAGCATTTACAGCCGTTATGCTGTCCAATTTCATCCAGTAATTCTAATGCCTTCGCACTATTTTGTGCTTTCAGATGGCTACCCGTCCCCAGAACCAAGTGGTTCGTCTGACCCGTTGCATCGGTATATGTGGTCATACCGCCATGTTGGTTCGAGTGATGGTTGAGGCAGGTTACCGATGGTACCCTGAATACACCGTCGAAGAGCAGTTTAGAGATTTCAACCAGAGCCAATATCTGTGCACGGTCAGGATATATCCATCTTATCCCGGAGCCACGGAACCACTCCACTGTTCTTATGGACTCGGGATCACTATTGGGATGTCCGTTCAAGATGCAGCCTACTCGATGATGACCATTATGCGAGCTAGAACTGCCTTGTTGAGCAACACTGATTTTCGCTACATGCCAGCATCCCTCCCTGGGGCGCATGGTTACCTTCAGGGCATGTACAGTGATGCATCCCATGAGGACTCACTCCTTTGCACCACTACTGAGATGTTGGAAGATAAGGACCGTGAAAACCGGGCCTTGCGTATGGAGATCTTTAATGCTCGTGCTGATCATTGGGCCACCTTGACGAGGTTTGCACCTGCTGTGCAAGCCGGATACATGGACATGAGAGACTTGTATCCTGTGCGGGCTAGTCTGCCAGACTTCATGGAATGGCGTGAGGTGGGAGGCATCACCCCTCCTCGTGGACCTCGTCTGCCGCCGTCTGTTGGACCGAGGCCGCACCCAAGTCCCTATAGTCCACAAGCACCGCAGGACCGTCTGTTCCCAGATGACCATGTTCCGCTTCCAGGTCTGGGTGGTGACTTCTATGAGGACTTCTACGGAGCCGTCTGAGCTTGTAGCAGTCTCGCTAGTATTGTAATAGTTGTATGCCCACCGTCCTGCGTGATTGTGGGATATAACTTAGTGTGTATCAATTCCGGAAGTGTAGAAAAATAATGTGTAGGAGCTTGGAATGCCTCCGATGAGATGTAACGTCTTTCATCATAGTGGTACTTCAGCCGGGCTTGTACTAAACTATGTATGGTGTGTATGACTGTTGGTGTATATATGGCAGTTTCTATATTACCATGTCATACGGATGATCATCTCTGCATTCCTTGTTATCCATTACATTCCGCACTTCCTTGGCCAGATTTTGCCATCCTGGTTTAAATCGCTGTTTTGTTTTCCCAGGATGGTCAACACCCGCAGCAACCCTGCTGCTTCGGAGCAGGGAGAAGCTAGTGCACCTAGAGAGGAAAGTCTGCCTCAACCACCTTCTCTGGCCGAAGTGATGCTGGAGGCAGAGCGCAACAGGCGCGACACCAACCGCTTGTTAGAGCGGATTGAGCAGAACACTGCACGCCAGCAGAGGATCAATTCGGTGTCCATCAATGACTTTGTCAAGCTGTACCCGCCAAAGTTCAATCATTCCATCGAACCTCTCGATGCGGATGACTGGCTCCGCAGCATCGCCCACAAGCTACGTTCTGCCAACGTGGCTGAAGATGATAAAGTCACCTTTGCTGCCTATCACCTCGAAGGCCCTGCCAGCCTTTGGTGGGAGAATTATGAAGCTATGCGTCCGGTCGGCCAACTCACTACTTGGGCTGATTTCAGTGCCGCTTTTCGTGAGCATCATATTCCGGAAGGTCTCATGGATCGCAAGAGGGAGGAGTTCTGTAACTTCACCCAGGGGAAGCTGACTGTGGATGCATACAGTCGCGAGTTTGGAAAGCTTGCACGCTATGCTCCCGAAGAGGTATCCACCGATGCCAAGAAGCAGGCAAGGTTCCGCAAGGGACTTAGCCCTGAGCTCCGTCGTGACCTTCGTCTGCATGATTGCATTTCTTTTCCGAAGCTAGTCAATAAGGCCATCAGTGCCGAGACAGGGCAGAATGATTTTGAAGCTTCACGCAAGCACTCCCGTGACTATGGTTCTTCATCCGGCTCTGGACTTCAGAAGCGCCGGGTCTGGATTCCAAATTCTGCTATGCCACCCAGGTATACTCCGAGGCCATCCTTTGAGGCGCCTCGCCCCAATCAGCAGTATGTGCCGCCCAAGACTTTTGGTGGCCCCACTGCCAATGCTGCTCCACGCCCCAATTCGATAACTTGCTTCAAGTGTGGTGAGCCGGGCCACTACATCCGTGAGTGTCCCCAGAACAACCCCAGTCAGTTCGGAAAGTCTGTTGGACGTGGTAAGTCAACAGCAAAGGTGCTTGTCGCCAAGCCAGCCACCACTGCTCGTGGCCATGTCAACTACGTTTCAGCTGAAGAAACTCAAGAGGACCCCAACGTCGTTCTCGGTACGCTCCTTGTTAATTGCCATCCGGCAACTGTTCTCCTTGATACTGGAGCATCTCATTCATTTATTTCTGAGAGCTATGCTCGTTTGCACAACACCACCTTTTGTGATATGCCCACCTCCATGGTAATTCAAACCCCTGGTTCTAAGTGGCAAACCTCTAGAATCAGCCATGGAAATGAAATTCTTGTTGACAGATTGGTCTTCCTTGCGTCCCTAATAGCTCTCAAGTCCTCAGACATTAACATCATCTTGGGTATGGACTGGATGTCAGCTCATTACGCCAAGATTGACTGCTCAACTAGAACTGTTCAACTTACCCATCCATCGGGCAAGACAGTCAATGTTTTGACCCGAGTATCGGAGCGTCAGCTCTACTCCCTAAATGCCAATCCCCTTCCAGACCTCGAAGATATTCCGGTAGCCCGTGACTTCCCGGATGTCTTTCCAGAGGAACTGCCAGGTGTTCCACCTGACAGAGATGTCGAGTTCGTGATAGACCTTGTTCCAGGAACCGTCCCAATCTCTAGGAGACCTTATAAGATGGCACCCCTAGAACTAGCTGAGCTTAAGAAACAACTCGATGAGTCCTTGCAAAAGGGTTTCATCCGCCCTAGTTCATCTCCATGGGCTTGCCCCGTCCTCTTCGTCAAGAAGAAGGATGGAACGGATCGGATGGTTGTGGATTATCGACCTGTCAATTTGGTTACTATCAAGAACAAGTATCCGCTCCCCAGGATCAACGACCTGTATGACCAGCTCGCTGGATCCTCAGTCTTTTCCAAGATGGATTTGAGGTTGGGCTACCATCAAATCAAAATCAAGAACGAGGACATTCCCAAAACGGCTTTCGTCACTCGTTACGGCCAATACGAGTACACCGTCATGTCCTTCGGTTTAACCAATGCTCCAGCCACCTTCTCTCGGTTAATGAACTCAATCTTCATGGAGTATTTGGATAAATTCGTCGTGGTATACCTCAATGATATACTCATCTACTCCAAGAATGAGGAAGAACATGCCGAACATCTAAGGCTAGTATTGATGAAACTTCGAGAGCATCGCCTTTATGCCAAATTCTCCAAGTGTGAATTCTGGTTGCCAGAAGTGACCTATCTGGGCCATGTAATCTCTGGTAAGGGCATTGCTGTCAATCCCGAGCGAGTTCAAGCTGTCCTTGACTGGACTCCACCTGAAACGGTTAAGCAAGTTCGGAGTTTCCTTGGTTTAGCGAGCTATTGCCGCCGCTTCGTCGAGAATTTTTCCAAAGTTGCTAAGCCTCTAACTGAACTCCTCAAGAAAGATAAAAAGTTCGAGTGGACCCCACAGTGCGAGTTCAGCTTTCAGGAACTGAAAAGACGCCTGACATCTGCTCCCGTACTGGTACCACCAGACTTCTCTAAGGACTTTGTTATCTACTGCGACGCCTCGCGACAAGGACTAGGTTGCATACTCATGCAAGATCGTCATGTGATTGCCTACGCATCTCGACAGTTGCGTCCACATGAGGATAATTATCCCACACATGATCTAGAGCTTGCAGCAGTAGTCCATGCACTCAAAACCTGGCGACATTACCTTCTGGGTAATCGTTGCGAAATTTACACTGATCACCAAAGTTTGAAATATATCTTCACCCAGCCGGATTTTGAATCTCAGGCAAAGACGTTGGGTCGAGTTGATCTCGGATTACGACCTAGGAATAACTTACACCCCAGGCAAAGCCAATGTCATGGCTGATGCACTAAGTCGTAAATCTTATTGTAACAACCTGAGGTTACAACAAAGTCAACCACTTCTCCACGAGGAATTTCGTAAGCTTAACCTTTACATTGTTCCTCGAGGATTCCTTTCCACCCTGGTGGCGAAACCTAACCTTACGGATCAAATCATAACCGCTCAGCGGTATGATAGAGGAATATCTCGGATCAAGGAAAACATCGCTAGCGGAGTTGCTAAATGTTTTTCCATGGATGAACGAGGTGTTGTCTTCTTTGAGAACCGCTTGGTGGTTCCCAAGAAACAACATTTACGACAATTGATCCTTAAGGAAGCCCATGAATCCCCTCTCACCGTTCATCCCGGTAGTACTAAGATGTATCAAGACCTACGCCAGAGGTTTTGGTGGACCAGGATGAAGAGAGAAATCGCTCACTACATTGCAACTTGCGACGTCTGTTGTCGTGTTAAAGCAGAGCATCAACGGCCTGCTGGCACCCTTCAACCATTGGAGATCCCTGAATGGAAATGGGATAAAGTCGGTATGGATTTCATTACCGGGTTTCCCAGGACCAAAAGAGGGAATAATGCTATCTTCGTTGTTGTCGATCGTCTTTCCAAAGTAGCCCACTTCTTACCTGTTCGCGAGAGTATAACCGCTAGCCAGCTAGCTGATTTGTACATCTCTCGAATAGTATCTCTCCATGGTGTTCCATTGGAAATTAATTCAGACCGTGGAAGTCTTTTCACCTCTCGATTTTGGGAAAGTTTCCAAAATGCTATGGGGACTCGTCTCTCCTTTAGCACCGCCTTCCATCCTCAATCAAGTGGTCAAGTAGAGCGAGTCAATCAAATTCTGGAGGATATGCTCCGAGCTTCTGTCATCTCTTCTGGTATGAATTGGGAGAAGTGCCTTCCATTCGCCGAGTTCGCTTATAACAACAGTTATCAAGCTAGCTTGGGTAAAGCTCCTTTCGAAGTTCTTTATGGACGAAAATGTCGAACGCCTCTTAACTGGTCAGAAACCGGCGAGAGACAACTCTTTGGCCCGGACATGATCCAGGATGCAGAAGAGCAGGTTCGCATTATTCGTGAGAAGTTGAAAACCGCCCAGTCTCGACAAAAGAGTCAGTATGACCGCAAGCATAAGCCCATGGCTTATGAAGTCGGCGAGATGGCTTACCTTCGGGTTACACCTTTAAAGGGAACCCATCGATTCGGTATCAAAGGCAAATTGGCTCCTCGTTACATTGGACCTTTTCGCATTCTTGCCAAACGAGGAGAAGTTGCCTACCAACTGGAACTACCTCCGCATCTCTCCAGAGTCCATGATGTCTTCCACGTTTCTCAACTCAGGCGTTGCTTCTCGGATCCTATCCGTGGAGTGGACCACGAAACGCTTGATCTCCAAGATAACCTCACTTATCGGGAATACCCCGTTCGTATCCTTGATCAAGCCGAGCGTACCACTCGATGCCACAATATCAAGTTTCTCAAGGTTCAATGGTCACACCATTCCGAGCAAGAAGCTACATGGGAAAGGGAGGATCGTCTTCGACTCGAGTACCCCACCTTCTTTCCGACAGTTCCTAAATCTCGGGACGAGATTCTTTTGAGTGGGGGTGAGTTGTCACATCCCACCTAGCTCATGCATTAGAGTGTGCATCATGTTTACTTTTGACAGAAAATTGAAATGGGGAAGGCAGAACCCCCAGCACCCCCCCTGAATCTACTAGGGTTTACTAAAATCTTTTTCAATGAACCTGAAATGCCCTTCTAAAATGTTCATCATCTTTGCTTTGGTCTTAAACCTCTGGCAAAAATAGTGCACATTTTTCTAGGTCAACAAAAGGTCATTGAATTAATGCATTAGTATTTGAATTTGGGCATTTAAAATTTATAAAACATTTCAAATGCCCAAATATCTCCAAACTAAAATGTTCCTTGCTGGAAATATTCCAACTAAGGACCAGGTGCAGTTTGGTGATTTTTGGAGTTGTTTTAGTATTTTTAATAAGTCTACAAAGTTACAGAAAAATAGAAAAGGAAATAAAAAGGGAAATACTTACCTGGCACCTGCAACCGGCCCACCTGCCGGCCCAGCCCAGCTGCCGCGCCAGCGAGCTGCTTGGCTCGGCCAGGCAGGCACGCAGGTGCTCGACGCTGGCACCAGCGAGCGCCACGCAGCTCCCCGCCGCCCTGCTTCACCTCCTCGCCGCCTCGCTGCCCTGGACGACCTCCACGTCGTGCCCCCGACCCCGTGGACACGTCCACTTCTCCCCTGTCTCTCTCCTTCGCTCTCCCCCGCCATGGCCGACGCCATCGTCGCCGCTCCGCCGTCATAGCCGTAGCCACCGTCGTCCCCGTGCCACAAGACCGTGTCCAACCTCTCCGCCGTCGTCGACTTCGTCGAGCAGCACGAGCCCGAGCGCTCGCGTGCCTCGAAGCCACTATACCGACCTCGTCTTCACCGAGCATCGCCGGAGATCCCTTTCGCCGTCGCCGCCGCACCAGCTCGTCCCCGACCGCGCCGTCAGCTCCATCGCAACCGCGGTGAGCCTAGCTAGCTTCCCTTCCCCTCCGTTCTGCTTCTCGTGCACCACAGCGACTGCACGTAGTTCAACCGCACCCGCCGCCGCGGAGCTCGTCGCCGACGAGGCTCCGGCCACCCAATGGCCGCACCACCTTGTCCACTAGCCTCACCGCACACCCAGGGGCCCGACGCATCACTCCACGCGCCTCGCCGTGCCCCGCAGCCCCGGATTCACCTTCGCCCGAGCCCCGGCACCGCCAAACTCGTCGCCGGCGTCAACTCCGGCGACCCCGAGGCCAACTACCACCACCACTCGATGCGGCTCACCTCCCGCATCACGTAGACGTGCTCCGCCGTCGTTTTGGTCGCCGGAGCGCGAATCTGCACTTCCTCCGCCGCGTCTGGACGTCGCCGGCGGCTCAACGCCGGCGGAGTTGACCCGCTGACCCCTTTTTGACCATGGGTGGCCCAGTTTGACCCCCTGGGTCTATGACATGTGGGCCCCGCCCGCTAACTAATCCAGGATTAGGAATAATCTAATCTGTTTAAGCTAATGACCCTGACACGCGGGACCCACGCGTCAGGTTTGACCTGGACCGGGTCTGTTGACCTGCTGAGGTCAGCATGACCTCATGCTGACGCCACAATTAATTTTCTGGATTTATTTTTGCACAGGAAATTCCAGAAATTAGTTCAAACTTCAAAAATTCATAGAAAAATTATCTATAACTCCAAATGCAAAGTTTTATATATGAAAAATTATCAAAAAAATCCAACCTATCCATTGGTACTAGTTTCATGCATGTCAGAACAAGTTAAACCCACTGTTTAGGCATTACAAGATGATACACTAATATGATCTTATTAAATGAGTTTCCATTTGAATCTTTGGTTCAAATGGGTTCATTCCCTTCTGGTTTAACCTACACTAGGTCAGGACACATTCATATTGCCATGTCATAGCATGCATCATATTGCTGCATATCGCCATGTATTGATTGTGTTCCGATGTGCTCATCGTGGTAGGTTCTGCCTCCGGGGATATCTCCGAGTATCCAACTGAAGGGCAGTGTCCCACGACCACTCCATCAGGCAAGCAACCCATTGATCATTCCGATACAAACCCATGTTCTCGCTTCTGCTCTCGTTACTGCATTAAGACAACGCGTTTCAAACTGCTGTGTGTCGCGGTAGTTGAACCCACTTCCTTTGCATGACCTGTCATTGCCACAGTAACTAGATGAAACCCACTAGCATGTGTAGGAGTTGATTGAGCCAATACATGTGTGTGTGTTCCTACCATGCTATGCTTGCTATGCTTAGAGTTGTGTCAGGTCTGGCTCATCGGGATGATGAACTGGAGTGAAAGGTTGTGTCGGTGACAAGAGTGAAGTGTTGAACACGATTTGGTAAAGGAATCGATGAGAGGCCATGTAGGAGTACATGGTGGGTTGTTTCATTGAGGCCGATCTTAAGAACTGAGATCTGTGTGTGTGATTTAAGGTTCAGCTACTACCACACATTGGGATCCTTAATTGACTCTCTCGGCTTCTTGATCACGCTTGTCCTCTGTCCAGGAGTTGCAAAGTAGTTTCTGGTGTTTGTAGCATGCTGGGGGCCGCACGCGGCGCTGACCATCGGGGTGGGCTGTGTTGCGGTAGGCACGTGGCACGGTGTACCGATTCGCCCGTTTGGTGTCTCGGGAACCCTGTTCACATCGTTCGGGGTCGTTAGTGGAAACCTCGGCCGGACTCCCTGCGGATGGAACCCGAATAGGCGATAAACCTGGACTGGCGACTTGAGTGTTTAGGTAGGCCGTGGCCGACACCCTCGCTGGGCTTCCGCTTGAAGGTTGCCGAGTACATGTCGTGTAAACGGCGATAAGTGGTGAGAGCGTGTGTGAAGAAGTACACCCCTGCAGGGTATAAATCTATTCGAATAGCCGTGTCCGCGGTAAAGGACTACTTGGTCACCTATACAGTTCATAGATAAGTAAATGGATACTACTAAAACCCTCAAGATAAGTGTGAGTACCGCGGATGGCCCTCTCGCAGGATGGCGAGAGAGGATCCACGGTGGAGTATTGTGTTGGTGTTAGTGGACTCGTGTGCGGCAAATGATTTACAAGTGGTGTCTATCGTAGGATAGCTTAGCCAAGAGTCAAAGCTGGCTTGCTGCAATAACCCCACTACCTTCTTGAGAATGTGCATGTATGATAGGTTCCTGTTGTAAGACTTGCGGAGTACTTCTGTACTCATGTTGCTTTAATCATGTTTTTCAGACGACTGCACCAACCCCTCTGATGGGTTCTATGTAGACCTCGACGTTGACGAGTGACTTATCACCCAGGTGGTGATCCAAGACTTGTGAAGGGTCGTTGTAGATAGACAGGCTTCGTCAAGCCTTCTTTCTTTCTAGTGTCTGTACTCAGACTACTTTGCTTCCGCATGTGCTTGTATGTTGTATGACTTGAGTGTTGGGTCATGTGACCCTTATCTGTATGGATGATATGTATGGCTCCTCGGAGCCTTCTAAATAAAGTACTTGAGTCGTAGAGTACTGTTGTGATGCCATGTTGTATTTACTCATATCGGCATATTGTGTGTATGATTGAAATGCTTGGTATGAGTGGGATCCGACTATCTAGTTGTTTATCCTTGGCAGCCTTTCATATGGGGAAATGTAAGTCTTGTGCTTCTGAGCGATAGTAGTCCGCTACAGCCCGGTTCACCGGAGTCCTGCTAGACCAGCACTACTGCTTGGACACTTGACTGGCCGGCATGTGTTTCACGTCGTTCCTATGTCTGTCCCTTCGGGGAAATGTCACGCGCTGTTATTCGGAGTCCTGCCTAGCCTGCTACAGCCCGGGTTACCGGAGTCCTGTTAGCCCAGTGCTACAGCCCGAATAAATACGTTGATGACCGACATGCTCGATGGGATTCACGTATGCCTGTCCTCATAGGCTAGCGCCGCTTTGGGATCACGACTAGCCATGTCGGCCCGGGTTCTCTGTCATATGGATGCTAGCGACACTATCATATACGTGAGCCAAAAGGCGCAAACGGTCCCGGGCCAGGTAAGGTGGCACCCGTGGGAGTACCGTGCGTGAGGCCGCAAAGTGATATGATGTGTTACACGCTGGATCGGTGTGGCTTAGGATCGGGGTCCTGACAGTATTGAGGGCTAAGGATAAAGAGACGAAGTTTATAATACGGTAAGCATAGTATGACATCATTCATATCACAAAACAACTAAGAACCGACAAATAGGCAATTATAACGTTGTGTGGGCAAGTCCAGCACGGAACTAGATTACGGGTCAAGATCAAAGGAACATCACTCCTCTCTTTTAAACCTTGTAAGGTGCAATGATATGCTAAGACAATTGTGTATAAAATTGAAAAGAGTAATAGACATTGGCTGCAAACCATGCAATTCAAGGCACAAGTCAGAGTAAGTAGTAGTTAAAAGGCATGAGGATTAAGGACTTACAACATCGGCTTTGACTGGTGTAGTCATGCCCTTCTTCTTGATGGTGTGACAGTCCTTGAAGATTTCCACAGCATTTGGTTCAGGTACTTTTTGGTCCTTGCGGGCTTTCATCTGCATTTCGAACAAGTCAATATAGATCTGATAATATGGTACACCAAAAAGAGTGAAACAACAGCTAATTACAAGAGCCTCGCAGTGTGCGATATAGCTATGAGATCCTGTCGTTTGTTGGAATTTCACTTTCATACGGTTGGCCTTGTTCTTTGAACAGTTCACCTACAAGAAGATATATTTGTGTGGCACATGCGTAAATAGGACTTCAACATGTGATCTAATCACATATATATAATGTACCTGATACTTCGGATCAGACCAGTGTTTAACAAGGCCCCTCCAGTCTTCATCCGATATATTTTCCACTGGAGATGTTTGGGAAAGTTCACTGTTAGCGTTGCCTTCAAAGTGAGTTTTCCTCAAGTTATACCGATACTGTCGCAGAGCAGACGTGAAAACATGGGTGCAAGCTTGTCTGGTTGCATCATCTTGGCTATCCAACTTGAACCTCATCTGTTGAAAATTATGGTAGTCTCATTATCAGCAACCTAGAAAGTATGGGACAGAGCAAGACGATATTACTAGTTTCCATACATAACCATACTTACAGATAAATGGTCGAGGAAGGTGTTGAACTGGGTTTCGTCTTTGTCATTCCTGTACTGAATCCATGTTGGGAGGATACGTACATGACACCTAACGGCAACCACTGCCTCTGATACTAACTTGGCTGACTCTATAGCATCACGTGGCCTTTTTAAACCTGCCTCAAAACGGATCTCCATTCTTCCTCCTCTAGATTTACTTAACCTATCGAGCATTATCCCTGATGTTTGTTTCCTCTTGCGCCTAGGTGCTAGCCAACAACGAACATAGGAAGTGTTAGTGTACATCAAACTGTGAGACTACATATAAAGAAGCATGCAACTGTAACTTGACTCCAGCAACTACCTTCTTGCTGTTGAAGCTCACAAGGTTCATCTGATATTGCCAACTCGTCTTGTGTCAAGAGTGCTTGGGAAGTAGTGTCAGGTGGCAAGGGAGCTTGGGAACGTGCTGCTAGCTTAGTTGACGCACGAGTAAGTCGTGCAGCTTGTAGTACTGTGGTAGGTGTTACAAGAACTAGGGCTGTCTCTGCTTGTTTGGTGGCAGATTTTTGTTTGTGTTTGGATTTTTTTGCAACTCGTGTAGCATGGGATGCCATGTTTGTAGAATTTTCCGCTGGACTTTGACCTTCTATTGCACCATCAGTACTAGCAGAATCTGCAGTATTCATCCACTTCTCATTCCCTGCCATTCTGTGTTTCTTCCTCTTCCTCTGTGCCATGTTAAGTCAAGCCGACAAGAAAAATGAATAGCAATTTAGTTCTTCAGAACAAATTGATGCGTGATGCAGACGAACTGAACTTTGATGTTAGACAACCACATGATAGGAGGATGTAATATGTATGAAAAACAGGACGGAAGAGATAACCAGAACTATGATGTGTAAACTAAGAAGAAGACATTTCACCAAATTAGAAGCAATGCCATGGAAGGTAGACACCATATGAAAGATGCTACAAATAATATCGCTCTGCCAAGTTAACAGTGTCTCATCATAAATGGTGTTTAAACAAATGTGAAGCAGTACAAGAAATAAATCATATGCAAGATGCAAACAACATCACACTACCATGTTAGAGGTCTCTCGTCATCAGTGCCATTGCATATTCACAACATTGCATATTCACAGCTTATGATGTGTAAACTAAGGAGAAGGCATTTCAACAAATTAGAAGCAATGAAAGCTAGACACCATATGAAAGATGCAACGAATATCACTCTACCAAGTTAAAATTGTCTCGTCATAAGTGCCATTTCAACAATTAGTAGTACAAGCTAGAAAAGAATGTGAGATGTAACCTATATCACACTCCGAAGTCAAACGTGTCTTATGATAAGTGATTGTTGCAGGTTACACAACAGTAGTAATTTGATGTAAGAACATGGTGTGATAGACAGATATTGTATGTTCTAGAAACAGGAACACGTGTCTTGTTCAAGTATAATGTGTAAAGTAAGTAGATGGAATTCAACAAAATTAGAAGCAATACAAGCTAGACATCACACATAACATGCAACCACATATAACAGTGCCAAGTTAGAGGGAGCATCGGTGATGCTGCACTAGGGGAGACGTGCTCATCATAAACACAGCTTTGTTGAGTGTCTATGCATGTGTTGTCTTGGAAATCATCTTGGGGGTGTGGAGGAGTAGAAACTGTAGAGGCCCTCCGTTCGGAAGGAGCACCTTTATCCGCTGCCTTGCTAACTTCCTTCCGCTTTATTGATTTTGAATTGTCAAGTAAAACCGACAAGAAAAAACAATAAAGTTCTCTCTTCAGAACTCATTCATGCATGATAGTGACAATCACTACTTTGATGTAAGGCAAACACATGATACCAGGATGGAATATGTATGAAAAACAGGACGACATGGCATGTTCACAATTGTTTGTGTAAACTAAGCAGAAACCATTCCAGCAAATAAGAAGCAATGCAAGCTAGAGACCACATGAAAGATGCAACCAGTATGACTCTGCCAAGTTAAAAGCGTCCCATCATAAATGGAATTTCAACAAATTAGAAGCAACATATGCTATAAATCATATGAAAGATGCAACTAATATCGCACTGCATATACTAAAGGTGTCTCGTCATGTTGATTGATGCGGGATACAAAAAAACAATAGTTTTATGTAAGGAGATGCTTAATAGACAGATGTACTATGTACTAAATACAGGAAGGCATGTCACATTAACAGGTATAATGTATAAGCTAAGCAGACTAGCACATGCAGTTTAACCAGATTGGAAGAATTACAATCTAGACACCATATGCAACATGCAACCACATATCACGCTGCCAAGTTAGAGCAAGTACCTGCGATGCTAGTGTAGGGGAAATGCTGTAATCAACTACAGAGCTACGTTCACTATCTTCATCTAGCATTTCTGTTTCTTGAGAATCATGTCGGGAGGCTGACGCTGCATTCTTTAAATGAGGAGTAGTCCCCTTGCCTGCCTGCCTCGTCATAAGTGATTGATGAGGATTACACAAGAACATTAGTTTGATGTAAGAACATGGTTAATACACAGATGTACTAGTATGTACCAAAAATAGAAAGGCATGTCCTATTCAAAGGTATAATGTGCAAGCTAAGCAGATGCAATTTAACCAAATTGGAAGCAATACAAGCTAGACATCCGGCTGGAGTTGTGAGCATGATCATCTAGGACCTGAGAGCCTGGTGGGAGGCGGGCTGCTTCGCCACCATCGCAGCTTTTTAGTTGGCTTCCAGGTGATGCCTATCTTTGTTGGGCTTGTCACTGGCTCGGCAAGTGCCCTGACTAGCTATTTGTCTTCTGGTGCTCACGGGATGGTGGTTCATGTAAAAAAATATCTTCCCTTATCTTACCGACTTTGGCCTTTCGAATACAAGCTAGACACCATATGCAACATGCAACCACATATGACACCGCGAAGTTAAGGCAAGCACCTGGGATGGTGGTTCATTGTGAGCGAGGTCATCAACTCCAGAGCTATGTTTACCGTCTCCATCTGCTGACATTGCACCCTTTATAGCGCTGTAACGTGTCTTGCCTACCCGCATATGAAGCTGGAGCGACTTCTCTCTTTTCTTTTTGGCTTCTCTCATGGCAGCATATTCTGAAATACCCTTGCATAAAAACACAATAGTGAGAGTAAGGGTGAAGTGTGTGCAGAACTAGTGCACTGTAAAAGTAGCAGATAGCAGGTGGCTGAAAAATAAATGACAGGAGACATATGATAGCTCTACAACATTGCATGTCAAACAAAATTAGATTCTACTCCGTATGATTTTGTAATATATGAGCACAGGAAATGCAGGTACTCCTCCAGCACACCACCACATGTGGTCATATCTAAGATAACAGTCGACTGAAAATAAATAGGTCAGTCGATTTTTTAATGAACCATCCGATCTATAAGGAACGGGTAGATGGCCTTCGTCTACCTCCCGCCAGTCACTGTTGACGATCTTTCTCGAACCGCCAATGACCACCGCCCAGACCCCTGCCTCCGCCGCCCCGCCCTCCCATCGACCTCACACCACCGCCGTGCTTGGCAGCGCCCCCAGGCCATCCCTTTAATCTCGGCCGACCTCCAGATCGGGCGCCAGTAGCTCTAGGCCGCACACGCCCCTAAGATAAACACCAAGGCGCTGCTTCCCCGACGTAATAGGCGTACTAGCGCCTGTTACGCCTGGGAATGCTTCCGTTAATTGGGAATCAACTGGCCAGAAATTGAAATTCAGGGGGGCGACAGACCTCTAGCTAAGGTGAAATAGTACATGAGGAGAAACCTTGTGCATCGCGAGTTACTAGGAACATCTAGTATCAAGAAGAAGCGGTCAACTAGTGTCTTCTGTGGGATGAATACTGTGCAAGCAGAGACGTAAGATTTGCACGAATAAGGGAAGAGGAGTACCTTTTTCGGTTGCCGGTGTGGTCACCTCCACATGTCGCGCCGATCTTCTTCTTTTTACCGAGGAAACCGGTGTTTTGGAGGGTGCAGGATTGGACGAATCCATGGCCAAATTGTTGACTGTGTTGCCGTGGCCATATGTCGGCAAAGGGGAAGCAGATCTGAGGCGGCGAAGGACGGCGTTGCAGGAACAGCTCTGGTGCAGTGGAGGGTGGCGAAGTTGGAGCGGCAGCGGTGAGGCGCAGGACGGCGTGGTTGAACTGGCTCGGGTACGGACGGCTCGGCCTCGGCTTCAACTACTAGCCGTGGAGGGCGTTGCGGTTGAGGTTGTGGTGGACGACGGCGTTGGGGTATCGGCTCCGGTGTGATGGAGGAGGGCGGCGGTTGATGGGTGGGATGGGGTCACGGACGGAGGACGTCGGGGTTTCGCGGCTGGTGGAGAGGTAGTTTTGGCGCCCACGGAGTACGAATGGGGAATCAGACGGGTGGGGGGAACCATGTTTCGGTCTGGGACGTGCTTGTTTTTGGCTATTTGAACAGAAGATGGGACGCGCTTGTTTGAAATTTGGGGAACGTACAAACTTTGCCCCCCTCTTAAATTTCGGACCTACTGCGGGTCGGGGGTAGGATGGTAATCCCAGGTGTCCCAAATAGTTGGCGGGGGCGATTTCGGCCGCGTGCATGTGTGCTTAGGCGGCCATTGTGTATGAATGTTTTTCGGATGCGGTTGCGTGGCGTCTAGATGAAGCTACAAACCTACCCCAGTTTAGACCTTTGGACGTCGGGCCAGTAGCTTTCACGGGTCGGAGTTATTAGAAAAGTAATTTCCTTGTACTACCAAACATTGGTCTCACGCGGTTTTGGGTGAGTAGAGGCTCTTTTGGCGCTTCGTTTAAAATTTTGAAACACAAGCATTCACGTTTAGAGTACTCTTGAACTATGAGGATTGACCTAAATAGACAACATTATATTTGACCTTGTATGTTTGAAAACCTCATTAAATTATCCGCTTCTTTTTAAAATTTTGACACTTGAAAATCCTATAACTACGATTATTTTGGAATGGAGGAGCTAAATTTGAATCTATTTTGTACACGACTACATATGCTATTATGTACAAAATTAGAGCAAAGATTGGTGCCCCCATAATTTAGGTATGGTTTACAAATGCCATGATATCAAATTCAAATAATTGAATGGACTTCATGTTGAATTCAATTTTTTAAACTACCTTAAGTTGAATTCAAATGTATGCTAGTTCATAGGTAGCTATTTATAATGTCCATTGTGTAACTTTCGTATGTATAATGTGCTTTACACACACAACATGAACTATACTCACGTTTATATTCGATTGCTAAAGCGATGCATTGTCTAGAGTTCAAAATACTAACTATGTGGATCAATTGTGTCGAATAATAACATAGACATGCTCAAATTCGATAGAATCTAGATGTCTGATGGATCAATGGCCGCTCCTTAGACGAATTGCAAATATCATGATCCCATCCTAATATTTGGATACAATTTATATCTTTAATCAATGTGTAGAGCAGTCTTTTACGTGTAGTTTCACTCTCCATCGGTGGTCTCTCACACACGCTCACACACTCTCTCCCGAGGTGTCTTTCTCGCACATATGCTCTAGATATAACCCTCCCTCCCTCTCGTAACCATTTACAACTGTTTTCACTAACCTTTATCACAAGCACTCTTCCTCTCGCAAACAAACACACGCACAATCCTCATCGACCCTTTCTATATACATGGACCCGCCTACGTGTCTCATGTACGCACATTATCTTTACGCCTGTCTATCACGCATTGTCTCGCACCTCTCTTCCTAATTGACGAGTATGATTCTAGCAGAGCATTCTGTAGGATGCCCCTTAAATTAGGTTGGATGAATAGTAATATCAGAGATAAAGGGGTTACCTTAGTCCGAGAACCTAGGGTTACAAATCCTAGCCGGCTTTGTCAGTGGACACAGATTCCTTCACAACTCTGCTATCTTTGTCTTGTACGACTATTCATCCATGGGTCTTCCTAAATGCGTCACGGGCCGACCAATGTGGCGCAGGACGGAAATGAACGAAGGGCCTCACCTCGACCCACCAGACCTCACGCGGTGACACACCCTCTGCCCCCATGTCTCATTATCTTCTCACACCCACACATACCAACACAAACGCCACACACACAGAAAAATTCTCCTGGTGCCTCTATTCCCTCCCCCTTGCATATACACACTCAAGGGAATGGAATCTCTTGTCGTGACGTCATATTCGTATCTCTCTCTAGACCACTCTCATTTTTCGTGCTATCTCTCCCATGCCCCCTGTCGGCCCCTCTATCCATGCCTCTCTTGAATACGTAATACACACACATACCACTCTAGGCCCCGCCAAATGCATCAACTACACATTCACACATGTTACATCACGTACCCCATTGATCTAAAAAGCCCTCTCTTCATGTTTATTTCGCATACAACATTACTTTTGAATAAAGTGAGGCCAAAAAATTATTTTCGAGTTTCTACATATATACAACATTACAAAGTTATATGGAGGAGTACGAACGCTAATTTGCATTGCATGGTGCCCACAATGATATTTATTCCGCACTGTGAATTTGTATATTTTTATACTATATACAAAGTTAGTCATAATAAAGAGAAACAAAGAGCATCTCTCTCTCCATCGCATACCCCCCTGTACGCCCCTTTCATGTATGCACACAAAACTATCTCCAGGTCCTCTAAAAGGAAAATTCACGCATGTTTCATCTTTCTCTCATGATATATGCAGTGACGATCATTGTATTTGAAGCGAAAGCACGATACGTACATTGGACTTCATAATCCACTCATTACGGTCACCATTTATGTTTAGTGGTTATTATACAGTCACGGGCCCACCGTACAACTCTGTATTTGCTCATGACATGACTAGTTGACCAGTTAAACGCTCCACGTGGCACCTCTAGTGTTGCATCACATTATCTCAGTACCATCGTGCCCACCTATCGACTTGTATCTACTCTACATCTACACTCTTATAAAATACATAAAATACACTCTTATAAAAAACAGAGTTGGTGATGATGGTGTGCCTGCCATCCTGCAATATAGTCCGTCCGATTTATATCTGAGGGATAGGAAAGAAACTATCGCAATTTTGGAAAAAGGTACCCACACACCTCTCCACATTTGCAAATAAGGCCTTCCCTCATTCATACTTTTCTCTCACAAGATAAACAAGTCATACAAATGATCTTGATGTTACGTGCAACGCACGAGCATCTTGCTAGTAAGAATGAAAACAAACGAAAAAAAAAATATTTGGACGGTGGTTCGAAGTCATGACCGCGGGCACAGCGGACAAGGTGGCCTTGTATTGGTATGCTGAGTCGTCTGTTTTAACACACAGGGGCTGGTGTGGTGATTATACACACATGCACGCATGCACACGAACTGCATCCACGCAACACTCACACAAACACATGCACCCACGCACGTACGCAACACTCACGCGTATACACGCAGCCACACACGCACGCAACACTCACACGCATGCACGCAACACTCACACGCACACACGCACGCATGCATGCACACACGAGTACACCACACGACCAACACACACTCTCACGCTCAAGTGCTCAACCTACACGTGCATGAGCAGACATCAGGCCCTGACAGACACATACACAACCAGGTGATTCCCGCGCACGGGTTGGAGCCTTGTCGCGCCTGTGTAAATTTGTGTTCATCTGACCTTTTGCCTATGCGAACTGACAGGTGGGACCCACAAGGAACGTGGTCAATTTAACTAGTCAACATGGCGCCATGCAGAATATTTGGCCGGTCAACAGAGTGCAATCCGATGCTGAACTGTGAGCAAGTGACCGTATAGTCACCGCAAAACGTATATAGTGACTGTAATCAGCTTATTCTGAAGTTCGGTGACCGTATTACGCTTTTCCCTTTGTAGGCCCTCCAAAACTACATCTCTACACGTTCTCGCATGTTACATCTAACAACTATGCAATACAACACTACTACTACACTCTAACACAATAAATCATATGTGTTTTTAGTTTTACTAGATAATTTGCATACATTAAAATTGCGTTTGAAATGTATGGCCAGTATCATCTACCGCGCGGGAAAAATCCCGCTCTTTCCTGTTTAATCGGGTTTGTATCGATGGATCGTGCGAAACATCAAAACTATAGTACTATACAGTACAAGTGACAGTTCACTGGGCCGTCGTGTCGTCTACTCCTCCGTCATAAGAGTGGAGCGCTTGCTTCCATAAATCTTCTAGTCCCTTTTGCCGACATGTGGGACATCAAGCTACCGGGTCCACGTGCCATACCGGAATATAGTGCAGAGCAGCCGGGGTGAAGCACCCCAGTCATGGCGCCGGTGTAGTAATGATCAATGAGGCGTCAAATCACAAAGCTGCACCTTTCCCGCAGTTAAGTTGGAGGGACGAAGCAACCATCATTTCACTCATTGCTGAATCCGCTTCTCCCTCATCTTCTTCAACTTAACCACATGTTGCTTCTGCCGTTGTTCTGCCTCATGTGGGACGCGGCTCGGCTTGGTAAAGCACTGACACGTGGGACCGCATGTTAGCAAACCACCAGGACAACGTCCTCCGAAAATAAGAAGCCTAATCCTAGACTTACAAAGGGCTACACAACTGCTACCTATACTTTCCATCTAATCTATATATGCCCCCCTGATTTTCAGGTGGGGCGGGCCTAATCCTCTCCTTTAATCTAATCAAATAATCCCACATCACATCAGTTCGTAACTTTATGTAAACCATTACGTGGATGTAGCATTGCTCAAATAAGAAACCTCCCCCGCCATTCGCGTGGCAAAATCACCTCCTTTTTACTAATCTTGATTCTATAATTTTTTAGATCAATATAATTGAGATTTGTATAGATAGCACACAGGATCAAAACAAAGTGGTACGGTTAAGGGCATCCACAATGTGTAGCCAAATGTGAAAATAGCTTTTGGCATCGTGGGAACCATTGTGGACGGTGTTGCCAAAGCCAAAAAGATGGAACCGATGCTCCCTGATTGATTGATTAATGGAATAGAAAAATGCAACGTCTCTCCTCTTTCTCCCATGCTTGGACGCATGTAGTACAGTATAGAGCACAAAGTCTACTCCCCTGTCCCTTCTATCACAAATCACAAAGCAGTGAGGCGTCAAATAACAAAAGCACGGACGAAGCAACCATCATTTCACTCTTCGCTGACTCCGCTTCTCCATCGTCTTCTTCGAGAAACCATCTCACCGCACTAGTACTCCTAGTAGTACTAGTAAAGGACTTCCTGGATGCAAATAAGGCGGTTGTCTCGGCTTGCAGGCGGCACTTGCGAACGACTTACCGTGGTCTCCCTCAATGGTGTTCTCCGTCGAATGCACTTTGCCAAACCACCAAAAAAAAGATATCGTCGACGTCACCGCAATGGGGAAGGAAGTCAAATATAGTTACTACCTCCATTGTTTTTGTACACAAGGCCAGTATATCAAAATTACAATTTGCAAAGGGCCACTAACACTAATCGAGGCAAAATTGATGGGGTTAGCAACCAAGGACATTAATATCCCCTGCATGCATGCGGAAGTGAGAAGGTTGGTTTGCATGGCGCTGCATTAATCAAGCGATGAGGAATGAGATGGTTAGCTCTTTGGTCTTTGGAGAAAAAAATATGCATTAATTGACACGTGAAAGGAGGATTTGTATCGATTAAATCCCGCGAAGGAAAACCCCGCCTTTCTTTTTTAACACTAGTACTCCTAGTACGTACGTACTTATCCTGTTTGGGTCTAGGCCTCTTGCATTGCCAAACTTCGCCACACATTTTGCCAAGCTTGCCTAAAGTTTTCAAAATGAGAAGGAGGTAAACTTGTGCACGGCTGTCGCGGTCGCACCGCACCCTCACACGCTCGCTCCTGCACGCCGCGGTCGCACCGCACCCTCACACAGTCGCTCCTGCACGCCGCAAACCCAACCAAGGGAACGCACCCTCACTGACACGTGTTGTCGCATGTGAACAAACCAAACTCAGCCAACCTATAGCTGACACATAATTTTCGTTCATAGAGTATGTTTATCCAACCGCATGTTGGGGAGTATCCGTACGGCCCGTGCGGTGGTCTGTTGGGGAAGAAGAAGAGGTGAGGAAGAAGGAAAGATTGGTTAGGAGACGTAGGATATTCATCCAACCGCCTGAAATGGTAGACTGACCCAAGCCAGGCAACTTGCATAACAAATATATGTTTTTACACAGCAAAAGATCCATAAAACAACAACATAAAGAAAAACTATCACTGCTCGTGGAAAGAGACGGCCTCGCCGTCTTTGGCTGCCGGCGCGAACCAGCTGTCGCTGCCGACGTGTGTCTCCGCACCGTGGTTGTCCTCGGCCTCCAGCTACTCGTTCAAGCGGAGCGTGCGGACGCTCTGCACGGACGAGAGCACAGCCCGGTTCAAGTCGAGGACGTCCGGTTCCGCCTGCAGGAGGGCCTCGATGGCAGCGGCATCCGCGCGCTCCACGTCGAGTGGAGCCTCCCCCGCCCGGTTCAAGTCCAGGACGTCCGGTTCCGCCTGCAGGAGGGCGTCGATGAGAGCGGCATCCGCGCGCTCTGTGTCGAGTCGAGCCTCTGCCGCCCGGTTCAAGTCCAGGACGTCCAGTTCCGCCTGCAGGAGGGCCTCGATGGCAGCGGCATCCGCGCGCTCCGCCTCAAGTTGAGCCTCCACCGCCCAGTTCACATCCATGACATCCAGTTCCGCCTGCAGGAGAGCCTCGATGGCAGCGGCATGCGCGCGCTCCGCGTCGAGTTGAGGCTCTGCCTCCCGGTCCTCCTTTAGTATCGCCATGTTGAACCGCTGGTCCGCCTGCACCATGGGGGACTCGGACGCCGGTACGAAGTCGACGTCCATCGTCTCATACCCATCGGGGGCCTTCTGCGCCGCGACCTCCGCTATGAACATTGGATCGAGTTCCTCCTCCTCGTAGCTTGGCTCCAGAGAACTCGGGGATTGGCCCGCCACAAAGCGAGCTTGGGAATGGAGGTTTGTGGCGCCGACCGCCGCCGCGATTTCTGCGCGGCGCTCCGGCATCAGCATGTTGTAGTAAGTGCTCTTGCGGTGCACCATGGCTTTCCGGCGAACTAGGGGACGCTTGATGCGGGCTAGGGGATCGAAAGGTGGGGGAATGGGCTGGAGATTTGGTGTGGTTTTAGGGCAGTGGCTGGCGTAGGCCGAGCAGCGAAGGTTCTGGTGTGAATAGTGGTTCCGGTGACGACCGGTCAATCGGTTTTGACTGTACATCGCTCTTGTCGCGTTCGCGTTGCAGCCCGGCACGTTGGACCCTCCACGTCGCTCACCGAATGGAACACGCTTCATCTTGCATTTGTGCTCGCTTGTGGGACCGCAGTTGAGAGCAAACCAACGTCCCTCCCCCTCCCCCGCCCACGTCATTTATTATACCACCACTCCCTCCGTTTTATGCGGATTAAATAAAAACAGAGGGAGTATACTATGGATGAGGATCCCCTGACGTGGCCGAACTCATTGAGTAACTGACATGCGGGGCCTAGCAAGCATGTGGTCCGCTAGTAAGTGACCGAAAGGGAGGGTAAGGCAGGGATACCTACGTCAGACGATCCACTTCCACTATACTACTTTGACCAAATGTTAGAGTAATAAAATATCACATGCAACTTACACAAATGTTAGAGTAATAATATATGACATGCAACTTACACAAAGCATACAAGGTCTAATGCGCTTTTCGAGGCTAAATTTGACCAAATGTTAGAGTAATAATATATGACATGCAACTTACACAAAGCATACGGTCAAATTCGTATGTGAAAGGAGTTTCCAATGATATATTTTTCACATTATACATCTCATGTACTATTAATCTTGTCAATAGTCAAATTGGAAACCATCTCGAGTACAAATCTAGGAGTACGTACGAATCTAACAATATTGATTGGGCGTTGTTGAATGTTGATACCTTTTTGATCAAAGTAGAGATACTTTGACTACACATAAAACTTATATCTAAACTAGAAAGGATAGGAGGGAGTATATTGTACGTTCAAAAATGAAACGAACATTGAATACACTTTATATATGATTTGCGGATGCTACGATCACCGGTTCAAAATTTTGAATCCGCCTTAGGTATCACGTGCCCCCACTCGTTCCATCTCGATTTCATCTCGGGGTCCGGAGATCTATTGAAAGAGGACTAGGGTGGGTACATGCAAATGATACTAGGTGGAATGTTCAAATGAGGCATGCGGGAGGATGGACTCGACTGGAGGGCAACATGATCGATGGAGAAGAGGGTTGGAGAGGATTGAGAAATAAGCAAACACCACATGATTATACTTGAACGGCTCAAATAAACAATAAGTTGTCTCGCTTGGCCTACATAGTGAAAGGCCTAATGCGCAACGCGGAGCACTGACGCTCGAATATCGCCGGGAAACAGGGAAACCGACATGTGGGGCACACCCGTCGGGATGACGTAGCGCAGACTAGTCCAATGGAGGAGCTGGCCCATGACCTCCTAACCACCGACAACCGTTCATGTGGGTCGTTGGGGCCAAACGGGGCGCAACTCCAGCACCGCCTCTGGACACGGCGACCGCGGTGAGCGACACGCTCATATCGTCGCTAGGCATGGTCAGTTTCAATGTGCCGAGGGTGGCGTTAGTGATGTGGCACGACCAACGGTATGTTTGGTTTGTGCCCAAGGTTGCCCCATCAAAGCATTAGGTAGCCAAAATTTTGGTTGAGGTATTGGTTGCCCATGATTTGGCCGACATTGGCAAGAAAAATGAACTAGAGTTGGCTAGAGTTCATTGGCATGCCAAAGAAATGGCAACCATCCAAACAAAGACCAATCTTTGGGTCATGACCAAAATTTTGGTTGAGGTATTGGTTGCCCATGATTTGGCCGACATTGGCAAGAAAAATGAACTAGAGTTGGCTAGAGTTCATTGGCATGCCAAAAATGGCAACCATCCAAACAAAGACCAATCTTTGGGTCATGACCAAAATTTTGGTAAGGTGCACTTTGGCCACAATCCAAACACATCCCAACACCCGGCTCGTCGAGGATGCATGGGGCGCCGTGACGCGTCCGCGGAGTGGTGTAGCGCGGCCAACTGCATCCTCTGGACCTGAGACCATGCCGGGTCGTCTTGCTTTTTCAATGACATGCGGGGATCGCATGTGAGCAAAGGGCATCTCCAACGTTGCCACGACCGCAGCTGACTACCCTGGCACACCAAAACCCTCGTCCCTCGCGCCGTTGCACGGTGCGTCCCCAGCCGGCGCCAGCTGCCCGCATTCATGCCGTCCGTTCGTATGTCGTTGTTAAGAGGCTCGGTGCCCGGGGAACCAACTCCGGCGACTTAATGACGCACCCGGACGCTTGGCCTCACCGGAATGCGCTACTTAAAGCGGCAACGCCCAGCTAACCTCCACACCATAGCGCATCGTCCTCCTACCTGGCACCACATCCGCCATGATCGCAAGTGCGAACGCTCTGCGGGAGAGCTTGTCTTCGGGGATGAAGCTCGAGGTCTCCGCCCTCGCTCAAGTCGCCTCTCGCGATGCAATAGCGGCATAGCCGGACGCGGACGCGACCGCGCAAGTAGTGGCCACGCTAGCGGCCGACGACGGGAGCACCATCAGCAACGCGTCCTACTTGCCGCCGTCCAAGTCCGGCACCGCCGAGGTCGGGGACTCCTCCGAGGATGAGTAGGGCATGGGAGGCGGCAGGGCATGGTGTGCCAACTGGCCGGTCCATATCCCGTGTTCTACTCTTCCTCGCTGGAGACCGCACCTTCACTTCACGGGTCTTGAACCCCGCCCCCGTACATAGAGATCGCAGATGGAGGACGTCGGTCGCCGCCGTAGAATAGGTTTAGGGTCGGGTTTATTTTATTTTTCTGTCCTATAAAAGTTCAAAATGTAATGAAAATCTGCCGTGTATATGATCTTTCACAATAATATACATATTGTAGGAGTACTAGCAAGATGCCCGTGCGTTGCATGGAAGATCAAGATCTTGTGGGAGAAAAGGATGAATGAGGGAAAGCCTCATCTGCAAATGTGGAGAGGAGTGCGGGTAAATTGTCATAGTTTCCTTCCTATCTGTTAGATATATACCGGACGACCTATATTGCAGGATGACAGGCACACCATCATCACCAACTCTGCTTTTTATTGAACCGAGACAAATCTAACATGCGAAGTAAAATAAACACATAGGGTCTATACATACACAAATTATCTTCGGCACTCCAATAGTACGTCCACTACACATTCACGCATTTCACATCTTTCTACATCTGCGGGAACCTACGAAAGGGTTAACGTAAATTGCCTCTCTCTCTCTCCTCCCCTGATTTTCATGGTGGTGGGCCCCTCCCCCCAATCTACAATCAACAGCTCACACGTTTCACATTACATTAATTACATAACTGGGATTACGTAGGTGTAGCATTACTCGTCCTAAAAAACCCAACTAAGCCAAACTCCCAGCATATCGCGCGGGAAAAGACCCGGCCGCGCCGTTTTAGTCGGGATTATCGGATTACTAGTAGTAGTATCGATGGATCGTGCGAAGCAACAAAATTTTTTTAGGGGGCGAAGCACCTAGTTTAAAAGGAAAAAAGGCGGTACACTCACAACACTCCTGCCGCGGTTGCATTGCACCCCACACACGTTCGGTCCTGCACACGGCTCACACAAACGGAACACGCTTCGGCTTGCCTCTTCACTGACACGTGGGACTGCAATTGGAGAAACCGACCATGCGCAAAACTCCCCCCGCCCACCGCGCGAAAATCCTCCCACACCCAAAAATTCCCCCCAAATCCACTTCAGCCGCCCTTCGGCCAACTAGCCAATAATATTCCCCAAACCCCCTCCCCCTGTCCCCCTTCACTCCATTCGCTCCGCCAAAACCGCCCTACCCACCGCGCCGATACGTCGGCGCCGCGGTTCGGCAATCCTCTCGCTCCCACAGTACGCTCTCATAGACTGCCGTCCTCTAGCCACGCCGCCACCTCTGGCTACGTTCTTGTGGAGGCGCACGGCGGTCAGCGCCGCCATCGTTGGCGACGTTCATGTGGAGACGCACAGCGGTCAGCTTCTCCCACGGTATGCGCATTCTAGACTGAGGCCCCGTTCATGTCGGTGTAGCGCTGAATGTTAGCTGATAGACGCTGTTAATCTCGCTGTTTGCCGAAGTAGTTTACTGTCAATATGCTCTGCTTAAGAAGCTTCCTTGCCCTGTTCTGCACTCAATCTGCTTAGCTGAGATGGCATGCCAAGGCCGATTAGTTGCTAAAATATCCAGCCATATATTTATTGTGACATAGATTGCCATGGTCTAGTAGCCAATCTGTTAGGTGAAATATCTCTACACCGTTTTATACTCGATCTTTGTTGCTACGATGTCCTTCGATAGTTTGATGGTTGTATGCTCGGCCTCATTGACTGCTGAAACAACCTGTCATAATTTGGCACTCAAATCTGTTTGCTGAATTAGCTTTACATATATTTTGTTACTTATATCTGCTCGTCCAAATATCTTGCCATAGCTTTAGACATCGACCTAGGTATTTTTTTCTGGACTTCATAAAAAAGCACATATGTTCTTCCTGTAATATCTAGTAGAAGAACTAATTTGTATGTCTAACAGATGGACATGACTTGGATAACTTCTGCTCGAAGATTCTCCGCTGCATATGTCGAGGGGGTTGAAAACTTCATGAACTTTATCAGAGCTGAGTACGGTGGTCCGAAATCAGATGTGCTCTCCTGTGTAGCAGTTGTATGAATTCAGTTACAAGACCCCAGTCAACTGTGCAAAATCATCTACACTTGTATGGGATGTCGGTCACATATACTAGGTGGGTTCATCATGGTGAAGCTGTGAACGTCAATGTTATTGACTACGTGGAAGCAGCAGATCACCATCTTGATCTGCCTGATGCTCAGGTGGAAGAGGAGGAGGAGGAGGTGGTGGCGGAGCCAGTGAGTTTGACCAACATTGAAACAATGCTACGAAATGCTCATGCATTCCGTGAACTTTCACCTGCAGAAGAAAAACGGTGTCCCGCATGTTGGAACAATGCAACGTTGCTGTCACCCTAGGAAATAAGCTGTCAGTATTCTCAGCCATGGTCACCTTTCTTCAGGTGAAGACATCTGAGCGGATGACCAACAAATCATTCGATGCGATGTTGGCTGCTTTCTGCAAATCTTTTCCAGATGCGTCTGAGCTGCCACACACCTACAGTAAAATGAAGAATTTCCTTCGTGCAGTTGGAATTGGATATGATATGATCCATGTTTGTAAGAATAATTGTGTTCTGTTCCGGAAGGATTATGCCAACTTAAGTGCCCGAAATGCAAATCATCAAGATGGAAAGATGGCGATGCTGTGAAGAGGATTCCTCATAATGTTCTGAGACATTTTCCAGTTACACCAAGATTGCAGAGGTTGTTTCATGACGCTGAAACAAGAGAGGATGTACTGTGGCATTCTAGGAACCAGGAGTACAGAGATGAGAATGTAATGAGCCATCCATCTCATGGTAGTGAGTGGAAAATCTTCAATGATAAACACAAAGAGTTTGCTGCTGACCCGAGAAACATTAGACTTGGCTTAGCTTCAGATGGATTTAACCCATTTGGCCACCAGAGCGCCACATATAGCATGTGGCCAGTGCTTGTTATCCCTTACAACATGCCTCCAAATGTCTGCACCAAAGAATCAAACTACATGATGGCCTTGCTCATCCCAGGTCCAGAAACTCCTAGAAAGGATTTTGATTTGTTCATGGAGCCTCTTGTGGAGGAACTTCAACAACTATGGAAGGGTGTTCTCACTCGAGACCTATATAGCAGCCCACCAGCTGATTTCTTTCTGCATGCTGTTATAATTTGGTGCATCCGTGATTATCCGGCTTTGGGCACTATGTCAGGGCGAACGACACATGGTTACAATGCATCTGTTCACTGTGACAGGAATCCGCTGTCATACGCAATACTTAGCAAGACCTGTTACATTGGGCACCGTCGTTTCCTTGCCAAGGACAAGCTGCATCCTAGAAAATACCGAAGACATGTGTTCAATGCAAAGCATGAAAACCGTGATGCGCCAAAGAGGCTCACCGCCGATGAGTTGCAAGTGGAATTAGAGAAGGCCAGGCATATTACACCAGGAAACCATCCTGGTAATGGTAGCGGGAAAAGGAAGCATGGCAGGGTAGAAGAGACATTATTGTTTACCCACAGGTCCACTTTGTGGGACTTGGAGTATTGGAAAGATTTGGATCTGCGGCATAATCTTGATGTGATGCACATCGAGAAAAATATATGTGATAGCATTATTGGCACACTTCTTAATATTGAAGGCAAGACGAAAGATACCTTAAAATCTAGGATTGATTTGGCACACCTGGGTATCAGAAAGGATTTGCAGGTGCAAGATGAAGGTAAACCACGGGATATGGCACCAGCTGCATACATCTTGGACAAGGTAAAAAGAAAAGAATTCTGCGAGGTCCTGTCACGTGTGAGATTCCCACATGGATTTGCTTCCAACCCTGAAAGGAGAGTCAGTGCAGATGGAAACAAGGTAAAAGGGTTGAAAACTCATGACTGCCACGTCCTACTTCAAATGGTTTTACCTGTTATCCTTAGAGGATTGGGCCGCCCTGACTTATACAGAGCAGTTGCAGAGTTGGGACAATTCTTCACGGAACTCTGCAGTAGGAATATCAGGATAGATGCTTTGGAGCGTCTTAGAGACAATATACCAACTATCCTATGCAACCTTGAGAAGATATATCCTCCAGCCTTCTTTGATGTGATGGTGCATTTGGCTGTTCATCTACCTGCTGAGGCACTACTTAGAGGTCCAGTACAGTATGGCTGGATGTACCATATTGAAAGGCAGCTTGGCACTTTCAAGGGCTATGTTAGGAACAGAGCTAGACCCGAGGGTTCCATTGCAGAGGCCTACATTGCTACAGAAGCGTTGACATTCTGCTCAAAATACATTGAAACAGCTGATCAGCTTAGCAAAGAGGTGGGAAGACAATCCCGGGCTCAATGTTTCCGATTATTCCGTTCGAGTTACAGGGAAGAGTCGACAAGAGGACAAACCTAAAGATTTGGACAAAATGGTTTGGTATGTGTTGAATAACTGTCCTGAGATACTACCTTATATCAAGTAAGTGCAGTGCTGTAGCTTATACATCGTAATCTACTAAACTTGCCGCACATTCTTATATATTTAGATGTTTGACGCGATCACTATGTTGTGCAGCATCTATAAAGAGGAGT
The DNA here is from genome assembly GCA_032464435.1 of Aegilops umbellulata. Classification (NCBI taxonomy): domain Eukaryota; kingdom Viridiplantae; phylum Streptophyta; class Magnoliopsida; order Poales; family Poaceae; genus Aegilops; species Aegilops umbellulata. Next base: position 84,142,413 of record CP136055.1, on the reverse strand, counting down.
TACTGCTGCAAAATCCAAGAAACATTGACAAACTGGTTATGCCAGGATTTGCGAAATGGTTCAAGAACCATGTAAGCTTTTGAAGTGCACTGTCAGTTTTTTTAATATATTGAGTACATAAGATGATCAGCTTGTCTATTTTCTAACCATAGGTTAAGAAGATGCGGGAGGATGGGCAGGCAGTTGATGATGCCCTTTACTCACTAGCAATGGGTCCTGGTACTCGGGTAAGACATTATGAATCTTGCGTTGTTGGAGATGTGCGCTACAACACCCTTGCACGAGACGAACGCAGGAAGACACAAAACAGTGCCATCATGAGCACGGATATGTATGACAAAGAGAAAACTGAAATGTATGCTAACATAACATACATTGTTCAGTTGCAGTATATCTCTAGTTTTGAGGATCATCGGTGTGTGGTTCTGTTGTGCTGTCATTGGTATAACCTGTTTTCCAGGATCGCAAAACCTAGAGCTGATGATTATTTCAAATCCATCAATGTCAAGGCGGCGTACCAGACCAACGAGCCTTTTATTTTGGCAAATCAAGCAACACAGATATTTTTCCTGGAAGACACATTTGCACGTAGCGATGACTGGATAGTATTGCAAAGGTTTGAGGAGAGGACGTTTAATGAAGTTGCACAACAAGATGATGCTTACACTGCTCCTGATGTACAAGATAACACAGATGTTCCTAATATCTTTGAGAACCATCACGTCAATGACGCTGGCGAAAAGATTGCCTGTCGTGCTGTGGACATACAAGAGTTGATCAAGAAGAAGCCAATGTTCGAGGACGTTGAGGACGAAGAAGAAGATGACACCGAGGGGAATGACGATTCAGACTCATACACATGGCGAAGATGTTGACGCTGCTGCTGCGAATAATGATTACATTGCTTTTGTCGTATTTGCCTGTCAGAAGACGTTTTTTATCTACTATGTGAAATTGTGTTTGCTATGACAACTGAAACCTGATGAACATGTTGTTTAGTATTTTGCTGTGAGAACATCACTTGTTATGTATGCTGATTTGTGTTTGGTGATTGTATGCCAACTAAAACATGATGACATTGTTGTTTAGTTGTACTCGTATTTGGCTGTGAAACTTGAATTTGATGACATAGTTTGCTGTTGGACTGTAATTTGCTCGACGTCTTTGAATGAGAACAAAGCTGACCCGACAGGGCCTCTGCTATTTATTTATTTATATGGGCAAAAGGGGATACCCCCTGATTTCCGTTAATAGAAATCATTAGATGTTCACAACACTACGCCCAACCTGCTACACAGGTTTCATTCATTACTAGTTTCAGCGAAGTGCTCATGTCGTAGCCACTGAATACACCACGAGTGCTACATACACTGCAAATAAAGAGACAATCATCCTACAGAGCACATCGATTTTGCCCATTATCTTCACAAGCTCTTTCATCTCCTCATTGCTATCAAGGCCGTTCAGCAGCTGTTGCTTGTCCATGATCAAAGGAACTGCATCTTTAACCTTCTGCTCTGCATCTTCCTCTTCTGCCGTTCCTTCAGTTACTTGTCCAACACCCCAACCTAATGGTATTGGGATTCCTCGGCTAACCAAATAATCAGCATAGTTGCGTTCCCCCACATCAGCAACTTCCCAGAAATACAAATCACACAATCTTCCCTTTTCTGCAAGAATCAAATTGGAAGATCATCAACCAAACTATTAAAAAAATCAGCAACTGAAAGCAGCAGAACAACACTTAAACATATTATTACCCCATGATTCGGGCATTTGTAGAAGACTCGGCCAGGGTTGCGGATTGTGGTTGAGATGCGACAGATGACTCTGCGTGATTTGCAGCAGTGGCACCACACCAATGGCAGCGGGTTGCGATGAGCAATCGACTGCGGTGTGCGTGCCGGCGGGGATGTGATGAGACCCACAGGCGATGGTACGTGTGGCGACTTGGCGCATATCTGGTTGTTGCCTGCTGAAGAGCAGGTGGACGAGAAGCCAACGGACATGGTTGCTGCGACCAGAGCTTCTGATGCTAGGCAGAGTAAGTAGAGAAGAGGAGAAGCGAACGTTGGATATGTCAGTTTCATTACTTGCAGAGTAGCACAGAACCATATATAGTCACAGTCTAGGTTTGGATTCGAACCAGCTACAGGAGCACGTCTTTCTTTTTTCTAAAACTTGGCAACGTCTCTTTACTGGTACACTAGCTTGTTCTGTACGCCTTCCCAAGTCTTTGATTTTATTTCCCTTTTTTTGCGAGGAAGGAAGGAGGACAAAATTGAGAGTTCCTGGGACTCGAACCCGAGACCTCTTGGTTGAAGTGCTAGTCACTTATGTGGCGAACGTTCCCTGTGAGGAGGATGACAAACGAACGCATTTTCCTCGAAGTTTTCTTCCTATATATAAAAAAGTATGCTACTTGGTGTCCGCTTAGTCAACAAACGATTGTGCCAACCTTGACCGTTGGATTGACATTCAACGTCTGTCGTGTTTCTTCAGTCTCTTCTTCCTCGAGCAGCCAAAGCCAAACCAGTGCCGGCGGGACTGCCTGCTCCCGCCTCCCACGGCTGGCTGTGATCTTCCCCGACTCCTGTTCGTTCCCGTCCGAGGCCTCACCATCGTCCTTCGCCTTGGTTCACTCGCCGCGGCGCCGCCCTTCGGTGTTGTCAACATGGTCAACAACCGAGAGGAATAAGGAGATGACTGTACATGGTGAGGATGACAGTAGGGACCCAGTAGTGCATGCAGCAATTTTGTTTTTTCGGGACAGAGAAGGGTATCAACTGGGTTGTGCGGGACCCGTGGCCCGTCTAGCCTAGGATTTTATTTCATATGTTTAGCACATGACCAACCCAGTTTGTTTTTTTTACTTTCTGAAAATGGCTAGCCAACTATTTTGTTTTTTTGCAGAATAACCAACGTAGGCCTACTTGCTTTTCTACGCCCTGCTGGGCTGGAAATCTTTCAAGACGAGGAGGGATGCATTTTGCCCAGAAAATGGGCTATAAGGGCATCTTCATCGCAAGGCGCCTAATCAGGCGCTTGATTAGTAACAAAAAAGGATTTATCTCCTAGCGCCTGGGCTTGGAGTCCATGCATGCAACGCTGAGAGCTTAGCATACGAGCGCTACGCATAGAAAATTGAACGGGCAACTCGGCTAGCACCGGACGACTCTTGTGGCATCGATGCTAACCAAATTTCGGGATTTGGGTGGGATTAGCGGGAAACGGCCGGGATTATAAGCCTGGCGCCTGGCTTTAGCGCATGCATTGTAGATGCCCTAAGTAATAAGAAATGGGCTATAAGTACTAATAAATGGGCTATAAAATGAAAAAAAATACAGCAAACAGGCAATTAGTTCCAAAATACTGTTTTATTTCGGATTTTGATATTTTAAATTTCATTGTTTTTGTGCAGGTAAAATTTCATTGAATTTAAATTATGGTATATTTAGATTTAAAATTAATTTGAATCTGGCTGGAAATTTTGGGCTGTATCCTGTTTGGGACAGATTTGGAGGATGACTTGTGGGTCTACTAGGTTGACGTGTACTTTGGCTTTGTCAACTTAGTCCACAAACGATTCTAGCAGCAGTGACCGTTGGATGTTAATCCAACGGCCCTGCTGCTTCTTCAATATCTGATCTTCTTGCTCCAGCCGCCCAAACCAGCTCCGGTGGGACTGTCTGCTCCCGCCTCCCGTGGTCGGCTGTGCTGCCGCACAGGCCACACCGCCCCACCCTACTTCATTGCTGGCAAGGCCATTCCTCTACTCACCCACACCTCCTGTTATTTTCCGGCGACGGCAGCCGGACCAGTAAACCCTCGTACTCCCACCGTGTGGGCAACGATTGCTGAGTCTTCCCCGGCTCCGTGTTGTTACCTTCCTAGGCCTCGCCGTCGTCCACCGCCATGGTGCTCTCGGCGCGGACTGGTCAACGTGGTCAACGAACGACATCCATCGGTCGTGGACTGTACGTGCAAAATAATGATTCCTCCACCTGACAGCTGGAACCCACCGGAAGGGCCTCTCTATTTCGTGAAAAAAACGTTCCCCACGCTGATATGTCAGACCCACCAGCTATATCTTTGCACGCAAGGAAGTGCCTCCTTATTACGCACAAAAAAATGAATACCCCCTGCTAGCTGGGATCCACCATAGTGGGAGGATGACTTGTGGGCCAACTAAGTTGACAGGGACGAAGGGCTTTGTCAACTTAGAAAGATTCTAGCTCCAGTGACCGTACGATGTCCATCCAACGACCGTAGTGCTTCTTCAACCTCTGGTCTTCTTGCTCCAGCCACCCAAAGCAGCGCCGGTCGTGCCGCATGCTCCTGCCTCCTGTGGTCGGCTGAGCTGCCGCGGAGGCCTCACCACCCCCTACTATTCCCACCGCTGGCTAGGCCCTGCAGCGACGGCAGCCTCACACCGCAGCCGAACCAGTGAACCATCGTACTCCTCTCCGCGCGGTCTTCCACTGCCGCATCTTCCCCGGCTCCGCGTCGTCCCCTTCCTAGGCCTCGCCGTCGTCCACCGGCGTGGTGCTCTCCGCGCGGCGTGGTCAACGTGGCCAAGGAACGACTTCCATCAGAAGAGTACTGTACGTGGAGAGGCGGACAGCTGGGTCCACGGCCACAACCCAGTTTTTTTGTGATTTGCCAAGTAAGTCGCTTTGTCAGGCCTGTTGGGCTGCAAATCTTTCAACACGAGGAGAGCTTTCATTCGGCTGGCCGAGAAAATGGCCCATCAGTAATGAGAAATGGGCTGTACATTTTTAAAACACATCAAACTGGCAATTAGTTTCAAATATCTTTTTTTCATTTCGAGATTTTAAATTACATTAATTTTTATGCATGGAGAATTTGTTGGATTTTATATTCATATACATTTATTTTTAAAATCAGTTTCAATGTGAGTCGAAATTTCGGGATTAAAAACAGTTCGGACCGCACCGAAATATGCAAAATTTCGTATAATTTTTTAATCGTGGCCACAATATGGGTTGTAATGCTAACAAAAAGAATATGGGCTCCAAAAAAACCTTAATAATTAGCAAATGGGCTGTAAATTATTAGAAATAATGGTAGATGGGTTGTATGCTGTTTTCCACAGATTTGAGGCTTTCCTAAAAAAAGGTTGACGCACAAGCAGTGACTGTTGGATGGCCATCCAACGGTCGTCGTGCTTCTTCAATCTCTGCTCTTCCTGCTCCAGCCGCTCAAACAAGCGCCGTGTGGGACTGCTTGCTCCCTCCTCCCCGCGGCCGGCTCTGCTGCCGCGCAGGCCTCACCGCCCCACCGTACTCCCATCGCTGGCCTAGCCATCCCTCTACTCACCCACACCTGCTGTTATTCTCCGGCGACGGCAGACAAACCAGTAAACCCTCATACAGTCGTACTCTCCTCTGCGTGGGAAACAACTGCCGAGTCTTCCCTGCCTCCGTGTCATTCCCTTCCTAGGCCTCGCCGTCGTCCACCGCCCTGGTGCTCTCGGCGCGGCCTGGTTAACATGGTCAACGACCGACATGTATCTGAAGTGGACTGTACACGGAGAGGCCGACAGCTGGGTCCATGGCCGCACGCAAGGAAATGCCTCCTTATTATGCGCAAAATAATGATTCCTCCACCTGACATTAGGGACCCACCGAAAGGGCCTCTGTATTTCGTGAAAAAAAGTTCCCCCCGCTGATATCTCGGACCCACCAGCTATATCTTCGCATGCAAGGAAGTGCCTCCTTATTACGCACAAAAAAATGAATACTCCCCCTGTTAGCTGAGACCCAGTATAGTGGCAGGCTGATTTGTGGGCCTACTAAGTTGACGGGGACGGAGGGCTTTGTCAACTTAGTCAATATGCACGATTCTAGCTCCAGTGATCGTACGATGTCCATCCAACTTTGTCAACTTAGTCAATATGCACGATTCTAGCTCCAGTGCTACATCTTCGCAGGCAAGGAAGTGCCTGACAGTCGGAACCCACCTGGTCGAAGCGTATGTAGCATTGTCATTCTGTTCGCGAACGTGTACGTACATATATACTGGTGGATGTAGAGGCGCGCACGTGTCGTAGTAGAGGCGCGTATGTGTCGTAGTAGAGGCGCGCACGTAGCATGTACACATACGTACATCGGCCAGGATGCAAGAAAGAAAATACGGCCACATATGTGTACATACGGGCGGGGTCTCAAACGCCTACTCGCGCATACGTATGGCCAGGGCTCGTGTACATGGCTGGGTGGGAACGGAGAAACAACGTCGTCGTCGTGTTCATGGGGAGGCAACGGAATGCGTCGTGTTCATGGGGAGGCAATGGAATGCGTCGTGTTCATCGGGAGGCAACGAAACGCGTGGGAGCCAACCAGCTGGGTCGGAACGGAATGCGTGGTCGTGTTCATCGGGAGGGCTTGGGCGGAACAGGCGATGGAAATGAGGCCTGGTGTACTGCACAATGGAGGAAGCAGACCTCATACGTTCGGAACAGGGTCCTGTTGATCGGGAGGGGTCTAGCGTACCGCAAAACGGAGGAAACAGACCTCCTACAGTCGAAATGGGGGTCCTGTTGATCGGGAGGGGTGTGGCGTACCGCAAAACGGACCTCCTACGGTCGAAATGGGGGTCCTGTTGATTGGGAGGGGTGTGGCGTGCCGCAAAACGGATGAAACGGACTTGTGTTGGAGCGCTACGGTCGAAACGGGGGTCCTGTTCATCGGGAGGGGTGTGGTGTACCGCAAATCAGGACTCCACGGGATACTGTTCATCTCCACCGTCGACCTCCTCTAGCCTCCACGGGCTACTGTCGACCTCCTCCAGCCTCCACGGGCTCCTGTTCATCCAGCCTCCACCGCGCGCTACTCCACCGGCTACTGTTCAACCACCCCTCCACGGGCACCCCTCCACTGTCTACTGTTCATCCAGCCCTCCACACCACGGGATACTGTTCAACCACCCCTCCACCGTCTACTGTTCATCCAGCCCTCCACACCACGGGGTCCTGTTCAACCACCCCTCCACGGGCACCCCTCCAACGTCTACTGTTCATCCAGCCCTCCACCACACCATGGGGTCCTGTTCATCCAGAGGCAACGCCACCGCTCACTGTTCGTCCAACCCCCCGCAACGCTCACTATTCATCCCAGAGGCAGCATCGATCGGCTTTAGTTAGCAGCAGTAGCGAAGGAATCGCTCGATCGGGTTCAGTTAACAGCCATCGATCGATCGCTCGGGTTCAGTAATGCGTAGCCTGCAGTGCAATCGCTCGGGTTCAGTTAGAGCCCAACGCCTCACTTGGGTTCAGTTAGAGCCAACGCCTCGCACACACGTGCATACGTGTACGAGAGAAACACGCATCGCTCGGTGCCCGACCTCCCACCGTAACCGGGAACTCCCCGAAATTTTCCTCGCCGTCGCTTCTATCACGGTTTTTTCCGTCATGGACGGCCCAAAGAATGTCATGCAGCTGCGTCTCCGGCCCGCCCAGGACGAAATGCCCATTTTCTGTCATGATTTTTTTGTCATAGAAGTAGGAGCCAACCACATCTATGATGATACCGGGTTTTGTCACAATTATCGTCATAGAAGTGTCATATGTATGACATAATTTTTTTTTGTTCCTCCCAAAATGTCACGGATGTGTCTTTTTTTGTAGTGATAACTATATCTATCCAGGACTGCGCAAAGCCTAGCTTACCCATGATGGCTGTCGGATCTCGGGTTCCGGCAAAACCCTCAAGGTTCGAACACTGGGGTGTGCACGAAGATCTCCCCCTACCGACCCACATCCTAGCTTCGCTAAGATCTCAAGGGCTAACTCGGCGAACTTGCAACACAAAGGACACAAGATTTATACTGGTTCGGGCCACCGTTGTGGTGTAATACCCTACTCCAGTGTGGTGGTGGTGGATTGCCTCTTGGGCTGAGGATGAACAGTACAAGGGGAAGAACAGCCTCCTGAGGCGAGGTGTTCTTGTGTTTGGTGGGTATGAGGATGAACTGAATGAGTTCGAGACCAGTAGCCTCCTACTATGGTGGCTAATCATATTTATAGAGGCACTGGTCCTCTCCCCAATTATTGAGCGGGAAGGAGCCAAGAATGGCCAATTTGAAAGGGGACTGCTAGTACAACTTATCCTGACAAAAGCAGTCTTCGCCTGAAAAAGGCTCTGGTAGTGACGCCGCCTTGGGCTCCATGGTGACCTCCGTCTTGCCGTCCTACTGGTATTGGTCTTGTTGCACTGATATGGAAACCTTTGCTTGATGCCTTGGTACTCCGCGCCTGCGCTTGCCTCCTTAGCACCAAAGAGGAAACAAGGGCACTGTGCGCGCTAGCGCCCGCCTGGCGCCCGCCTGGTCTTGATCGTCATGGCTCACGTCACGAGGACCCTCGCGAGGTTTGCCTTGCCTTGACCTCTCCGCCCCTCGCGAGCCAGCCTAGTGAGGGCGCTCCCGAGGAGGTCTTGTGTCGTCCGCCTCGCGAGGGTCTTGAGTGCTTGTTGGTGAAGATGGGCCGTACGGGCCCGCTTGCAAAGCCACGCCGTGGGTCGCAGGCAGGCAAGTCTGGGGACCCCCGTTCCCGGAACGCCGACAGTAGCCCCCGGGCCCAAGGCGTGCTCGGGCTTGGCTTCTAGGCGAAGCCAAAGGTCAAGTGCGGAGCTCCGCGGGCCCCAATAGCCTGCGGCCTTGGTCGATGCATGGTGGTTGATTGGACGTGGGCGTCTCCGCTTCCCCACGCTGACTCGGCAACTGCCCGACTGTCAAAAGGCTGGCGTAGACATCACTTGCCTTCACTGCTTCCTTTCACCTTTCTTGCGCACTGCCTCCGAAATCCCCAGATCTGCTTCCATCTTCTCCCGCATCAGCGACTAATGGTGCCGCGCAAGGTCAAGTCTGCCTCGCCGCTGGCTTGGTACGAGCCAGCCCTCGATGCGCCCAACATCTCAGAGAAGAACCTCGCCTCCACGCGCTTGCTGATGGCGGGGGATAGCAACGAGAGGGGGAAGACTGAGCTCCTGGTCGGCTCTGCCGTGCCGGAGCCCAAAGGAAGCACCTTCTTCCCCTTCTTCATGAGTAGCATCGCCACAGGACTGGTTCGCCCTTTTTCTGACTTCTTCTACGAGGTCCTCGGCCACTACGGGCTGCAAGCGCTGCATCTTCATCCCAACTCCATCCTTCTCATGTCCATCTTCGCCTACTACTACGAGGCGTACCTTGGTGTGATGTCGTCCATGGCTCTTCTATGCCATTTCTTCTTCCTCCGCGTCAAGGAAGGTCACTGCTACCTCTTGAGCACTGCGTTGCATTTCCCCGAAGAGGGGAGGATGATGCAGCAAAGTAGCGTAAGTATTTCCCTCAGTTTTTGAGAACGAAGGTATCAATCTAGTAGGAGGCTACGCGCGAGTCCCTCGTACCTACACAAAACAAATAGCTCAATGCAACCAACGCGATTAGGGGTTGTCAATCCCTTCACGGTCACTTACGGGAGTGAGATCTGATAGAGATGATAGACAATATTTTTGGTATTTTTGGTATAGAGATGCAAGGTAAAAAGTAAAAGGCAAAGTAAAAAGCAAAGCAATAATAAAGTGATGGAGATTGATATGATGAGAATAGACCCGGGGGCCATAGATTTCACTAGTGGCTTCTCTCAAGAGCATAACTATTCTACGGTGGGTGAACAAATTACTGTTGAGCAATTGACAGAATTGAGCATAGTTATGAGAATATCTAGGTATGATCATGTATATAGGCATCACGTCCGAGACAAGTAGACCGACTCCCGCCTGCATCTACCACTATTACTCCACTCATCGACCGCTATCCAGCATGCATCTAGAGTATTAAGTAAAAACAGAGAACGCCTTAAGCAAGATGACATGATGTAGAGGGATAGTTTCATGCAATATGATAAAAACCCCATCTTGTTATCCTCGATGGCAACAATACAATACGTGCCTTGCTGCCCCTACTGTAACTGGGAAAGGACACCGCAAGATTGAACCCAAAGCTAAGCACTTCTCCCATTGCAAGAAAGACCAATCTAGTAGGCCAAACCAAATTGATAATTCGAAGAGACTTGCAAAGATAACCAATCATACATAAAATAATTCAGAGAAGATTCAAATATTATTCATAGATAGACTTGATCATAAACCCACAATTCATCGGTCTCAACAAACACACCGCAAAAAGAAGATTACATCGAATAGATCTCCATGAGAGAGGGGGAGAACATTGTATTGAGATCCAAAAAGAGAGAAGAAGCCATCTAGCTACTAACTATGGACCCGAAGGTCTGAGGTAAACTACTCACACTTCATCGGAGGGGCTATGATGATGTAGAAGCCCTCCGTGATGATGGCCCCCTCCGGCGGAGCTCCGGAACAGGTCCCAAGATGGGATCTCGTGGGTACAAAAGGTTGCGGCAGTGGAATTAGGTTTTTGGCTCCGTATCTGATCGTTTGGGGGTACGTACGTATATATAGGAGGAAGAAGTACGTCGGTGGAGCTTCGAGGGGCCCACGAGGCAGGGGGCACACCCTAGGGGGGCGCCCTCCACCCTCGTGACCGCCTCGTGGCTTTCTTGACGGAGGGTCCAAGTCTCCTGGGTCTTATCTGATGAGAAAATCACGTTCCCGAAGGTTTCATTCCGTTTGGACTCCGTTTGATATTCCGTTTCTTCGAAACACTGAAATAGGCAAAAAAAACAACAATTCTGGGCTGGGCCTCCTGTTAGTAGGTTAGTCCCAAAAATAATATAAAAGTGGAAAATAAAGCCCAATATAGTCCAAAACAGTAGATAATATAGCATGGAGCAATCAAAAATTATAGATATGTTGGAGACGTATCAGTCACACCTCCGGGTGTGTCAACTTCATCGCGGCCGGCAAGGCCAACTCGATCTCGAAGACGGGGAAGAAAGTCGAAGGCTTCCGGAGCAAGTGGGCCATGATGGATGCTAAATGCATCCACCCATGCTTGACGCTGCCGACGGAGATGCCCCAGTCCGACAAGGGGTGGTCCTGCATGAAGCTCACTGACAAGCGGGCGACGTTGGTGCTGGAGCAGATGAAGTCCGACCAACGCGAAGGCGGCGAAGGTTACAGGGGCCATGCTCCTGAGGGAATTCCTGATAATGCATGTGGCCCCGCTTCAAGCCCGCACGCGCCCCTTGTGGGAGCTTGGGGACGAAGAGGACAAGGTTCACTTGAGCCCGACGGCCTTGTCCGGCGAGGAGCTGGCCGCAGTTCTCCGCCTCCTGGTTGGGGACGACCAGGAGTACCCCCCGAGCATCTTCACCCCCTTGTTTCTCCGTGAGGACGGGGCGCAGGTCTTGGCTTCTAGGGCGACTTTTGACGGCCGCGGGCTAGTGCTGCCGGCGCCTACTGGGGCCCATGCGGCACCGAAGCCGGTGGAGCTGTCTTCTGATGAGTCCCACGGGGAGGAAGAGGGGGAGGAGGAAGACTCGGAGGTGACCCCCGAAGGGATGGGGGAGACCTCCCCTTGAGCAAAGCTGACATCCTCCGCGCCTTTCCTGACGACGAAGAGGTCGGCGCCCGCCAAGAGGACGGGGAGCTGCCTGTTATCCCGACGAGGGACAGATCGTCGTTGGTCTCTTAAGGTGTTACTCCCGCCTTGACGCCGTCTGAAGCTGCTTCCGGCCCTTCTGCTGCACCGCTTTCTGCTCCCGAAGTCGGCGCGCCCACACCTCAAGCCTCGAAGCTCTCAGGCTTCAAGCTCACTAATGACCCACAAGTATAAGGGATCTATCGTAGTCCTTTTGATAAGTAAGAGTTGTCGGATCACGGGTTCTGGCAGACCCTTAAGGTTCGAAATCTGGGGTGCACGCGGAGATCGAGCCCTCTACCTCTCCGTCTCGTAAGGATCTAAACTACTGCAGGAACAACACATGAGACACAAGATTTATACTGGTTCGGGCCACCGATGTGGTGTAATACCCTACTCCAGTGTGGCGGGTGGATTGCCTCTAGGGCTGATGAGGAAGAACAGTACAGGTGAACGGCCTCGCGAGGGCCTGTTCTTGGCTAGGGGATGAACTGCTAGGGGGAGTTCGATCGCCCTTCTCTTTCTCTCTCTCTCTCTACTTGCTCTAGATACTGAATCAGATGCCTCTCTCTAGTTTCCAGTTGCCCCTACTCTGTGGGTGGCTGGTCCTATTTATAGGCAAAGGCCCTGGGCCTCTTCCCAAATATTGAGCGGGAAGGGCGCCAACAATTGGCCAATTTGAAGGGGAACATCGGGTACACTTATCCTGACTAAAGTTGGTCTTCCCCTGCCAAAGGTTCTGGTGATGACGCCGGCTTGGGCTCCACAGTGACTTCCTCCTTGTCGTGGAGCTGGTCTTGGTCTCGTTGCACCGAAATGGGTGCCTTTGCTTGATCCTCTCGCCTGCGCTTGCCCCCTTTGCACCAAAGAGGAAAGGGAGGACGCTGCGCGGGCTGGCGCCCGCCTGGCACCTTTGATCGTCATGGCTTGCGTCATGGGCACCTCGTGAGGTACCCCACCTTGATCTCTCCGCCTCCTCGCGAGCCAGCCTAAGGAGGTCGTGCTGGAGGAAGCGCCGTGTCGTCCGCCTCGCGAGGCTTGGCCCCTCGCGAGGGTCTTGAGCCTTGTGTTGATGAAAATGGGCCACGTTGGGCCCCCACTCGAGCCACGCCGCAGGCCGCAGGCAGGCAAGTCTGGGGACCCCCGTTCCCAGAACGCCGACAGTAGCCCCCGGGCCCAAGGCGCGCACGGACTTGGCCGTGCCGAGAGGCGAAAGGGCAAGGGCGAAGCGCCGCGGGCCCTAACAGCCTGCGGCCTTGGGCGCTACGTGGCGGTTGATTGGACGTGGGCGCTTTTGCAACTGCGCAGGATACTAAAGGCGTGGCATCTGCTCGGGCTTTGTTCCTCTCCTTCTTCATCCGCTGCTCAGATCCCCTTCCTTGCGCTTCTTCTCCCTTCCTCCAAGCTGCCAAATCTACTCCACCCGCTCGTCCCAGGTAGCCATGGCGCCTCGCCGGACCCCGGCCAAAGCTTGGTTCTCGCCTGCTTTGGATTCGCCCAACGTGTCGAAGGCGAGCCTTGCCCTACTGCACCGGATGGCCGCGTCGCAGGGCATTGACGGGGCGCAGATGTTCAAGGTCGGCTCCGATGTCCCTGAAGGCCAAGGGAGCACCTTCTATCCTTTCTTCGTGAGCTCCATTGCAGCGGGCCTGGTGCCTCCTTTCTCTGAGTTCTTCCTCGCCGTCCTCCGCCATTACAACTTGCAAACTTTGCATCTCCACCCCAACTCCGTCCTTCTCCTGGCGATCTTCGCCTACTACTGCGAGGCGCATGTGGGGGTGCAGCCTTCAGTGGCCTTGCTGCGCCACTACTTCTACCTCCGGACCTCCAAGGGTTCTCCTTCTGGGTGCGCGGGCTTCGTCGCGTGCGGCAGCTCCATGGCCATCTCGAATCCAGGGAAGAGGATCGAGGGCTTCCAGAGCAAGTGGGTATTGGTTGACGCCGGGTGCGTCGACCCTCGGTTGGCCCTTCCCACGGAGCCGGCCGTGAGCTCGGAAGACTGGAGCCGGGCGGAGCTCACGGATCCCCGCGCGAAGTCGGTGCTGGCGAAGATGGACGCCGATCTGAAGCCGGCCAACTTGGCGATGGCAAAGCTGACCGGGGCGTCGTTGCTGAGGGAGTTCCTGGAGCACCAGCTGGCTCCGCTTCGGCGGTACTCTCCTCCGATGTGGAGGCCTCACCCGAGCCCCACAGCCGTGGGTGAAGGGGACGTGACTGCGGTTCTCTAGTCTCTGGTCGGGGGCGAGGCAGCAATGCCGGAGGGCGCGCCTTCGCCCTTGTTCCTCCGCGACGATTGGGAGCAAGTGGTGGAATCCATGCCCGTCTTCGACGGAGACGGGCTCGTGCCCGCGGTGGCTCCCGAGGATCTGGTGAATGTGTCTTTCGGCGACTCCAGCGGAGGTGGGGACGAGGAGAAGGAGGAGGCAGGCCCCGACTCTGAGGCGACCGACGGAGAGTCTAGGACTCCCTCGCTCCAGCGCAAGCCCCGTGCTCTCCGCCTTTCGCTGAGTGATGATGATGACGACAACGACGTGCTGGGCAGCGGGAGCTCGCCTCCGGTCCTGAAGAAGGGCAGGACCGGGTTGATTCCCCGCGGGTCCGCCCTGACTCCGGGGCGAACCACGGACGCGCCTTCTGCTTCCGAGGTCGACCCCTCCAGCCGGCTCTCCGGCTTCAAGTTTGGCAGGAGACCGCCGGAGCTTTCTGCCGACGACCTGTAAGCGCTTGATCCTTGATTCTTGGTTTCTTGTTCCGCTGACGAGGCTTGACGATCACTTCTCCTGAGCAGGCTGGCGCTCGCGAGGAAGAAGCTGAAGGGGGCTCCTGAGGCCCCGGCTGCGACGACACCTCCACCTGCAGGGGAGGGCGACCGCGACGCACAGGCTCCCCCTGCCCACTCGCCCTTGCGGGGCTTGGCTGATCTGGCTGGGGCCGCAGCCCCCATGGCTCGGTCGACCCCAGAGGTGCCCTTGTCTGGTGCTGCTGCTACGGCTGGGGAGGCGCGGCAGACTCCGCCTCGGGATACTGCAGCCTCGCTGTCGCTACCTTCTCCTCCCGTTCCACTAGCTGCTGGTTCCGAGACTCCTCCTGCTTCCCCGAAGCGCCCTAATGCTTCCCCGCCTTCTTCTTCCATCCTGGAGCGAGCTGCTGCTGGACTGGACCGGCTGCGGCAGGATCTTCTAGGCGCCGACCCTCGCCTGGTGGCCGGGCGCCTGGAGCTGGCCTCGGGGTGGATTCGCTCCAACGCCTCGATCCGGTCAGCGTTGGTTCAGGACTCGACGGCCTGTGACGAGGAGAAGGAGGCTACCCTCGAGGCGAAGGCTACCCGTGACGTGGCCCTGGGAGAGGCGGTTGGAATCCGCGGCCGCTGCAAGGAGCTGGAGAACGAGTTGCAAGGCCTGCGTGGTCAGCTTGCAGAGGAGACCCGCCTTCGCCAAGAGCAAGAGAAGGAGGTGAAGGCTCGCGAGGCGGCGCTCGAGGACCAGGAGGCGAAGCTCAAGAAGCGCCGCAGCCACCTAGGTGCGCTGAAGAAGGAGCTGGAGACGATGAAGGCCGAGCTGGACGCCAAGGCCCGGGTCCTTGCCGAGGATCGCGTGGCCTTCGCGGACATGGAGAAGGATGCCCGCGCTTCGTTGAAGACGCTTTACGAGAGTTGCCTGGATTGCCCGCTGGCTGGCGACGGGGACGGCCCTGCCAAACTGCTTCCCTTCTTGGTGAAGGCTCTTGGAGATGTCGCCCTCGGACTCGTCCCCACGGTCGAAGCCGAGGCGCGTGTCCTGTCTTCCGCCGCGCTGACGTGGGTCTTCGCCCATGTCTACCTTCGCGACCCCAGCGCCGACCTTGACAGCCTGCTGGAGCCGGTGAGCGGCGAAGGCGCCGCTGCTGCTGTCGAGGCCGTGAAGGGGCGCGCGGAGGCGCTGCTGGGGAAGTTCCGGGCTTTCAGCACCAAGCCGAAGCGAGGCGCTGCCAGCCCTACTACCCCGCAAGTTGAAGGCACTCCACGCGACTCCGCTGCCGACAAGTGACTCCGCTATCATTCCTGTTCTTCTTCCGATTCCTGCACATGCACGACGCCTCGAGGAGGCATTTAAATTTGCGTTTGGAACCAAGGCGACATTATGGGTTGTAATATTCGTTTTTAAGTTCCTTGAATTTTATGTTCCTCTTCCCTACTTGCTTATGCTCTACGCCGGCAGAGACCGGCCACGCGCATGCCTCACCCAGCATCAGCCCCGACAGAAAACCAGGACGGGACCAAAGGAATGAGGGGCCACGTGACAAGTTAGGCTCCTGAGTCGCGATGCTCAGGAGTCCCCCTTAGCGCACGAGCAACAAGTAGGGAAGCGCGATGTAGGTGCGTTTCTGTTCTACATCTGCAGAGCCCGACCCCGCGCGTACCTCACCCAGCATAGCCTTTCGGAACTAAGGAGTGAGAGGCTATGGAGCCAGTTA
The DNA here is from genome assembly GCA_032464435.1 of Aegilops umbellulata. Taxonomy (NCBI): domain Eukaryota; kingdom Viridiplantae; phylum Streptophyta; class Magnoliopsida; order Poales; family Poaceae; genus Aegilops; species Aegilops umbellulata. Next base: position 84,126,399 of record CP136055.1, on the reverse strand, counting down.
GGCTCCTGAGTCGCGATGCTCAGGAGTCCCCCTTGACGCGCGAACAGCAGGTGGCGAGATGAAATGCAGGCGGGGCTACCGTTCTACGTCTGCAGAGCCCGACTCCGTGCGTACCCCACCCAGCATAGCCTTTTGGAACTAAGGAGCGAGGGGCTACGGAGCCAGTTAGGCTCCTGAGTCGCGATGCTCAGGAGTCCCCCTTGACGCGCAAACGGCCTTCGTACCTTGGCTCCGCTCGGGGAAAGACGCGCGACGAACCAGGCCCGAGGGGCCTGGCTGGGGCGTACGGCTGGGCGTGACCCAGTCGTAGCCCCCGTGCCCAGCCCCCTTGCGCGGCGCTCCCGGGGGGAGGCGTTGCGATGAGGCCGGCCACTGAGCTCGGGGCTCCCTGAGGTTAACGCGGCCCGGAGGCCACCCTCAGTTGTTTATCACCAGCGTGGAGCATAGCGCTTCCGTATGTGTACGGGCATAGCCGCTCCTCGGCAGTGTCGTCAGCCAGCGCGGAGCATGGTGCTTCCACTGGTACGTGGGAGGGGGCTCCCCTCCGGGAGGAGCCCCCGGGGCGTGTACAGCTCCGCCCTGACACGTGGCTGGCACGGTAGAGCTAGGTGAGGTGTATCTGGGCACCCGTGAGCCAGCGCGGGACTCACGAGCCCCTACCTCTAGGCGGGTTGCGCCTGGCACTGGGCCGTATCTTGAGATGTGTTCCTGCAAAGTCTGGTTAGATGCCGGCACTCTACGTCCTCGGGTCCCGGCCCTCGAGCTTGTCTCAGCCGTCGCTGGTATGCCAGATCGTGATGCCGTGGTCAAGGCCAGAGGGTGAGGGCTGGAGAGCCAGTAAGAGCCCTGAGTCGAGATGCTCAGGCACCCCCCTTTAACGTGCAAGTGGTCGACATGAAGAAGAAGGGCGCCGCAGACGGCATCGAGTAATGATGCATAACTGGAAATAAATGTGGAAGGGATACATGCCGCTGGGTCTAACCTGAGCGGCCTGGGGATGATGCAGCCCGAGGGGCGCCCCCAGCAAAGCAAGCTAGCGACTGAAAAGATAAAAAGGGATACATGCCACAGGGATGGACCCACGCGGCCTGGGAATGACGCAACCCTGGGAGGGCGCTCCCATCTGAGAAAGAAACTTGAAAGATGTCACCTGAAGATGTCGTTGATGCAGTGGCGCTGGCGCAACAGACTCGGTGTGCTGCGGAAGCTGATCCTCACGAGCCCCCAGGCCCAGGGGCCTCGGGAGGCTCCGGAGGCATTGGCGGCTCCTCGTGAGCAGCCTCCATCTCCGCTAGGGCTGCAGACCGCCTGCCTTCTTGCGCCTCCAAGATGCCCCTCATGATGCGCTAGTACGCCGCAGCCATGCTCGGCAGGCCATAAGGCATGCGAACATAGCCGTGGGGTGGTCCTCCGCAGCGCCCCGCTTGTGAGGGCCAGAGGCGCTCCGCCGCGGCGATCTGGTTGAGCCCTGGTACGTCGACGCAGACGCGCAGCCCACCATCCTCGCCTGGATGGGGAGCCACAGCTGGTGGGCGACGGCAACCCCTCATGATCCTCGACTCCTGTAGTTCTTGAATGGCCTTGCTAACAAACTCCTGCTGGTCTGACCTCCCTTCCCTGGCTTCCTTCCGAGGGAAGCGTGTTCCGAAACACGCCTCCACATGGTGCCCCAGTGCCTCCCTCGTGACCTTGGTGAGGTCGGTGGCCCTCCAGGTGAGAGCCCCCGAGCCCTGCCTAAGGAGGGCGCCGGGTGCGCTTTCCTATGCAATTGAAGGAGGGTCCCCCTGGGCAGACGCGGGCCTTGAAGGGCCTGCCTCCTGAGGGTCTGAGCCTGACGTTGTCTTCTTCTTCTTGGGGGTGGTCTCAGGAAGCCTCCTGCTTCCGTGATCTGGGTCTTCTAGTGACGCGGCCTGAAAGGCTCGCTCCAAGGCACACACTGCATCCTTCTCTTGACATGGCACCATGATGACGCCGCCGCTTCCTGGCATCTTGAGGACGTTGTAGCCATGGTGAGTCATGGCCATGAACTTGGCCAGCGCCGGGTACCCGAGGATGGCGTTGTACGGCAGGCGGATGTGGGCAACGTCAAAGTCGATGAGCTCGGTGCGGTAGTTGTCGTAGGTGCCGAAGGTGACTGGGAGGCGGACCTGCCCGATCGGGACCGTGGAACCGTCGGCGACTCCGGAGAAGGGCTTGGTTGGCTGAAGCTGGTCATAGGGCACTTGGAGGCTGTTGAACGTTTCCACGGACAAGACACTAAGCCCTGCCCCTCCGTCGATGAGGGTCCTGGTGACCAGAACGTTGCTGATGACTGGGGAACAAAGCATTGGGAGGACTCTGGCTGTGGCTGCGCACTTGAGCTGGTCTGCTGAGCTGAACGTGATGGTGCAGGCCGACCACCTGAGGGGACGCGTTGCTTCGAGCTTAGGGAGGACTGCATTCACTTCGCGAGCAAACTGCTTGAAGATACGTTGAGAGGCTGGGGCTTGAGCTCCGCCCAGGATGCAGGCGATGGCGCGTGGCTCCTGGAAGCCCCCAGCCCCCTCGTCTTGGTGGCGGTCTTCATTCCTTCTCGGCTGAGGCGGCAGGCCTGGGTTGCCATGAGGGCGATCCTCACGAGGCTGATCCCTCCAGTCCCCCTCGCGAGCTTGGTCACGCCAGCCTGGACGTGGGCCGCGGTCTTCCCAGCGTCCCGGGTTCCTTCCTCCTCCTCGACTGTAGCCCTGGTCAGCCCGGTCAGGGCGTCGGCCGACTCTTCCTTCTCGCACGGCATGGAGTTCTTGGCATTCATTGGTGTTGTGGGTGTGGAGGTCGTGGTACACACAGTACCGGCTGCCCCTGGAGGATTCAGGCTGATCCTTGCCCCTCTTGGTGTCCGGTTCTGCCGTGAGCACGGGAGCCCCCTTGCGCTTCACGTCCTTGGCCTTGGGCTTCTTCTCTTCTAGGTCTGCGGCAGGCAGCTCGAGGAGGGAGAGGTGCCCCTCCTCAGCTCTGGTGCACTTGGTCGCCAGGTTGAACAGCTCCAGGGAGGTGCAGAGGTCTTCATGCATCGCCAGCTCCTCCTTCATCTTGACGTCGCGCACGCCATCGGAGAAGGCCGAAATGATGGCTTCTTCAGACACCCTGGGATCTTGAGGCGCGCACTGTTGAAGCGCTGGATGTACTTCTGCAGGGTCTCTCCAGGTTGCTGCTTGATGCGGCGCATGTTGCTCACGGCGGGAGGCCGGTCGCGGGTACCTTGGAAGTTGGCGATGAAGCGAGTACGCATCTGGTCCCAGGAGGAGATCGTGCCTGAGGCCAGGTTCAGGAGCCAAGTGCGAGCACCTTCCTTCAGCGCCATGGGGAACCAGTTCGCCATGACCTTCTCGTCCCCGCTGGCAGCTTCGATTCCCAGCTCGTAGAGCTGGAGGAACTCCATGGGGTCAGTTGTGTCGTCGTAGCGAGGAGGCAGGTCCGGCTTGAACTTGCCGGGCCACGCGACGCTACGCAGCTCGGGGGTGTAGGCGCGGCAGCCAGCGGTGGCCGCAGGAGGTTTTGGTTGAGGGAGAGCTTGGCCTTGTGGGTCCCCTTGCGCCACAGCTGGGAGCAGCGCGGGGTCTTGACGTGCCGGAGCTGGAGCAGGATCTCAGCGAGCCGGGGCCGGGAGCGCCCGGGTGGCCTCTTGCGGTCGCGGGACTTCTTGGCAGCTCCGCTCCTGCTGGGCCGGCGCATGGCGGAGCGGGTTCCGCCCAGGAGCTGCGCGCCTTGGGGCCATGGCATCTTCTTGGAAAGGTGGCGGCTGGAACGCCCCGGGGGCTTCATTGCCCATGCGGGGTGGAGTGCGGCGCTATGGTGCGGAAGGCGCGGGAGAGCCCCCTGCGGCGCGGACGAGCTCGGCGACGCGGTCAAGCCACTCCTCGTAGACGTCGTCGACGGGGCGGTAGCGCAGGAGCTTGTTCGCCGCGATGAGCGCAGCTCGAGCCTCCAAGGGCGCGCGCAGCGCGTGCGATGAAGAACCGGCTGGGGTGAGCGACGGAGTGGCGGTGCGGCCATCCCGCCGCACGGACGGGTGTTGAGAGGATGCTTGCTGCTCGTTCGCCGCCGGGCCGGTGGCGGCGTTGACGGCGGGCGACGGGGAACGACGAGGACGCCCACCGACAGGGGCCATCTGGACGGCGCGGGAAGCGATGGCGGCCCGGCGCTCGGCGCAGGCCCGACGAGCGTCAGACATGGACGCGGTGGTCGGAGGAGAGCAGAGCGGTGGAAGACTGGTTCCAGCGCACCCCTACCTGGCGCGCCAAATGTCGGATCACGGGTTCCGGCAGACCCTTAAGGTTGGAACTCTGGGGTGCGCGCGGAGATCGAGCCCTCTACCTCTCTGTCTCGTAAGGATCTAAACTACTGCAGGAACAACGCATGAGACACACGATTTATACTGGTTCGGGCCACCATTGTGGTGTAATACCCTACTCTAGTGTGGTGGGTGGATTGCCTCTAGGGCTGATGAGGAAGAACACTACAGGTGAACGGCCTCGCGAGGGCCTGTTCTTGGCTAGGGGATGAACTGCTAGGGGGAGTTCGATCGCCCTTCTCTTTCTCTCTCTCTCTCTCTACTTGCTCTAGATACTGAATCAGATGCCTCTCTCTAGTTTCCAGTTGCCCCTACTCTGTGGGTGGCTGGTCCTATTTATAGGCAAAGGCCCTGGGCCTCTTCCCAAATATTGAGCGGGAAGGGCGCCAACAATTGGCCAATTTGAAGGGGAACATCGGGTACACTTATCCTGACTAAAGTTGGTCTTCCCCTGCCAAAGGTTCTGGTGATGACGCCGGCTTGGGCTCCACAGTGACTTCCTCCTTGTCGTGGAGCTGGTCTTGGTCTCGTTGCACCGAAATGGGTGCCTTTGCTTGATCCTCTCGCCTGCGCTTGCCCCCTTTGCACCAAAGAGGAAAGGGAGGACGCTGCGCGGGCTGGCGCCCGCCTGGCACCTTTGATCGTCATGGCTTGCGTCATGGGCACCTCGTGAGGTACCCCACCTTGATCTCTCCGCCTCCTCGCGAGCCAGCCTAAGGAGGTCGTGCTGGAGGAAGCGCCGTGTCGTCCGCCTCGCGAGGCTTGGCCCCTCGCGAGGGTCTTGAGCCTTGTGTTGATGAAAATGGGCCACGTTGGGCCCCCACTCGAGCCACGCCGCAGGCCGCAGGCAGGCAAGTCTGGGGACCCCCGTTCCCAGAACGCCGACAGTAGCCCCCGGGCCCAAGGCGCGCACGGACTTGGCCGTGCCGAGAGGCGAAAGGGCAAGGGCGAAGCGCCGCGGGCCCTAACAGCCTGCGGCCTTGGGCGCTGCGTGGCGGTTGATTGGACGTGGGCGCTTTTGCAACTGCGCAGGATACTAAAGGCGTGGCATCTGCTCGGGCTTTGTTCCTCTCCTTCTTCATCCGCTGCTCAGATCCCCTTCCTTGCGCTTCTTCTCCCTTCCTCCAAGCTTCCAAATCTACTCCACCCGCTCGTCCCAGGTAGCCATGGCGCCTCGCCGGACCCCGGCCAAAGCTTGGTTCTCGCCTGCTTTGGATTCGCCCAACGTGTCGAAGGCGAGCCTTGCCCTACTGCACCGGATGGCCGCGTCGCAGGGCATTGACGGGGCGCAGATGTTCAAGGTCGGCTCCGATGTCCCTGAAGGCCAAGGGAGCACCTTCTATCCTTTCTTCGTGAGCTCCATTGCAGCGGGCCTGGTGCCTCCTTTCTCTGAGTTCTTCCTCGCCGTCCTCCGCCATTACAACTTGCAAACTTTGCATCTCCACCCCAACTCCGTCCTTCTCCTGGCGATCTTCGCCTACTACTGCGAGGCGCATGTGGGGGTGCAGCCTTCAGTGGCCTTGCTGCGCCACTACTTCTACCTCCGGACCTCCAAGGGTTCTCCTTCTGGGTGCGCGGGCTTCGTCGCGTGCGGCAGCTCCATGGCCATCTCGAATCCAGGGAAGAGGATCGAGGGCTTCCAGAGCAAGTGGGTATTGGTTGACGCCGGGTGCGTCGACCCTCGGTTGGCCCTTCCCACGGAGCCGGCCGTGAGCTCGGAAGACTGGAGCCGGGCGGAGCTCACGGATCCCCGCGCGAAGTCGGTGCTGGCGAAGATGGACGCAGATCTGAAGCCGGCCAACTTGGCGATGGCAAAGCTGACCGGGGCGTCGTTGCTGAGGGAGTTCCTGGAGCACCAGCTGGCTCCGCTTCGGCGGTACTCTCCTCCGATGTGGAGGCCTCACCCGAGCCCCACAGCCGTGGGTGAAGGGGACGTGACTGCGGTTCTCCAGTCTCTGGTCGGGGGCGAGGCAGCAATGCCGGAGGGCGCGCCTTCGCCCTTGTTCCTCCGCGACGATTGGGAGAAAGTGGTGGAATCCATGCCCGTCTTCGACGGAGACGGGCTCGTGCCCGCGGTGGCTCCCGAGGATCTGGTGAATGTGTCTTTCGGCGACTCCAGCGGAGGTGGGGACGAGGAGAAGGAGGAGGCAGGCCCCGACTCTGAGGCGACCGACGGAGAGTCTAGGACTCCCTCGCTCCAGCGCAAGCCCCGTGCTCTCCGCCTTTCGCTGAGTGATGATGATGACGACAACGACGTGCTGGGCAGCGGGAGCTCGCCTCCGGTCCTGAAGAAGGGCAGGACCGGGTTGATTCCCCGCGGGTCCGCCCTGACTCCGGGGCGAACCACGGACGCGCCTTCTGCTTCCGAGGTCGACCCCTCCAGCCGGCTCTCCGGCTTCAAGTTTGGCAGGAGACCGCCGGAGCTTTCTGCCGACGACCTGTAAGCGCTTGATCCTTGATTCTTGGTTTCTTGTTCCGCTGACGAGGCTTGACGATCACTTCTCCTGAGTAGGCTGGCGCTCGCGACGAAGAAGCTGAAGGGGGCTCCTGAGGCCCCGGCTGCGACGACACCTCCACCTGCAGGGGAGGGCGACCGCGACGCACAGGCTCCCCCTGCCCACTCGCCCTTGCGGGGCTTGGCTGATCTGGCTGGGGCCGCAGCCCCCATGGCTCGGTAGACCCCAGAGGTGCCCTTGTCTGGTGCTGCTGCTACGGCTGGGGAGGCGCAGCAGACTCCGCCTCGGGATACTGCAGCCTCGCTGTCGCTACCTTCTCCTCCCGTTCCGCTAGCTGCTGGTTCCGAGACTCCTCCTGCTTCCCCGAAGCGCCCTAATGCTTCCCCGCCTTCTTCTTCCATCCTGGAGCGAGCTGCTGCTGGACTGGACCGGCTGCGGCAGGATCTTCTAGGCGCCGACCCTCGCCTGGTGGCCGGGCGCCTGGAGCTGGCCTCGGGGTGGATTCGCTCCAACGCCTCGATCCGGTCAGCGTTGGTTCAGGCCTCGACGGCCTGTGACGAGGAGAAGGAGGCTACCCTCGAGGCGAAGGCTGCCCGTGACGTGGCCCTGGGAGAGGCGGTTGGAATCCGCGGCCGCTGCAAGGAGCTGGAGGACGAGTTGCAAGGCCTGCGTGGTCAGCTTGCAGAGGAGACCCGCCTTCGCCAAGAGCAAGAGAAGGAGGTGAAGGCTCGCGAGGCGGCGCTCGAGGACCAGGAGGCGAAGCTCAAGAAGCGCCGCAGCCACCTAGGTGCGCTGAAGAAGGAGCTGGAGACGATGAAGGCCGAGCTGGACGCCAAGGCCCGGGTCCTTGCCGAGGATCGCGTGGCCTTCGCGGACATGGAGAAGGATGCCCGCGCTTCGTTGAAGACACTTTACGAGAGTGGCCTGGATTGCCCGCTGGCTGGCGACGGGGACGGCCCTGCCAAACTGCTTCCCTTCTTGGTGAAGGCTCTTGGAGATGTCGCCCTCGGACTCGTCCCCACGGTCGAAGCCGAGGCGCGTGTCCTGTCTTCCGCCGCGCTGACGTGGGTCTTCGCCCATGTCTACCTTCGCGACCCCAGCGCCGACCTTGACAGCCTGCTGGAGCCGGTGAGCGGCGAAGGCGCCGCTGCTGCTGTCGAGGCCGTGAAGGGGCGCGCGGAGGCGCTGCTGGGGAAGTTCCGGGCTTTCAGCACCAAGCCGAAGCGAGGCGCTGCCAGCCCTACTACCCCGCAAGGTGAAGGCACTCCACGCGACTCCGCTGCCGACAAGTGACTCCGCTATCATTCCTGTTCTTCTTCCGATTCCTGCACATGCACGACGCCTCGAGGAGGCATTTAAATTTGCGTTTGGAACCAAGGCGACATTATGGGTTGTAATATTCGTTTTTAAGTTCCTTGAATTTTATGTTCCTCTTCCCTACTTGCTTATGCTCTACGCCGGCAGAGACCGGCCACGCGCATGCCTCACCCAGCATCAGCCCCGACAGAAAACCAGGACGGGACCAAAGGAATGAGGGGCCACGTGACAAGTTAGGCTCCTGAGTCGCGATGCTCAGGAGTCCCCCTTAGCGCACGAGCAACAAGTAGGGAAGCGCGATGTAGGTGCGTTTCTGTTCTACATCTGCAGAGCCCGACCCCGCGCGTACCTCACCCAGCATAGCCTTTCGGAACTAAGGAGTGAGAGGCTATGGAGCCAGTTAGGCTCCTGAGTCGCGATGCTCAGGAGTCCCCCTTGACGCGCGAACAGCAGGTGGCGAGATGAAATGCAGGCGGGGCTACCGTTCTACGTCTGCAGAGCCCGACTCCGCGCGTACCCCACCCAGCATAGCCTTTTGGAACTAAGGAGCGAGGGGCTACGGAGCCAGTTAGGCTCCTGAGTCGCGATGCTCAGGAGTCCCCCTTGACGCGCAAACGGCCTTCGTACCTTGGCTCCGCTCGGGGAAAGACGCGCGACGAACCAGGCCCGAGGGGCCTGGCTGGGGCGTACGGCTGGGCGTGACCCAGTCGTAGCCCCCGTGCCCAGCCCCCTTGCGCGGCGCTCCCGGGGGGAGGCGTTGCGATGAGGCCGACCACTGAGCTCGGGGCTCCCTGAGGTTAACGCGGCCCGGAGGCCACCCTCAGTTGTTTATCACCAGCGTGGAGCATAGCGCTTCCGTATGTGTACGGGCATAGCCGCTCCTCGGCAGTGTCGTCAGCCAGCGCGGAGCATGGTGCTTCCACTGGTACGTGGGAGGGGGCTCCCCTCCGGGAGGAGCCCCCGGGGCGTGTACAGCTCCGCCCTGACACGTGGCTGGCACGGTAGAGCTAGGTGAGGTGTATCTGGGCACCCGTGAGCCAGCGCGGGACTCACGAGCCCCTACCTCTAGGCGGGTTGCGCCTGGCACTGGGCCGTATCTTGAGATGTGTTCCTGCAAAGTCTGGTTAGATGCCGGCACTCTACGTCCTCGGGTCCCGGCCCTCGAGCTTGTCTCAGCCGTCGCTGGTATGCCAGATCGTGATGCCGTGGTCAAGGCCAGAGGGTGAGGGCTGGAGAGCCAGTAAGAGCCCTGAGTCGAGATGCTCAGGCACCCCCCTTTAACGTGCAAGTGGTCGACATGAAGAAGAAGGGCGCCGCAGACGGCATCGAGTAATGATGCATAACTGGAAATAAATGTGGAAGGGATACATGCCGCTGGGTCTAACCTGAGCGGCCTGGGGATGATGCAGCCCGAGGGGCGCCCCCAGCAAAGCAAGCTAGCGACTGAAAAGATAAAAAGGGATACATGCCACAGGGATGGACCCACGCGGCCTGGGAATGACGCAACCCTGGGAGGGCGCTCCCATCTGAGAAAGAAACTTGAAAGATGTCACCTGAAGATGTCGTTGATGCAGTGGCGCTGGCGCAACAGACTCGGTGTGCTGCGGAAGCTGATCCTCACGAGCCCCCAGGCCCAGGGGCCTCGGGAGGCTCCGGAGGCATTGGCGGCTCCTCGTGAGCAGCCTCCATCTCCGCTAGGGCTGCAGACCGCCTGCCTTCTTGCGCCTCCAAGATGCCCCTCATGATGCGCTAGTACGCCGCAGCCATGCTCGGCAGGCCATAAGGCATGCGAACATAGCCGTGGGGTGGTCCTCCGCAGCGCCCCGCTTGTGAGGGCCAGAGGCGCTCCGCCGCGGCGATCTGGTTGAGCCCTGGTACGTCGACGCAGACGCGCAGCCCACCATCCTCGCCTGGATGGGGAGCCACAGCTGGTGGGCGACGGCAACCCCTCATGATCCTCGACTCCTGTAGTTCTTGAATGGCCTTGCTAACAAACTCCTGCTGGTCTGACCTCCCTTCCCTGGCTTCCTTCCGAGGGAAGCGTGTTCCGAAACACGCCTCCACATGGTGCCCCAGTGCCTCCCTCGTGACCTTGGTGAGGTCGGTGGCCCTCCAGGTGAGAGCCCCCGAGCCCTGCCTAAGGAGGGCGCCGGGTGCGCTTTCCTATGCAATTGAAGGAGGGTCCCCCTGGGCAGACGCGGGCCTTGAAGGGCCTGCCTCCTGAGGGTCTGAGCCTGACGTTGTCTTCTTCTTCTTGGGGGTGGTCTCAGGAAGCCTCCTGCTTCCGTGATCTGGGTCTTCTAGTGACGCGGCCTGAAAGGCTCGCTCCAAGGCACACACTGCATCCTTCTCTTGACATGGCACCATGATGACGCCGCCGCTTCCTGGCATCTTGAGGACGTTGTAGCCATGGTGAGTCATGGCCATGAACTTGGCCAGCGCCGGGTACCCGAGGATGGCGTTGTACGGCAGGCGGATGTGGGCAACGTCAAAGTCGATGAGCTCGGTGCGGTAGTTGTCGTAGGTGCCGAAGGTGACTGGGAGGCGGACCTGCCCGATCGGGACCGTGGAACCGTCGGTGACTCCGGAGAAGGGCTTGGTTGGCTGAAGCTGGTCATAGGGCACTTGGAGGCTGTTGAACGTTTCCACGGACAAGACATTGAGCCCTGCCCCTCCGTCGATGAGGGTCCTGGTGACCAGAACGTTGCTGATGACTGGGGAACAAAGCATTGGGAGGACTCTGGCTGTGGCTGCGCACTTGAGCTGGTCTGCTGAGCTGAACGTGATGGTGCAGGCCGACCACCTGAGGGGACGCGTTGCTTCGAGCTTAGGGAGGACTGCATTCACTTCGCGAGCAAACTGCTTGAAGATACGTTGAGAGGCTGGGGCTTGAGCTCCGCCCAGGATGCAGGCGATGGCGCGTGGCTCCTGGAAGCCCCCAGCCCCCTCGTCTTGGTGGCGGTCTTCATTCCTTCTCGGCTGAGGCGGCAGGCCTGGGTTGCCATGAGGGCGATCCTCACGAGGCTGATCCCTCCAGTCCCCCTCGCGAGGCGGGTCGCGCCAGCGGTCCTCGCGAGCTTGGTCACGCCAGCCTGGACGTGGGCCGCGGTCTTCCCAGCGTCCCGGGTTCCTTCCTCCTCCTCGACTGTAGCCCTGGTCAGCCCGGTCAGGGCGTCGGCCGACTCTTCCTTCTCGCACGGCATGGAGTTCTTGGCATTCATTGGTGTTGTGGGTGTGGAGGTCGTGGTACACACAGTACCGGCTGCCCCTGGAGGATTCAGGCTGATCCTTGCCCCTCTTGGTGTCCGGTTCTGCCGTGAGCACGGGAGCCCCCTTGCACTTCACGTCCTTGGCCTTGGGCTTCTTCTCTTCTAGGTCTGCGGCAGGCAGCTCGAGGAGGGAGAGGTGCCCCTCCTCAGCTCTGGTGCACTTGGTCGCCAGGTTGAACAGCTCCAGGGAGGTGCAGAGGTCTTCATGCATCGCCAGCTCCTCCTTCATCTTGACGTCGCGCACGCCATCGGAGAAGGCCGAAATGATGGCTTCTTCAGACACCCTGGGATCTTGAGGCGCGCACTGTTGAAGCGCTGGATGTACTTCTGCAGGGTCTCTCCAGGTTGCTGCTTGGTGCGGCGCATGTTGCTCACGGCGGGAGGCCGGTCGCGGGTACCTTGGAAGTTGGCGATGAAGCGAGTATGCATCTGGTCCCAGGAGGAGATCGTGCCTGAGGCCAGGTTCAGGAGCCAAGTGCGAGCACCTTCCTTCAGCGCCATGGGGAACCAGTTCGCCATGACCTTCTCGTCCCCGCTGGCAGCTTCGATTCCCAGCTCGTAGAGCTGGAGGAACTCCATGGGGTCAGTTGTGTCGTCGTAGCGAGGAGGCAGGTCCGGCTTGAACTTGCCGGGCCACGCGACGCTACGCAGCTCGGGGGTGTAGGCGCGGCAGCCAGCGGTGGCCGCAGGAGGTTTTGGTTGAGGGAGAGCTTGGCCTTGTGGGTCCCCTTGCGCCACAGCTGGGAGCAGCGCGGGGTCTTGACGTGCCGGAGCTGGAGCAGGATCTCAGCGAGCCGGGGCCGGGAGCGCCCGGGTGGCCTCTTGCGGTCGCGGGACTTCGTGGCAGCTCCGCTCCTGCTGGGCCGGCGCATGGCGGAGCGGGTTCCGCCCAGGAGCTGCGCGCCTTGGGGCCATGGCATCTTCTTGGAAAGGTGGCGGCTGGAACGCCCCGGGGGCTTCATTGCCCATGCGGGGTGGAGTGCGGCGCTATGGTGCGGAAGGCGCGGGAGAGCCCCCTGCGGCGCGGACGAGCTCGGCGACGCGGTCAAGCCACTCCTCGTAGACGTCGTCGACGGGGCGGTAGCGCAGGAGCTCGTTCGCCGCGATGAGCGCAGCTCGAGCCTCCAAGGGCGCGCGCAGCGCGTGCGATGAAGAACTGGCTCGGGTGAGCGACGGAGTGGCGGTGCGGCCATCCCGCCGCACGGACGGGTGTTGAGAGGATGCTTGCTGCTCGTTCGCCGCCGGGCCGGTGGCGGCGTTGACAGCGGGCGACGGGGAACGACGAGGACGCCCACCGACAGGGGCCATCTGGACGGCACGGGAAGCGATGGCGGCCCGGCGCTCGGCGCGGGCCCGACGAGCGTCAGACATGGACGCGGTGGTCGGAGGAGAGCAGAGCGGTGGAAGACTGGTTCCAGCGCACCCCTACCTGGCGCGCCAAATGTCGGATCACGGGTTCCGGCAGACCCTTAAGGTTGGAACTCTGGGGTGCGCGCGGAGATCGAGCCCTCTACCTCTCCGTCTCGTAAGGATCTAAACTACTGCAGGAACAACGCATGAGACACACGATTTATACTGGTTCGGGCCACCATTGTGGTGTAATACCCTACTCTAGTGTGGTGGGTGGATTGCCTCTAGGGCTGATGAGGAAGAACACTACAGGTGAACGGCCTCGCGAGGGCCTGTTCTTGGCTAGGGGATGAACTGCTAGGGGGAGTTCGATCGCCCTTCTCTTTCTCTCTCTCTCTACTTGCTCTAGATACTGAATCAGATGCCTCTCTCTAGTTTCCAGTTGCCCCTACTATGTGGGTGGCTGGTCCTATTTATAGGCAAAGGCCCTGGGCCTCTTCCCAAATATTGAGCGGGAAGGGCGCCAACAATTGGCCAATTTGAAGGGGAACATCGGGTACACTTATCCTGACTAAAGTTGGTCTTCCCCTGCCAAAGGTTCTGGTGATGACGCTGGCTTGGGCTCCACAGTGACTTCCTCCTTGTCGTGGAGCTGGTCTTGGTCTCGTTGCACCGAAATGGGTGCCTTTGCTTGATCCTCTCGCCTGCGCTTGCCCCCTTTGCACCAAAGAGGAAAGGGAGGACGCTGCGCGGGCTGGCGCCCGCCTGGCACCTTTGATCGTCATGGCTTGCGTCATGGGCACCTCGTGAGGTACCCCACCTTGATCTCTCCGCCTCCTCGCGAGCCAGCCTAAGGAGGCCGTGCTGGAGGAAGCGCCGTGTCGTCCGCCTCGCGAGGCTTGGCCCCTCGCGAGGGTCTTGAGCCTTGTGTTGATGAAGATGGGCCACGTTGGGCCCCCACTCTAGCCACTCCGCAGGCCGCAGGCAGGCAAGTCTGGGGACCCCCGTTCCCAGAACGCCGACAAGAGTGTCGAACCTAACGAGGAGCAGAAGGAAATGATAAGTGGTTTTCAGCAAGGTATTCTCTGCAAGTACTGAAATAAGTGGTAACAGATGGTTTTGTGATAAGATAAATTGTAACGAGCAACAAGTAACAAAAGTAAATAAAGTTCAGCAAAGTGGCCCAATCCTTTTTGTAGCAAAGGACAAGCCTGGACAAACTCTTATAATGAGAAAAGCGCCCCCGAGGACACATGTGAATATCGTCAAGCTAGTTTTCATCACATTCATATGATTCGCGTTCGGTACTTTGATAATTTGATATGTGGGTGGACCGGTGCTTGGGTGCTGTTCTTACTTGAACAAGCACCCCACTTATGATTAACCTCTATTGCAAGCATCCGCAACTACAACAAAAGTATCAAGGTAAACCTAACCATAGCATGAAACATATGGATCCAAATCAGCCCCTTACGAAGCAACACATAAACTAGGGTTTAAGCTTCTGTCACTCTAGCAACCCATCATCTATTTATTACTTCCCAATGCCCTCCTCTAGGCCCAAATAATGGTGAAGTGTTATGTAGTCGACGTTCACATAACACCACTAGAGGATAGACAACATACATCTCATCAAAATATCGAACGAATACCAAATTCACATGACTACTAATAGCAAGACTTCTCCCATGTCCTCAGGAACAAACGTAACTACTCACAAAGCATATTCATGTTCATGATCAGAGGGGTATTAATATGCATAAAGGATCTGAACATATGATCTTCCACCAAATAAACCAACTAGCATCAACTACAAGGAGTAATCAACACTACTAGCAACCTACTAGTACCAATCCCGAACTTGGAGACAAGAATTGGATATAAGAGATGAACTAGGGTTTTGAGAGGAGATGGTGCTGGTGAAGATGTTGATGGAGATTGCCCTCTCCTGATGAGAGGAGCATCGGTCATGACGATGGCGATGATTTCCCCCTCTCAGAGGGAAGTGTCCCCGGCAAAATAGCTCTGCCGGAGCCCTAGATTGGTTCCGCCAAGGTTCCGCCTCGTGGCGGTGGAGTCTCGTCCCGAAAGGTTGCTTATGGTTTTTCTCTCGATGAAAGACCTCATATAGCAGAAGATGGCCACCGGAGGGCCATCTAATAAGTCTAGGTTTATCATCTTTCTTTTCCATAAGATATTTAATATCAGCATGATCAGTGTGAATAGTTACTTTAGAATCAACAATATAAGGTCTGAACTTATCACAAGCAAACACAACTGCTAAAAATTCTTTCTCAGTAGTAGCATAATTTCTTTGAGCATTGTCTAGAGTTTTACTAACATATTGAATAACATTTAATTTCTTATCAACTCTTTGCCCTAGAACAGCACCTACAGCATAGTCACTAGCATCACATATAATTTCAAAGGGTAAATTCCAATCAGGTGGCCGAACAATGGGTGCAGAGATCAATGCTTTCTTAAGTATTTCAAATGCTTCTACACAATCATCATCAAATACAAATAGTATATCTTTTTGTAATAAATTACTCAGAGGCCGAGAAATTTTTAAGAAGTCCTTAATGAACCTCTTGTAAAAATCGGCGTGACCGAGGAAACTTCTTATAACTTTGATGTCCTTGGGACATGGCACATTTTCAATAGCGTAAACCTTGGCTTTATCAACTTCAATACATCTTTCATAAACTTTATGCCCCAAGACAATACCTTCATTAACCATAAAGTGGCATTTTTCCCAGTTCAAGACAAGATTAGTTTCATCACATATCTGCAAAACTCGATCAAGATTGCTCAAGCAATCATCAAAAGAGGATCCATAGACGGAAAAATCGTCCATGAAAGCCTCACAAATCATTTCACAGAAGTCAGAGAATATAGCCATCATGCATCTTTGAAAGGTAGCCGGTGCATTACATAAACCAAAAGGCATACGTCTATAAGCAAAAGTACCAAAAGGGCATGTAAAAGTAGTCTTTGATTGATCATTGGCTGACACAGGTATTTGAGAGAAACCAGAATAACCATCTAGAAAACAAAAATGTGTATGTTTAGATAATCTTTCTAGCATTTGATCCATAAAAGGTAAGGGGTAATGATCTTTCTTAGTAGCCTTATTTAATTTGCGGAAATCAATTACCATCCTATAGCTTGTAATAATTCTTTGCGGAATCAATTCATCTTTATCATTAGGGACAACAATGATACCTCCCTTTTTAGGGACAAAATGGACAGGGCTTACCCACTGACTATCAGCAACGGGATAAATTATACCTGCCTCAAGGAGCTTTAGTATTTCCTTTCTTACCACTTCTTTCATCCTAGGATACAGCCATCGTTGATGATCACGAACTGGTTTGGCACCTTCTTACAAATTTATTTTATGTTGACCTAGAGTGGGACTAATGCCCTTAAGATCATCAAGAGTATATCCAATAGCACCACTGTGCTTCTTCAGAGTTTACAATAATCTCTCTTCATGCTCTGAAAGGTTAGCACTAATAATAACAGGATATATCTTCTTTTCATCAAGATAAGCATATTTAAGGGTATCAGGCAACTGTTTAAGCTCAAACACGAGATCACCCTTGGGTAGAGGAGGATCCCCTAGGATTTCAACAGGCAAATTGTGTTTCAGAATAGGTTCCTGTTTAAAGAATACTTCATCTATTTCCCTTCTTTCATTCAGAAACATCTCATTTTCATGGTCTGGCAAATATTGTTCTAAAGGATCACTAGGAGGTACGGCAATAGAAGAAAGACCAATAATTTCATCCTTACTAGGCAATTCTTCTTCACGGTGTTGTCTACTAAATTTAGAGAAATTAAACTCATGAGACATATCACACAAACCAATAGTAACAACATTCTTTTCGCAGTCTATCTTAGCATTAATGGTGTTCATGAAGGGTCTACCAAATATAATGGGACAAAAGCTATCTTGTGGGGAACCAAGAACAAGAAAATCAGCAGGATATTTATTTTCCCACACAAGACTTCAACATCTCTAACAGTTCCCATTGGTGAAATAGTATCTCTATTGGCAAGTTTAGTTGTGACATCAATACCTTCTATCTCAGCGGGTGCAATATCATGCATAATTTCTTTATATAAGTCATAAGGTATTGCACTAAAACTAGCACCCATATCACATAAGCCATGATAACAATGATCTCCTATTTTAACAGAAATAACAGGCACGCCTACCACAGGTCTATGTTTATCTTTAGCACAAGGTTTGGCAATTCTAGCAGTTTCACCGCAGAAATAAATAACATGCCCATCAATATTATCAGCCAAGAGATCTTTAACAATAGCAATATTAGGATCAACTTTGACTTTCTCAGGAGGTGTATAAGTTCTAATATTGCTTTTACGAACAATAGTTGAAGCTTTAGCGTGATCCTTTATTCTAACAGGAAAATGTGGTTTCTCAACATAAGAGGTAGGAACAATAGGATTATTATAAGTGATAGTCTTTTCTTCAACTTTAATAGGTGCATCTACTTTTACTTCTATGGGAGGATGATATTTAAACCACTTCTCCTTGGGGAGATCAACATAAGTAGCAAAAGATTCACAGAAAGAAGCTACTATCTCAGAGTCAAGTCCATATTTAGTGCTAAATTTACGGAAAACATCGGTATCCATAAAAGATTTAACACAATCAAACTTAGTTGTCATACCTGACTCCTTACCTTCGTCGAGATCCCAATCTTCCGAGTTGAATTTAATTCTATCCAATAAATTCCATTTGAGTTCAATAGTCTTCATCATAAAAGAGCCAGCACAAGAAGTATCGAGCATGGATTGATTATTATGAGAAAGTCGAGCATAATTTTTTTGAAGAATTATTTCTCTTGAGATCTCATGATTGGGGCATGAATATAACATTGATTTAAGCCTCCCCCAAGCTTGAGCGATGCTTTCTCCTTCGCGAGGCCAAAAATTATATATATAATTGCGATCACGATGAACAAGATGCATAGGATAATACTTCTGATGAAATTCCAATTTCAATCGTTTCTAGTTCCATGACCCCGTATCATCACATAGCCTATACCATGTCAATGCATCTCCCTCCAAAGATAAAGGGAAGACCTTCTTCTTAACAACATCATCGGGTATACCTGCAAGCTTAAATAATCCACAAACTTCATCCACATAGATTAGGTGCTCATCGGCATGCTTTGTTCCATCTCCTGCAAAAGGATTATCTAGCAGTTTTTCTAACATACCCGAAGGAACTTCAAAGGGAACATTTTCATTTTCAGTAGGTTCAATAGGTTGAGGAGCAACTGTTTGCTCTACTGGTCTGGGTGAGGATACCCCGAACAAGCCCATGAGAGGATTACTTTCCATAGTAACAAGTGACAGTAAATTTCAGCACACTATATAAAATTTTCCTTACCAAATTCCACCTACCAAAGGTGCTTCACTCCCCGGCAACGGCGCCAGAAAAGAGTCTTGATGACCCACAAGTATAGGGGATCTATCGTAGTCCTTTCGATAAGTAAGAGTGTCGAACCCAACGAGGAGCAGAAAGAAATGATAAGCGGTTTTCAGCAAGGTATTCTCTGCAAGTACTGAAATAAGTGGTAACAGATAGTTTTGTGATAAGATAAATTGTAACGAGCAACAAGTAACAAAAGTAAATAAAGTGCAGCAAAGTGGCCCAATCCTTTTTGTAGCAAAGGACAAGCCTGGACAAACTCTTACAAAGAGAAAAGCGCTCCCGAGGACACATGGGAATATCATCAAGCTAGCTTTCATCACGTTCATATGATTCGCGTTCGGTACTTTGATAATTTGATATGTGGGTGGACCGGTGCTTGGGTGGTGTTCTTTCTTGAACAAGCATCCCACTTATGATTAACCTCTATTGCAAGCATCCGCTACTACAACAAAAGTATTAAGGTAAACCTAACCATAGCATGAAACATATGGATCCAAATCAGCCCCTTACGAAGCAACGCATAAACTAGGGTTTAAGCTTCTGTCACTCTAGCAATCCATCATCTACTTATTACTTCCCAATGCCCTCCTCTAGGCCCAAATAATGGTGAAGTGTTATGTAGTCGATGTTCACATAACACCACTAGTGGATAGACAACATACATCTCATCAAAATATCGAACGAATACCAAATTCACATGACTACTAATAGCAAGACTTCTCCCATGTCCTTAGGAACAAACGTAACTACTCACAAAGCATATTCATGTTCATGATCAGAGGGGTATTAATATGCATAAAGGATCTGAACATATGATCTTCCACCAAATAAAACAACTAGCATCAACTACAAGGAGTAATCAACACTACTAGCAACCTACTAGTACCAATCCCGGACTTGGAGACAAGAATTGGATACAAGAGATGAACTAGGGTTTTTAGAGGAGATGGTGCTGGTGAAGATGTTGATGGATATTTCCCTCTCCCGATGAGAGGAGAGTTGGTGATGACGATTTCCCCCTCCCGGAGGGAAGTGTCCCCGGCAGAACAACTCTGCCGGAGCCCTAGATTAGTTCCGCCTCGTGGCGGCGGAGTCTCGTCCCGAAAGGTTGCTTATGGTTTTTTTCTTGACGAAAGACCTCATATAGCAGAAGATGGACACCGGAGGGCCAACAGGGGGCCCACGAGGCAGGGGCGAGCCCTGGGGGTAGGGCGCGCCCCCCACCCTCGTGGCTAGGTGGGTCCCCCTCTGACGTACTTCTTCCACTCAATGTTTTTTATATATTCTGAAAATGACTTCCGTGGAGTTTCAGGACTTTTGGAGTTGTGCAGAATAGGTCTCTAATATTTGCTTCTTTTCCAGCCCAGAATTCCAGCAGGCAGCATTCTCCCTCCTTATGTAAACCTTGTAAAATAAGAGAGAATAGGCATAAGTATTGTGATATAATGTGTAATAACATCCCATAGTGCAATAAATATTGATATAAAAGCATGATGCAAAATGGACGTATCAACTCCCCCAAGCTTAGACCTCGCTTGTCCTCAAGCGGAAGCCGATAACGATAAATATGTCCACATGTTTAGAGGTAGAGGTGTCGATAAAAATAAAATTCGGACATGAAGGCATCATGATTATTTTCATAACAGCAACATATATGGATATTGTCATATGATTTCTTATGCTCAAGTAATAATACATTCACAATGCAAAAGTATGAATCAGAAAATTTATTGAGAACTAACAAACTATAATCTCAGTCATTAAAGCAATTGCAATTTATCATAACATCAGAAAGAGTCTATGTCAGAGCTCTCTAGCAATTCCACATACTCAACCATCATTTAGTCTTCCATAATTGCTAACACTCACGCGATACTTGTGGTTACGGAGTTTCAATCGGACACAGAGAAAGATAGGGGCTTATAGTTTCGCCTCCCAACCTTTTACCTCAAGGGTAATGTCAACAATAATAACTCATGCTCCCCTACATCCAATTAGATATATCTATCAGGATCTTTCCAACATACTGTGCTTGCCAAAGGATAAAAAATAAAAAGGAAAGGTGAAGATCACCATGACTCTTGCATAAAGTAGAAGATAATAGTAACAGATAGGCCCTTCGCAGAGGGAAGTAGAGGTTGCCATGCGCTTTCAGGTTGGATGCACAAAATCTTAATCTGAAAGAACGTCACTTTATATTGCCCCCAGGCCCTGGGGCCTCGGGAGGCTCCGGAGGCACTGGTGGCTCCTCGTGAGCTGTCTCCATCTCTGCCAGGGCCGCAGAACGCCTGTCTTCTTGCGCCTCCAAGATGCCCCTCATGAGGCGCTGGTACGCCGCAGCCACGCTCGGCAGGCCGTAAGGCATGCGAACATAGCTGTGGGTGGTCCTCCGCAGCACCCCACTTGGGAGGGCCAGAGGCACTCCGTTGTGGCGATCTGATTGAGCCCCGGTATGTCGACGCAGACGCGCAGCCCACCATCCTCGCCTGGATGAGGGGCCACAGCTTGTGGACGACGGCAACCTCTCATGATCCTCGACTCCTGTAGTTCTTGAATGGCCTTGTTAACGAACTCATGCTGGTCTGACCCTCCTTGCTTGGCTCCCTTTTGAGGGAAACGTGCTTTGAAGCACGCCTCCACATGGTGCCCAAGCGCCTCCCTCGTGACCCTGGCAAGGTCGGTGGCCTTCCAGGTGAGAGCCCTCGAGCCCTGCCTGAGGAGGGCGCCGGGCGCGCTTTCCTATGCGATGGACGGAGGGTCCCCCTGGGCAGACACGGGCCCTGAGGGGCCTGCCTCCTGAGGGGCCGAGCCTGACGACGTCTTCTTATTCTTGGGGGTGGTCTCAGGAAGCCTCCTGCTTTCGCGATCTGGGTCTTCCGGCCTGAAAGGCTCGCTCCAGGGAACACACTGCATCCTTCTCTTCACAGGGCACCTTGATGATGCCGCCGCTTCCTGGCATCTTGAGGACGTTGTAGCCGTGGTGAGTCACAGCCATGAACTTGGCCAGCGCTGGGTACCTGAGGATGGCGTTGTACGGCAGGCGGATGTGAGCGACGTCGAAGTCGATGAGCTCGGTGCGGTAGTTGCTGCGGGCCCCAAAGGTGACGGGGAGGCGGACCTGCCCGATCGGGACCGTGGAACCATCTATGACTCCGGAGAAAGGCTTGGTTGGCTGAAGCTGGTCATAGGGCACTTGGAGGCTGTTGAATGTTTCCACGGACAAGACATTGAGCCCTGCCCCTCCGTCGATGAGGGTCCTGGTGACCAGAACGTTGCTGATGACTGGAGAACAAAGCATCTGGAGGACTCCGGCTATGGCCGCGCACTTGAGCTGGTCTGCTGAGCTGAATGTGATGGCGCAGGCCGACCACCTGAGGGGACGCGTTGCTTCGAGCTTGGGGAGAACTGCGTTCACTTCGTGGGCAAACTGTTTGAAGATACGCTGAGAGGCTGGGGCTTGAGCTCCGCCCAGGATGCAGGCGGTTGTGCGCGGCTCTTGGAAGCCCCTAGCCCCCTCGTCTTGGTGACGGTCTTCATTCCTTCTTGGCTGAGGCGGCAGCGGCGACAGGCCTGGGTTGCCATGATGGCGATCCTCACGAGGCTAATCCCTCCAATCCACCTCGCGAGGCGGGTCACGCCAGCGGTCCTCGCGAGGTTGGTCACGCCACCCTTGGCACGGGCCATGATCTTCCCAGCGTCCCTGGTTCCTTCCTCCTCCTCGACCGTAGCCCCGGTCAGCACGGCCAGGGCGTCGGCCGACTCTTCCTTCTCGCACGGCGCAGAGTTCTTGGCATTCGTTGGTGTTGTGGGTGTGGAGGTCGTGGTACACGCAGTACCGGCTGCCCCTGGAGGATTCGGGCAGATCCTTGCCCCGCTTGGTGTCCGGCTCTGCCGCGAGCACGGCAGCCCCCTTGCGCTTCACGTCGTTGGCCTTAGGCTTCTTCTCTTCTGGGTCTGCGGCAGGCAGCTCGAGGAGGGAGAGGCGTCCCTCCTCAGCCCTGGCGCACTTGGTCGCCAAGTTGAACAGCTCCAGGGAGGTGCAGAGGTCCTCATGCATCGCCAACTCCTCCTTCATCTTGACGTCGCGCACGCCATTGGAGAAGGCTGAAATGATGGCTTCCTCGGACACCCTGGGGATCTTGAGGCGCGCACTGTTGAAGCGCTGGATGTACTTTTGCAGGGTCTCCCCAGGTTGCTGCTTGATACGGCGCATGTCACTCACGGCGGGAGGCCGGTCGCGGGAGAGCCCCCTGCAGCGCGGACGAGCTCGGCGACGCGGTCGAGCCACTCCTCGTAGACGTCGTCGACGGGGCGGTAGCGCAGGAGCTCGTTCGCCGCGATGAGCGCAGCCCGAGCCTCCAAGGGCGCGCGAAGCGCGTGGGACGAAGAGCCGGCCGGGGTGAGCGACGGAGTAGCGGTGCGGCCGTCTCGCCGCACGGACGGGTGCTGAGAGGATGCCTGCTGCTCATTCCCCGCCGGGCCGGTGGCGGCGTTGACGGCGGGCGACGGAGAACGACGAGGACTCCCAGCGACGGGGGCCGTCTGGACGACGCAGGAAGCGATGGCGGCCCGGTGCTCGGCGCGGGCCCGACGAGCGTCAGACATGGATGCGACGGTCGGAGGAGAACGGAGTGGTGGAAGACAGATTCCGGCGCACCCCTACCTGGCGCGCCAAATGTCGGATCACGGGTTCCGGCAGACCCTTAAGGTTCGAACTCTGGGGTGCGCGCGGAGATCGTGCCCTCTACCTCTCCGTCTCGCAAAGAACTAACTACTAAAAGAACAACACAAGAGACACAGGGTTTATACTAGTTCGGGACACCATTGTGGTGTAATACCCTACTCTAGTTTGTGGTGGGTGGATTGCCTCTTGGGCTGATGATGATGAATAGTACAAGGAAGAACAGCCTCGCGAGGGCCTGTTCTTGGCTGAGGGGATGAACTGCTAGGGGGAGTTCGATCGCCCTTCTCTCTCTCTCTCTCTCTCTCTCTACTTGCTCTACTGATTTCTTGATACTCGATCCGATCTCCCAGATGCTAGATGCCTCTACCCTGGGGGTGGCTAGTCCTATTTATAGGCAAAGGCCCTGGGCCTCTTCCCAAATATTGAGCGGGAAGGGCGCCAACAATTGGCCAATTTGAAGGGGAACATCTGGTACACTTATCCTGACTAAAGTTGGTCTTTGCCTGCCAAAGGCCCTATGGTGACGCCGTCCTGGGCTCCATGGTGACCTCCTTCCCACCGTTGGACTGGTCTTGGTCTCGTTGCACCGAAATGGGTGCCTTTGCTTGATCCTCTCGCCTGCGCTTGCCCCCTTTGCACCAAAGAGGAAAGGGAGACGCTGCGCGGGCTGGCGCCCGCCTGGCACCCTTGGTCGTCATGGCTTGCGTCATGGGCACCTCGTGAGGTAGCCCGCCTTGATCTCTCCGCCTCCTCGCGAGCCAGCCTGAGGAGGCCATGCTTGAGGAAGCGCCGTGTCGTCCGCCTCGCGAGGCTTGCCCCCCTCGCGAGGGTCTTGAGTCTTGTGTTGATGAAGATGGGCCACACTGGGCCCCCATTTGAGCCATGCCGCAGGCCGCAGGCAGGCAACTCTGTGGACCCCCGTTCCCAGAACGCCGACATTGTTACTCCAAAAAAGGATGTTAACAGAAAAGGTCAAACCGGGTAAATAATCTCCGGTTTAAAAATGGACCATGTTCCGCCAATTTGACAGCTTGAACTGGTGTAAGATGTTGTTGGTTTAAGAACGCAAGTAAGATAAAACAGTAATTTATCAAGAAAAATATTGAAGCAAAGGCAATGATAAAACCGTTTGCAAAAAAGAGGCTTTACTGAGCCGATCAGATGGCGTTACCATGGTCGGACACGACCAAGCTCCCAATAGGCGTAGCTATGGTTCAAGTCAGCCAGGTCCCCAAATGAAACCGTGGCATTATGCCAATCAAGTGGCATGGCAATGGTTCGGGTTCGACCAAGCCCCCAAGTGACAATATGGCCTTTAGGCCGATCAAGAGGCGTGACTGGTTCAGACTTGACCATGTCCCCAAGTGATCTGGTGGCTTTCGCCGATCAAAAGGTGTTGCATCAGTTCGGACACGACCGAGCCCCCAAGTGATTTGGTGGCTTTCGCCTGTCAAAAGGAGTTGCATCGGTTCAGACATGACCGAGCCCCTAGTGATATTTATGATTTTTGCAAGGGGTAAACCGGAGGCCGCTTTAAAACAGAACAACTCCATGTAACCACGCATGATGTAAAAGAACAGATACCCCGCTTTTGCCGAGGATCCGGTTTATTGTATTTATAATATATACACTGTCATAATATGTACATAAGCAGAGCCAATGGCTCAAGTATAGTAAGGCCGAAGATGAGCTATGTTCCACGTCCTGTTGGTCTCCTCTTCTGATTTGCGTGAGTCTTTTCGCTCTCGAATATCGATCAGATAGTATGATCCGTTGTGCAGATTCTTGCTGACCACGAAAGGTCCCTCCCAAGGTGGGGATAACTTATGCATATCAGTTGGATCTTGAATTAGCCGAAGCACCAAATCTCGTTCTTGAAAGGTTCTTGTTCTGACTCGACGACTGTGATAGCGACGAAGATCCTGTTGGTAAATCACCGACCGGGCAACTGCTATGTCTCGCTCTTCATCCAACCGATCCAAAGCGTCTTGTCGAGCCATCTCGTTGTCCGCTTCAACATAAGCCGCAACACGAGGTGAATCGTGACGGATATCGCTAGGGAGAACCGCCTCCGCTCCATAAACCATGAAGAACGGCGTGTATCCTGTTGATCTGTTGGGTGTGGTATTAATGCTCCACAACACGGAGGGCAACTCTTCTACCCAACAACCCGGCGTCCTTTGCAAACGAACCATGAGCCGTGGCTTGATGCCTCTCAAGATCTCCTGATTAGCTCTTTCTGCTTGACCATTGGACTGTGGGTGCGCCACTGATGAAACGTCAAGGCGAATGTGCTCTCGTTCGCAGAACTCTTTCATGGCACCCTTGGATAAATTGGTACCATTATCTGTGATGATACTATGTGGAAAGCCAAACCGGAAAATCACCTTTTTGATGAACTGAACCGCCGTGGCTGCATCACACTTGCTAACAGGCTCTGCCTCCACCCACTTTGTAAATTTATCAACCGCCACCAGGAGGTGGGTCTTTTTATCCTTGGACCTTTTGAAAGGCCCAACCATATCCAGCCCCCAAGTTGCAAACGGCCAAGTAATTGGAATCATCCTCAATTCTTGAGCCGGTATGTGAGCACGTCTTGAGAACTTTTGGCAACCATCACATCGTCTGACCAGATCCTCCGCATCAGCATGGGCAGTTAACCAATAAAAACCATGGCGGAACGCTTTAGCCACTAAAGATTTTGAACCGGTGTGGTGACCACAATCCCGTTCGTGGATCTCACGCAAAATTTCACAGCCTTCCTCAGGAGACACACAACATTGAAACGCTCCTGATACACTGCAATGGTGCAAGTCGCCATTGACGATTGTCATGGACTTGGACCGCCGTATTATTTGTCTGGTCAGAGTCTCATCCTCTGGTAACTCGCCCCGGTTCATGTACGCCAGGTAAGGAAGTGTCCAATCCGGAATGACGTGAAGAGCTACCACCAACTGAGCCTACAGATCAGGAACAGCCAAATCCGCTTCACCAGGTAGTTGAACCGATGGGTTGTGCAGCACATCGAGAAAAACATTGGGCAGCACTGGTTTACGCTGTGAGCCCAGCCGGCTTAAAGCGTCTGTCGCCTCATTCTTCCGACGGTCCACGTGGTCCACCTGATAGCCCTTGAAGTGACCTGCGACAATATCAACCTCACGACGATATGCAACCATGAGTGGGTCTTTAGAATCCCAAGTACCAGACACCTGTTGAGCCACTAGATCCGAGTCATCGAAGCACTTAACCCGGCTTAAATTCATCTCTTTAGCCATCCGGAGACCATGGAGCAAGGCTTCATACTCAGCTGCATTGTTAGTACAAGGGAACATTAAGCGGAGAACATAACAAAATTTGTCACCTCGCGGGGAAGTTAATACGACTCCAGCCCCCGAGCCCTCCAATTGCCGTGATCCATCAAAATGAATGGTCCAATATGTGTGATCCGGCTTCTCTTCAGGGACCTGCAGCTCCGTCCAATCATTGATGAAATCGACAAGTGCTTGGGACTTCACCGCCGTCCGAGGCACGTATTTCAAATCGTGCGGCCCCAGCTCTATAGCCCACTTGGCAATCCGGCCCGTCGCTTCCCGGTTCTGGATGATATCACCCAAGGGGGCGGAGCTGACCACTGTGATGGGATGCCCTTGGAAATACTGTTTCAGCTTCCGGCTTGCCATGAAAACTCCATATACCAGCTTCTGCCAATGTGGATACCTTTGTTTGGATTCAATAAGCACCTCACTGATATAATAAACCGGATGCTGAACCGGATGCTCTTTGCCTGCCTCCTTCTGCTCCACCATAATAGCTACGCTGACCGCACGAGCATTAGCAGCAACATACAGGAGCAATGGCTCCTTGTCAATGGGAGCGGCGAGCACGGGCGGATTGGCCAATTGCCGCTTCAAGTCTTCAAATGCCTGATCAGCAGCAGGACTCCAGACGAATTGATCCGTCTTCTTCAACATCTGATATAAGGGGATTGCTTTCTCACCAAGGCGGCTGATAAATCGGCTTAACGCGGCAATCCGGCCAGTCAAACGTTGAACGTCATTGATACACTTCGGTTTAGCCAAGGAGGTGATGGCCATAATCTTCTCCGGATTAGCCTCAATTCCCCTGTTGGACACCAGAAAACCCAACAGCTTGCCTGCCGGTACACCGAAGACACATTTGGCCGGATTGAGCATCATCTTATACGTCCTCAGGTTATCAAAGGTCTCCTTCAAATCATCCACCAAAGTCTCCTTCTTCCTTGACTTAACCACAATATCATCCACGTAGGCATGCACATTGCGGCCAATCTGTTTGTGAAGACAATTTTGCACACACCGTTGATAGGTTGCCCGAGCACTCTTGAGCCCGAAAGGCATAGATACATAGCAAAAGGCTCCAAAGGGAGTTATGAACGTTGTCTTCTCCTGGTCCTTAATTGCCATTTTGATCTGATGATAGCCGCAATACGCATCCAGAAAACATAAACGCTCGCAACCCGCCGTAGCATCAATAATTTGATCAATACGGGGGAAGGCAAAAGGATCTGCTGGACAAGCTTTATTAAGATCAGTGTAATCCACACACATGCGCCAGGTGCCGTTTTTCTTAAGAACCAGCACCGGATTAGCAAGCCACTCAGGGTGGAAAACTTCAATGATGAAGCCAGCCGCTAGGAGCCTGGCCACTTCTTCTCCAATAGCCTTGCGTCTTTCTTCGTTGAACCGGCGGAGGAACTGTTTCACCGGTTTGTATTTAGGATCCACATTAAGAGTGTGCTCAGCGAGTCGCCTCGGTACACCTGGCATGTCAGAAGGCTTCCATGAAAAATGTCCCGATTCTCACGGATGAACTCGATGAGCGCGCTTTCCTATTTCGGATCCAAATTGGCACTGATGCTGAACTGCTTGGACGAATCACCAGGTACGAAGTCAACAAGCTTAGTCTCAGCTGCAGATGTAAACTTTAGGGCCGGATCATGCTTCGTGGTAGGCTTTTTCAAAGGAGTCATGTCCGCCGGATCAACATTGTCCTTGTAATACTTCAGCTCCTCGGTGGCACAAACCGATACTGCATAAGCCGCATCTCCTTCTTCACATTTCAAAGCGACCTTATGGCTTCCGTGAACCGTTATAGTCCCCTTATGACCCGGCATTTTGAGCTGCAAGTACACATAACAGGGTCGTGCCATGAATTTGGCATAGGCCGGCCGCCCAAACAGGGCGTGATACGGGCTTTGAATTTTTACCACCTCAAACATCAGCGTCTCTGATCTGGAATCATGATCATCTCTAAAGGCCACTTCCAGTGCTATCTTACCAACGGGGTATGCTGACTTGCCAGGTACCACACCATGGAAAACCGTATTCATCGGTCGGAGATCTTTATCTGTTAGCCCCATGCGACGGAAGGTCTCATAGTATAGGATGTTAATACTGCTACCCCCATCCATGAGTACCTTGGTGAACTTATAACCTCCCACCTGAGGCGCCACCACCAAAGCCAGTTGACTCGGATTGTCAACCCGGGGAGGGTAATCCTCTCTACTCCATATGATTGGCTGCTCCGACCAGCGTAGGTATCGGGGCACGGCTGGTTCAACAGAATTAACTGCCCGCTTCTGGACCTTCCGGTCTCGCTTGTCCAAGCTAGTGGTGAATACGTGATATTGCCCACTATTCAATTGCTTCGGGTTGCTGTGGTAACCCGACTGCTGTTGTTGCTGATTGTAACCACCCTGGTTATTCTGATGATTCTGATTGTTATGTCCGCCCGGATTACCATTAAATCCTGAACCGGAATTTCCTCCACCGTAACCCGGCCCGGATCCGGAGCCACCGCCGGAGCTGGGATCATACCGGAAAGAATTGGAGCTCTTGAACTCCTGCATAATGTATCAATCCTTCCAAAGGTGGTTTGCTAGCACCTCCTTCATCCCATGCTTCGGACAGGGCTGGTTCAATAAATAATTCAGGTGGTCCGGATTAGGACTAGGTGCTCCACTGCGATTCTGTGATTTACCCTTACGTCGCTGGCCCTTGTCCTGCGCGTTAGTATTAGCCACAAAGTCCATGTTGCCATCCGCTTTACGCTTGCCTCCACCACCATTACCTGTTCAGTAATGCTGCTGACCTTTGGAGTTGCTGTTCTTCTTTCCCTTCCCTGTCTTTTCGTCATCAGACTCAGGATCCTTGGTACTATCAGAATCATCATACTTTACCAAAGCGGCCATGAGAGTCCCCATGTCAGTGCAATTGCGCTTCATTCA
Source organism: Aegilops umbellulata (assembly GCA_032464435.1). Classification (NCBI taxonomy): domain Eukaryota; kingdom Viridiplantae; phylum Streptophyta; class Magnoliopsida; order Poales; family Poaceae; genus Aegilops; species Aegilops umbellulata. Next base: position 84,097,255 of record CP136055.1, on the reverse strand, counting down.
CCCTAACTTCAACTTCAGGAGTCTAAACCGGCAATTGCCTTCCAAGGTTATAACTGCGGTGTCAGCGTTGATGCGGTCTGATGAATGCAGAACTTGTGAGACCCGGCGCACCCAATGAGTAGTTGATTCTCCTTCCTCCTGGACATAGGCAGCTAAATCCACTATCGACATAGGCTGCTTACATGTGTCTTTGAAATTATTGATGAACCGGGCTCGCAACTGGGCCCATGAACTGATAGAATTGGGTGGCAAGCTCTTTAACCAGGTACGGGCCGTCCCTTCCAGCATCATGGTAAAATACTTTGCACATGCCGCATCATCCACATCAAGCATCTCCATGGCCATCTCATAGCTCTCCACCCATGTTTCTGGAGGTTGATCCGCCATATAGTTTGGTACCTTGCGCGGGCCCTTGAAATCCTTAGGCAGGCGCACATTGCATAAAGCGGGGACAAGGCAGGGCACCCCCAACGCACTAGACGTAAGCCCAGGTTCAATCAAAGTGGTTGGACGAACCGGCGTGAGCTGACGAGCCTGATGTTGTGCCGCTAACTCGGCCTCCCTGCGCGCTCGGGCCCGGTCCACCACCTCCTGAGCATTGTCGACACCACCGGCCGGATTGTTGCCACGGGGCGCTCCACGCCGTGCATTACTTGACACAGCTGGTTCCTCCATATGCCTGCTATAACTCCGGCTTGGACGTGGGGTGGAATGAATCCGGTCGTGGCTGTATGAATACGCTTCCTGTTGGACCAAAGCGGTCCTAAGGAGCTCCTTGACCCGGCGCGTCTCTATCGCCTGCAATGAATCACCTTCAACTGGAATAGCCTCCAACCGTGCCGCAGCTGCAACAAGGTTATCCAGCGGATTGGAGTAGTGATCCGGAGGTGTGGGCATAGACTGCGGTACACCCGTATTATGACGGGGCAGATCTATTAAACGGGGCTGGACCGGCGCGCCCGTGCCAGGTGCCTCCACCTGTTTTACCACCGGCAGATTACTGGTTCCCGCTCCAGGGGTGTTGAAAAGGTCCCTTGCTTCAAAAACTGAAGGCAAACGAGATCGATACTTCCTCCTCATGACTTCCTGTGATGCGTTCTGATCCAGCATGAGCTTGTAAGCTTGCGCGTCCAAAGCGGCCCGTTCCATAGTCATCCTGACCTCTTCAGCTGCCAGATCCGTTTTGGCCTGAGTGATCTGCTCCCTCACCTTTGCGATCTCTGCGTTATGAGCATCCTGATCCGTCGGGTTAGCCTCTGCCATGAGCGCAGCCAACGCATCGAACAGATCAGATAGAACTTGAGCCGGCGAGTGCACAGAGCCTCCAGCCCCGGCAGCCGTTGCCGCTGCTGAACCGAAAACCATTGCTGCGGCCGTCGATGAATGAAGCGCTGCTTGTGTATCGGCCATGAATATTCCAACCCGGTTGGGGAGATCAGAGGGGTCCGGAATACTGTCGCCATCGGAATAGCCCCCAATCCGGCCATCTTGAAGCTGATACAAAGACTCAGTTTCTCCGGTTGACGACTCGTCGCCAGAGTAAACGACGGTTTCGCCGCCAGATCCTGATCCATCCTCATAGCTTCCTCCATGGATGACTCCCACGAAGGCACGTTCACGGCCGGTTTAACCTGGGCAGGTCGCGCACGCTGAGCTATCTCAACGAGGTCGGTGCAGGTGTCCAGCTCAGGGCCCGGTTCACCGATCTTGCCGATGAAGATGTGTATGCCACCAAAGGGGACCCGGTACCCGTACTCAATCGAGACGGCCTCGGGGTCCCAGCCTGCATCGTCGATGAAGATCTTGCCGCGACGACTCTTGGTCATCCGGCCCACGGCGTATCCCTTGAGTCCTTTGAAGCGGCCCTCCAAGAACTTGAAACCATCGTGCGATAGCCCCACGGTGGGCGCCAACTGTCGTGGGTTTGTCACGGCAGATGTCCTAGCAAAAGGACTTAGTCGTGGAGCCATCGCAACGGGTTAACTCGAAGGGGTTAAAGCGGACACAGGGACACAGAGAGTTTATTCTAGTTCGGCCCCTTCGATGAAGGTAAAAGCCTACGTCTAGTTTGTGATGGAATTGATGGGGTTTCGATGACTAGGGAGCAAACAAGCTTCGCCTAAGTCTCGAGTTGTGGTTGTCTGTCTCTGAACCGCTGTCGGGTCGTCCCCTTATATACACGGGTGACGCCCGTCGGTTCATAGAGTCCCAATCTCCGGTTCATACTCGTATCTAGGTTGGTCTCTCCTTATTCCTAACTTACAATACAAGTTTACATACAACCCGGTTTACGGCTACAAGTGTTGAACCGACTACGGCCTTGGGCCTTTATCTAGCTTCTTGGGCTTTAACACTCTTGAACTACTGATGAAGTTAATCCGGCCCAGGCAGGCCGGTTTACGCCCAGTAGTAATATCCGCAACACAACCAGTCTCTTGGTTGAAAAGGGAAATAATGGGAAAGCGCAGTACAAACTGGATAAGGAACATATCTATTATTGGTTGAAAAAAGGATAGAAAGTGGCGGCTGGTGGACAAGTCAACAGAGTATGTCTAGGATTAGATTTGTTGCCCTCACACAGTAAAAGGTCTCCAGGATTAGAATTGCTGCCCTCACATAGTAAAAGGTCTCAGGATTAGATTTCCTGCCCTCACATAGTAAAAGGTCTCCAGGATTAGATTTGTTGCCCTCACATAGTAAAAGGTCTCCAGGATTAGATTTGCTGCCCTCACATAGTGCAAGGTCTCCAGGATTAGTTTTGCTGCCCTCATGGTGTTGTTAATGTAAGGGCGCATGTAAAATGAAGCGATCACACTGTTACCCTAGGGACATGTCTAACCAGTGTTATTGTTAATCTAATGCCTCAAGTGATAAGATCCAAATAAACTGTGTTACAAATGACACTCCTATTGTTTCCCCCTAGTATGATAAGTAAGTTGCTCCTTTACACTCATGAGTGTCCTGGTGTCCCCACGGTCCCATGCCCTTAAACCAACTCATTAGCTGCTGTTGATTTATTGTATCTGGTAAACAAGCAATGCCACCATTAAAGTAATCCTATATTTGAGGAATCTCATTGTTGATCGTAATGCTTCTGGTAACATGAAGCATAGCTGACATTTTAAAATTTATACTGTCCTTGCGTGATTGCCATGAACATAATCAAGATGCTTCTTTTCATTTCGTATATGTTTCGTATATTCTTATTGACCAGCAACTATTTACTTTCTATCTTTTTGTGCAGATAGGGATATCCATTTCACTTTCTTTCTATTGTGACCTTTTGGTGAACTGCACAAAACACTATTTTTGGAATGAGTGTGTTGTGCAGTTCAACTAAAATGTCACGTGGGCAACATCTCTCAATTTTGGTGGAACTACACAAAATGGTGATGTGTAGGCATCTTTGTTGGTTCTGAATCTTTCAAGCTGGGAATCAATGAGATGTGTAGGCATCTTTGTTGTACTTGTTATTTGGATCTTATTTTTTGGTTCTGAATCTTGCAAGATGGGAAACACGGCATGATGATGCAGAGGACAACAACCATAACAAACAGTTCAAACTTGGTAGTATTATCTTTGTGGAAGTGCGACAAATGTGCTGATCGTGTCCGTCCTGAGAATAATAATTCTAATTATTGTGCATGTTGATCCTGTGGCACTGACAGATCGAGCCAAAGCATTGCTTGTTTTAAGTATAAATTTCTATTAAAGCTAATTAAATTTAAGTAAAGTGACCACTAACTCCTGTTATTACAGTACCAATACAGACCCGCTTGTGAACCGACGTGTGGCCGGAGTAGGTTTCTTAATGGAGGCGTTTGAATGCGCCGAGGGTGCATCTTCTGCCGGGCGTGTAGCGGACGAGGGAGGGGTAGTAACTGTTGTCTCTTGTACACACTCAGTTTACTGTTGAATCCAGTTCCCCAAGCGCTGGAAAACGAACTGCTGCCGCTGCCTACACACTCGTTCACTTGAAGAGACTCCAATGGCGATCCGAGGGGTGAGCGTGCTGGATATGGACTTCAGCAAGGAGTTCCCCTTTGAGTTCGCCGTTCAGTCCTATGGCTGCACCAAGTTGAATGTGATGTACACCAACGATCCGGACTCGATGAAGCTCTGCCTCGCTGAGTTCAAGCAATACCTACAGGACGAGAAAGCACAAGGTTGCAGGACTAGACATTGTGCCCATCCATTCGTCTCCTGACAGGGACGAGCGGATCACCGTCGCCCAGGTATGTGTGCGGGACAAGGTTCTCATCTACCACTTCTGTAGGGCCATCAGAGTTTCTGGAGCATTCGCCCGTTTCATCGGCAGCGCCGACTACACCTTCGCTACGGTGGAGAGAAGGAAGAACGCGACGATTCGGCCATCTGGTGCAACAAGCTTGTCAACATCCAGAAGTAATACAAGATCATCAGCAACGGGCAGGAGAAGGACTCCGTGGTTGACCTCGCTGAGACCATCATTGACCCCTGATACGGCAACATGAAAGAAGACAACAATACCAAGGACTTGAACACGTGGGAGGTACCTCTGAATCTAGCCGATATAACCTACGCGGCCAAGGACGCATACGCATGCTACGCCATGTACAGGAAGATCTTGGACATGAGGGCGTGTCTGCTTCCTGTAACCGACGAGTACACGGACAGCTGCAGCGTCATGATCAAGTGTGCCAGGAAGGTCTAGATGTTGTACTTTATCTGTTTATAAGCACCTTTATCATCTGAGTGTTTCATGCATTAGCCTATGTGTCGTAATTATCTGTTTTGTCCGAAATATTTCTTTTAAGAACCCATTAACCTGTTTTCTTTTTTAGTGGCTATTTGCTTATGTATGTAACTAGTTCACTTGTCCGTTAAAAAAACTAGTTCACTCGGCTGCCGTGCTTTGAATTTCCTTCCTCCCTACATATTCCCCTCCTTAGGTGGACCCAGCAGGTCTCGTACACAGACATATGGGACCAACCACCTATCCATTTGTATTTCTTTATTTTGTTCAATCTTTCATCCTCTTCCTATATAGTGGCTGGCCATCATAGTCAATGGCGTTGGCTAGGCCATCCCTCTACAACCACACATTGTCCGGCGGCGGCAGCTCCATCGGCCCACCCTGCACCCGAACAAGTCAACCCTCGTACTCCTCTCTGCCCGCGTCTTCCCCCGCTCCGGTTCGTTCGGTCCAAGGTCTCGACGTCGTCCTCCGCCTTGGTGCTCTAGCCGCGGCGCCACCGTCTGTCGTTCCCAACAGGGTCAGCAAAACAAGAGGAATAGGGAGACAACTGTTTGTCGAGAGGCTGACAGTCCCGGGCCCACCAGGTCCATGGCCTAGGTTTTGTTGTTTAACATGGGCAGCCCACGACATGTTTCAACATTTTTTGGCTCCAGCAGGTATCAAGCGGCCTCTGGGCCTCCCAACCTAGCTTGTCTATAACATCAGCAGCCCAAGTTATGTTTGTTTTTTCAAGACGACGCACAACTCGGTTCTATTTTTCATTTTCATTAGTCCTATATCTGAATTTTCTCCCACTTTCTTTTTCGATGTAAACTGAGTTTTCTCCGAGTACTTTTCCCTAGAACCAACTCAACTGTCCCACGTCTAGCCTAAAAAATAATAATACCCCACGTACTATTAACTCATCAAATTTAAATGATATTTTATTTCGTAAGTTGAAAGTTCTAACAAAATAATAATAATAATTGTTTATATATATCATGTGTTTATGTTTTTATAACATTTCTTCGTCTAGACCAACATGATATTTTCACCCAGCCCAGCAAGTTCGCGGATTTCAGGAAAAATGCAAATGGGCTTTAAATTCTACCATATATATAAACGGGTTGTATAGATGCTACATCATTGTTTCACCCAGCCCACCAAATGGACTAAAAAACAAATGGACTGGCTGACATGTGGGCCAGTAGGTCGAAGCCTAAGAAGGCGTTGGATTTACATCCAACGACCGGCATTCTTCTTCAATCTCTCGTCTTCTTCCCCAGCGCTGCCGGGACCGCCTTCTCCAGCCTCCGGCGTCCAGCGGCGTTGTTTTGCGCTCCTCAGCAAAACGCTACCCCACCAACTGTCAGGCCATCCCTCCACTCCGCACCTCCTGTTATTCTCTGCCGAGTGTAGGCCCACCCCGCACCCGAACCAGTCAAGTTTCCCACTCCTCTTCGTCAGCGACTCCACTGCTGCGTCTTCCCCATCTCCGGGTCGTTCCAGTCTGGGACCTCGCCGTCGTCCACCGCCTCGGTGCGCTCAGTGCGGTGTGGTCAACATACGAGAGTCATCGGAAGAGGACTGTATGTGGAAGGCCTGACGGCTGGGACCCTGCTACCACTTGAGCACTGCGTTGGATTTCCCCGAAGAGGAGAGGATGATGCAGCAAAGTAGCGTAAGTATTTCCCTCAGTTTTTGAGAACCAAGGTATCAATCCAGTAGGAGGCCACGCACGAGTCCCTCGTACCTACACAAAACAAAATAGCTCAACGCAACCAACGCGATTAGGGGTTGTCAATCCCTTCATGGTCACTTACGAGAGTGAGATCTGATAGAGATGATAGATAATATTTTTGGTATTTTTGATATAAAGATGCAAGGTACAATAAAAGGTAAAGTAAAAAAGCGAAGCAATAATAAAGTGATAGGATATTGATATGATGAGAATAGATCCGGGGGCCATAGATTTCACTAGTGGCTTCTCTCAAGAGCATAAGTATTCTACGGTGGGTGAACAAATTACTGTTGAGCAATTGACATAATTGAGCATAGTTATGAGAATATCTAGGTATGATCATGTATATAGGCATCACGTCCGAGACAAGTAGACCGACTCCTGCCTGCATCTACTACTATTACTCCACCCATCGACCGCTATCCAGCATGCATCTAGAGTCTTAAGTTCAAGAAAACAGAGTAACACCTTAAGCAAGATGACATGATGTAGAGGAATAAATTCATGCAATATGGTAAATACCCCATCTTGTTATGCTCGATGGGAACAATACTATACGTGCCTTGCTGCCCCTACTGTCACTGGGAAAGGACACCGCAAGATTGAACCCAAAGCTAAACACTTCTCGCATTGCAAAAAAACCAATCTAGTAGGCCAAACAAAACTGATAATTCGAAGAGACTTGCAAAGATAACCAATCATACATAAAAGAATTCAAAGAAGATTCAAATATTGTTCATAGATAGTTTTGATCATAAACCCACAATTCATCGGTCTCAACAGACACACCGCAAAAAGAAGATTACATCGTATAGATCTCCACGAGAGAGGGGGAGAACATTGTATTGAGATCCAAAAAGAGAGAAGAAGCCATCTATCTACTAAATATGGACCCGAAGGTCTGAGGTAAACTACTCACACTTCATCGGAGGGGCTATGGTGATGATGTAGAAGCCCTCCGTGGTGGATTCCCCTTCCACGGATCTCCAGAACAGGCCCAAGATGGGATCTCGTGGGTACAGAAGGTTGCGGCGGTGGAATTAGGTTTTTGGCTCCGTATCTGATCATTTGGGGGTACGTAGGTATATATAGGAGGAAGGAGTACGTCGGTGGAGCTTCGAGGGGCCCACGAGGCAGGGGGCGCGCCCTAGGGGGGGCGTCCTCCACCCTCGTGACCACCTCGTGGCTTTCTTGACGGAGGGTCCAAGTCTCCAGGATCTTATCTGATGAGAAAATCACGTTTCCGAAGGTTTCATTCCGTTTGGACTCTATTTGATATTTCGTTTCTTCGAAACACTAAAATAGGCAAAAAACAGCAATTCTGGGTTGGGCCTCCGGTTAATAGGTTACTCCCAAAAGTAATATAAAAGTAGAAAATAAAGCCCAATATAGTCCAAAACAGTAGATAATATAGCATGGAGCAATAAAAAAATATAGATACGTTGGAGACGTATCAGACCCACGAGGTCCATGGTCGCACGCAAGGAAAGTTCCTCCTTATTACACACTGTACGTGGACTGTACGTGGGAAGGGCTTCTGTATTTCACGAAAAAATGCCCCCCCCCCCGCTGACAGGTCAGACCAACCAGCTATATCTTCGCACGCAAGGAAGTGCCTCCTTATTACGCACAAAAAAAATGAATAGCCCCTGCTAGCTGGGACCCACCATAGTAGGTGGCTGACTTGTGGGCCTACTAAGTTGACGGGGATGGAGGGCTTTGTCAACTTAGTCAATATGAACGATTCTAGCTCCATTGACCGTATGATGTCCATCCAACGACCATAGTGCTTCTTCAACCTCTGGTCTTCTTACTCCAGCCGCCCAAAGCAGCGCCGGTTGTGCCGCGTGGTCCTGCCACCCATGGCCAGCTGTGATGCCGCAGAGGCCTCACCAACCCCTACTACTCCCACCGCTGGCCAGGGCATCCCTCTACTCACCCACACCCCCTGTTATTCGGCGGCGACGGCAGCCTCACGCCGCAGCCGAACCAGTGAACCCTCGTACTCCTCTCCGCGTGGGTATCCACTTCCGTGTCTTCCTCGGCTCCGTGTCATCCCCTTCCTAGGCCTCACCGTTGTCCACCGCCTTGGTGCTCTCAGTGCGGCGTGGTCAATGTGGTGGAGTGGTTGTACGTGGAGAGGCTGATAGCTGGGTCCACGACCGCAGCTGGGTCCACGGCCACAACCCAGTTTTTTTGTGATTTGCCAAGTAAGTCGCTTTGTCAGGCCTGTTGGGCTGCAAATCTTTCAAGACGAGGAGAGCTTCATTCGGCTGGCCAAGAAAATGGCCTATCAGTAATGAGAAATGGGCTGTACATTTTTAAAACACATCAAACCGACAATTAGTTTCAAATTTCTTTTTTTCATTTCGAGATTTTAAATTGCATTGATTTTTATGCGTGGACAATTTGTTGGATTTTATATTGATATACATTTATTTTCAAAATCAGTTTGAATGTGACTCAAAATTTCGGGATTAAAAACAGTTCGGACCGCACCGAAATATGCAAACTTTTGTATAATTTTTTAACCATGGCCACAATATGGGTTGTAATGCGAACAAAAAGAATATGGGCTCCAAAAAACCTTAAGAATTAGCAAATGGGCTGTAAATTATTAGAAATAATGGCAGATGGGTTTTATGCTGTTTTCCACAGATCTGAGGCTTTCCTAAAAAAGGTTGACGCACAAGTAGTAACTGTTGGATTTCAATCCAACGGCCGTCGTGCTTCTTCAATCTCTGTTCTTCCTGCTCCAGCCGCTCAAACAAGCGCCGGCGGGACTGCTTGCTCCCTCCTCCGCGCAGCCGGCTCTGCTGCCGCGTAGGCCTCACCGCCCCACCGTACTCCCATCGCTGGCCTAGCCATCTCTCTACTCACCCACACTTGCTGTTATTCTCCGGCGATGGCAGTAGAACGAGTAAACCCTCGTACAGTAGTACTCCCCTCCGTGTGGGAAACAACTGCCGAGTCTTCCCTGCCTCCGTGTCGTTCCCTTCCTAGGCATCGCCGTCGTGCCACCACCCTGGTGCTCTCGGCGCGGCCTGGTCAACATGGTCAACGACCGACATGCATCTAAAGTGGACTATTGTGCGCTTTGCCGTCCGCTAGGTGACGGCAAAGAATCTTTGCCGTCCGCTAGCAGACGGCAAAGATTCTTTGCCATCAGCTAGCAGACGGCAAAGAACAGGCTGATGGAAAAGGCTTTCTTTGCCATCAGCCTGTTCTTTGCCGTCCGCTTTCAGGTAGCTGATGGCAAAGAGCTTCTTTGTCGTCCGCTAGCTGACGGCAAAGAGCTGGCAGATGGCAAAGTAGCTGATTCCAGTAGTGACATGGTGAGGCTGACAGCTGGGTCCACGGCCGCACGCAAGGAAATGCCTCCTTATTAAGCACAAAATAATGATTCCTCCACCTGACATCTGGGACCCACCGAAAGGGCCTCTGTATTTCGTGAAAAAATGTTACCATCGCTGACAGCTTGGACCCACCAGCTATATCTTCGCACGCAACTTGTGGGCCTACTAGCTGGGATCCAGTATAGTGGCAGGCTAACTTGTGGGCCTACTAAGTTGACGGGGACGGAGGGCTTTCTCAACTTAGTCAATATGCATGATTCTAGCTCTAGTGACCGTACGATGTCCATCCAACGGCCGTAGTGCTTCTACAACCTCTGGTCTTCTTGCTCCAGCCGCCCAAACCAGTGCCGGTCGTGCCTCGTGCTCCTACCTACCGTGGCCGACTATGATGCGGCGGAGGCCTCACCACCCCCTACTACTCCCACCGCTGGCCAGGCCATCCCTCTACTCACCCACAGCCCCTGTTATTCTGCGGTGACGGTAGCCTCACACCGCAGCGAACCAGTGAACCCTCATACTCCTGTACGCGTGGGCATCCACTGCCGTGTCTTCCCCGGCTCTGCGTCGTCCCCTTCCTAGGCCTCGCCGTCGTCCACCGCCCTTGTGCTCTTGGCGCGGCGTGGTCAACATGGTCAAGGAACGGCATCCATTGGACGTGGACTGTACATGGAGAGGCTGACAGCTGGGTCCACGGCCGCAGCAAGGAAGTGCCTCCTTATTACACGTAAAATAATTATTCCTCCACCGGACAATGCGGACCCACCGGATGGGCCACCATATTTGGCAAAAAAAACATTTTCCCCTGACTGCTGGGACCCACCAGCTACATCTTCACACGCAAGGAAGTGCGTCCGAAAAAAATGATTCGCCCCCTCACTGCTGGGACCCACCAGCTACATCTTCACACGCAAGGAAGTGTGTGACAGTCGGGACCCACCTAGTCGAAGCGTATGTACCATTGTCATTCTGGTTGCGAACGTGTACGTACATATTGGTCGATGTAGAGGCGCACACGTGTCGTAGTAGAGGCGCGCACATAGCATGTACACGTACGTACAGCGGCCAGGGTGCAAGAAAGTAAATACGGCCACGTACGTACATACGGGCAGGGTCTCGAACGCCTACTCGCGCGTACGTACGGCCAGGGCTCATGTACATGGCTGGGTCGGAATGGAGAAACTGCGTCGTCATCATGTACATGGGGAGGAACGGAATGCGTCGTGTTCATCGGGAGGCAACAGAACGCGTGGGAGCCAACCGGCTTGGACGGAACTACCGATGGATACGAGGCCTGGCGTACCACAGAACGGACGGCCTTGTGTTCGACCGGCCACGTTCCAAACGGGATCCTGTTCATCGGGAGGGGTCTGGCGTACCGCAAAACGGAGTAAACGGACCTCCTACGGTTGAAACGGGGGTCCTGTAGATCGGGAGGGGTGTGGCGTACCTCAAAACAAAGGAAACAGACTTGTGTTGGAGCGCTATGGTCGAAACGGGGGTCCTGTTCATCGGGAGGGGTGTGGCGTACCGCAAGACGGGACTCCACAGGATACTGTTCATCTCCACCGTCGACCCCCTCCAGCCTCCACGGGCTACTGTTCATCCACCGTCGACCTCCTCCAGCCTTCACCTGCGACTGTTCATCCACGGGCTCCTGTTCATCCAGCCTCCACTGCATGCTACTCCACCGGCTACTGTTCAACCAGCCCTCTCCACGGGCTCCTGTTCAACCACCCCTCCACGGGCTACTATTCATCCAGCCCCCGCCGTCTACTGTTCATCCTTCCCTCCACGGGGTGGTCCTGTTCATCCTGCCCTCCAAGGGGTCCTGTTCATCCAACCCCAACCGGCTCGATCGATCGGGGTCCTGTTCATCCAGAGGCAACACAACGGGGTCCAGTTCATCCACCCCCACCGGGAACTGTTCATCCAAACCCCCCAGGAACGCTCACTATTCATCCAGAGGCAGCATCGATTGGCTTCAGTTAGCAGCAGTAGCGAAGGAATCGCTCGATCCGGTTCAGTTAATAGCCATCGATCGATCACTCGGGTTCAGTAACACGTAGCCTGTAGTGCAATCTCTTGGGTTTAGTTAGAGCCCAACGCCTTGATCGGGTTCAGTTAGATCCCAACGCCTCGCACCCACGCGCGTGGATGCACGAGAGAAACACACATCGCTCGGCCCCAACCACCAACCGTAACCGGGAACACCCCGATATTTTCCTCACCCTCGCTTCTACCACAGTTATTTCCATCATGGACGGCCCAAAGAATGTCATGTAGCTGTGTCTCCGGCCCACCCAGGACAAAAAGCCCATTTTCTGTTATGATTTTTTGTCATAGAAGCAGGACCCCACCACATCTAAGATGATACTGGGTTTTGTAACAATTATCGTCATAGAAGTGTCATATGTATGACAGATTTTTTTTTTCGTTCGGCCCAAAATGTCATGGATGTATCTTTTTTTGTAGTGGGATGGAGTATATGTGAATTATGCAATGCCATCTTCTTTAGCCAGGCATCATATACGTGAGTCATGCAATGCCGTCCTGTTTAGCCAGTCATCGTATATGTCAATTGTATCATGCCATTTTTTTCATAATGTATTCCATTTGTCAACAATGTTTATACATTCATCTACTCTTCCTGTGCATCAGCCATTTGAGTCGGTCATGGGAAAATCTGGAGTGAAAACAAGGTCTTCTGTGCAGTCAGTGCTACCTGTTGATGTAGATTTCTTGGTGGTTACAGATAGCTCCTCAGAGCAGGAATCAGAGACAGATGACTAGTCATATTCCCCCCCCCTCCGAGGTGGATGCTCTAACTTGGTAGGGTTATATTGCTCATATCATGCATATGGTGTCTTCCATTGACATGCCATCTGCTTAGATTAGACATGCTTTGTGTGAATGCCTCCTGTTTGCTTTCTATATCAGATATGTGAATTATGCAATGCCATGTTTTTCAGCCAGTTATCATATATGTTAATTATGCACCGCCATGTAGCGAAGCATCATATATGTGAATTATCTCATGCCATCTTTTTTCATTATGTATTCCATTTGTCGACAATTTGCGTATATTTAACTTCCCTTCATGTGTATCAGCCATTTGAGCCAGTTATGGAAAAATCAGGAGTGAAAACAAGGTCTTCAGAGCAGGCAATGGTACATGTTGAAGCATATATCTTGATGGTTACAGGGAGCTCCTCAGAGGAGGATTCAGAGACAGATTACCAGTCCTATATCCCACCTGAGGTGTATGCTCTAAGTTGCAATGTTTATATTTCTCATATCATGCACATGGTGTGTTATATTGCTTAGTTTAGTCATCATATGCACAATATTGAATTCCATCTACCTAGTTTACAGATCATACATGCGAGTGCCAGCTACTTAGTATATGAATCAATTATGTCAATTATATCATGCCATCATGTATACTTAGACAACATGTATGTGAATTATTTCATCCCAACCTATTTTAGAAAGACATCATATAGTTTTTTCATGTCATCCTGTTTAGATACTCATCATATGTTGAATTATGCCATTATATCCTGTTAAGTTATCCATCATATATCTGAAACGGTATCATGCTATCCTGTTTAGTTAGGCATCATATATGTGAAATTGTGTCATGTTGTCTTGTTTAGTTAGAAAACATATATGTGAAATACCACATCTGTCTATCATAAAATATATGTACATTCAATTTCTTTTCTTGTTTATCAGCCATTTGAATTGGAGGGGGTGATAGCAGTATCTAAGGGAGAAAAAACTTGTTCTTCACAAAAGACAATGCTACCCGTCGATGCAGATAGAACCATGGTTGTACTGGCGCACAAACTAGCCCCACCACATATAATCGAGACTCTTCCAGATTGCACACTTACACCGTTGGGCAGAGAACCAGCTACAACCCATCTAACCCCAACCCCAGCGGATAGTAACCCACTTCTAGTTGACAAAGCACCATGTCCACCACAGAGTACCCCCACACGAGCAGTTTGTAAAGCAACTGCAGTGCCCAAAGCATGAAGACCACCACAGCGAACCCAAACTCCACGTTTAAAGCATAAGAGCAATTGTTCTCATGTCAGATTCCGTAGCTATGGTCCATACTCCTTTGTTGTGGCATCACTGTATTTACTCATACCAACTACTTTTGAATTTGAAGGATCCAATTGAAACTCCAATGGTGCAACAGGTATGTTTTAGACCTATTTCTTTAACTGGATTGTTGTTTTAACTTCTTGCTCTTTTTTTATTTCAGTTTCAGTTGAATAAACAGTTATGTTCTTATGTGACGCACATTACAAGTGTTGCCAATGTTGTCTAGTTTCTCACACTTATATTCTATATATGCTTATGTGTCTTAAAATATATGAGTTGAACTGTGTCTCGATCCTTATTTGGCAACATAAACTAGAATGATATGGACAATACAGTGACCATAGTACATAGATATATGTTTGTTTCATGTTATTATCCTGTCCACCTTACTACTGAACCGGTTTACCAAAATGAGTTTCGTATACTACATGCTAAACCTATGATTTGTCTGCTTTTTTGTCTTGTAGTATGCAAACAGAATATTGGAGAAGAGCACCCCACTATGCAATGGTAGAGAAAGTAATGCACATAAGGTTCAAGATATATAGTGAGACAGCCCTGGTGGTCTCCAAGAAAGGTGATAAAAACGATCTTGTAGACAGTGAGTAAACCCCACAATCCTGCGTTGATGTAGTGTTCGAGTTACTTGCTAGTACCACTGGCACAAGCTCTTCAAACTTGCTGCCTGAATCACTTTGGCTTCTTCAGTCTCAGCTACAAGATGAAAGGCATCAGTCAGCTGTGCTGTGGCAAGAAGCTGACGGACTGAGGAAGTCCCTCCAGAATTCAGATGCACACTTTCTTGTGCAATAGCATGTGCTGGAGGATTTAAGCGCCAAACAACAGAAAGTTAATAAGCTTGCTAAGCATCTAGTCAGCATTATGGGTACCCAGGATATTGTTTCTTGAGCTCTGCTGAAGTGGTTTCAGTTTTGGACTTGTTTTGCTTTGGCGTTTATTTGCACTGGTTGCCAACTTTGACAACCAGTGTATATGATATGCTGCTTTGTTCCCTATATTTGCTCCGGTGGCAAACTTTGATGCCCGGTGGATGTAATATGTCTAATAGTCGTGATAGCCTAGCGTAAGTTGCTTGCTTATTTATTTCCTTGTTGTCTTATTAATTTGTTTGCTTGTAGTCATTGTAGTTCTTTTTCCGCGGTTTGCTAGTGGCCGCAATAACCTATTTTTTTAAACTAGGCCACAATAACATGGGCTACATATTTACTGTAGTGACCATGGGCCTACTATGGGCCGTAGAAACAGTGGGCCTTCTAAGGGCCATAGAAACAATGGGCCTTCTACGGGCCGTAGCATCAATGGGCCTTCTACGGGCCGTATGATCGATCGGCTAAACATGGTCCAACAACGGACCGCATTATGGGCCTTAAACGAGCTAGAGTTGGAATTGTCCGTCCATGGGTCGACCATAACGAGCTTTCACTAATCGGCCGTATTTGATGATGCTATGAAATCGGCCTAACGAATTAACGAGGCACAAACGACCCGACTATAACCACGGGCTGATTTTGGCCCACAATCAGAAAAGGCCAGTAACACGCCGTAAGTAACCGAATGCTGGAAATGAGCCGAAGAATAAATGGGCCCTGAGAAAGTCGAAAGATAACATGGGCTTGAAAGGGCCCATTGGAATAAATGGCCGTTAATGGGTATAATGTGATATACTCTTCATTATGGGCCAGTTTCACCATGGGCCATTAATGGGCCAAGAGTTACAAAGTGCCTCATATGGGCCGAAAGACTTCATGGGCCGGAAGTTACAACATGCTGGAATCATATTAGACGGCCCAGAGGACGCTACTGGGCATAATTCTGGTAGGCCGTAACGGGCCCTGGGTTAGCGGGCTGTAAATGGGTTATGTGCAAACAGGCCGTTAACAGGCTTTCCGTGGGCTGGCCCACTACCTTTTGACCAAGTCAAACGGGCCGGCCTTTTCACAGTTATGGGCCTCTGTTGGGTCGTGCCACGTGTCGACGTAAACATTCTGTCCAATGAGTGGATGACATCTATCCCAACGGTGAGCCGACACGTGTTTCCTCCAGCCAATGATAATTTCACACGTGGAAAATACCCATTGGTCTGGGCTGTTAACGGGTAATCAGATCCAAACCAGAACCCGATAGCTTGACGGTGACCCGTTACGCTGGATGCCACGTGTCGGTCACCCTTGACGAAAGCACTTCTATGATGCGCGATTTATCGTCATGGAAGTGGACACTTCTATGATGATAATTTTGGTAATGTCATGGAACACTTCTACGACAACACAGGTATGAATATCTTGATTCTGTCATAAAATCGTCATGGATGTACATGCATGGCAGAAAACGTGATCTTCTGTGACAAACACGTATCATCACGGAAGTGGATTTTTTTGTAGTGGGATGACCCGGAAGCGTCAGCACGTGAAGACCAAGATAATTAATCGAAGGACTGGCTTATCCTCCACCACATGGGATACTTTTTGCATCAAAAACACTTAATCTTTTGGGCCGTCCGACGCCTTGTAATAGCCTAGTTGAAAACAATGATCTGCCATGCCATCGTGCATGTTGATTTGCATAACACGTTTAAACCACCGATCTGATGTTGAATATCTGGCACTTATGCTTTATAATAACATCAAATTAGGTAGACCATAGTTATCATATTTCCTGCACATAAGCAGATAACATGTGCCTTGGTGGTTTACCCTAGGGTGGGTCACAATGCCCCATAGAAAATCCACTGGTGACTGCATAGTCCATAACCAGGGTGGGTTAACCAAAACCTCATATAATTATACAAAGTAAATATCATACCTGTGATATTTGTTCATAATGACGGCTTACCATGCCATATGCAGTAAGGGTAACAGCCCAAAGGTTAGAGCATAGAAATCCAAGCATATAATCAAAATACACTGGCGACTTATCGTCCAAAGCCAGGCCGGGTTATCAAAACTCCAGATAAATTCAAATATGAATCATACAGATCAAAGCAACATGGCCTGAACCAATTTTAAACCATATATCAATATGGCACACAAGATAAACTAAAAAATGTTCAAAGAAAAAAATGAGAAAAACAAGGCATTCATAGGCTGCCAAGCCTCAAAGTCAAGTGCTATTCAAGGGCTGCACAGCCAATGAGTTAAACCTTAATTCAAACCCGTACGCCGGACCTCACATGACCAGTCGCCGTTTTAACTTTGACAAATTCAGGGTCTTTATAAGATTGATTGTCAAGAGTATGGCGAGTCATTCCAGGATTACTTGGTTGGAGTGGCAGGCAAACAAAGGCAGGATAACCCGGATTTTTGGTGAATACACGTGGCGTCCAAGCCTATTACAAGGGACAACAAAGCTCTGTTCATTAACAAAGAGCCCCCAAGTAATATTTCATTACAGGCGTATAAGCCAAATTAGTAGGGTAGTCATAGCTATGCTCAATGAGCAGGAAGCTCCCAAGTAATTTGCAATCAAGGCGTACAAGCCGGATCAAGAAGGTAATCATAGCTATGCTCAATGAGCAGGAAGCCCCCAAGTGATCTTATGAAGAGACAATAAAGACTCAAATTCTCAGTAATGAAAAGACAGAGGCCCTAAAATATCAGGGATGCTGGCTTTATTATACTAGTCATAATATATACATTGGTAGAACTATGTACATCAGAAGAGCTGGTGGCTTAGGTGTAATAATGCCGAAGATACTAATATTCCACGGCCAGCGGGTCTCCTCCTCTGACGTGCGTGAGTCCTTGTGGTCTCGAACATCGATAAGGTATTATGACCCGTTGTTCAGATTTTTGCTGACCACAAAGGGCCCTTCTCAAGGTGCAGATAGCTTGTGCATGTCAGTTTGATCCTGGATGAGCCGGAGCACCAAATCTCCTTCTTTGAAGGTCCTGATTTTAAACTGGCGCCTATGATATCGAAACATATCTTGCTAGTAAATCGCCGAATGAGCCATCGCATGGTAACACTCCTCATCTAACAGGTCAAGAGCATCCTGACGTGCTTGTTCACTATCAGCTTCAACATAAGCAGCCACACGGGGCGAGTAATGACGAATGTCACTAGGGAGAACCGCCTCTGCTCCATAAACCATGAAGAAAGGCGTGTAACCCATAGATCTGTTGGGGTTAGTATTGATACTCCATAGCACTGAGGGCAACTCCTCCACCCAACAACCCGGAGTCCTATGCAAAGGGACTATAATCCGGGGTTCGATGCCTCTCGAAATTTCTTGATTGGCTCTTTCAACTTGACCATTGGACTGGGGGTGAGCCACAGATGACACATCAGGACGAATATGTTCACGTGGACATAATTCTATCATAATACCTTCAGATAAGTTAGTGCCATTATCAGTGATGATGCCGTGAGGGTAGCCAAAACAAAAAATCACCTTTTTGATGAATTGAACCGCTATTGCCGCATCACACTTGCTGAACGGCTCTGCCTCAACCCATTTTGTAAACTTGTCAACCGCCACCAAGAGGTGAGTCTTCTTGTCCGTGGATCTTTTAAAAGGTCCAACCATATCCAGCCCCCAGACTGCAAACGGCTAAGTAATTAGAATTGTCCTTAGTCCTGGGGCCGGTACATGAGCCCGTCTTGAAATTTTTTGACAACCATCACATTTACTAACCAAATCCTCGGCATCAGAATGAGCCGTCAACCAATAAAACACATGACGAAAAGCCTTAGCTGTCGGTGTTCTGGAACCAGGCTGACCAGACATGCCTGCATGCGGCCCGTGACATGGCTCCATCAACGGCCTAGTACGGCCCAGCTTCAGCAGCAACAACTCAACACCCTCGAGAGGGGCCAAGCCTCGCGAGGCGGACGACACCAAGACCTCCCTAGGGGCAGCCTCACTAGGCTGGCTCCCGAGGAGCGGAGATATCAATGCAGGGTGCACCTAGCGAGGCTCGCGTGACGTGAGCCATGACGACCAAGGCCAGGCGGGCGCCAGCGGGCACAGTGTACCAATTTCATCTTTGGTGCTTAGAAGGCAAGCACAGGCGCAGGGTCCCGATGCATTAGGCAAAGGTTTCCTTATCGGTGCAACAAGACCAACACCAGCAGGACGACAGGACGGAGGACGTCGCGGGGCCCACGGTAACATCACCACCAGAGCCTTTTGCAGGCGAAGACTACTTTTGTCAGGATAGTTTGTACTAGTTTTCTCCCTTCAAACTTGGCCATTGTGTGATCCCATCCCGCCTAACATTTGGGAAGAGGACCAAGGCCACTATAAATTGGACCTAGCCACCACCGTAGCAAATGATGGATCATTCAGATCATCCTCACACCCACCAGCTCATCGAGCTCAAGAACACCTCACCTCCTGAGGCTGTTCATCCATTGTACTAGTCATCCTCAGCCCCTCGAGTCAATCCACCACACACTGGAGTATGGTATTACACCGCAAGGTGGCCCGAACTAGTATAAACCCCTGTATCTCTCGTTCTTTTGGTTCGTCGAGCTAGGCCGTGGGATCGTTGAGCGAGCGAGCTGGGGAGAGAGTGTTCTTCGTGCTCACCCTAGAGTTCGAACCTCTCAAGGGTCTGTGGAACCCATAATCTGACATTTGGTGCGCTAGGTAGGGGTGCACCGAAACCTATCTTCCGTCGATCGATGCACCAATGCTCCACCGCTTCCATGGCTGACGCTCGTCGAGCCTCTGCTGAGTGTCGAGCCGCTCTCAACGCTCGCGTCGCCCTGACGGCACCGTCGGAGGGCCTCCCCATCGCTATCCATCACCCGCTGCCAACGCTGCCATCGGCCCGGCGGGGAACGAGCAGCAAGCCTCGTTGCTGCACCACTCCGTGCAGTGGACGGATGCACCACCACCCCGTCGTGGACTCCGGCCGTCTTGTCGTCCGATGCTCGCCGCGGGCCCGCGGACACGCACGCTGCGTTGCTCATCACGCGTGAGCTCCTGTGCTACCGCCCCGTCGACGACCTTTACGAGGATTGGCTGTACCATCCCTGAGTTCGTCAGCGCCGTAGGGGGCTCTCCTGCACTGACCCTCTCGCTGCCTTGCCTGCCTCCTACAACGGGCGACGTAGCCCATGGAGCACCTCCTCAACATCTACATCAAGACGTCGCCATCGCACCAAGACACGCGGCCCCACGGCGTGACCCTCCACACAGGCGCCAGCGCGTTAAGAAGGAAGCTGCCAGGAAATCCCGCGGCCGCAAGAAGATGCTTCTACACTCCCAACACCACCACGCCAAGACCACGTGCTGCCAGTGGCGGTGGCGCGTGGGTACCAAGACTAGGCACCACCTACACAACGGGCTCCAGTGAGCACCGCGGGCTGTCGCGCCTTCACCCCCGAGCTGTGCAGCGTTGTTTGGCCTAGCAAGTTCAAGCCCGACCTGCCTCCGCGCTACGACGCCACCCCTGACCCTGCTAAGTTCGTGAAGCTCTACGAGCTAAGAATCGAGGTGGCGAACGGCGATGAAAAAGTCATGGCGAATTGGTTTCCCATGGCTCTCGAGGACGGTGCGCGCTCGTGGCTCCTAAACCTGTCCGCAAGATCGATCTCCTCCTGGGGCGAGATGCGCGAGCGTTTCTTCACCAACTTCCAGGGCACACGCGAACGCTCACCTGCCGCCGGTTGTTGGGTAACGTAGTAATTTCAAATTTTTCCTACGCACACGCAAGATCATGGTGATGCATAGCAACGAGAGGGGAGAGTGTTGTCTACGTACCCTCGTAGACCGAAGCGGAAGCGTTGATGCAACATAGAGGAAGTAGTCGTACGTTCTCCTCGCGATCCAACCGATCACAGCACCGTTACTCCGGCACCTCCGAGTTCTTGGCACACGTTCAGCTCGATGATGATCCCCGGGCTCCGATCCAGCAAAGCGTCGGGGAAGAGTTCCGTCAGCACGACGGCGTGGTGACGATCTTGATGTGTTACCGGCGTAGGGCTTCGTCTAAGCACTGCAACGATATGACCGAGGTGGAATTTGGTGGAAGGGGGCACCGCACACGGCTGAGGAACGATCCGTAGATCAACTTGTGTGTCTATGGGGTGCCTCCTGCCCCCGTATATAAAGGAGCCAAGGGGGAGGGGCTGGCCGGCCAAGCCTGGCGCACCAGGAGAGTCCTACTCCTTCCGGGAGTAGGATTCCCCCCCCCCCCAATCCTAGTTGGACTAGGATTCTCCAAAGGGGGGAGAGAGAGAGAGGGGGGGCCGGCCACCTCTCCTAGTCCTAATAGGACTAGGGGAAGGGGGGAGGCGCGCAGCCCATGAGGGCAGCCCTCTCACCTCTCCACCAAGGCCCATGTTGGCCCATTATGCTCCCGGGGGGTTCCGGTAACCCTCCCGGTATTCCGGTAAAATCCTGATTTCACCTGGAACTCATCCGATGTCCAAACATAGGCTTCCAATATATCATTCTTTACGTCTCGACCATTTCAAGACTCCTCGTCATGTCCGTGATCACATCCGGGACTCCGAACTCCTTTGGTACACCAAAACTCATAAACTCATTATATAACTGTCATCGAAACCTTAAGCGTGCGGACCCTACGGTTCGAGAATAATGTAGACATGACCGAGACACGTCTCCGGTCAATAACCAATAGCGGGACCTGGATGCCCATATTGGCTCCTACATATTCTGCGAAGATCTTTATCGGTCAGACCGCATAACAACATACATTGTTCCCTTTGTCATCGGTATGTTACTTGCCCGAGATTCGATCGTCGGTATCCAATACCCAGTTCAATCTCGTTACCGGCAAGTCTCTTTACTCGTTTCGTAATACATCATCTCGCAACTAACTCATTGGTTGCAATGCTTGCAAGGCTTATGTGATGTGCATTACCGAGAAGGCCCTGAGATACCTCTCCGACATTCGGAGTGACAAATCCTAATCTCGAAATACGCCAACCCAACAAATACTTTCGGAGACACCTGTAGAGCACCTTTATAATCACTCAGTTATGTTGTGATGTTTGGTAGCACACAAAGTGTTCCTACGGTAAACGGGAGTTGCATAATCTCATAGTTAAAGGAACATGTATAAGTCATGGATAAAAGCAATAGCAACATACTAAACGATCGGGTGCTATGCTAATGGAATGGGTCATGTCAATCAGATCATTCAACTAATGATGTGATCTCGTTAATCAAATAACAACTCTTTGTTCATGGTCAGGAAACATAACCATCTTTGATTAATGAGCTAGTCAAGTAGAGGCATACTAGTGACACTCTGTTTGCCTATGTATTCACACATGTATTATGTTTCCAGTTAATACAATTCTAGCATGAATAATAAACATTTATCATGATATGTAAGGAAATAAATAATAACTTTATTATTGCCTCTAGGGCATATTTCCTTCAGTCTCCCACTTGCACTAGAGTCAATAATCTAGATTACAAAGTAATGATTCTAACACCCATGGAGTCTTGGTGCTGATCATGTTTTGCTCGTGGAAGAGGCTTAGTCAACGGGTCTGCAACATTCAGATCCGTATGTATCTTGCATATCTCTATGTCTCCCACCTGGACTAAATCCCGGATGGAGTTGAAGCGTCTTTTGATGTGTTTGGTTCTTTTGTGAAATCTGGATTCCTTTGCCAAGGCAATTGCACCAGTATTGTCACAAAAGATTTTCATTGGACCCGATACGCTAGGTACAACACCTAGATCGGATATGAACTCCTTCATCCAGACTCCTTCATTAGCTGCTTCCGAAGCAGCTATGTACTCAGCTTCACATGTAGATCCCGCCACGACGCTTTGTTTAGAACTGCACCAACTGACAGCTCCACCGTTTAATGTAAATACGTATCCGGTTTGAGATTTAGAATCGTCCGGATCAGTGTCAAAGCTTGCATCGACGTAACCGTTTACGACGAGCTCTTTGTCACCTCCATAAATGAGAAACATATCCTTAGTCCTTCTCAAGTACTTGAGGATGTTCTTGACCGCTGTCCAGTGATCCACTCCTGGATTACTTTGGTACCTGCCTGCTAAACTTACAGCAAGGCACACATTAGGTCTGGTACACAGCATTGCATACATGATAGAGCCTATGGCTGAAGCATAGGGAACATTTTTCATTTTCTCTATATCTTCTGCGGTGGTCGGGCATTGAGTCTTACTCAACTTCACACCTTGTACCACAGGCAAGAACCCTTTCTTTGCCTGATCCATTTTGAACTTCTTCAAAACTTTGTCAAGGTATGTGCTTTGTGAAAGTCCTATTAAGCATCTTGATCTATCTCTATAGATCTTAATGCCCAATATGTAAGCAGCTTTACCGAGGTCTTTCATCGATAAACTCTTATTCAAGTATCCCTTTATGCTATCCAGAAATTCTATATTATTTCCGATCAGTAATATGTCATCCACATATAATATCAGAAATGCTACAGAGCTCCCACTCACTTTCTTGTAAATACAGGCTTCTCCAAAAGTCTGTATAAAACCAAATGCTTTGATCACACTATCAAAGCGTTTATTCCAACTCCGAGAGGCTTGCACCAGTCCATAAATGGATCGCTGGAGCTTGCACACTTTGTTAGCTCCCTTTGGATCGATAAAACCTTCTGGTTGCATCATATACAACTCTTCTTCCAGAAATCCATTCAGGAATGCAGTTTTGACATCCATTTGCCAAATTTCATAATCATAAAATGCGGCAACTGCTAACATGATTCGGACAGACTTAAGCATCGCTACGGGTGAGAAAGTCTCATCGTAGTCAATCCCTTGAACTTGTCGAAAACCTTTTGCAACAAGTCGAGCTTTATAGACAGTAACATTACCATCAGCGTCAGTCTTCTTCTTAAAAATCCATTTATTCTCAATTGCTTGCCGATCATCGGGCAAGTCAACCAAAGTCCACACTTTGTTCTCATACATGGATCCCATCTCAGATTTCATGGCCTCAAGCCACTTTGCGGAATCTGGGCTCACCATCGCTTCTTCATAGTTCGTAGGTTCATCATGGTCTAGTAACATGACTTCCAAAATAGGATTACCGTACCACTCTGGTGTGGATCTTACTCTGGTTGATCTACGAGGTTCAGTAGAAACTTGATCTGAAGTTTCATGATCATTATCATTAGCATCCTCTCTATTTGGTGTAGGTGTCACAGAAACTGATTTCTGTGACGTACTACTTCTCAATAAGGGAGTAGATACAGTTATCTCATCAAGTTCTACTTTCCTCCCACTCACTTCTTTCGAGAGAAACTCCTTCTCTAGAAAGTTTCCGAATTTAGCAACAAAAATCTTGCCTTCGGATCTGTGATAGAAGGTGTACCAACAGTCTCCTTTGGGTATCCTATGAAGACACATTTTTCCGATTTGGGTTCGAGCTTATCAGGTTGAAGCTTTTTCACATAAGCATCGCAGCCCCAAACTTTAAGAAATGACAACTTTGGTTTCTTGCCAAACCACAGTTCATAAGGCGTCGTCTCAACGGATTTTGATGGTGCCCTATTTAACGTGAATGCGGCCGTCTCTAAAGCATAACCCCAAAACGATAGCGGTAAATCGGTAAGAGACATCATAGATCGCACCATATCCAGTAAAGTACGATTACGACGTTCGGACACACCATTACGTTGTGGTGTTCCGGGTGGCGTGAGTTGCGAAACTATTCCGCATTGTTTCAAATGTAGACCAAACTCGTAACTCAAATATTCTCCTCCACGATCAGATCGTAGAAACTTTATTTTCTTGTTACGATGATTTTCCACTTCACTCTGAAATTCTTTGAACTTTTCAAATGTTTCAGACTTGTGTTTCATTAAGTAGATATACCCATATCTGCTTAAATCATCAGTGAAGGTGAGAAAATAACGATATCCGCCACGAGCCTCAACATTCATTGGACCACATACATCAGTATGTATGATTTCCAATAAATCTGTTGCTCTCTCCATAGTACCGGAGAACGGTGTTTTAGTCATCTTGCCCATAAGGCACGGTTCGCAAGTGCCAAGTGATTCATAATCAAGTGGCTCCAAAAGTCCATCAGTATGGAGTTTCTTCATGCGTTTTACACCGATATGACCTAAACGGCAGTGCCACAAATAAGTTGCACTATCATTATCAACTCTGCATCTTTTGGCTTCAACATTATGAATATGTGTATCACTACTATCGAGATTAAGTAAGAACAAACCATTCTTTAATGGTGCATGACCATAAAAGATATTACTCATATAAATAGAACAACCATTATTCTCTGATTTAAATGAATAACCGTCTCGCATCAAACAAGATCCAGATATAATGTTCATGCTCAACGCTGGTACTAAATAACAATTATTTAGATCTAATATTAATCCCGAAGGTAGATGTAGAGGTAGCGTGCCGACCGCGATCACATCGACTTTGGAACCATTTCCCACGCGCATCGTCACCTCGTCCTTAGCCAATCTTCGCTTAATCCGTAGCCCCTGTTTTGAGTTGCAAATATTAGCAACAGAACCAGTATCAAATACCCAGGTGCTACTTGCGAGAATTAGTAAGGTATACATCAATAACATGTATATCATATATACCTTTGTTAACCTTGCCATCCTTCTTATCCGCCAAATACTTGGGGCAGTTCCGCTTCCAGTGACCAGTCTGCTTGCAATAGAAGCACTCAGTTTCAGGCTTAGGTCCAGACTTGGGTTTCTTCTCTTGATTAGCAATTTGCTTGCTGTTCTTTTTGAAGTTCCCCTTTTTCTTCCCTTTGCCCTTTTTCTTGAAACTAGTGGTTTTGTTAACCATCAACACTTGATGCTCCTTTTTGATTTCTACCTCCGCGGCTTTCAGCATCGCGAAGAGCTCGGGCATAGTTTTGGTCATCCCTTGCATATTATAGTTCATCACGAAGCTCTTGTAGCTTGGTGGCAGTGATTGGAGAATTCTGTCAATGACGCAATCATCCGGAAGATTAACTCCCAGTTGAATCAAGTGATTGTTATACCCAGACATTCTGAGTATATGCTCACTGACAGAACCGTTCTCCTCCATCTTACAGCTATAGAACTTATTGGAGACTTCATATCTCTCAATCCGGGCATTTGCTTGAAATATTAACTTCAACTCCTGGAACATCTCATATGCTCCATGGTGTTCAAAACGTCGTTGAAGTCCCGGTTCTAAGCCGTAAAGCATGGCACACTGAACTATAGAGTAGTCATCAGCTTTGCTTTGCCAGACGTTCACAACATCTGGCGTAGCTCTTGCACCAGGCCTGGCACCTAGCGGTGCTTCCAGGACGTAATTCTTCTGTGCAGCAATGAGGATAATCCTCAAGTTATGGACCCAGTCCGTGTAATTGGTACCATCATCTTTCAACTTTGCTTTCTCAAGGAATGCATTAAAATTCAATGGAACAACAGCACGAGCCATCTATCTACACAACATAGACAAGCAAGATACTATCAGGTACTAAGTTCATGATAAATTTAAGTTCAATTAATCATATTACTTAAGAACTCCCACTTAGATAGACATCCCTCTAATCCTCTAAGTGATCACGTGATCCAAATCAACTAAACCATGTCCGATCATCACGTGAGATGGAATAGTTTCAATGGTGAACATCACTATGTTGATCATATCTACTATATGATTCACGCTCGACCTTTCGGTCTCCGTGTTCCGAGGCCATATCTGTTATATGCTAGGCTCGTCAAGTTAAACCTGAGTATTCCGCGTGTGCAACTGTTTTGCACCCGTTGTATTTGAACATAGAACCTATCACACCCGATCATCACGTGGTGTCTCAGCACGAAGAACTTTCGCAACGGTGCATACTCAGGGAGAACACTTCTTGATAATTAGTGAGAGATCATCTTATAATGCTACCATCAATCAAAGCAAGATAAGATGCATAAAAGATAAACATCACATGCAATCAGTATAAGTGATATGATATGGCCATCATCATCTCGTGCTTGTGATATCCATCTTCGAAGCACCGTCATGATCACCATCGTCACCGGCGCGACACCTTGATCTCCATCGTAGCATCGTTGTCGTCTCGCCAATCTTATGCTTTCACGACTATCACTACCGCTTAGTAATAAAGTAAAGCATTACATCGCGATTACATTGCATACAATAAAGCGACAACCATATGGCTCCTGCCAGTTGCCGATAACTCGGTTACAAAACATGATCATCTCATACAATAAAATTTAGCATCATGTCTTGACCATATCACATCACAACATGCCCTGCAAAAACAAGTTAGACGTCCTCTACTTTGTTGTTGCAAGTTTTACGTGGCTGCTATGGGCTTAAGCAAGAACTCATCTTACCTACGCATCAAAACCACAACGATAGTTTGTCAAATAGACTCCGTTTTAACCTTCTCAAGGACCGGGCGTAGCCACACTCGGTTCAACTAAAGTTGGAGAGACAGTCTTCCGCAAGCCATCTATGTGCAAAGCACATCGAGGGAACCGGTCTCGCGTAAGAGTACGCGTAAGGTTGGTCCGGATCGTCTCGTCCAACAATACCGCTGAACCAAAGTATGACATGCTGGTAGGCAGTATGACTTGTATCGTCCACAACTCACTTGTGTTCTACTCGTGCAAATAACATCAAACCATAAAAACCTAGGCTCTGATACCACTGTTGGGTAACGTAGTAATTTCAAATTTTTCCTACGCACACGCAAGATCATGGTGATGCATAGCAACGAGAGGGGAGAGTGTTGTCTACGTACCCTCGTAGACCGAAGCGGAAGCGTTGATGCAACATAGAGGAAGTAGTCGTACGTTCTCCTCGCGATCCAACCGATCACAGCACCGTTACTCCGGCACCTCCGAGTTCTTGGCACATGTTCAGCTCGATGACGATCCCCGGGCTCCGATCCAGCAAAGCGTCGGGGAAGAGTTCCGTCAGCACGACGGCGTGGTGACGATCTTGATGTGTTACCGGCGCAGGGCTTCGCCTAAGCATTGCAACGATATGACCGAGGTGGAATTTGGTGGAAGGGGGCACCGCACACGGCTGAGGAACGATCCGTAGATCAACTTGTGTGTCTATGGGGTGCCTCCTGCCCCCGTATATAAAGGAGCCAAGGGGGAGGGGCTGTCCGGCCAAGCCTGGCGCGCCAGGAGAGTCCTACTCCTTCCGGGAGTAGGATTCCCCCCCCCCAATCCTAGTTGGACTAGGATTCTCCAAAGGGGGGAGAGAGAGAGAGAGGGGGCTGGCCACCTCTCCTAGTCCTAATAGGACTAGGGGAAGGGGGGAGGCGCGCAGCCCATGAGGGCAGCCCTCTCACCTCTCCACCAAGGCCCATGTTGGCCCATTATGCTCCCGGGGGGTTCCGGTAACCCTCCCGGTATCCCGGTAAAATCCTGATTTCACCTGGAACTCATCCGATGTCCAAACATAGGCTTCCAATATATCATTCTTTATGTCTCAACCATTTCGAGACTCCTCGTCATGTCCGTGATCACATCCGGGACTCCGAACTCCTTCGGTACACCAAAACTCATAAACTCATTATATAACTGTCATCGAAACCTTAAGCGTGCGGACCCTACGGTTCGAGAATAATGTAGACATGACCGAGACACGTCTCCGGTCAATAACCAATAGTGGGACATGGATGCCCATATTGGCTCCTACATATTCTGCGAATATCTTTATCGGTCAGACCGCATAACAACATACATTGTTCCCTTTGTCATCGGTATGTTACTTGCCCGAGATTCGATCGTCGGTATCCAATACCCAGTTCAATCTCGTTACCGGCAAGTCTCTTTACTCGTTCCGTAATACATCATCTCGCAACTAACTCATTGGTTGCAATGCTTGCAAGGCTTATGTGATGTGCATTACCAAGAAGGCCCTGAGATACCTCTCCGACATTCGGAGTGACAAATCCTAATCTCGAAATACGCCAACCCAACAAATACTTTCGGAGACACCTGTAGAGCACCTTTATAATCACTCAGTTACGTTGTGATGTTTGGTAGCACACAAAGTGTTCCTACGGTAAACGGGAGTTGCATAATCTCATAGTTAAAGGAACATGTATAAGTCATGGATAAAAGCAATAGCAACATACTAAACGATCGGGTGCTATGCTAATGGAATGGGTCATGTCAATCAGATCATTCAACTAATGATGTGATCTCGTTAATCAAATAACAACTCTTTGTTCATGGTTAGGAAACATAACCATCTTTGATTAATGAGCTAGTCAAGTAGAGGCATACTAGTGACACTCTGTTTGCCTATGTATTCACACATGTATTATGTTTCCAGTTAATACAATTCTAGCATGAATAATAAACGTTTATCATGATATGTAAGGAAATAAATAATAACTTTATTATTGCCTCTAGGGCATATTTCCTTCAGTCTCCCACTTGCACTAGAGTCAATAATCTAGATTACAAAGTAATGATTCTAACACCCATGGAGTCTTGGTGCTGATCATGTTTTGCTCGTGGAAGAGGCTTAGTCAACGGGTCTGCAACATTCAGATCCGTATGTATCTTGCATATCTCTATGTCTCCCACCTGGACTAAATCCCGGATGGAGTTGAAGCGTCTTTTAATGTGTTTGGTTCTTTTGTGAAATCTGGATTCCTTTGCCAAGGCAATTGCACCAGTATTGTCACAAAAGATTTTCATTGGACCCGATACGCTAGGTACAACACCTAGATCGGATATGAACTCCTTCATCCAGACTCCTTCATTAGCTGCTTCCGAAGCAGCTATGTACTCAGCTTCACATGTAGATCCCGCCACGACGCTTTGTTTAGAACTGCACCAACTGACAGCTCCACCGTTTAATGTAAATACGTATCCGGTTTGCGATTTAGAATCGTCCGGATCAGTGTCAAAGCTTGCATCGACGTAACCGTTTACGACGAGCTCTTTGTCACCTCCATAAATGAGAAACATATCCTTAGTACTTATCAACTACTTAAGGATGTTCTTGACCGCTGTCCAGTGATCCACTCCTGGATTACTTTGGTACCTGCCTGCTAAACTTACAACAAGGCACACATCAGGTCTGGTACACAGCATTGCATACATGATAGAGCCTATGGCTGAAGCATAGGGAACATTTTTCATTTTCTCTCTATCTTCTGCGGTGGTCGGGCATTGAGTCTTACTCAACTTCACACCTTGTAACACAGGCAAGGACCCTTTCTTTGCCTGATCCATTTTGAACTTCTTCAAAACTTTGTCAAGGTATGTGCTTTGTGAAAGTCCTATTAAGCATCTTGATCTATCTCTATAGATCTTAATGCCCAATATGTAAGCAGCTTTACCGAGGTCTTTCATCGAAAAACTCTTATTCAAGTATCCCTTTATGCTATCCAGAAATTCTATATTATTTCCGATCAGTAATATGTCATCCACATATAATATCAGAAATGCTACAGAGCTCCCACTCACTTTCTTGTAAATACAGGCTTCTCCAAAAGTCTGTATAAAACCAAATGCTTTGATCACACTATCAAAGCGTTTATTCCAACTCCGAGAGGCTTGCACCAGTCCATAAATGGATCGCTGGAGCTTGCACACTTTGTTAGCTCCCTTTGGATCGATAAAACCTTCTGGTTGCATCATATACAACTCTTCTTCCAGAAATCCATTCAGGAATGCAGTTTTGACATCCATTTGCCAAATTTCATAATCATAAAATGCGGCAACTGCTAACATGATTCGGACAGACTTAAGCATCGCTACGGGTGAGAAAGTCTCATCGTAGTCAATCCCTTGAACTTGTCGAAAACCTTTTGCAACAAGTCGAGCTTTATAGACAGTAACATTACCATCAGCGTCAGTCTTCTTCTTAAAAATCCATTTATTCTCAATTGCTTGCCGATCATCGGGCAAGTCAACCAAAGTCCACACTTTGTTCTCATACATGGATCCCATCTCAGATTTCATGGCCTCAAGCCACTTTGCGGAATCTGGGCTCACCATCGCTTCTTCATAGTTCGTAGGTTCATCATGGTCTAGTAACATGACTTCCAAAATAGGATTACCGTACCACTCTGGTGCGGATCTTACTCTGGTTGATCTACGAGGTTCAGTAGAAACTTGATCTGAAGTTTCATGATCATTATCATTAGCTTCCTCTCTATTTGGTGTAGGTGTCACAGAAACTGATTTCTGTGACGTACTACTTCTCAATAAGGGAGTAGATACAGTTATCTCATCAAGTTCTACTTTCCTCCCACTCACTTCTTTCGAGAGAAACTCCTTCTCTAGAAAGTTTCCGAATTTAGCAACAAAAATCTTGCCTTCGGATCTGTGATAGAAGGTGTACCCAACAGTCTCCTTTGGGTATCCTATGAAGACACATTTTTCCGATTTGGGTTCGAGCTTATCAGGTTGAAGCTTTTTCACATAAGCATCGCAGCCCCAAACTTTAAGAAATGACAACTTTGGTTTCTTGCCAAACCACAGTTCATAAGGCGTCGTCTCAACGGATTTTGATGGTGCCCTATTTAACGTGAATGCGGCCGTCTCTAAAGCATAACCCCAAAACGATAGCGGTAAATCGGTAAGAGACATCATAGATCGCACCATATCCAGTAAAGTACGATTACGACGTTCGGACACACCATTACGTTGTGGTGTTCCGGGTGGCGTGAGTTGCGAAACTATTCCGCATTGTTTCAAATGTAGACCAAACTCGTAACTCAAATATTCTCCTCCACGATCAGATCGTAGAAACTTTATTTTCTTGTTACGATGATTTTCCACTTCACTCTGAAATTCTTTGAACTTTTCAAATGTTTCAGACTTGTGTTTCATTAAGTAGATATACCCATATCTGCTTAAATCATCAGTGAAGGTGAGAAAATAACGATATCCGCCACGAGCCTCAACATTCATTGGACCACATACATCAGTATGTATGATTTCCAATAAATCTGTTGCTCTCTCCATAGTACCGGAGAACGGTGTTTTAGTCATCTTGCCCATAAGGCACGGTTCGCAAGTGCCAAGTGATTCATAATCAAGTGGCTCCAAAAGTCCATCAGTATGGAGTTTCTTCATGCGTTTTACACCGATATGACCTAAACGGCAGTGCCACAAATAAGTTGCACTATCATTATCAACTCTGCATCTTTTGGCTTCAACATTATGAATATGTGTATCACTACTATCGAGATTAAGTAAGAACAAACCATTCTTTAATGGTGCATGACCATAAAAGATATTACTCATATAAATAGAACAACCATTATTCTCTGATTTAAATGAATAACCGTCTCGCATCAAACAAGATCCAGATATAATGTTCATGCTCAACGCTGGTACTAAATAACAATTATTTAGATCTAATATTAATCCCGAAGGTAGATGTAGAGGTAGCGTGCCGACCGCGATCACATCGACTTTGGAACCATTTCCCACGCGCATCGTCACCTCGTCCTTAGCCAATCTTCGCTTAATCCGTAGCCCCTGTTTTGAGTTGCAAATATTAGCAACAGAACCAGTATCAAATACCCAGGTGCTACTTGCGAGAATTAGTAAGGTATACATCAATAACATGTATATCATATATACCTTTGTTAACCTTGCCATCCTTCTTATCCGCCAAATACTTGGGGCAGTTCCGCTTCCAGTGACCAGTCTGCTTGCAATAGAAGCACTCAGTTTCAGGCTTAGGTCCAGACTTGGGTTTCTTCTCTTGATTAGCAATTTGCTTGCTGTTCTTTTTGAAGTTCCCCTTTTTCTTCCCTTTGCCCTTTTTCTTGAAACTAGTGGTTTTGTTAACCATCAACACTTGATGCTCCTTTTTGATTTCTACCTCCGCGGCTTTCAGCATCGCGAAGAGCTCGGGCATAGTTTTGGTCATCCCTTGCATATTATAGTTCATCACGAAGCTCTTGTAGCTTGGTGGCAGTGATTGGAGAATTCTGTCAATGACGCAATCATCCGGAAGATTAACTCCCAGTTGAATCAAGTGATTGTTATACCCAGACATTATGAGTATATGCTCACTGACAGAACCGTTCTCCTCCATCTTACAGCTATAGAACTTATTGGGGACTTCTTATCTCTCAATCCGGGCATTTGCTTGAAATATTAACTTCAACTCCTGGAACATCTCATATGCTCCATGGTGTTCAAAACGTCGTTGAAGTCCCGGTTCTAAGCCGTAAAGCATGGCACACTGAACTATAGAGTAGTCATCAGCTTTGCTTTGCCAGACGTTCACAACATCTGGCGTAGCTCTTGCACCAGGCCTGGCACCTAGCGGTGCTTCCAGGACGTAATTCTTCTGTGCAGCAATGAGGATAATCCTCAAGTTACGGACCCAGTCCGTGTAATTGGTACCATCATCTTTCAACTTTGCTTTCTCAAGGAATGCATTAAAATTCAATGGAACAACAGCACGAGCCATCTATCTACACAACATAGACAAGCAAGATACTATCAGGTACTAAGTTCATGATAAATTTAAGTTCAATTAATCATATTACTTAAGAACTCCCACTTAGATAGACATCCCTCTAATCCTCTAAGTGATCACGTGATCCAAATCAACTAAACCATGTCCGATCATCACGTGAGATGGAATAGTTTCAATGGTGAACATCACTATGTTGATCATATCTACTATATGATTCACGCTCGACCTTTCGGTCTCCGTGTTCCGAGGCCATATCTGTTATATGCTAGGCTCGTCAAGTTAAACCTGAGTATTCCGCGTGTGCAACTGTTTTGCACCCGTTGTATTTTAACGTAGAACCTATCACACCCGATCATCACGTGGTGTCTTAGCACGAAGAACTTTCGCAACGGTGCATACTCAGGGAGAACACTTCTTGATAATTAGTGAGAGATCATCTTATAATGCTACCGTCAATCAAAGCAAGATAAGATGCATAAAAGATAAACATCACATGCAATCAGTATAAGTGATATGATATGGCCATCATCATCTCGTGCTTGTGATCTCCATCTTCGAAGCACCGTCATGATCACCATCGTCACCGGCGTGACACCTTGATCTCCATCGTAGCATCGTTGTCGTCTCGCCAATCTTATGCTTTCACGACTATCACTACCGCTTAGTAATAAAGTAAAGCATTACATCGCGATTACATTGCATACAATAAAGCGACAACCATATGGCTCCTGCCAGTTGCCGATAACTCGGTTACAAAACATGATCATCTCATACAATAAAATTTAGCATCATGTCTTGACCATATCACATCACAACATGCCCTGCAAAAACAAGTTAGACGTCCTCTACTTTGTTGTTGCAAGTTTTACGTGGCTGCTACGGGCTTAAGCAAGAACTCATCTTACCTACGCATCAAAACCACAACGATAGTTTGTCAAATAGACTCCGTTTTAACCTTCTCAAGGACCGGGCGTAGCCACACTCGGTTCAACTAAAGTTGGAGAGACAGTCTTCCGCAAGCCATCTATGTGCAAAGCACGTCGAGGGAACCGGTCTCGCGTAAGAGTACGCGTAAGGTTGGTACAGATCGTCTCGTCCAACAATACCGCTGAACCAAAGTATGACATGCTGGTAGGCAGTATGACTTGTATCGTCCACAACTCACTTGTGTTCTACTCGTGCAAATAACATCAAACCATAAAAACCTAGGCTCTGATACCACTGTTGGGTAACGTAGTAATTTCAAAATTTTCCTACGCACACGCAAGATCATGGTGATGCATAGCAACGAGAGGGGAGAGTGTTGTCTACGTACCCTCGTAGACCGAAGCGGAAGCGTTGATGCAACATAGAGGAAGTAGTCGTACGTTCTCCTCGCGATCCAACCGATCACAGCACCGTTACTCCGGCACCTCCGAGTTCTTGGCACATGTTCAGCTCGATGACGATCCCCGGGCTCCAATCCAGCAAAGCGTCGGGGAAGAGTTCCGTCAGCACGACGGCGTGGTGACGATCTTGATGTGTTACCAGCGCAGGGCTTCGCCTAAGCACTGCAACGATATGACCGAGGTGGAATTTGGTGGAAGGGGGCACCGCACAAGGCTGAGGAACGATCCGTAGATCAACTTGTGTGTCTATGGGGTGCCTCCTGCCCCCGTATATAAAGGAGCCAAGGGGGAGGGGCTGCCGGCCAAGCCTGGCGCGCCAGGAGAGTCCTACTCCTTCCGGGTGTAGGATTCCCCCCCCCCAATCCTAGTTGGACTAGGATTCTCCAAAGGGAAGAGAGAGAGAGAGAGGGGGCCGGCCACCTCTCCTAGTCCTAATAGGACTAGGGGAAGGGGGGAGGCGCGCAGCCCATGAGGGCAGCCCTCTCACCTCTCCACCAAGGCCCATGTTGGCCCATTATGCTCCCGGGGGGTTCCGGTAACCCTCCCGGTATTCCGGTAAAATCCTGATTTCACCTGGAACTCATCCGATGTCCAAACATAGGCTTCCAATATATCATTCTTTACGTCTCGACCATTTCGAGACTCCTCGTCATGTCCGTGATCACATCCGGGACTCTGAACTCCTTCGGTACACCAAAACTCATAAACTCATTATATAACAGTCATCCAAACCTTAAGCGTGCGGACCCTACGGTTCGAGAATAATGTAGACATGACCGAGACACGTCTCTGGTCAATAACCAATAGCGGGACCTGGATGCCCATATTGGCTCCTACATATTCTGCGAAGATCTTTATCGGTCAGACCGCATAACAACATACATTGTTCCCTTTGTCATCGGTATGTTACTTGCCCGAGATTCGATCGTCGGTATCCAATAGCCAGTTCAATCTCGTTACCGGCAAGTCTCTTTACTCGTTCCGTAATACATCATCTCGCAACTAACTCATTGGTTGCAATGCTTGCAAGGCTTATGTGATGTGCATTACCGAGAAGGCCCTGAGATACCTCTCCGACATTCGGAGTGACAAATCCTAATCTCGAAATACGCCAACCCAACAAATACTTTCGGAGACACCTGTAGAGCACCTTTATAATCACTCAGTTACGTTGTGACGTTTGGTAGAACGCAAAGTGTTCCTACGGTAAACGGGAGTTGCATAATCTCATAGTTAAAGGAACATGTATAAGTCATGGATAAAAGCAATAGCAACATACTAAACGATCGGGTGCTATGCTAATGGAATGGGTCATGTCAATCAGATCATTCAACTAATGATGTGATCTCGTTAATCAAATAACAACTCTTTGTTCATGGTTAGGAAACATAACCATCTTTGATTAATGAGCTAGTCAAGTAGAGGCATACTAGTGACACTCTGTTTGCCTATGTATTCACACATGTATTATGTTTCCAGTTAATACAATTCTAGCATGAATAATAAACATTTATCATGATATGTAAGGAAATAAATAATAACTTTATTATTGCCTCTAGGGCATATTTCCTTCAGTCTCCCACTTGCACTAGAGTCAATAATCTAGATTACAAAGTAATGATTCTAACACCCATGGAGTCTTGGTGCTGATCATGTTTTGCTCGTGGAAGAGGCTTAGTCAACGGGTCTGCAACATTCAGATCCGTATGTATCTTGCATATCTCTATGTCTCCCACCTGGACTAAATCCCGGATGGAGTTGAAGCGTCTTTTGATGTGTTTGGTTCTTTTGTGAAATCTGGATTCCTTTGCCAAGGCAATTGCCCCAGTATTGTCACAAAAGATTTTCATTGGACCCGATACGCTAGGTACAACACCTAGATCGGATATGAACTCCTTCATCCAGACTCCTTCATTAGCTGCTTCCGAAGCAGCTATGTACTCAGCTTCACATGTAGATCCCGCCACGACGCTTTGTTTAGAACTGCACCAACTGACAGCTCCACCGTTTAATGTAAATACGTATCTGGTTTGCGATTTAGAATCGTCCGGATCAGTGTCAAAGCTTGCATCGACGTAACCGTTTACGACGAGCTCTTTGTCACCTCCATAAATGAGAAACATATCCTTAGTCCTTCTCAAGTACTTAAGGATGTTCTTGACCGCTGTCCAGTGATCCACTCCTGGATTACTTTGGTACCTGCCTGCTAAA
This sequence comes from Aegilops umbellulata, assembly GCA_032464435.1. Taxonomy (NCBI): domain Eukaryota; kingdom Viridiplantae; phylum Streptophyta; class Magnoliopsida; order Poales; family Poaceae; genus Aegilops; species Aegilops umbellulata. The sequence continues at coordinate 84,060,324 of CP136055.1, read as the reverse complement.
CTTACAGCAAGGCACACATCAGGTCTGGTACACAGCATTGCATACATGATAGAGCCTATGGCTGAAGCATAGGGAACATTTTTCATTTTCTCTCTATCTTCTGCGGTGGTCGGGCATTGAGTCTTACTCAACTTCACACCTTGTAACACAGGCAAGAACCCTTTCTTTGCCTGATCCATTTTGAACTTCTTCAAAACTTTGTCAAGGTATGTGCTTTGTGAAAGTCCTATTAAGCGTCTTGATCTATCTCTATAGATCTTAATGCCCAATATGTAAGCAGCTTTACCGAGGTCTTTCATCGAAAAACTCTTATTCAAGTATCCCTTTATGCTATCCAGAAATTCTATATTATTTCCGATCAGTAATATGTCATCCACATATAATATCAGAAATGCTACAGAGCTCCCACTCACTTTCTTGTAAATACAGGCTTCTCCAAAAGTCTGTATAAAACCAAATGCTTTGATCACACTATCAAAGCGTTTATTCCAACTCCGAGAGGCTTGCACCAGTCCATAAATGGATCGCTGGAGCTTGCACACTTTGTTAGCTCCCTTTGGATCGATAAAACCTTCTGGTTGCATCATATACAACTCTTCTTCCAGAAATCCATTCAGGAATGCAGTTTTGACATCCATTTGCCAAATTTCATAATCATAAAATGCGGCAACTGCTAACATGATTCGGACAGACTTAAGCATCGCTACGGGTGAGAAAGTCTCATCGTAGTCAATCCCTTGAACTTGTCGAAAACCTTTTGCAACAAGTCGAGCTTTATAGACAGTAACATTACCATCAGCGTCAGTCTTCTTCTTAAAAATCCATTTATTCTCAATTGCTTGCCGATCATCGGGCAAGTCAACCAAAGTCCACACTTTGTTCTCATACATGGATCCCATCTCAGATTTCATGGCCTCAAGCCACTTTGCGGAATCTGGGCTCACCATCGCTTCTTCATAGTTCGTAGGTTCATCATGGTCTAGTAACATGACTTCCAAAATAGGATTACCGTACCACTCTGGTGCGGATCTTACTCTGGTTGATCTACGAGGTTCAGTAGAAACTTGATCTGAAGTTTCATGATCATTATCATTAGCTTCCTCTCTATTTGGTGTAGGTGTCACAGAAACTGATTTCTGTGACGTACTACTTCTCAATAAGGGAGTAGATACAGTTATCTCATCAAGTTCTACTTTCCTCCCACTCACTTCTTTCGAGAGAAACTCCTTCTCTAGAAAGTTTCCGAATTTAGCAACAAAAATCTTGCCTTCGGATCTGTGATAGAAGGTGTACCCAACAGTCTCCTTTGGGTATCCTATGAAGACACATTTTTCCGATTTGGGTTCGAGCTTATCACGTTGAAGCTTTTTCACATAAGCATCGCAGCCCCAAACTTTAAGAAATGACAACTTTGGTTTCTTGCCAAACCACAGTTCATAAGGCGTCGTCTCAACGGATTTTGATGGTGCCCTATTTAACGTGAATGCGGCCGTCTCTAAAGCATAACCCCAAAACGATAGCGGTAAATCGGTAAGAGACATCATAGATCGCACCATATCCAGTAAAGTACGATTACGACGTTCGGACACACCATTACGTTGTGGTGTTCCGGGTGGCGTGAGTTGCGAAACTATTCCGCATTGTTTCAAATGTAGACCAAACTCGTAACTCAAATATTCTCCTCCACGATCAGATCGTAGAAACTTTATTTTCTTGTTACGATGATTTTCCACTTCACTCTGAAATTCTTTGAACTTTTCAAATGTTTCAGACTTGTGTTTCATTAAGTAGATATACCCATATCTGCTTAAATCATCAGTGAAGGTGAGAAAATAACGATATCCGCCATGAGCCTCAACATTCATTGGACCACATACATCAGTATGTATGATTTCCAATAAATCTGTTGCTCTCTCCATAGTACCGGAGAACGGTGTTTTAGTCATCTTGCCCATAAGGCACGGTTCGCAAGTGCCAAGTGATTCATAATCAAGTGGCTCCAAAAGTCCATCAGTATGGAGTTTCTTCATGCGTTTTACACCGATATGACCTAAACGGCAGTGCCACAAATAAGTTGCACTATCATTATCAACTCTGCATCTTTTGGCTTCAACATTATGAATATGTGTATCACTACTATCGAGATTAAGTAAGAACAAACCATTCTTTAATGGTGCATGACCATAAAAGATATTACTCATATAAATAGAACAACCATTATTCTCTGATTTAAATGAATAACCGTCTCGCATCAAACAAGATCCAGATATAATGTTCATGCTCAACGCTGGTACTAAATAACAATTATTTAGATCTAATATTAATCCCGAAGGTAGATGTAGAGGTAGCGTGCCGACCGCGATCACATCGACTTTGGAACCATTTCCCACGCGCATCGTCACCTCGTCCTTAGCCAATCTTCGCTTAATCCGTAGCCCCTGTTTTGAGTTGCAAATATTAGCAACAGAACCAGTATCAAATACCCAGGTGCTACTTGCGAGAATTAGTAAGGTATACATCAATAACATGTATATCATATATACCTTTGTTAACCTTGCCATCCTTCTTATCCGCCAAATACTTGGGGCAGTTCCGCTTCCAGTGACCAGTCTGCTTGCAATAGAAGCACTCAGTTTCAGGCTTAGGTCCAGACTTGGGTTTCTTCTCTTGATTAGCAATTTGCTTGCTGTTCTTTTTGAAGTTCCCCTTTTTCTTCCCTTTGCCCTTTTTCTTGAAACTAGTGGTTTTGTTAACCATCAACACTTGATGCTCCTTTTTGATTTCTACCTCCGCGGCTTTCAGCATCGCGAAGAGCTCGGGCATAGTTTTGGTCATCCCTTGCATATTATAGTTCATCACGAAGCTCTTGTAGCTTGGTGGCAGTGATTGGAGAATTCTGTCAATGACGCAATCATCCGGAAGATTAACTCCCAGTTGAATCAAGTGATTGTTATACCCAGACATTCTGAGTATATGCTCACTGACAGAACCGTTCTCCTCCATCTTACAGCTATAGAACTTATTGGAGACTTCATATCTCTCAATCCGGGCATTTGCTTGAAATATTAACTTCAACTCCTGGAACATCTCATATGCTCCATGGTGTTCAAAACGTCGTTGAAGTCCCGGTTCTAAGCCGTAAAGCATGGCACACTGAACTATAGAGTAGTCATCAGCTTTGCTTTGCCAGACGTTCACAACATCTGGCGTAGCTCTTGCACCAGGCCTGGCACCTAGCGGTGCTTCCATGACGTAATTCTTCTGTGCAGCAATGAGGATAATCCTCAAGTTACGGACCCAGTCCGTGTAATTGCTACCATCATCTTTCAACTTTGCTTTCTCAAGGAACGCATTAAAATTCAACAGAACAACAGCACGAGCCATCTATCTACACAACATAGACAAGCAAGATACTATCAGGTACTAAGTTCATGATAAATTTAAGTTCAATTAATCATATTACTTAAGAACTCCCACTTAGATAGACATCCCTCTAATCCTCTAAGTGATCACGTGATCCAAATCAACTAAACCATGTCCGATCATCACGTGAGATGGAATAGTTTCAATGGTGAACATCACTATGTTGATCATATCTACTATATGATTCACGCTCGACCTTTCGGTCTTCGTGTTCCGAGGCCATATCTGTTATATGCTAGGCTCGTCAAGTTAAACCTGAGTATTCCGCGTGTTCAACTGTTTTGCACCCGTTTTATTTGAACGTAGAACCTATCACACCCGATCATCACGTGGTGTCTCAGCACGAAGAACTTTCGCAACGGTGCATACTCAGGGAGAACACTTCTTGATAATTAGTGAGAGATCATCTTATAATGCTACCGTCAATCAAAGCAAGATAAGATGCATAAAAGATAAACATCACATGCAATCAGTATAAGTGATATGATATGGCCATCATCATCTCGTGCTTGTGATCTCCATCTTCGAAGCACCGTCATGATCACCATCGTCACCGGCGCGACACCTTGATCTCCATCGTAGCATCGTTGTCGTCTCGCCAATCTTATGCTTTCACGACTATCACTACCGCTTAGTAATAAAGTAAAGCATTACATCGCGATTACATTGCATACAATAAAGCGACAACCATATGGCTCCTGCCAGTTGCCGATAACTCGGTTACAAAACATGATCATCTCATACAATAAAATTTAGCATCATGTCTTGACCATATCACATCAGAACATGCCCTACAAAAACAAGTTAGACGTCCTCTACTTTGTTGTTGCAAGTTTTACGTGGCTGCTATGGGCTTAAGCAAGAACTCATCTTACCTACGCATCAAAACCACAACGATAGTTTGTCAAATAGACTCCGTTTTAACCTTCTCAAGGACCGGGCGTAGCCACACTCGGTTCAACTAAAGTTGGAGAGACAGTCTTCCGCAAGCCATCTATGTGCAAAGCACGTCGAGGGAACCGGTCTCGCGTAAGAGTACGCGTAAGGTTGGTCCGGATCGTCTCGTCCAACAATACCACTGAACCAAAGTATGACATGCTGGTAGGCAGTATGACTTGTATCGTCCACAACTCACTTGTGTTCTACTCGTGCAAATAACATCAAACCATAAAAACCTAGGCTCTGATACCACTGTTGGGTAACGTAGTAATTTCAAAATTTTCCTACGCACACGCAAGATCATGGTCATGCATAGCAATGAGAGGGGAGAGTGTTGTCTACGTACCCTCGTAGACCGAAGTGGAAGCGTTGATGCAACATAGAGGAAGTAGTCGTACGTTCTCCTCGCGATCCAACCGATCACAGCATCGTTACTCCGGCACCTCCGAGTTCTTGGCACACGTTCAGCTCGATGACGATCCCCGGGCTCCGATCCAGCAAAGCGTCGGGGAAGATTTCCGTCAGCACAACGGCGTGGTGACGATCTTGATGTGTTACCGGCGCAGGGCTTCGCCTAAGCATTGCAACGATATGACCGAGGTGGAATTTGGTGGAAGGGGGCACCGCACACGGCTGAGGAACGATCCGTAGATCAACTTGTGTGTCTATGGGGTGCCTCCTGCCCCCGTATATAAAGGAGCCAAGGGGGAGGGGCTGTCCGGCCAAGCCTGGCGCGCCAGGAGAGTCCTACTCCTTCCGGGAGTAGGATTCCCCCCCCCCCAATCCTAGTTGGACTAGGATTCTCCAAAGGGGAGAGAGAGAGAGAGAGGGGGCTGGCCACCTCTCCTAGTCCTAATAGGACTAGGGGAAGGGGGGAGGCGCGCAGCCCATGAGGGCAGCCCTCTCACCTCTCCACCAAGGCCCATGTTGGCCCATTATGCTCCCGGGGGGTTCCGGTAACCCTCCCGGTATCCCGGTAAAATCCTGATTTCACCTGGAACTCATCCGATGTCCAAACATAGGCTTCCAATATATCATTCTTTACGTCTCGACCATTTCGAGACTCCTCGTCATGTCCGTGATCACATCCGGGACTCCGAACTCCTTCGGTACACCAAAACTCATAAACTCATTATATAACTGTCATCGAAACCTTAAGCGTGCGGACCCTACGGTTCGAGAATAATGTAGACATGACCGAGACACGTCTCCGGTCAATAACCAATAGCGGGACCTGGATGCCCATATTGGCTCCTACATATTCTGCGAAGATCTTTATCGGTCAGACCGCATAACAACATACATTGTTCCCTTTGTCATCGGTATGTTACTTGCCCGAGATTCGATCGTCGGTATCCAATACCCAGTTCAATCTCGTTACCGGCAAGTCTCTTTACTCGTTCCGTAATACATCATCTCGCAACTAACTCATTGGTTGCAATGCTTGCAAGGCTTATGTGATGTGCATTACCGAGAAGGCCCTGAGATACCTCTCCGACATTCGGAGTGACAAATCCTAATCTCGAAATACGCCAACCCAACAAATACTTTCGGAGACACCTGTAGAGCACCTTTATAATCACTCAGTTACGTTGTGACGTTTGGTAGAACGCAAAGTGTTCCTATGGTAAACGGGAGTTGCATAATCTCATAGTTAAAGGAACATGTATAAGTCATGGATAAAAGCAATAGCAACATACTAAACGATCGGGTGCTATGCTAATGGAATGGGTCATGACAATCAGATCATTCAACTAATGATGTGATCTCGTTAATCAAATAACAACTCTTTGTTCATGGTTAGGAAACATAACCATCTTTGATTAATGAGCTAGTCAAGTAGAGGCATACTAGTGACACTCTGTTTGCCTATGTATTCACACATGTATTATGTTTCCAGTTAATACAATTCTAGCATGAATAATAAACATTTATCATGATATGTAAGGAAATAAATAATAACTTTATTATTGCCTCTAGGGCATATTTCCTTCAGTCTCCCACTTGCACTAGAGTCAATAATCTAGATTACAAAGTAATGATTCTAACACCCATGGAGTCTTGGTGCTGATCATGTTTTGCTCGTGGAAGAGGCTTAGTCAACGGGTCTGCAACATTCAGATCCGTATGTATCTTGCATATCTCTATGTCTCCCACCTGGACTAAATCCCGGATGGAGTTGAAGCGTCTTTTGATGTGTTTGGTTCTTTTGTGAAATCTGGATTCCTTTGCCAAGGCAATTGCCCCAGTATTGTCACAAAAGATTTTCATTGGACCCGATACGCTAGGTACAACACCTAGATCGGATATGAACTCCTTCATCCAGACTCCTTCATTAGCTGCTTCCGAAGCAGCTATGTACTCAGCTTCACATGTAGATCCCGCCACGACGCTTTGTTTAGAACTGCACCAACTGACAGCTCCACCGTTTAATGTAAATACGTATCTGGTTTGCGATTTAGAATCGTCCGGATCAGTGTCAAAGCTTGCATCGACGTAACCGTTTACGACGAGCTCTTTGTCACCTCCATAAATGAGAAACATATCCTTAGTCCTTCTCAAGTACTTAAGGATGTTCTTGACCGCTGTCCAGTGATCCACTCCTGGATTACTTTGGTACCTGCCTGCTAAACTTACAGCAAGGCACACATCAGGTCTGGTACACAGCATTGCATACATGATAGATCCTATGGCTGAAGCATAGGGAACATTTTTCATTTTCTCTCTATCTTCTGCGGTGGTCGGGCATTGAGTCTTACTCAACTTCACACCTTGTAACACAGGCAAGAACCCTTTCTTTGCCTGATCCATTTTGAACTTCTTCAAAACTTTGTCAAGGTATGTGCTTTGTGAAAGTCCTATTAAGCGTCTTGATCTATCTCTATAGATCTTAATGCCCAATATGTAAGCAGCTTTACCGAGGTCTTTCATCGAAAAACTCTTATTCAAGTATCCCTTTATGCTATCCAGAAATTCTATATTATTTCCGATCAGTAATATGTCATCCACATATAATATCAGAAATGCTACAGAGCTCCCACTCACTTTCTTGTAAATACAGGCTTCTCCAAAAGTCTGTATAAAACCAAATGCTTTGATCACACTATCAAAGCGTTTATTCCAACTCCGAGAGGCTTGCACCAGTCCATAAATGGATCGCTGTAGCTTGCACACTTTGTTAGCTCCCTTTGGATCGATAAAACCTTCTGGTTGCATCATATACAACTCTTCTTCCAGAAATCCATTCAGGAATGCAGTTTTGACATCCATTTGCCAAATTTCATAATCATAAAATGCGGCAACTGCTAACATGATTCGGACAGACTTAAGCATCGCTACGGGTGAGAAAGTCTCATCGTAGTCAATCCCTTGAACTTGTCGAAAACCTTTTGCAACAAGTCGAGCTTTATAGACAGTAACATTACCATCAGCGTCAGTCTTCTTCTTAAAAATCCATTTATTCTCAATTGCTTGCCGATCATCGGGCAAGTCAACCAAAGTCCACACTTTGTTCTCATACATGGATCCCATCTCAGATTTCATGGCCTCAAGCCACTTTGCGGAATCTGGGCTCACCATCGCTTCTTCATAGTTCGTAGGTTCATCATGGTCTAGTAACATGACTTCCAAAATAGGATTACCGTACCACTCTGGTGCGGATCTTACTCTGGTTGATCTACGAGGTTCAGTAGAAACTTGATCTGAAGTTTCATGATCATTATCATTAGCTTCCTCTCTATTTGGTGTAGGTGTCACAGAAACTGATTTCTGTGACGTACTACTTCTCAATAAGGGAGTAGATACAGTTATCTCATCAAGTTCTACTTTCCTCCCACTCACTTCTTTCGAGAGAAACTCCTTCTCTAGAAAGTTTCCGAATTTAGCAACAAAAATCTTGCCTTCGGATCTGTGATAGAAGGTGTACCCAACAGTCTCCTTTGGGTATCCTATGAAGACACATTTTTCCGATTTGGGTTCGAGCTTATCAGGTTGAAGCTTTTTCACATAAGCATCGCAGCCCCAAACTTTAAGAAATGACAACTTTGGTTTCTTGCCAAACCACAGTTCATAAGGCGTCGTCTCAACGGATTTTGATGGTGCCCTATTTAACGTGAATGCGGCCGTCTCTAAAGCATAACCCCAAAACGATAGCGGTAAATCGGTAAGAGACATCATAGATCGCACCATATCCAGTAAAGTACGATTACGACGTTCGGACACACCATTACGTTGTGGTGTTCCGGGTGGCGTGAGTTGCGAAACTATTCCGCATTGTTTCAAATGTAGACCAAACTCGTAACTCAAATATTCTCCTCCACGATCAGATCGTAGAAACTTTATTTTCTTGTTACGATGATTTTCCACTTCACTCTGAAATTCTTTGAACTTTTCAAATGTTTCAGACTTGTGTTTCATTAAGTAGATATACCCATATCTGCTTAAATCATCAGTGAAGGTGAGAAAATAACGATATCCGCCACGAGCCTCAACATTCATTGGACCACATACATCAGTATGTATGATTTCCAATAAATCTGTTGCTCTCTCCATAGTACCGGAGAACGGTGTTTTAGTCATCTTGCCCATAAGGCACGGTTCGCAAGTGCCAAGTGATTCATAATCAAGTGGCTCCAAAAGTCCATCAGTATGGAGTTTCTTCATGCGTTTTACACCGATATGACCTAAACGGCAGTGCCACAAATAAGTTGCACTATCATTATCAACTCTGCATCTTTTGGCTTCAACATTATGAATATGTGTATCACTACTATCGAGATTAAGTAAGAACAAACCATTCTTTAATGGTGCATGACCATAAAAGATATTACTCATATAAATAGAACAACCATTATTCTCTGATTTAAATGAATAACCGTCTCGCATCAAACAAGATCCAGATATAATGTTCATGCTCAACGCTGGTACTAAATAACAATTATTTAGATCTAATATTAATCCCGAAGGTAGATGTAGAGGTAGCGTGCCGACCGCGATCACATCGACTTTGGAACCATTTCCCACGCGCATCGTCACCTTGTCCTTAGCCAATCTTCGCTTAATCCGTAGCCCCTGTTTTGAGTTGCAAATATTAGCAACAGAACCAGTATCAAATACCCAGGTGCTACTTGCGAGAATTAGTAAGGTATACATCAATAACATGTATATCATATATACCTTTGTTAACCTTGCCATCCTTCTTATCCGCCAAATACTTGGGGCAGTTCCGCTTCCAGTGACCAGTCTGCTTGCAATAGAAGCACTCAGTTTCAGGCTTAGGTCCAGACTTGGGTTTCTTCTCTTGATTAGCAATTTGCTTGCTGTTCTTTTTGAAGTTCCCCTTTTTCTTCCCTTTGCCCTTTTTCTTGAAACTAGTGGTTTTGTTAACCATCAACACTTGATGCTCCTTTTTGATTTCTACCTCCGCGGCTTTCAGCATCGCGAAGAGCTCGGGCATAGTTTTGGTCATCCCTTGCATATTATAGTTCATCACGAAGCTCTTGTAGCCTGGTGGCAGTGATTGGAGAATTCTGTCAATGACGCAATCATCCGGAAGATTAACTCCCAGTTGAATCAAGTGATTGTTATACCCAGACATTCTGAGTATATGCTCACTGACAGAACCGTCCTCCTCCATCTTACAGCTATAGAACTTATTGGAGACTTCATATCTCTCAATCCGGGCATTTGCTTGAAATATTAACTTCAACTCCTGGAACATCTCATATGCTCCATGGTGTTCAAAACGTCGTTGAAGTCCCGGTTCTAAGCCGTAAAGCATGGCACACTGAACTATAGAGTAGTCATCAGCTTTGCTTTGCCAGACGTTCACAACATCTGGCGTAGCTCTTGCACCAGGCCTGGCACCTAGCGGTGCTTCCAGGACGTAATTCTTCTGTGCAGCAATGAGGATAATCCTCAAGTTACGGACCCAGTCCGTGTAATTGCTACCATCATCTTTCAACTTTGCTTTCTCAAGGAACGCATTAAAATTCAACGGAACAACAACACGAGCCATCTATCTACACAACATAGACAAGCAAGATACTATCAGGTACTAAGTTCATGATAAATTTAAGTTCAATTAATCATATTACTTAAGAACTCCCACTTAGATAGACATCCCTCTAATCCTCTAAGTGATCACGTGATCCAAATCAACTAAACCATGTCCGATCATCACCCGAACCAGTCAAGTTTCCCACTCCTCTTCATCAGCGACTCCACTGCTGCGTCTTCCCCATCTCCGGGTCGTTCCAGTCTGGGACCTCGCCGTCGTCCACCGCCTCGGTGCGCTAAGCGCGGTGTGGTCAACATACGAGAGTCATCGGAAGAGGACTGTACGTGGAAAGCCTGACGGCTGGGACCCTGCTACCACTTGAGCACTGCGTTGGATTTCCCCGAAGAGGAGAGGATGATGCAGCAAAGTAGCGTAAGTATTTCCCTCAGTTTTTGAGAACAAGGGTATCAATCCAGTAGGAGGCCACGCACGAGTCCCTCGTACCTACACAAAACAAAATAGCTCAACGGAACCAACGCGATTAGGGGTTGTCAATCCCTTCACGGTCACTTACGAGAGTGAGATCTGATAGAGATGATAGATAATATTTTTGGTATTTTTGATATAAAGATGCAAGGTACAATAAAAGGTAAAGTAAAAAAGCGAAGCAATAATAAAGTGATAGGATATTGATATGATGAGAATAGATCCGGGGGCCATAGATTTCACTAGTGGCTTCTCTCAAGAGCATAAGTATTCTACGGTGGGTGAACAAATTACTGTTGAGCAATTGACATAATTGAGCATAGTTATGAGAATATCTAGGTATGATCATGTATATAGGCATCACGTCCGAGACAAGTAGACTGACTCCTGCCTGCATCTACTACTATTACTCCACCCATCGACCGCTATCCAGCATGCATCTAGAGTCTTAAGTTCAAGAAAACAGAGTAACACCTTAAGCAAGATGACATGATGTAGAGGAATAAATTCATGCAATATGATAAATACCCCATCTTGTTATGCTCGATGGGAACAATACTATACGTGCCTTGCTGCCCCTACTGTCACTGGGAAAGGACACCGCAAGATTGAACCCAAAGCTAAGCACTACTCCCATTGCAAAAAAACCAATCTAGTAGGCCAAACAAAACTGATAATTCGAAGAGACTTGCAAAGATAACCAATCATACATAAAAGAATTCAAAGAAGATTCAAATATAGTTCATAGATAATTTTGATCATAAACCCACAATTCATCGGTCTCAACAAACACACCGCAAAAAGAAGATTACATCGTATAGATCTCCACGAGAGAGGGGGAGAACATTGTATTGAGATCCAAAAAGAGAGAAGAAGCCATCTATCTACTAAATATGGACCCGAAGGTCTGAGGTAAACTACTCACACTTCATCGGAGGGGCTATGGTGATGATGTAGAAGCCCTCCATGGTGGATTCCCCTTCCACGGATCTCCAGAACAGGCCCCAAGATGGGATCTCGTGGGTACAGAGGGTTGCGGCGGTGGAATTAGGTTTTTGGCTCCGTATCTGATCATTTGGGGGTACGTAGGTATATATAGGAGGAAGGAGTACGTCGGTGGAGCTTCGAGGGGCCCACGAGGCAGGGGGCGCGCCCTAGGGGGGGCGTCCTCCACCCTCGTGACCACCTCGTGGCTTTCTTGACGGAGGGTCCAAGTCTCCAGGATCTTATCTGATGAGAAAATCACGTTTCCGAAGGTTTCATTCCGTTTGGACTCTATTCGATATTTCGTTTCTTCGAAACACTGAAATAGGCAAAAAACAGCAATTCTGGGTTGGGCCTCCGGTTAATAGGTTAGTCCCAAAAGTAATATAAAAGTGGAAAATAAAGCCCAATATAGTCCAAAACAGTAGATAATATAGCATGGAGCAATAGAAAAATATACATACGTTGGAGACGTATCAGACCCACGAGGTCCATGGTCGCACGCAAGGAAAGTTCCTCCTTATTACGCACTGTACGTGGACTGTACGTGGGAAGGGCTTCTGTATTTCACGAAAAAATGCACCCCCCCCCCCGCTGACAGGTCAGACCAACCAGCTATATCTTCGCACGCAAAGAAGTGCCTCCTTATTACGCACAATAAAAATGAATAGCCCCTGCTAGCTGGGACCCACAATAGTAGGTGGCTGACTTGTGGGCCTACTAAGTTGACGGGGATGGAGGGCTTTGTCAACTTAGTCAATATGAACGATTCTAGCTCCATTGACCGTATGATGTCCATCCAACGACCATAGTGCTTCTTCAACCTCTGGTCTTCTTACTCCAGCCGCCCAAAGCAGCGCCGGTTGTGCCGCGTGGTCCTGCCACCCATGGCCAGCTGTGATGCCGCAGAGGCCTCACCAACCCCTACTACTCCCACCACTGGCCAGGGCATCCCTCTACTCACCCACACCCCCTGTTATTCCGCGGCGACGGCAGCGTCACGCCGCAGCCGAACTAGTGAACCCTCGTACTCCTCTCCGCGTGGGTATCCACTTCTGTGTCTTCCTCGGCTCCGTGTCGTCCCCTTCCTAGGCCTCACCGTCGTCCACCGCCTTGGTGCTCTCAGTGCGGCATGGTCAATGTGGTGGAGTGGTTGTACGTGGAGAGGCTGACAGCTGGGTCCACGACCGCAGCTGGGTCCACGGCCACAACCCAGTTTTTTTGTGATTTGCCAAGTAAGTCGCTTTGTCAGGCCTGTTGGGCTGCAAATCTTTCAAGACGAGGAGAGCTTCATTCGGCTGGCCAAGAAAATGGCCTATCAGTAATGAGAAATGGGCTGTACATTTTTAAAACACATCAAACCGACAATTAGTTTCAAATTTCTTTTTTTCATTTCGAGATTTTAAATTGCATTGATTTTTATGCGTGGACAATTTGTTGGATTTTATATTGATATACATTTATTTTTAAAATCAGTTTGAATGTGACTCAAAATTTCGGGATTAAAAACAGTTCGGACCGCACCGAAATATGCAAACTTTTGTATAATTTTTTAACCATGGCCACAATATGGGCTGTAATGCGAACAAAAAGAATATGGGCTCCAAAAAAACCTTAAGAATTAGCAAATGGGCTGTAAATTATTAGAAATAATGGCAGATGGGTTTTATGCTGTTTTCCACAGATCTGAGGCTTTCCTAAAAAAGGTTGACGCACAAGTAGTAACTGTTGGATTTCAATCCAACGGCCGTCGTGCTTCTTCAATCTCTGCTCTTCCTGCTCCAGCCGCTCAAACAAGCACCGGCGGGACTGCTTGCTCCCTCCTCCGCGCAGCCGGCTCTGCTGCCGCGCAGGCCTCACCGCCCCACCGTACTCCCATCGCTGGCCTAGCCATCTCTCTACTCACCCACACTTGCTGTTATTCTCCGGCGATGGCAGTAGAACGAGTAAACCCTCGTACAGTAGTACTCCCCTCCGTGTGGGAAACAACTGCCGAGTCTTCCCTGCCTCCGTGTTGTTCCCTTCCTAGGCATCGCCGTCGTCCACCACCCTGGTGCTCTCGGCGCGGCCTGGTCAACATGGTCAACGACCGACATGCATCTGAAGTGGACTATTGTGCGCTTTGCCGTCCGCTAGGTGACGGCAAAGAATCTTTGCCGTCCGCTAGCAGACGGCAAAGATTCTTTGCCATCAGCTAGCAGACGGCAAAGAACAGGCTGATGGCAAAGGCTTTCTTTGCCATCATCCTGTTCTTTGCCGTCCGCTTTCAGGTAGCTGATGGCAAAGAGCTTCTTTGCCGTCCGCTAGCTGACGGCAAAGAGCTGGCAGATGGCAAAGTAGCTGATTCCAGTAGTGACATGGTGAGGCTGACAGCTGGGTCCACGGCCGCACGCAAGGAAATGCCTCCTTATTAAGCACAAAATAATGATTCCTCCACCTGACATCTGGGACCCACCGAAAGGGCCTCTGTATTTCACGAAAAAATGTTACCATCGCTGACAGCTTGGACCCACCAGCTATATCTTCGCACGCAACTTGTGGGCCTACTAGCTGGGATCCAGTATAGTGGCAGGCTAACTTGTGGGCCTACTAAGTTGACGGGGACGGAGGGCTTTCTCAACTTAGTCAATATGCATGATTCTAGCTCTAGTGACCGTACGATGTCCATCCAACGGCCGTAGTGCTTCTACAACCTCTGGTCTTCTTGCTCCAGCCGCCCAAACCAGTGCCGGTCGTGCCTCGTGCTCCTACCTCCCGTGGCCGACTATGATGCGGCGGAGGCCTCACCACCCCCTACTACTCCCACCGCTGGCCAGGCCATCCCTCTACTCACCCACAGCCCCTGTTATTCTGCGGTGACGGTAGCCTCACACCGCAGCGAACCAGTGAACCCTCATACTCCTGTACGCGTGGGCATCCACTGCCGTGTCTTCCCCGGCTCTGCGTCGTCCCCTTCCTAGGCCTCGCCGTCGTCCACCGCCCTTGTGCTCTTGGCGCGGCGTGGTCAACATGGTCAAGGAACGACATCCAGTGGACGTGGACTGTACGTGGAGAGGCTGACAGCTGGGTCCACGGCCGCAGCAAGGAAGTGCCTCCTTATTACACGCAAAATAATTATTCCTCCACCGGACAATGCGGACCCACCGGATGGGCCACCATATTTGGCAAAAAAAAAACATTTTCCCCTGACTGCTGGGACCCACCAGCTACATCTTCACACGCAAGGAAGTGCGTCCGAAAAAAATGATTCGCCCCCTCACTGCTGGGACCCACCAGCTACATCTTCACACGCAAGGAAGTGCGTGACAGTCGGGACCCACCTAGTCGAAGCATATGTAGCATTGTCATTCTGGTTGCGAACGTGTACGTACATATTGGTCGATGTAGAGGCGCACACGTGTCGTAGTAGAGGCGCGCACATAGCATGTACACGTACGTACAACGGCCAGGGTGCAAGAAAGTAAATACGGCCACGTACGTACATACGGGCAGGGTCTCGAACGCCTACTCGCGCGTACGTACGGCCAGGGATCATGTACATGGCTGGGTCGGAATGGAGAAACTGCGTCGTCATCGTGTACATGGGGAGGAACGGAATGCGTCGTGTTCATCAGGAGGCAACAGAACGCGTGGGAGCCAACCGGCTTGGACGGAACTACCGATGGATACGAGGCCTGGCGTACCACAGAACGGACGGCCTTGTGTTCGACCGGCCACGTTCCAAACGGGATCCTGTTCATTGGGAGGGGTCTGGCGTACCGCAAAACGGAGTAAACGGACCTCGTACGGTCGAAACGGGGGTCCTGTAGATCGGGAGGGGTGTGGCGTACCTCAAAACGAAGGAAACAGACTTGTGTTGGAGCGCTATGGTCGAAACGGGGGTCCTGTTCATCGGGAGGGGTGTGGCGTACCGCAAGACGGGACTCCACAGGATATTGTTCATCTCCACCGTCGACCCCCTCCAGCCTCCACGGGCTACTGTTCATCCACCGTCGACCTCCTCCAGTCTCCACCTGCGACTGTTCATCCACGGGCTCCTGTTCATCCAGCCTCCACTGCATGCTACTCCACCGGCTACTGTTCAACCAGCCCTCTCCACGGGCTCCTGTTCAACCACCCCTCCACGGGCTACTATTCATCCAGCCCCCGCCGTCTACTATTCATCCTTCCCTCCACGGGGTGGTCCTGTTCATCCTGCCCTCCAAGGGGTCCTGTTCATCCAACCCCAACCGGCTCGATCGATCGGGGTCCTGTTCATCCAGAGGCAACACAACGGGGTCCAGTTCATCCACCCCCACCGGGAACTGTTCATCCAAACCCCCCAGGAACGCTCACTATTCATCCAGAGGCAGCATCGATCGGCTTCAGTTAGCAGCAGTAGCGAAGGAATCGCTCGATCCGGTTCAGTTAATAGCCATCGATCGATCACTCGGGTTCAGTAACACGTAGCCTGTAGTGCAATCGCTCGGGTTTAGTTAGAGCCCAACGCCTTGCTCGGGTTCAGTTAGAGCCCAACGCCTCGCACCCACGCGCGTGGATGTACGAGAGAAACACACATCGCTCGGCCCCAACCACCAACCGTAACCGGGAACACCCCGATATTTTCCTCACCCTCGCTTCTACCACAGTTATTTCCATCATGGACGGCCCAAAGAATGTCATGTAGCTGTGTCTCCGGCCCGCCCAGGACAAAAAACCCATTTTCTGTTATGATTTTTGGTCATAGAAGCAGGACCCCACCACATCTATGATGATACTGGGTTTTGTAACAATTATCGTCATAGAAGTGTCATATGTATGACAGATTTTTTTTCGTTCGGCCCAAAATGTCATGGATGTATCTTTTTTTGTAGTGGGATGGAGTATATGTGAATTATGCAATGCCATCTTCTTTAGCCAGGCATCATATACGTGAGTCATGCAATGCCGTCCTGTTTAGCCAGTCATCGTATATGTCAATTGTATCGTGCCATTTTTTTCATAATGTATTCCATTTGTCAACAATGTTTATACATTCATCTACTCTTCCTGTGCATCAGCCATTTGAGTCGGTCATGGGAAAATCTGGAGTGAAAACAAGGTCTTGTGTGCAGTCAGTGCTACCTGTTGATGTAGATTTCTTGGTGGTTACAGATAGCTCCTCAGAGCAGGAATCAGAGACAGATGACTAGTCATATTCCCCCCCCCCTCCGAGGTGGATGCTCTAACTTGGTAGGGTTATATTGCTCATATCATGCATATGGTGTCTTCCATTGACATGCCATCTGCTTAGATTAGACATGCTTTGTGTGAATGCCTCCTGTTTGCTTTCTATATCAGATATGTGAATTATGCAATGCCATGTTTTTCAGCCAGTTATCATATATGTTAATTATGCACCGCCATGTAGCGAAGCATCATATATGTGAATTATCTCATGCCGTCTTTTTTCATTATGTATTCCATTTGTCGACAATTTGCGTATATTTAACTTCTCTTCATGTGTATCCGCCATTTGAGCCAGTTATGGAAAAATCAGGAGTGAAAACAAGGTCTTCAGAGCAGGCAATGGTACATGTTGAAGCATATATCTTGATGGTTACAGGGAGCTCCTCAGAGGAGGATTCAGAGACAGATTACCAGTCCTATATCCCACCTGAGGTGTATGCTCTAAGTTGCAATGTTTATATTTCTCATATCATGCACATGGTGTGTTATATTGCTTAGTTTAGTCATCATATGCACAATATTGAATTCCATCTACCTAGTTTACAGATCATACATGCGAGTGCCAGCTACTTAGTATATGAATCAATTATGTCAATTATATCATGCCATCATGTATACTTAGACAACATGTATGTGAATTATTTCATCCCAACCTATTTTAGAAAGACATCATATAGTTTTTTCATGTCATCCTGTTTAGATACTCATCATATGTTGAATTATGCCATTATATCCTGTTAAGTTATCCATCATATATCTGAAACGGTATCATGCTATCCTGTTTAGTTAGGCATCATATATGTGAAATTGTGTCATGTTGTCTTGTTTAGTTAGAAAACATATATGTGAAATACCACATCTGTCTATCATAAAATATATGTACATTCAATTTCTTTTCTTGTTTATCAGCCATTTGAATTGGAGGGGGTGATAGCAGTATCTAAGGGAGAAAAAACCTGTTCTTCACAAAAGACAATGCTACCCGTCGATGCAGATAGAACCATGGTTGTACTGGCGCACAAACTAGCCCGGTGGATGTAATATGTGTAATAGTCGTGATAGCCTAGCGTAAGTTGCTTGCTTATTTATTTCCTTGTTGTATTATTAATTTGTTTGCTTGTAGTCATTGTAGTTCTTTTTCCGCGGTTTGCTAGTGGCCGCAATAACCTATTTTTTTAAACTAGGCCACAATAACATGGGCTACATATTTACTGTAGTGACCATGGGCCTCCTATGGGCCGTAGAAACAGTGGGCCTTCTAAGGGCCATAGAAACAATGGGCCTTCTATGGGCCGTAGCATCAATGGGCCTTCTACGGGCCGTATGATCGATCGGCTAAACATGGTCCAACAACGGACCGCATTATGGGCCTTAAACGAGCTAGAGTTGGAATTGTCCGTCCATGGGTCGACCATAACGAGCTTTCACTAATCGGCCGTATTTGATGATGCTATGAAATCGGCCTAACGAATTAACGAGGCACAAACGACCCGACTATAACCACGGGCTGATTTTGGCCCACAATCAGAAAAGGCCAGTAACACGCCGTAAGTAACCGAATGCTGGAAATGAGCCGAAGAATAAATGGGCCCTGAGAAAGCCGAAAGATAACATGGGCTTGAAAGGGCCCATTGGAATAAATGGCCGTTAATGGGTATAATGTGATATACTCTTCATTATGGGCCAGTTTCACCATGGGCCATTAATGGGCCAAGAGTTACAAAGTGCCTCATATGGGCCGAAAGACGTCATGGCCGGAAGTTACAACATGCTGGAATCATATTAGACGGCCCAAAGGACGCTACTGGGCATAATTCTGGTAGGCCGTAACGGGCCCTGGGTTAGCGGGCTGTAAATGGGTTTTGTGCAAACAGGCCGTTAACAGGCTTTCCGTGGGCTGGCCCACTACCTTTTGACCAAGTCAAACGGGCCGGCCTTTTCACAGTTATGGGCCTCTGTTGGGTCATGCCACGTGTCGACGTAAACATTCTGTCCAATGAGTGGATGACATCTATCCCAACGGTGAGCCGACACGTGTTTCCTCCAGCCAATGATAATTTCACACGTGGAAAATACCCATTGGTCTGGGCTGTTAACGGGTAATCAGATCCAAACCAGAACCCGATAGCTTAACGGTGACCCGTTACGCTGGATGCCACGTGTCGGTCACCCTTGACGAAAGCACTTCTATGACGCGCGATTTATCGTCATGGAAGTGGACACTTCTATGATGATAATTTTGGTAATGTCATGGAACACTTCTACGACAACACAGGTATGAATATCTTGATTCTGTCATAAAATCGTCATGGATGTACATGCATGGCAGAGAACGTGACCTTCTGTGACAAACACGTATCATCACGGAAGTGGATTTTTTTGTAGTGGGATGACCCGGAAGCGTCAGCACGTGAAGACCAAGATAATTAATCGAAGGACCGGCTTATCCTCCACCACATGGGATACTTTTTGCATCAAAAACACTTAATCTTTTGGGCCGTCCGACGCCTTGTAATAGCCTAGTTGAAAACAATGATCTGCCATGCCATCGTGCATGTTGATTTGCATAACACGTTTAAACCACCGATCTGATGTTGAATATCTGGCACTTATGCTTTATAATAACATCAAATTAGGTAGACCATAGTTATCATATTTCCTGCACATAAGCAGATAACATGTGCCTTGGTGGTTTACCCTAGGGTGGGTCATAATGCCCCATAGAAAATCCACTGGTGACTGCATAGTCCATAACCAGGGTGGGTTAACCAAAACCTCATATAATTATACAAAGTAAATATCATACCTGTGATATTTGTTCATAATGACGGCTTACCATGCCATCTGCAGTAAGGGTAACAGCCCAAAGGTTAGAGCATAGAAATCCAAGCATATAATCAAAATACACTGGCGACTTATCGTCCAAAGCCAGGCCGGGTTATCAAAACTCCGGATAAATTCAAATATGAATCATACAGATCAAAGCAACATGGCCTGAACCAATTTTAAACCATATATCAATATGGCACACAAGATAAACTAAAAAATGTTCAAAGAAAAAAATGAGAAAAACAAGGCATTCATAGGCTGCCAAGCCTCAAAGTCAAGTGCTATTCAAGGGCTGCACAGCCAATGAGTTAAACCTTAATTCAAACCCGTACGCCGGACCTCACATGACCAGTCGCCGTTTTAACTTTGACAAATTCAGGGTCTTTATAAGATTGATTGTCAAGAGTATGGCGAGTCATTCCAGGATTACTTGGTTGGAGTGGCAGGCAAACAAAGGCAGGATAACCCGGATTTTTGGTGAATACACGTGGCGTCCAAGCCTATTACAAGGGACAACAAAGCTCTGTTCATTAACAAAGAGCCCCCACGTAATATTTCATTACAGGCGTATAAGCCAAATTAGTAGGGTAGTCATAGCTATGCTCAATGAGCAGGAAGCTCCCAAGTAATTTGCAATCAAGGCGTACAAGCCGGATCAAGAGGGTAATCATAGCTATGCTCAATGAGCAGGAAGCCCCCAAGTGATCTTATGAAGAGACAATAAAGACTCAAATTCTCAGTAATGAAAAGACAGAGGCCCTAAAATATCAAGGATGCTGGCTTTATTATACTAGTCATAATATATACATTGGTAGAACTATGTACATCAGAAGAGCTGGTGGCTTAGGTGTAATAATGCCGAAGATGACTAATATTCCACGGCCAGCGGGTCTCCTCCTCTGACGTGCGTGAGTCCTTGTGGTCTCGAACATCGATAAGGTATTATGACCCGTTGTTCAGATTTTTGCTGACCACAAAGGGCCCTTCTCAAGGTGCAGATAGCTTGTGCATGTCAGTTTGATCCTGGATGAGCCGGAGCACCAAATCTCCTTCTTTGAAGGTCCTGATTTTAAACTGGCGCCTATGATATCGAAACATATCTTGCTAGTAAATCGCCGAATGAGCCATCGCATGGTAACACTCCTCATCTAACAGGTCAAGAGCATCCTGACGTGCTTGTTCACTATCAGCTTCAACATAAGCAGCCACACGGGGCGAGTCATGACGAATGTCACTAGGGAGAACTTCCTCTGCTCCATAAACCATGAAGAAAGGCGTGTAACCCATAGATCTATTGGGGTTAGTATTGATACTCCATAGCACTGAGGGCAACTCCTCCACCCAACAACCCGGAGTCCTATGCAAAGGGACTATAAGCCGGGGTTCGATGCCTCTCGAAATTTCTTGATTGGCTCTTTCAACTTGACCATTGGACTGGGGGTGAGCCACAGATGACACATCAGGACGAATATGTTCACGTTGACATAATTCTATCATAATACCTTCAGATAAGTTAGTGCCATTATCAGTGATGATGCCGTGAGGGTAGCCAAAATGAAAAATCACCTTTTTGATGAATTGAACCGCTATTGCCGCATCACACTTGCTGACCGGCTCTGCCTCAACCCATTTTGTAAACTTGTCAACCGCCACCAAGAGGTGAGTCTTCTTGTCTGTGGATCTTTTAAAAGGTCCGACCATATCCAGCCCCCAGACTGCAAACGGCTAAGTAATTAGAATTGTCCTTAGTCCTGGGGCCGGTACATGAGCCCGTCTTGAAATTTTTTGACAACCATCACATTTACTAACCAAATCCTCGGCATCAGAATGAGCCGTCAACCAATAAAACACATGACGAAAAGCCTTAGCTGTCGGTGTTCTGGGACCAGGCTGACCAGACATGCCTGCATGCGACCCATGACATGGCTCCATCAACGGCCTAGTACGGCCCAGCTTCAGCAGCAACAACTCAACACCCTCGAGAGGGGCCAAGCCTCGCGAGGCGGACGACACCAAGACCTCCCTAGGGGCATCCTCACTAGGCTGGCTCCCGAGGAGCGGAGATATCAATGCAGGGTGCACCTAGCGAGGCTCGCGTGACGTGAGCCATGACGACCAAGGCCAGGCGGGCGCCAGTGGGCACAGTGTACCAATTTCCTCTTTGGTGCTTAGGAGGCAAGCGCAGGCGCAGGGTCCCGATGCATCAGGCAAAGGTTTCCTTATCGGTGCAACAAGACCAACACCAGCAGGACGACAGGACGGAGGACGTCGCGGGGCCCACGGTAACATCACCACCAGAGCCTTTTGCAGGCGAAGACTACTTTTGTCAGGATAGTTTGTACTAGTTGTCTCCCTTCAAACTTGGCCATTGTGTGATCCCATCCCGCCTAACATTTGGGAAGAGGACCAAGGCCACTATAAATAGGACCTAGCCACCACCGTAGCAAATGATGGATCATTCAGATCATCCTCACACCCACCAGCTCATCGAGATCAAGAACACCTCACCTCCTGAGGCTGTTCATCCATTGTACTAGTCATCCTCAGCCCCTCGAGTCAATCCACCACACACTGGAGTATGGTATTACACCGCAAGGTGGCCCGAACTAGTATAAACCCCTGTATCTCTCGTTCTTTTGGTTCGTCGAGCTAGGCCGTGGGATCGTTGAGCGAGCGAGCTGGGGAGAGAGTGTTCTTCGTGCTCACCTTAGAGTTCGAACCTCTCAAGGGTCTGTGGAACCCATAATCTGACATTTGGTGCGCTAGGTAGGGGTGCACCGAAACCTATCTTCCGTTGATCGACGCACCAATGCTCCACCGCTTCCATGGCTGACGCTCGTCGAGCCTCTGCTGAGTGTCGAGCCGCTCTCGATGCTCGCGTCGCCCTGACGGCACCGTCGGAGGGCCTCCCCATCGCTATCCATCACCCGCTGCCAACGCTGCCATCGGCCCGGCGGGGAACGAGCAGCAAGCCTCGTTGCTGCACCACTCCGTGCAGTGGACGGATGCACCGCCACCCCGTCGTGGACTCCGGCCGTCTTGTCGTCCGATGCTCGCCGCGGGCCCGCGGACGCGCACGCTGCGTTGCTCATCACGCGTGAGCTCCTGCGCTACCGCCCCGTCGACGACCTTTACGAGGATTGGCTGTACCATCCCCGAGTTCGTCAGCGCCGTAGGGGGCTCTCCTGCACTGACCCTCTCGCTGCCTTGCCTGCCTCCTACAACGGGCGACGTAGCCCATGGAGCACCTCCTCAACATCTACATCAAGACGTCGCCATCGCACCAAGACACGCGGCCCCATGGCGTGACCCTCCACACAGGCGCCCGCGCGTGAAGAAGGAAGCTGCCAGGAAATCCCGCGGCCGCAAGAAGATGCTTCTACACTCCCAACACCACCACGCCAAGACCACGTGCTGCCAGTGGCGGTGGCGCGTGGGTACCAAGACTAGGCACCACCTACACAACGGGCTCCAGTGACCACCGCGGGCTGTCGCGCCTTCACCCCCGAGCTGTGCAGCGTTGTTTGGCCTAGCAAGTTCAAGCCTGACCTGCCTCCGCGCTACGACGCCACCCCTGACCCTGCTAAGTTCGTGAAGCTCTACGAGCTAAGCATCGAGGTGGCCAACGGCGACGAAAAAGTCATGGCGAATTGGTTTCCCATGGCTCTCGAGGACGGTGTGCGCTCGTGGCTCCTAAACCTGCCCGCAAGATCGATCTCCTCCTGGGGCGAGATGCGCGAGCGTTTCGTCACCAACTTCCAGGGCACGCGCGAACGCTCACCTGCCGCCGGTGACCTGTGGCGCATCAAGCAGCAGCCAGGGGAAACCCTGCAGAAATACATCCAGCGCTTCAATAGCGTCCGCCTCAAGATTCCCAAGGTGATGGATGAGGCCATCATATCAACATTCTATGATGGTGTCCGTGATGTCAAGATGAAGGAGGAGCTTCCATACACAAGGATCTATGCATGGCTCTAGAGATGTTGAACATGGCGACCAAGTGTGCGAGAGCTAAGGAGGGACGCCTTTCCCTCCTCGAGCTTCCGACTACCGATCCAGAAGATAAGAAGGCCAAGACTAAGGACCTGAAGCACAAGGGAGCGGTCGTGCTCGTGGTTGAGCTAGAGATCAAGCGCGGCTATGACCACCTAGGGTCATCTAAGGGCAGCCGCCCATTCTGCACCTTCCACAACATACACAACCACAACACCAATGACTGTCAGGAGCTCAGCGCTGTCCGCGACGAGCGCTTTGGTCGGCACCACGAGCCTAATGGCCGATCGTACAGCCGCGGAGGAGGCGGAAGTGGAGGACGCTGGGACGACCGCAGCCCCCGCCAGGAGTGGCGCGATCAGGCTCGTGAGGACCGCTGGCAGGACCAGCCTCATAAGGGCGCCTGGAGGGCCCAGCCTCGTGAGGACCGTCCCTAGGGCAAGGCTGGGCTCCCTCCGCTGCCACCACCACTGAGGAGGAACGAAGACCATCACCAAGACGAGGGGGGTGGGGGCTTCAAGGAACCATGCACCATTGCCTGCATCTTGGGCAGCGCTTAGGCCCCAGCCTCCCAGCGCATCTTCAAATAGTTTGCTCGCGAGGTGAACGCGTCCCTCCCCAGGCTCGAGGCCACGCGCCCGCTCAGGTGGTCCATGTGCACCATTACCTTCAACTCGTCCAAGCAGCTCAAGTGCGTGGAAACTGCTGGCGCCCTCCTGATGCTCTGCTCGCCCATCATCAGCAATGTCCTTATCACCAAGACCCACATCGACGGCAGTGCAGGGGTCAATGTCCTTTCCATCGAGACATCCGATCGCCTCAAAGTGCCATATGATCAGCTGCAGCCAACCAAGCCCTTCTCAGGAGAGGCCAACAGCTTCCACCACCCCGATAGGGCAGATCCGCCTCCCTTTCACCTTCATCAAGCGCGACAACTACCACACTGAGCTCATCGACTTCGATGTCACCCACATTCGCCTTCGATACAACGCCATCCTCGGGTACCCAGCGCATGCCAAGTTCATGGCAGTGACTCATCATGGTTACAATGTCCTCAAGATGCCAGGGATCTACGGCACCATCACAGTCTCTTGTGAGGAGAAGGATGCAATATGCTCTCTCGAGCGCGCCTACCAGGCTACAGCGGCTGAAGACCCGGATAGCGAAGGTGTCATCTACCATCCCGAGGTTGTCCCCAAGAAGAAGAAGTTGCGCTACCAAGAGCCTCAGGAGAGCGGTGTCTCCAGCGACACCACCTCAGGACCTACGCCCATGGATGGGGCGCCTCCCTCCCTCGCATAGGAAGCCACGCCTGGCGCCCTCCTTAGGCTAGGCTCGGGGGGCTCTCTTTTGGAGTGCCTCTGACTTAGACAATGTCACGAGGGAGACGCTCGGGCACCACGTGGAGGCATGCTTGATCGCATGCTTCCCTCATGAGGGCACGAGGCATGGAGTGCCTAGTGCTCAGGAGTTCATCACCAAGGCGACTGAGGAGCTTCAAGAGGTGAGAGCCATGCGCGGCGACCGCAGTCCACCACCTGGCATAGCTCCTTGTCCCGGCAAGGATGACGAGCTGCACGTCTGCGTTGACATCGTAGGGCTCCACAAAGCCGCGTCTCAGGAGTGCGTTTGTCCTTTGCGCGTTGGTCGGTGTGAGGGCCCCCCTCACAGCTACGTTCGCATGCCCTTCGGCCTGCCGAACACGGCTGTCACCTTCCAGCACCACCCGCGGAGCGTTCTGGCTACTCAGGAGGACAGGCATCACGTAGTCCTGGCAGAGATGGTGACGGTTCTTCATGAGCCTCCCAGGCCCACTAAGCCTCCCGAGGCTCAGGACCCAGGCGACTCGTGACGAGCAACTTCTTCAACATGCGTCTTCAGCTGCTTCAACATCCCTCTAGCAACGGTGCCAGGTGACTCTTTCCGGTTCATTCAATTGGGGGCGCCCCTCGGGCTGCATTATCCTCAAGTCGCACGGGCCTGTCCCCGCAACGTGTACCCTTGCATCTTTTATTTACCTTGTTGGGGGCGCCCCTCGGGCTGCATCATCCCCAGGCCGCATGGGTTCGTCCCTGTGGCATGTATCATTCTTGCATTTATCTGAACTAGCTTGCCTCCTCCCATGAGTTACTTTATGACTCCGCCTACTTGCTTGTTGCCCCTCGCGGCCTCCTGCTTTGCTGATTGGCCTCCTTCTCATCATGCATCGGGGGCTAAACATGCTGGCACGACGCTTGTACTCGATCGGGTCCGTCCCTACAACGCTGACAAACCTGAGTGATCGAGCTCTAACTCGCGGCCCGCCCCGTGCACGTCACCTCACCAGATCCTCAGTGCCTTCATCTTATTGCATAAAGATCATCTGCTAAACAACAAACATGATTATGGGCCATATTCTCCCCCCGAACTAACCAGCAGGAATATCTGGAGCTTGGCTACGGGTGGCCTTGCCGGCTGCCCACCTTTCGCGTGATTCACTTGCGCATTAAAGGGGGGCTCCCGAGCATCGCGCGTGAGGAGCTCCTATTGACTCTCCAGCCCTCACCCCCTGGTCTTGACCATGGCATCACGACCTGGCATACCAGCGGCGGCTGAGCTTGCTCGAGGGTTGGGACCCGAGGACGTAGAGCCCTTAGATGAGTGAGGAAGGGGGAAGCCGGCGTGAGCCTCACCTATTAACACTGTCGTTGAAGCGCAAATCGGACGTTGTACAAGAAACCACCTCGGCCTTGACCAGATAAGTCACATATTCGCGTTAGAACAACGTCGCAATTGGAATTTCGGTTCAGGCAGCCTTATGCTGGCAATGTCGCCTTCCTTTTCTGCCTTTGGGACGCTTCTTGCACGCCAAAGGGGACCTCTGGATCATCGCGTCTCAGGAGCTCTTACCGGACCTTGGGCCGCTCACCTCCTGGCCTTGACCACAACATCGCGACCTGGCATACCAGCGAGGGCTGAAGCCTGCTTG
Organism: Aegilops umbellulata; assembly: GCA_032464435.1. Taxonomy (NCBI): domain Eukaryota; kingdom Viridiplantae; phylum Streptophyta; class Magnoliopsida; order Poales; family Poaceae; genus Aegilops; species Aegilops umbellulata. The sequence goes on along the minus strand of CP136055.1, from coordinate 84,033,496 downwards.
GGGATTGGGACCTGCCGGCGTAGAGCGCTAAGCCGCCGCAAGGATGAAAGGGAGGGGGGGGGGACAATGCCAAAGTAAGATACGCAAACCACATCCTAGAAGTATGAACAATAAGCGCCGGGGCAAAAGCATTACAGTTTCTTTACACACCCCCACGGGGTTCGTCTCGATTCCTCGCAGGGAACAAAAGAAGGAAAAACCTCAAGGAGCCCAAACTGCAGACGTCGCCGCTAGCGCCATCATCAATAGTGGCCCACGACAGGCCGATGCCAACCCCATCCAGATCACCGGCGACGATGGGCGGACGCCGCTGCCGCGCTCCGGCCACGGCGGGAGCTCGATCGCACGTAGCTATCATCACTCGTCTCCGGGGATCTGCTGGGCTTGGGAGAGTCGCTAGACTCCCAGGAGTCGTCGCTGCTGCTGGAGGAGCTACAACCGGGACCAAGGGCACGCTCGGCGCCCCCTGCCATGCCCTCTCGGCGGTTTCGTCCAGTGAAGCACTCCAGGCGTCAACTTCCTCATCGAAGACCTTGAAGAACAGCGTGGAGGCGCCATCGTACTCGAAGTGGATGGCGAGGGCCCCCTCTGCACGGAAGCACCGGCGACCTCGCCCCATCCACAGGTCGTGAAAATCTTGCTTGGGGAGACGACCTCGACCTCCGCCCTAGTGGCCGGAGTGCTACACTCGGAATGCTACAACTACAACTCGAGCGGCCGTCTCGGCGGCATCTCTTCGGCAAAGAACTGCAGAAGCTTGATCCACGTGCGCGGGGCATCACCGCGCACACCACAAACTCGCGCGAGGAGCCCTCGACATGGGTTCGTGGGCCGGCAGCGCGTGCTACCACAGCCTGACCACCGCGGCTCATGCGGCACGGGGCGCTCCCGCCTTCTCCGGAGCCCGCCACCTGGGCGTACAGAGGGAGCGGGTAGCCAGGCGGCGACCCCTCGTACCAAGGCCGCGTCACCTCTAGCCTCACGCCAACGTCGCGGGAACAACTGAGGCTCTTCTTCGGCGGCAGCAGCCCCTCTTCCTCACGAGGGTTTTTTCCCTTCTCCGTGGAGGAGAAGCTCCTAATTGGTGCCATAAGTATCGCGGCAAGACGGCGAGGCCGGGAGGAAGAAGAAGAAGCAACCGGCTAGAAGACGGAGATGAGCAAGGGGGCTCTGCGCCTCCTGTCATTTATAGCCAGAAGGAGGCCAACCGCCGCCTCCATGATCGCGCGTAATGGGTGTTTTCTTCTGCATGCAGGAGGGTCTCATCAAAACGAACGGTTGCCGAGGTATCATGGGGAAGCGGAGGCGCTCACGTCCCATCCATCACCATGCATCGACCAAGGCGCAGGCAGTTGGGGCTCGTGGCGCTCCACACTTGACCTTTGGCTTCGCCTCGAAGCCAATTTCGAGTGCGCCTTGGACCCGGGGGCTACTGTCGGTGTTCTCGGACAGGGGGTGCCCAGACTTGCCTGCCTGCGGCCCGTGGCGTGGCTCCATCAATGGCCCGGTATGGCCTAGCTCCTGCAGCAATAGCTCAAGACCCTTGCGAGGGGCCAAGCCTCGCGAGGCGGACGACATCAAGACATCCCTGGGGGCAACCTCACTAGGCTGGCTCCCGAGGAGCGGAGATATCAATCCAGGGTGCACCTCGCGAGGCTCGCATGACATGAGCCATGATGACTAAGGCCAGGCGGGCACTAGCGGGAGCAGTGTACCAGTTTCCTCTTTGGTGCTAAGGAGGCAAGTGCAAGGCGGGGTCCCGAGGCATCAGGCAAAGGTTACCTTATCAGTGCAACAAGACCAGGACCAGGAGGACGACAGGACTTAGGTCATCGTGGGGCCCACGGCAGCATCACCACCAGAGCCTTTTGCAGGCGAAGACTACTTTTGTCAGGATAGCTTGTACTAGTTGTCTCCCTTCAAACTTGGTCGTTGTGGGATCCATTCCCGCCTAACATTTGGGAAGAGGACCAAGGCGACTATAAATAGGACCTGGCCACCACCGTAGCAAACGAAGGATCATTCAGATCATCCTCACACCCACCAGCTCATCAAGCTCAAGAACACCTCACCTCCCGAGGCTGTTCATCCATTGTACTAGTTCATCCTCAGTCCCTCGAGGCAATCCACCGCACACTTGAGTAGGGTATTACACCGCAAGGTGGCCCGAACCAGTATAAACCCCTGTGTCTCTCGTTCTTTTGGTTCGTCGAGCTAGGCCGTGGAATTGTTGAGTGAGCGAGCTGGGGAGAGAGTGTTCTTCTTGCCAGCCCAGAGTTCGAACTTCTCAAGGGTCTGCGGAACCCGTAATCCGACATTAGCCACGAGAGACTTAGAGCTAGCATGATGGCCACAATCTCCTTCAAGAATCTCTCGTAGAATCTCACGGCCCTCTTCTGGAGAAACACAACATAGAAACGCCCCTGTGACATTGCATCGGTGCAACTCTCCATTGGTAATAGTCATTGACTTAGACCGCCGAGTTATCTGCCTGGGCCAAATTTCATCTTCAGGTAACTCACCCCGGGGCATATAAGCCAAATATGGAACTTCCCAATCAGGAATAGCATGAAGAGCTGCCACCAGTTGTGCCTCCGGGTTAGGAATAGCATGATCTTCCTCCGTAGGAAGTTTAGCCGAAGGATTATGCAAAATATCAAGGAAAACATTAGGTGGTACCTGCTTACGCTGGGATCCGAGCTGGCTTAAAGCATCAGCCGCCTCATTTTTCCTGCGGTCAACATATTCCACCTGATGACCTTTGAAATGACCAGCAGTAGCATCAACCTCTCGGTGATAAGCCGTGATGAGTGGATCTTAGGAATCCCAAGTTCCTGAAACTGGCCGAGCCACCAAATATGTGTCACCAAAGCACCTTACCCAGCTTAGATTTATCTCTATAGCCATCTGAAGACCGTGGAGTAGGACAAGGGAACATCAACCTTAAGACATAAAAGAATTTATCACCTCATGGGGAAGTCAAAATAACTCCAACCCCCGAGGCTTCCAATTGCCTGGATCTGTCAAAATGAATAGTCCAATATGTGCTATCCGACTTCGCCTCAGGAATCTGTAACTCTGTCCAGTCATTGATGAAATCCACAAGTGCTTGATACTTGACGGCTGTCAGAGGCATGTACTTCAAACCATGAGATCCCGGCCTGTGGCTTCTTTGCTTTGAATAATATCCCCTAAAGGAGCAGAACTCACCACATTGATGGGATGACCAGAGAAATATTGTTTCAGCTTACGACTAGCCATGGACACTCCATACACCAATTTCCGTCAATGTGGATACCTCTGCTTGGATTCAATGAGTACTTCACTCATGTAATAAATTGGCTGCTGAACTAGATACTCCTTGCCTGGTTCCTTCCATTCCACAACAATCGCCACACTGATAGCTCGACTATTAGCAGCCACATATAACAGTAAGGGCTCCTTGTCAATAGGAGCTGCAAGGATGGGCATCTCAACCAACTGCTTTTTCAATGCCTCAAACGCCTGATCAGCAGCATCACTCCAAACAAAGTGGTCTGTTTTCTTTATCATCTGATACAGAGGGATAGCCTTTTCGCCCAACCGGCTTATGGCCGCAATACGACCCGCCATACGCTGGACATCATTACTAAACACCGGCTTAGACAAGGAAGTTATAGCCTTGATTTTCTCCGGGTTAGCTTCAATGCCTCTTTCAGAAACCAAAAAAACCAAGAGCTTGCCTGCTGGCACACTGAAAACACACTTGCCTAGGTTAAGCATCATCTTGTACACCAGGAGATTGTCAAAGGTCTTCTTCAAATCATCTATCAAGGTCTCCTTCTTCCTGGACTTCACAACAATATCATCCACATAAGCATGAAAATTTCGTCCAATCTAGCCATGCAAGAAATTTTGAACACACCGCTGATAAGTCGCCTGGGCACTCTTGAGCCCGAAAGGCATAGATACATAGCAGAAGGCTCAAAGGGAGTGATGAAAGTTGTCTTCTCCTGGTCCTTAACGGCCATCTTGATTTGATGATACCCAGAATAAACATCCAAAAAACTCAAGCGCTCACAACCCGTTGTAGCATCAATGATCTGATGAATACGAGGGAGAGCAAAAGGATCAGACGGACATGCCTTATTAAGGTCTGTGTAATCCACACACATGCGCCAAGTGCCATTTTTGTTAAGTACCACAACTGGGTTAGCCAACCATTCAGGATGAAAAACTTCAATGATGAACCCAGCCGCCAAGAGCCGGGCCACTTCTTCACCAATGACCATACACCTCTCTTCATTAAAACGAACATTGAGAGTGTGCTCAGCGAGTTCCCTCGGTACACCTGGCATGTCTGATGTCTTCCCTGCAAACATATCCCGGTTCTCACGGATGAACTCGATGAGCGTGCTTTCCTATTTTGGATCCATATTAGCACTGATGCTGAACTGCTTGGATGAGTCGCCAGGAAGAAAGTCAACCAGCTTAGTGTCATCTGTCGGCTTAAACTTCAACAAAGGATCATGCTCTGTGGTTGGCTTTTTCAAAGGAGTCATATCTGCCGGGTCAACATTATCTTTGTAGAACTTCAACTCCTCTATTGCACAAGTAATCTCAACATAAGCGTCATCGTCCTCTTCACACTCCAAAGCTATCTTCCTGTTGCCATGTACAGCGATCGTACCCTTATGACCCAGCATCTTAAGTTGCAGATAAATATAACAAGGCCGTGCCATTAATCTAGCATAAGCCGGCCGTCCAAATAGAGCGTGATAAGGGCTCTTGATTTTTACCACTTCAAAAGTCAGTGTTTTAGCTTTGAAATCATAATCATCTCCAAAAGCCACTTCCCCACTGGGTATGCCGACTTACCAGGGACCACTCCATGAAAAACAGTAAAGGACGGCTTAAGATCCTTATCAGTTAAATTCTTACGGAGAAAAGTATCATAATAAAGGATATTGATGATGTTGCCTCCATCCACGAATAAGCCGTCTGTTGAGCCACTGCTATCCGAATAGGTTCTCCGGCCCTCCATATCTCTATCGCAGCTAGAGACTCGCCTTCAACGGGGAGAGCTGCCAATCGTGTTGCTGCAGCAATCATATTATCCAGAGGGTTAGAATAATGACTCGGTGGTGTTAGAACATGCCGAGGCAGAGTCAAACGAGGCGGGTCTGCAGCTCATGGCAGAACAGGAGCTCCGGTCACAGATGTCTCACCAACCCGGTTCACCACGGGAGGGTCACTAGTCCCTGCCCCAGGTTTGTTGAAACGGTTTCTTGCATCGTACACTGGATGTAAATGACTATGGTGCCTCCTTCTCATGATAGCACTTGAAGCGTTCTGATCCAAGGTGAGCCGAAACGACTCCGCCTGAATCTGTTGTGCCTGAGCATCCACAACAGCTTGTTCCGTGGCCATCCTAGCGTTCTCAGCCGTGAGTTCTTCCATGGCTTGAGCTATCTCATATCGTAACCTTGCGACATCCACTTTATGCTACTCTTGAGTCTCCGGGGTTACCTCTGCCCCCATTAAAGCCACTAAAGCATCTAACAGTTCGGTCAGAACCTGAGTCCGCGGGCGTGCAGAGCTGCTAGCACTAGCCGTCACCGGAGCCGTTAAGCTGGAGGTCATAGCCGCGACGGTCGTCGAGCTGAGCATCGGTTGTGTGCCGTCCATGAAAATTGCAACCCTGTTCGGCCACTCATAGGGGCCCGGAATACTGTCACCATCGGAACAGCCCCCAAGCATGCCGTCCTGAAGTTGATACATTGAATCAGTCTCACCAGTTGAAGACTCGCCATCAGAGTAGATCACCGTCTCTCCCCTGGATACATTATTGGTCTCACGAGTTGTAGACTCACCAGTTGAAGACATTGCGGCAGCTTAAACCTTGGTAGGTCGTGTACGCTAAGCCATCTCAATGATGTCGGTGTAGCCGTCATGCTCAGGCCCTGACACAATGATCTTGCAGATGAAGACGTGGATTCCGACGAAGGGGACCCGGTACCCATACTCAATTGAGCCGGCCCCAGGGCCCCAGCTAGCATCGTCGATGTAGAGCTTGCCACGATGACTCTTGGTCTTCCAGCCCATGGCGTATCCCTTGGTCCCTGCGAAGCTACCCCTCAAGAACTCGAAACCACCATGCACTGGCCCCACGGTGGGCGCCAACTGTTGTGGACTTAACACGGCAGATGCCTAGCAAAAGGAGTTAGGTGTGGAGCCATCACGACGTAGTTAGCTTGAAGGGGTTAAACGGGACAAAGGACAAAGAGAGTTTACCTAGGTTCGGCCCCTCTCAATGAGGTAAAAGCCTACTCCTGCATTAGGTTGTATTGCTTGGGTTACGATTACTGGGGAGCGAATACGCTTGACCTTGTTCTCTATTGATTATTACTTGAGTTAACCTGCCGCAGGATCACCCCTTTGTATACATAGGTTGATGCCCAACGACTTATAGAGTCCCGACCGGCTCATACACAATGTGTCTGGCTCGGTGACCAACTAAGCTTGTCGTACAATACAAGTTAACCATATGGTGGTTCATACCCATGGGCCTCAAGTCACCTCTGGGTCTTGGGCTTTCATTAAGCTTTTTCTATCGACCGCCATCTTCATCGTCTTCTTGGGCCTTTTCATCTTAAGCCGGCAGCGGTATGACCTGGCCTCTCTTGGGCGGGTCATACCCAGTTGTTATATCCCCAACAATCATGAAACAGATGAATACTAGGAGATAACTGAAAGGAAAACACAATCGCAATAACAATGAAACAAAAAAGAGAGCGAGGATCGGTTACTGCTTTGCAAATGTTCTTTTTTTCTAAAAGAAAATATACCAACACCACGGATCCGCTTACCTTCCCTTCATTTGGAGAGAAGAACAATGTCATATGCGAGTGTTAGCTTTCTTGAAGACGGTGAGGGAGAAGGGGATTCAGCAAAGAGTGAAATGATGGTTGCTTCGTCTGTCAAATGTAGACTCCGGGGAGGTGGGGTTTTGTGATATGACGGCTTGTTACTGCCGCGCTACGACCGGGGTGAATCTCCGCCTGCATACCGCCTTCAAATTTGGTGGATGGCATTTGGGCCCGTGCGCTGCATGGCCCACATGTCGATGAACCAAAGTAAAATGTCATTCAGTAGAGGGAGACATTTCGATGACCTCGGAGGAGACATAAGCGGTACTGTATCCACTATACTAGTAGTAATTATTTTTCTGGGTGGCTGTAGAGTGTCTCCACTGTATACTAGTAGTAATTGTTTCTCTAGGCCCCAGACAAAAAAGCCCATCCACCCTAGTAAATAATAAAATTAATTCAAAGCCCCACATATTTACTTAATGAGAGGCGCTACCCAGCACACCCCCCCCCCCAAAAAAAACTTGGGTGCTCTTCTTCCTCATCACTCCCACCCACCTCACGTCAGCTCGCTCCACTTGTTCCCCCAAATTCCTCACCTCACTCCTAAAGAAATCCCCAGCTCCCCTTCTTCCTCACTACTACAGTAAAGACCCAGCACCCATTCTTCTTCACTCGCACTACAACTAGGCTCGTCATTCATTACTCTGCTCAAATCCATGAGGTCGACGCGACACCCTCGAGAAAAATGGAGTAGGCTGACCACAACGCCAAGAAGATGAAGCTCCCGCCAGCGGTGACGCCTATTGCAGATCCTGCACCCGGCAGCATAGGGAGAAGCGGCAAGCCCGCCCCCACCGGATCCCAGTAACCCGTAGAATCTCGGGTGGACCTGATAAAGCTTGGCACATTATTTTTATGATACAATGGATATATACAAGGGGATAATTATTTAAAGAGAAACTTCCATGAAAAAATCTACATTGTTTCCGTGAGCATGAACACAAGTGCTCCAGGTCGACCCTCGGTTCTTCAATGCATAACTTTCCACTCACTTCTCTTTTTGAAAAACTTTTTAGGCATGAGAGGCAAGTAATAATTTTTTGTATTTTCATTAATTTTTTTTGTATGTTTCACCCACAACTAAACAGAAACAAAAAGGAAAAACAAAATCTACTTAGTGAAGAAAGCAAACAAGCACATACGAGAATATCAACCCCATGCTATTGCTCCCCGGCAACGGCGCCAGAAAAGAGCTTGATAATCCCCAAGTGCAGGGAATCATCGTAGCAATTTCCAAAGGTGGAAGTGATAAGTATGGAGTGTAGAACCCACAAGGAGCTAAAGGTAAGATCAATATTCTCTCAAACCTATCTGCCACTGATACTAATCTACGTACACCGAACATTTGCTTCCAACTAGCAACGAGGAATAAAACTACGTTGTGGGTATGAAGAGGATAACTTTGCATGATATCGAAGAGCTAAAATATAAAAGTAGGTGTTGTTATCATAAAGTTAGAATATATTACTAAATATTATAAGTAGCGAGTGTGGAATAATGGTGGATCGGTGTGCGGAATTGTCCTAGGCAATTGTTAACAAGACCGGTAATCACTATTGCAGTTTCACATGAGGGAGAGGCTTAAGCTAACATACTTTCTCTACTTGGATCATATGCACTTACGATTGGAACTCTAGCAAGCATCCGCAACTACTAAAGATCAATAAGGTAAAACCCAACCATAGCATTAAAGCATCAAGTCCTCTTTATTCCCATACGCAACAATACCTCTTACTCGGGTTTGTGTTTCAGTCACTCACCAACCCACTATAAGCGAATCATGAACGTACGTATTGCAACACCCTACAACGGGACTCCCACACGATTGTGCGACACGGAGGGCACCATAGGACAGCACCAAAATAAAACATACAACTCATACCAATCTAGATCATCAATCAACCCAAAGACAAAAGACATCTACATAAAACATCACAGGATGGCAACACATCATTGGATCATAATATGTGGCATAAAGCACCATGTTCAAGTAGGGATTACAGTGGGGTGCGGGAGAGTGGACCGCGTAAAAGAGATGAGGATGGTGATGATGATGGTGATGTTGATGAAGACGGTCACCGCGGCGATGATTTCCCTCCTGATGGCACTCTGGCGCCACCGGAAGAGACGAGGAGAGGTTCTCCCCCTTGTGCTTCCTCCTCCATGGCCTCCACCCTCTGGTCCTTGGCCTTCATGGTGATGATGGCCCCTCCGGGATACTCCTCCATGGCCACCGGTGATGATGGCCCCCTCCGGCAGGGTGCCGGAGAGGGCCTAGATTGACTTCTCATGGCTACAGAGGCTTGCGGTGGAGGAACTTCTGATCTAGGTCTCTTTCTGGAAGTTTGGGTATATATAGAAGAGTTTTGCGTTGATTTCACGTCAGGGGGTCTCCGGGCTGTCGACGAGGTAGGGGGCGCGCCCTAGGGGGGTGGGCGCGCCCCCCCACCCTCGTGGGCAGCCCGGGACTCTTCTCGCCTGCTTCTGGTACTCCGTCGGCTTCTTCTGGTCCAAAAATGATCCTCGTCAAGTAGAACGTCAATTGGACTCCGTTTGGTTTTCCTTTTCTGCGATACTAGGCTCTAGGTTAATAGGTTAGTCCCAAAAATCATATAAAATATCATATAAATGCATATAAAACATCCTAGAAGGATAGTATAATAGCATGAATACTTCATAAATTATAGATAAGTTGGAGACGTATCAGCATCCCCAAGCTTAATTCCTGCTCGTCCTCGAGTAGGTAAATGATAAAAGAAATAATTTATGAAGTGTGAATACTAGCAAGTGCATAAGTTTGTTCAATGATAATTCCAATCACTTTTTCTAGCATCATTATATGTCATAAAAATAGCTCATCTCATAAAACTTCTCATGATAAAGTAACAAGCTAATCACATATTAAAGTATAGATCATAAACTCTCTTGAAAACTAACTAACAATATTCTTAGTGCAATTCATCTTATTTTCAGGAATAGTCTATGTCAGAGCTTTGATTTAGCAAACTCCACATACTCAACTATCATTTAGTCTTTCACAATTGCTAACACTCATGCAATACTTCTGGTTATGGAGTTTTAATCGGATACAGAGAAAGATAGGGTAATGTCAACAATAATAGCTCATGCTAACTTACATCCAATTATATATATATATATATATATATATATATATATATATATATATATATATATATATCAGGATCTTTCCAACACCCTATGCTTGCCAAAGGATCAAATGTAAAAAGGAAAGGTGAAGATCACCATGACTCTTGCGTAGGGTAGAAGATAATAATAAAAGATAGGCCCTTCGCAGAGGGAAGCAGAGGTTGCCATGCGGTTTCAGGGTTGGATGCACAAAATCTTAATGCGAAAGAACATATATTGCCACTTGTGATATGAACCTTTATTATGCAGTTTGTCGCTTTTATTTCTTCCACATCACAAGATCGTATAAAGCTTATTTCCTCCACACCAATCAATCATACATATTTAGAGAGCAATTTTTATTGCTTGCACTGATGACAACTTACTTGAAGGATCTTACTCAATCCATAGGTAGGTATGGTGGACTCTCATGGCAAAACTTGGTTTAAGGATATTTGGAAGCACAAGTAGTATCTCTACTTGGTACAAAGAATTTGGCTAGCATGAGGGGGAAAGGCAAGCTCAACATGTTGGATGATCCATGACAATATACTTTATTTCAGATATAAGAAAACATAACCCATTACGTTGTCTTCCTTGTCCAACATCAAATCTTTAGCATGTCATATTTTAATCAGTGCTCCCAATCATAAAATATGTCCAAGATAGTATATTTATATGTGAAACCTCTCTTCCTTCAATATTCTTTCATGAATTGTTCAAGTGACCAATTCTACGTTTGCTAACTTTCAATAAGTTTACTACCTATATTTATTATGTGTGAAGTCATTACTCCCCATGTTATAAGTATATGAAACATATATAAATTCAGATTTATGACATTCGATTCATTCAACCATTTACACATAGGATATACATGAAGCATGTGAGCAAATGACAAACTACTCCAAAAAGATACGAGTGAAGAACACTGAGTAGTCAAATAATTAACTAGCCATGGGAGGATTTTGTTTCATTCAATATTTCAGATCCAATGATTTTATTCAAACAGAAAGTAAAATTGAAAATACGCTACAAGCAAAACACATATCATGTGGTGAATAAAAATATAGCTCCGAGTAAGGTATACCGATAGTTTTGAAGACGAAAGAGGGGATGCCTTCCGGGGCATCCCCAAGCTTAGGCGCTTGAGTATTCCTTGAATATTACCTTGGGGTGCCTTGGGCATCCCCAAGCTTGGGTTCTTTCCACTCCTTATTCTCCTCATATCGATATCTCACCCAAAACTTGAAAACTTCAACCACACAAAACTTAACCAAACTTCGTGAGATAGGTTAGTATGATAAAGAGCAAACCATTCACTTTGGTACTGTCGAAGAGAAGGTTCATAATTGTTCTCACACAATGCTTACTGTACCATTTCATTTCTACAATTTATTTTGAGGAATATAAGTCATAGAAACTAGAAAACAAGCAAACTATGCAATGAAAACAGAATCTGTCAGAAACAGAACAGTCTGTAATGATCTGATAAATAACCATACTTATGCTACTCCAAAAATTATGAAATAAATTGGTGGACGTGAGGAATTTGTCTATTAATCTTCTGCAAAAAGAATCAACTCAAGATCAATCTTATGTAAAAAATGTCATCTATTCTCGTCAGCGCAAAGTTTCTGTTTTTTACAGCAAGATCACATTAACTTTCACCCAAGTCTTCCCAAAGGTCTTACTTGGCACTTTATTGAAACAAAAGCTATAAAACATGATTACTACAGTAGCTTAATCATGTAAACACACAAAAACAGTAAGGATAAATATTGGGTTGTCTCCCAACAAGCGCTTTTCTTTAATGCCTTTTAGCTAGGCATGATGATTTCAATGATGCTTACATAATAGACAAGAATCGAAACACAAAGAGAGAATCTTGAAGAATACGACTAGGACATTTAAATCTAACCACTTCCTATGCCTAGGGATTTTGTGAGCACACAACTTATGGGAACAAGAATCAACTAGCATTGGAAGGCAAAACAAGTATAACTTCAAAACTTTAAGCACATAGAGAGGAAACTTGATATTATTGCAACTCCTACAAGCATGTATTCCTCCCTAATAATAATTTTCAGTAGCATCATGAATAGAAACTTTGTTCTCATGCTCAATTGGAACCTCTTCCTAAATAGTGGAGTCATCACTAGCTAAAGTTGACACTCTTCCAAATCCACTTTCGTAAATATCACATTAAGATTCAACACCCTCCAAAATAGTGGGATCACTAATTCCTAAAGTTGACACTCTTCCAAACTCACTTTAATTTATAGTATTATTCATACTCCTAAAATATATAAGTGAAGTTCATGGAGCATTATACAATTAATATAGACTAACCAATATCCAAGCTCAAAATGTCTAAGTGAAGCACATGAAGCATTCTATAAAACCATACTCAAAAGATCTAAGTGAAGCACAAAGAGCAATTCTATAAGATCATACTTAAAGTATATAAGTGAAGCACATGAAGTATTCTATAAATCAATGAAGGGCTATCTCATGCTAGCATGGTCCTTGAAGAAAACGAAAAACACAAAGGACACAAATCATGTGAACAAAACAAAAACCGAGGTATACCGATAATTGTTGAAGAAGAAAGATGGGATGCCAACCGGGGCATCCCCAAGCTTAGATGCTTGAGTATCCCTTGAAATATTTACTTGGGGTGCCTTGGGAATCCCCAAGATTGAACTCTTGCCTATTTTTATTCTTCTCACATCGGTAACTCCTCGTTCTTCGAACACTTCATCCACAAAAACTTAACAAAATTTTTGTGAGACCCGTTAGTATAACAAAGCAAATCACTACTATAAGTACTGTTGCAAACCAATTCATATTTTGTTTTTGAATTATAGCTACTGTAATATAACTTTTCCATGGCTTAATCCACTGATAGAGACCGGTATTTTCATCGAAACAAGCAAGTAATGCATCAAAAACAGAATCTGTCTTAAACAGGACAGTCTGTAGTAATCTGGAAGTTTGTCAAACTTCTGTAAATCCTAAAATTATGAAATAAATATGACAATTTGAAAAATTTGTACAGAAGTAATGTGAAAAAAGTTTCAGACCCATTTGACTTTCCAGTAAAAACTTTAAATTCACGCACTACAGCCAAAGTTTCTGTTTTTGTTCTGCACATAGTAAACAAGCAATCTAATCATCGTAAAAACAAAGCTTGGCACATTATTTTTGTAATACAATGGATATATGCAAGGGGATAATTATTTACAGAGAAACTTCCATGAAAAGTTCTACATTTTTCCGTGAGCATGATCACAAGTGCTCAAGGTCGACCCTCACTTCTTCAATGCAAAACTTTCCAATCACTTCTCTTTTTGAAAAACTTTTTAGACATGAGAGGCAAGTAATATTTTTTTGTATTTTCATTCTTTAAACTTTTTTGTATGTTTCACCCATAACTAAACAGAAACAAAAAGGAAAAACAAAATCTACTTAGTGAAGAAAGCAAACAAGCACACACGAGAATATCAACCCCACGCTATTGCTCCCCGGCAACGGTGCCAGAAAAGAGCTTGATAATCCCCAAGTGCAGGGAATCATCGTAGCAATTTCCAAAGGTGGAAGTGATAAGTATGGAGTGTCGAACCCACAAGGAGCTAAAGGTAAGATCAATATTCTCTCAAGCCCTATCTGCCACTGATACGACTCTAAGTACACCGAGCGTTTGCTTCCAACTAGCAATGAGGAATAAAACTACGTTGTGGGTATGAACAAGATAACTTTGCATGATATCGGAGAGCTAAAATATAAAAGTAGGTGCTGTTATCATAAAGTTAGAATATATTACTAAATATTATAAGTAGCGAGTGTGGAATAATGGTGGATCGGTGTGCGGAATTGTCCTAGGCAATTGTTAACAAGACCGGTAATCACTATTGTAGTTTCACATGAGGGAGAGGCATAAGGTAATATACATTCTCGACTTGGATCATATGCACTTATGATTGGAACTCTAGCAAGCATCCACAACTACTAAAGATCATTAAGGTAAAACTAAACCATAGCATTAAAGCATCAAGTCCTCTTTATTCCCATACGCAACAATCCCTCTTACTCGGGTTTGTGTTTCAGTCACTCACCAACCCACTATAAGTGAATCATGAACGTATTGCAACACCCTACAGCGGGAATCCCTCACGCTTCCACGACACAGAGGGCACCATAGGACAGCACCAAAATAAAACATACAACTCATACCAATCTAGATCATCAATCAACCTAAAGACAAAAGACATCTACATAAAACATCACAGGATGGCAACACATCATTGGATCATAATATGTGGCATAAAGCACCATGTTCAAGTAGGGATTACAGTGGGGTGCGGGAGAGTGGACCGCGTAAAAGAGATGAGGATGGTGATGATGATGGTGATGTTGATGAAGACGGTCACCGCGGCGATGATTTCCCTCCCGATGGCACTCTGGCACCACCGGAAGAGAGGAGGAGAGGTTCTCCCCCTTGTGCTTCCTCCTCCATGGCCTCCACCCTCTGGTCCTTGGCCTTCATGGTGATGATGGCCCCTCCGGGATACTCCTCCATGGCCACCGGTGATGATGGCCCCCTCTGGCAGGGTGCCGGAGAGGGCCTAGATTGACTTCTCATGGCTACAGAGGCTTGCGGTGGAGGAACTTCTGATCTAGGTCTCTTTCTGGAAGTTTGGTATATATAGAAGAGTTTTGCGTTGATTTCACGTCAGGGGGTCTCCGGGCTGTCGACGAGGTAGGGGGCGTGCCCTAGGGGGGTGGGCGCGCCCCCCACCCTCGCGGGCAGCCCGGGACTCTTCTGGCCTGCTTCTGGTACTCCGTCGGCTTCTTCTGGTACAAAAATGATCCTCGTCAAGTAGAACATCAATTGGACTCCGTTTGGTTTTCCTTTTCTGCGATACTCTAAAACAAGGAGAAAACAGAAACTGGAACTGGGCTCTAGGTTAATAGGTTAGTCCCGAAAATCATGTAAAATATCATATAAATGCATATAAAACATCCTAGAAGGATAGTATAATAGCATGAATACTTCATAAATTATAGATACGTTGGAGACGTATCAGGACCGCATCAACGATATCCCGGACACCATCCTTGGGGATATCATCTCGCTTCTCCCCACCAAGGATTGTTTCCACACCCAAGTCCTCTCAACTCGGTGGCGCCCTCTATGGTGCTTCGTGCCCCTTAATCTCGACCGTCGTCAGCTATCTCTCTTCAATGATTTTGAACTCCCCAGAGCCATCATCTCCTCCCACTAGGGCTTGGTTCAAAGCCTCTACATCCCGTCATGCTACCTGAGCAAGCATAGCATGCCCTACACGATGGACGCCTGCTGAAATCCCTTGAATTCACAGAACTACAGTTGCTTGAGTCTACTATTCCCCAGGAAATCACCTACCAGATACCGAATGCCATGTACTTGTGCCCTCAGCACCGATGTCCATCTCGCGGTTTTCCTCCTCCCTCCACACTACCACCTTTGCACTGTGCTACCTACCAGACAATCTGGTACTAAACCTTCAACTCCCATTTCTTAAAAAACTTTCACTTGTGTGGGTTCGTATATCGGAGGCCTCACTGCACAACATCATCCACTCTAGTTCCGCTGCCCTGGAGTGCTTGGTGCTTGTTTTCATAGTTAGAATCGGTTGTCTCCAAATAAAGTTGCCTAACCCTTGTAAGAATTGGAATTTGTTTTGACGGAAGGCATCTCATCATCGAAGATGCCCCTTCACTTCAAAGGTTGATCCTTGATTCTAGTTATTCATCGTCGCAAATAACTATCGCGCCTAAACTAGAGACCTTGGGTGTAATAAATGATCTCTAAGCTCATTTCAAGATAGTGTTTGGCTCCACAGTTCTTCAGGTACTGTATATTATCAACTACACTTGTAATCATAAGCTACATTTTAAATTTCTGCGCATAAGTTCTATATCATCTTGGTGTACACATTTTGTACTAGTATTATGTTCTATGCTCAATGAAGAGTTTCTCCATGGATAGCCTATCAATGGTGCTGGATTCTGTCAAGATCTTATATATCCAAATGAATAGTTTTGATTTGAACAATATTATTGGCTTGCTGCAACTGCAATGCTTTCCATGTCTAGAGAAGTTGTATATAAAGGTGATAATTTCACGCACATTGGAAGCCCGCATATAGTGTACTAGAATTAACCGTTCAGTTGTTGCTCTTTCGACACTCATTTTTTTAGACCTAATTTGTTTTCAATCTTCATGTCTATTTAGGCAACATGACGGGGTAAGAAAGTTATAACCAATCGGTGGATTCGTAAGCACCAGGATTTTCTCACTTCTCTTGACATTTGATTGAAGACAATAATGCTGGAACGATATGTAGCTAACCATGCAAACAATAGATTTGTCACATTCTTCCTGCTGAATGCGAGGTTACTATTTTCCATCAGGCTTAAGTTTATCAGCAACATGGTTTTGTCGGATGGTTATGTCAAAGAGCAAAAAAGGGAGTTTAAGGTGGACAAAATGGCTTCTGAACGTGCCGGGCTTCTATTTACAACATCTTGTGGTCATAATCCAGTAAAGTATACGACCCAGGATGTTCATTCTATGGACTTGACTGATCCGTTTGACTATGACTGCCGAAAACGGTGCTAGAGTTAGATGTTGTTACCCTTTACAATTTGGCTGTGACGGTCATATTTTTTTTGAAACAAGGAAAATGGCTTGCCATATGTTTAAAAATATTGTAACAAATCCCAACCAAGGGAAATAACATCACTCTTACCGGCTACTTGAGCTTACCTTGAATTACAGAACCCAAGTGATTAGCCCCCACCAGCACCCACAAACTTATTTTTAAACTAGCAGACCAAATGGCTCTAAATTTTCATAAAAAGTCTGCATGACCATGACAGATTTGGATTCTGACATTTGGAACTCACGAGTAAAAAGCCTATCCTAGGTGGTGTTGACTTAATTACTAGTCAACAAATGATTCCGCCTACTAGCCGTGGGATTTACACCCAACATCTGTCGTGTATCTTCTATCTCTTGTCTTCTTCTTCTAGCCGCCTGAACCAAACCACCTCGTCGGTTTCACCTGCTGCCGCCTCCCACAGCTGGCTAAGCCTCCGCCACCCTACCATACCCTCAAACGTAGGCCACTCCATTCCTTTCTTCCTCTACACGTCATGTTATTCTCCGGCGACGTCAGCCCCAACACGCACCCGCACCCGGACCAGTCAACCCTCGTACTCCCCTCCGCCTGTGAGTAGACTGGCGCATCTTCCCGCATGTAGATAGAGCGGCTAGTCATATAGGAGTGGTCAATATTGTGCACCACGACCAAGGCGGAGAGGAAAACGAGAGAACTACATAATTAATGCATGAGTTTAATTAGGGTAGTTTGTAAAGTACGAGATACATTCCTCCAATCGTAAAATGCCTTGGTTGATGAGATTTGAGATTTGAGCCCTATAAACCGGAAGGGAGATTTGAGATTTGAGATTTGAGATACTGCACGCGGTGTAGTCTATCCACTTGTTGGAATCTCTAGAAAGACTTATACCGCATGATTCTTTGCTTCTTCTTACTACTATGTACTACTTCGCCGACATGTGGGACAACCAGCAACATCCGGGTCGACGTAATACGTGTCATGCACCAGATTAGAGTGCGGAACGGAAGGGGGCATCACCCCGGTCGTACTGCCTGGCCCTGTTTGGATACTCTAACTCAGTTAAAGGTTAGAGTTAGATTCTAATCCTGAACTAACCCTGAAGTAACTCTAGCGAAAGAGGTGTTTGGATGACAGGGTTATATGGAGCACGGATATGGCGAGGTGCCTTCATGGGCAGTGCGAGAGGGAGGTAGGCAGAAGACGAGAAGCTTCGAGGAAGTGGGGAGGGATCTGCTGCAGGGAGAGTGAGAGAAAAATGTGTTTTTTAGTGTCCCGAGAAGAACTAACCCAAATAAGCACCTCTTGGTTGGGTTAGATTTTTTTTGGGTTAGTTTAGATCAACTAACCCAAACTAACTCTAACACGTGGATCGAAACAGTAACCCAAACTAACCCTCCTGTTTGGATATTTTTGGGTTAGTTGAGTTCAAACTAACCCAAACTAACTCTGACACATGGATCCAAACAGTAACGCACCGTCAAATCGCACAGCCCGACCTTTCCAGCAGTAAGTAAGTTGAATCTGCTAGTCCCTCACCCTCCTCGCCTCTCTGTTAAACCGCCTAAGCGAAAACTGCCGCGCGTACTGCCCGGGAAAAGCCCCGCCCTCAACTTTTAACTACGCGAAAATAGTTCGATCTTGTTCGTTCTATATAAATACTAGTACTGCATGTTTATTCACCCGTGGGGTTGTTCAATGAATGGAGGGCCTGGAAGCACAAGTGAACAATACTACTACTAGTAGTAGTAAGTAGGACTCGTATAGGTAGTCACCTTAAATAGAGAGTTTCTTTTCTTTAACGCCACGTACACAAATTGAAATGCTTGTTGTGGAGAGAAAAAGATAATCACTCCAATATATATGTACGCAGGGGCCTGAGCGCTTGGTTTACTAGGGTTGCTCTCTTCATTCTCTCATCCTCTCCTGATATAAACAAGACAGCGGTAGCGACATTTTCTCTCTGCTCACCGCTGGTCACAGATTCGGACGGATCCCTTCGGCTAGTGTGTGTAGAAGACTAGGTGCATCGTTCACGCAGTCATCACCGGCGAGGGCGGAAACCCACAGCTGCCGGATGGGCCCGATCCTCTGCCCGTGTCGTTCTCTCCGACACAGCGCCGGCTCGGGAGGTCCTTCGACCCTTCTTCCTCCCTGCCATATTGTCCGCAGATCCGCCCTGCCGCCACCGACATCCCGACGACCCTCAAGTATAAGTTCTTCAAAAGCGGCCTTCCTCTACTGCCCCAGCTCCCCACGTGTCTGCATGTGCATCTTTTTCTACTCCCATCAGCTCTTCCAAAGCCACCTAAATTTTTAGTACTATTAGAGGTAAAGCGACTTCATGCATTCGAATCTAGGGCTTTGTTCAAACAACGAAAAAAGGGGGGAAAGTTGTAGCATGAATCTAGGACTTGATTGAAAGAGGAAATAATATGGTGAAAGTAGTAGAGACCGGATACCCAACCTGTCGTGGGTTTGTCACGGCAGATGTCCTAGCAAAAGGACTTAGTCGTGGAGCCATCGCAACGGGTTAACTCGAAGGGGTTAAAGCGGACACAGGGACACAGAGAGTTTATACTAGTTTGGCCCCTTCGATGAAGGTAAAAGCCTACGTCCAGTTTGTGATGGAATTGATGGGGTTTCGATGACTAGGGAGCAAACAAGCTTCGCCTAAGTCTCGAGTTGTGGTTGTCTGTCTCTGAACCGCTGTCGGGTCGTCCCCTTATATACACGGGTGACGCCCGTTGGTTCATAGAGTCCCAATCTCCGGTTCATACTCGTATCCAAGTTGGTCTCTCCTTATTCCTAACTTACAATACAAGTTTACATACAAGCCGGTTTACGGCTACAAGTGTTGAACCGACTACGGCCTTGGGCCTTTATCTAGCTTCTTGGGCTTTAACACTCTTGAACTACTGATGAAGTTAATCCGGCCCAGGCAGGCCGGTTTACGCCCAGTAGTAATATCCCCAACATTAGGCCCCAGATTGATTTGAATGTGTTCCTGTCAATCCTTAGCAGAAATCTTCATCTTCAACATCTTCTTGTAATTGCTGAACCGTCTTGACGTCATCTTCTCCAATTGCTGTTAAACCGGGGTGACATCATCTGTCATAAAGAAAGTATCCATAATACCTCTTCATTTTCATAAGTTTGCGAAAATCGAGGCGACAGCTCCGTTCCGTGGCCCCTGGTTTGTCGCGCCGGACACATGTCTTTTGCCTTATAAATAGGACCGAAGGGTCATTTCCTTTTTCTCCTTCGTGCCTTCTCCTCTTCGTCTTCCTCGCGTCGTTAGCTTCGGAGCTCCGCCGCCGCCATCGCCTCCAGTCTTGACCTTAGCCGCTGCATCGACCTGAACGTACCAGAGAAACTGCGGTGACCGTCCGCATCCTCCTCAGCTCCAGTAAGTCCTCTGTTCTTCTTAACCTAGATCTATTCTAGGGTTCGCTGTTCTTGTGATGTTCATCGACTGCTCCTGTTCATGCATTAACCTCCGTAAGGATCTGTAAACCTTGTACTAAATACCACTTAGCTTTTCGTATCCACCTATAGTCTCGTGTTCAAGTTCGTGGATCTCATCTGTTTATCTGCCCATTGATTCACTTCAGCTCTGTTTTGAGGACTTTAAATATATTTTTTCTGTTTTTCTGAAGTTGCCTCAGATCCATTGCTGCAACAGAACTTTTTTGAAACCTGTTTCTTCATACTTAGCCATTTCGCAACCTCCAGTGCTTTCAGTATTTAGATCGGGCGGTTTAACTTACCATAGGAAAAGTTAATAAACCGATATATACCATTAGTCCCCTTATTGAACCGCTAGGATCCTTTAGCCATAATACATCGCTTCATAGAGCTTCAGTTTAAATACAACTATCCTCGGTTTAACATTGATCATATCAGCGTATATTTTGTACCCAACACAATCTTGAGCCGGAATCACTTTATCTTGTAGACTCCACCATGGCTAAACAAGTATATGAGTGCAACTGGGTGCCTTCTCATGTCACAGAGACACAGCTGAACAACTTAGTCCTGACTGGCGCTTTAAGCAGCAGAAATACCATCCATTGGAGGGTCCCAGGCAAAGAATGTCCTCCCACACCTCAGGAAGGAGAGGTGGTAGTTTTTGCGGATGACTTAGCCCGAGGTTTTAACCCGCTCGGTTCAAAATTCTACCGGGATGTCTTGGCTAACTTCCAACTCCGTCCGCAAGATATTGGCCCCAATTCTGTCACCAACATATGCCATTTCCAAGTGCTCTGTGAAGTGTTCTTTCAAGAGGAACCCACAGTCGAGTTATTCCGAGATTGCTTCCATCTGAACCGCCGCACAAAATTTACTGATGGTTCCAATATGGAATTGGGCGGTATGGCGATTCAGAAGCGGAAAGAGGTTACTTACCCTCATGCAAAACTACACAACCATCCTCAAGAATGGAATCAAACATGGTTTTATTGCAAAGACACCTCCCCTACTAATGAAAATCCCTTGCCTGGTTTTCGTCCGAAACGGCTTAGCAACACGCACCCCTTTCCACAGAGGTTGTCGGCCAAAGAGAGGAGTAAATATGCTCCCCAACTGTCGAAGCTCAGAGCCTTTATGGCCAACGGTTTAACAGGAGTTGATCTCGCCCGTTGCTGGATATCCTGGAGTGTACTGCCCCTCAGTCAACTCTCCGGTTTGATGTGTGAATATACGGGCAGTGTTAACGATCCGCTGCGGCACGTGAACATCCAGCTTACTGATGAAGAAGTCACAGAAGCTGTGAAGAAAATCTTGAACGAACCGGAGTACGTCTGCGCCCGTACCGGCCTGCTTCCTTTCTGCGCCACCAACAAACCGCCAGCTGTAAGTCTGAATTTTCCCTTTCACTAATTCTGATATTATTACATTTGCTTATTATTTGACACCAATATCTGTTGACGCAGGGTGATGATCCGTTTTGGAGCAAGAAGCTCCCACAAGAGAAGGCAGACAAACCGGAAAGGCCGACCCGGCCCAAGACAAAGGTCCTTAAGAAGCCTGCTCACAAAAGGAAAACCACCGCATCCTCTGATCCGCCCGCTGATGATGATGTGGGTAATTCGGACCTTGAGGCAGAACTTGATTCACTTGGTTTGCTTTTTACACACCTTATTGATGATAATATTTGTCAGGATGATGCCGAAGCTAGCCATGCTGATGATGCAGAGGTAATTACTCTTTCTTCTGATTCGAGTCTTCTGCCTTCACGAAAAATCCGTCAGGCAAACCGAAAATTTAAATTTTCTCATCCTCTTGCTTACTTGGATCCCAACTTTCTTATGAAGACCCAACAGCATGAGGTGCGCCGCACAACTTGGCACAGCGGCCAGGTAGTTACATCCGCTGGTTTACCGAACAGTCTGGTTCGAAGACGTCGTTCAGAGGTCTCTAATTATGTGGTTGGTACTTCAATTTCTGTACCGTTTGTTAAACCATATAACTGTCTGAATATAGGCTGAGCTGAAGACCAAAGAAAATCAACTCGCCGAAATTCAAGAGAACTTAAAATCCCAACTGGCTAAAACCTCCAAAGCAAAAGAGGAGTTGACCAGCGCTTCAAGCGTCATGGAACAGATGAAGGAAGGTTTTAAGAAAGATCGGGCGGATTGGACCACTGAGAAAAACGCTTTGATCAAGAAGATTGAAACTGCTGAAGCTGCCCTTAAACCGGTGACAGATGAATTGACCAGCGTAAAGCGACAAGTGCATGCAATGACTGCCGCCATCTTTGGTAAGCGTCCTTTGACTTCTGTGATCATTTTGATTTTCTTATGATAAGTCCGGTTTGTGAAATGCTCTATCATGTTGCAGGCACCCGCATTAGCCACTTGGGGTCAGATGTTCGGATGAAATTGAAAGCTGCCTACACATTAATCGAACAGCTGTATACTGGAGCACAGCGGATCATCTCGACTGCGTCACATAACAATCCAGCACCCACGTTAATCCAAGATACTCTGAAGAGATTGTCAATGCTTCCCGCTCGGATTGAAGAGCTGAAAAAATCTGCTGCTCGAACCGGTGCCATCAATGCTTTAATCCGAGCAAAGGCATGGGTGCCAGACTTTGATCCTGTTGAAGCAACTCAGGGCTATCCCAGTTTCAAGGAAGACGGGTCAGAATTTAATGAAGATGATCTGAGAGCAATAAACCGGGCGGTGCGTCCTCTGGCTTGTCAATTGGTAGAAGAAGCAGATTTGACGCATTACCAAGCTTAATATAACAATCAGAACAAGCGTGTGGCTGCACCAGTTCCCGAAGCGGAAAATCTGATCCCACCAATCCGTAAGCATACTTATGCTCCTGATATTGAACCGTCTTCACTGATCCATGATGAAGCTGTTTTTCAAGCTTTAATGGGAATCGACTGGACCACTGTTGACTTCCAGCCGCTGGGTAGGGCAGAAGAAGCTGAAGTGGCGCAGGACGAGCCGCGACCCTCAGATCAAGGCGGTGATCAAGCTTGAACCGGAGATCGGTTTAATAGGCTGTCTTGTTATATTCTGTCAGAAAACAATGATCTTATTTGGGCACCATGTTGCCTTGTAATAGGATAGCCAACACTTTTGTTTCTGAGATGCCGTCGTGCATCAGTGCTGATACTTTTGTTTGAAAGATCGAAACTGCCAATCTATATCTCCTGCAATCATAAAATCTTAAACTACCAGGGCGGTTGTACCGCCAGCCGGTTTATGAATTTCGTATACATGCAAGGAGATTGACATATTTGATCAAATTTTGTGATACAAAATACCTGCCATCATTGGGCACGAAGTAGGCTTAGCCAATCTTGAAGCGGCGGTTTGATAAACCTGCACCGTCATGGGAGAAAACAACTCCTGTATATACAATGCCGGTTTACTATGTAAACCGTGCATGGTCATAATAAACATTTTGTTACTCCAAAAAAGGATGTTAACAGAAAAGGTCAAACCGGGTAAATAATCTCCGGTTTAAAAATGGTCCGTGTTCCTCCAATTTGACAGCTTGAACCGGTGTAAGATGTTGTCGGTTTAAAAATGCAACTAAGATAAAACAATAATTTATCAAGAAAAATATTGAAGCAAAGGCAATGATAAAACCGTTTGCAAAAAAGAGGCTTTACTGAGCCGATCAGATGGCGTTACCATGGTCATACACGACCAAGATCCCAATAGGCGTAGCTATGGTTCAAGTCAGCCAGGTCCCCAAATGAAACCGTGGCATTATGTCGATCAAGTGGCATGGCAATGGTTCGGGTTCGACCAAGCCCCCAAGTGACTCTATGGCCTTTAGGCCGATCAAGAGGCGTGACTGGTTCAGACTTGACCATGTCCCCAAGTGATCTGGTGGCTTTCGCCGATCAAAAGGTGTTGCATCGGTTCAGACATGACCGAGCCCCCAAGTGATCTGGTGGCTTTCGCCTGTCAAAAGGTGTTGCATCGGTTCAGACATGACCGAGCCCCCTAGTGATATTTATGATTTTTGCAAGGGGTAAACCGGAGGCCGCTTTAAAACAGAACAACTCCATGTAGCCACACATGATGTAAAAGAACAGATACCCCGCTTTAGCTGAGGATCCGGTTTATTGTATTTATAATATATACACTGTCATAATATGTACATAAGCAGAGCCAATGGCTCAAGTATAGTAAGGCCGAAGATGAGCTATGTTCCACGGCCTGTTGGTCTCCTCTTCTGATTTGCGTGAGTCTTTTCGCTCTCGAATATCGATCAGATAGTATGACCCGTTGTGCAGATTCTTGCTGACCACGAAAGGTCCCTCCCAAGGTGGGGATAACTTATGCATATCAGTTTGATCTTGAATTAGCCGAAGCACCAAATCTCCTTCTTGAAAGGTTCTGGTTCTGACTCGAAGACTATGATAGCGACGAAGATCCTGTTGGTAAATCACCGAGCGGGCAGCTTCTATCTCTCGCTCTTCATCCAACCGGTCCAAAGCGTCTTGTCGAGCCGTCTCATTGTCCGCTTCAACATAAGCTGCAACACGAGGTGAATCGTGACAGATATCGCTAGGGAGAACCGCCTCCGCTCCATAAACCATGAAGAACGGCGTGTATCCTGTTGATCTGTTGGGTGTGGTATTAATGCTCCACAACACGGAGGGAAACTCTTCTACCCAACAACCTGGCGTCCTTCGCAAAGGAACCATGAGCCGTGGCTTGATGCCTCTCAAGATCTCCTGATTAGCTCTTTCTGCTTGACCATTGGACTGTGGGTGCGCCACTGATGAAACGTCAAGGCGAATGTGCTCTCGTTCACAGAACTCTTTCGTGGCACCCTTGGATAAATTGGTACCATTATCTGTGATGATACTGTGTGGAAAGCCAAACCGGAAAATCACCTTTTTGATGAACTGAACCGCTGTGGCTGCATCACACTTGCTAACAGGCTCTGCCTCCACCCACTTTGTAAATTTATCAACCGCCACCAGGAGGTGGGTCTTTTTATCCTTGGACCTTTTGAAAGGCCCAACCATATCCAGCCCCCAAGTTGCAAACGGCCAAGTAATTGGAATCATCCTCAATTCTTGAGCCGGTACGTGAGCACGTCTTGAGAACTTTTGGCAACCATCACATCGTCTGACCAGATCCTCCGCATCAGCATGGGCAGTTAACCAATAAAAACCGTGGCGGAACGCTTTAGCCACTAAAGATTTTGAATCCGCGTGGTGACCACAATCCCCTTCGTGGATCTCACGCAAAATTTCATAGCCTTCCTCAGGAGATACACAACGTTGAAATGCTCCTGATACACTGCAATGGTGCAACTCGCCATTGACGATTGTCATGGACTTGGACCGCCGTATTATTTGTCTGGCCAGAGTCTCATCCTCTGGTAACTCGCCCCGGTTCATGTACGCCAGGTAAGGAAGTGTCCAATCCGGAATGACGTGAAGAGCTGCCACCAACTGAGCCTCCGGAGCAGGAACAGCCAAATCCGCTTCACCAGGAAGTTGAACCGATGGGTTGTGCAGCACATCGAGTAAAACATTGGGTGGCACTAGTTTATGCTGTGAGCCCAGCCGGCTTAAAGCGTTTGCCGCCTCATTCTTCCGACGGTCCACGTGGTCCACCTGATAGCCCTTGAAGTGACCTGCGACAATATCAACCTCACGACGATATGCAACCATGAGTGGGTCTTTAGAATCCCAAGTACCAGACACCTGTTGAGCCACTAGATCCGAGTCACCGAAGCACTTAACCCGGCTTAAATTCATCTCTTTAGCCATCCGGAGACCATGGAGCAAGGCTTCATACTCAGCTGCATTGTTAGTACAAGGGAACATTAAGCGGAGAACATAACAAAACTTGTCACCTCGCGGGGAAGTTAATACGACTCCAGCCCCCGAGCCCTCCAATTGCCGTGATCCATCAAAATGAATGGTCCAATATGTGTGATCCAGCTTCTCTTCAGGGACCTGCAGCTCCGTCCAATCATTGATGAAATCGACAAGTGCTTGGGACTTCACCGCCGTCCGAGGCACGTATTTCAAACCGTGCGGCCCCAGCTCTATAGCCCACTTGGCAATCCGTCCCGTCGCTTCCCGGTTCTGGATGATATCACCCAAGGGGGCAGAGCTGACCACTGTGATGGGATGCCCTTGGAAATACTCTTTCAGCTTCCGGCTTGCCATGAAAACTCCATATACCAGCTTCTGCCAATGTGGATACCTTTGTTTGGATTCAATAAGCACCTCGCTAATATAATAAACCGGACGTTGAACCGGATGCTCTTTGCCTGCCTCCTTCCGCTCCACCACAATAGCTATGCTGACCGCGCGAGCATTAGCAGCAACATATGGGAGCAATGGCTCCTTGTCAATGGGAGCGGCGAGCACGGGCGGATTGGCCAATTGCCGCTTCAAGTCTTCAAACGCCTGATCAGCAACAGGACTCCAGACGAATTGATCTGTCTTCTTTAACATCTGATATAAGGGGATTGCTTTCTCACCAAGGCGGCTGATAAATCGGCTTAACGCGGCAATCCGGCCAGCCAAACGTTGAACGTCATTGATACACTTCGGTTTAGCCAAGGAGGTGATGGCCGTAATCTTCTCCGGATTAGCCTCAATTCCCCTGTTGGACACTAGAAAACCCAACAGCTTGCCTGCCGGTACACCGAAGACACATTCGGCCGGATTGAGCATCATCTTATACGTCCTCAGGTTATCAAATGTCTCCTTAAAATCATCCACCAAAGTCTCCTTCTTCCTTGACTTAACCACAATATCATCCACGTAAGCATGCAGATTGCGGCCAATCTGTTTGTGAAGACAATTTAGCACACACCGTTGATAGGTTGCCTGGGCACTCTTGAGCCCGAAAGGCATTGATACATAGAAAAAGGCTCCAAAGGGAGTTATGAACGTTGTCTTCTCCTGGTCCTTAATTGCCATTTTGATCTGATGATAGCCGGAATACGCATCGAGAAAACTTAAACGCTCGCAACCCGCCGTAGCATCAATAATTTGATCAATACGAGGGAGGGCAAAAGGATCTGCTGGACAAGCTTTATTAAGATCAGTGTAATCCACACACATGCGCCAGGTGCCGTTTTTCTTAAGAACCAGCACCAGATTAGCAAGCCACTCAGGGTGGAAAACTTCAATGATGAAGCCAGCCGCTAGGAGCCTGGCCACTTCTTCTCCAATAGCCTTGCGTCTTTCTTCGTTGAACCGGCGGAGGAACTGTTTCACCGGTTTGTATTTAGGATCCACATTAAGAGTGTGCTCAGCGAGTCACCTCGGTACACCTGGCATGTCAGAAGGCTTCCATGCAAAAATGTCCCGATTCTCACGGATGAACTCGATGAGCGCACTTTCCTATTTCGGATCCAAATTGGCGCTGATGCTGAACTGCTTGGATGAATCGCCAGGTACGAAGTCAACAAGCTTAGTATCAGCTGTCGGTGTGAACTTCAGGGCCGGATCATGCTTCGTGGTAGGCTTTTTCAAAGGAGTCACGTCCGCCGGATCAACATTGTCCTTGTAATACTTCAGCTCCTCGGTGGCACAAACCGATTCTGCAAAAGCCGCATCTCCTTCTTCACATTCCAAAGCGACCTTACGGCTTCCGTGAACCGTTATAGTCCCCTTATGACCCGGCATTTTGAGCTGCAAGTACACATAACAGGGCCGTGCCATGAATTTGGCATAGGCCGGCCGCCCAAACAGGGCGTGATAGGGCTTTGAATTTTTACCACCTCAAACGTCAGCGTCTCTGATCTGGAATCATGATCATCTCCAAAGGCCACTTCCAGTGCTATTTTACCAACGGGGTATGCTGACTTGCCAGGTACCACACCATGGAAAACCGTATTCGACGGTCGGAGATCTTTATCTATTAGCCCCATGCGACAGAAGGTTTCATAGTATAGGATGTTAATACTGCTAACCCCATCAATGAGTACCTTGGTGAACTTATAACCTCCCACCTGAGGCACCACCACCAAAGCCAGTTGACCCGGATTGTCAACCCGGGGAGGGTGATCCTCTCTACTCCATATGATTGGCTGCTCCGACCAGTGTAGATATCGGGGCATGGCTGGTTCAACAGAATTAATTGCCCGCTTCTGGACCTTCCGGTCTCGCTTGTCCAAGCTAGTGGTGAATACGTGATATTGCCCACTATTCAATTGCTTCGGGTTGCTCTGGTAACCCGACTGCTGCTGTTGCTGATTGTAACCACCCTGGTTATTCTGATGATTCTGATTGTTATGTCCGCCCGGATTACCATTAAATCCTGAACCGGAATTTCCTCCATCGTAACCCGGCCCGGATCCAGAGCCACCGCCGGAGCTAGGATCATACCGGAAAGCATTGGAGCTCTTGAACTCCTGCATAATGTAGCAATCCTTCCAAAGGTGGTTTGCTGGCACCTCCTTCGTCCCATGCTTCGGACAGGGCTGGTTCAATAAATAATTCAGGCGGTCCGGATTAGGACTAGGTGCTCCACTGCGATTCTGCGATTTACCCTTACGTCGCTAGCCCTTGTCCTGCGCGTTAGTATTAGCCACAAAGTCCATGTTGCCATCCGCTTTACGCTTTCCTCCACCACCATTACCTGCTGAGTAATGCTGCTGACCTTTGGAGTTGCTATTCTTCTTTCCCTTCCCTGTCTTTTCATCATCAGACTCGGGATCCTTGGTACTATCAGAATCAGCATACTTTACCAAAGCGGCCATGAGAGTCCCCATGTCAGTGCAATGGCGCTTCATCCGCCCTAACTTCAACTTCAGGGGTCCAAACCGGCAATTGCCTTCCAAGGTTATAACTGCGGTGTCAGCGTTGATGCGGTCTGATGAATGCAGAACTTGTGAGACCCGGCGCACCCAATGAGTAGTTGATTCTCCTTCCTCCTGGACACAGGCAGCTAAATCCACTGTCGACATAGGCTGCTTACACGTGTCTTTGAAATTATTGATGAACCGGGCTCGCAACTGGGCCCATGAACTGATAGAATTGGGTGGCAAGCAATTTAACCAGGTACGGGCCGTCCCTTCCAGCATCATGGTAAAATACTTTGCACATGACGCATCATCCACATCAAGCATCTCCATGGCCATCTCATAGCTCTCCACCCATGTTTCTGGAGGTTGATCCGCCGTATAGTTTGGTACCTTGCGCGGGCCCTTGAAATCCTTAGGCAGGAGCACATTGCATAAAGCGTGGACAAGGCAGGGCACCCCAACGCGCCAGACGTAAGCCCAGGTTCAATCAAAGTGGTTGGACGAACTGGCGTGAGCTGACGAGCTTGATGCTGTGCCGCTAACTCGGCCTCCCTGCGCGCTCGGGCCCGGTCCACCACCTCCTGAGCATTGTCGACACCACCGGCCGGATTGTTGCCACGGGGCGCTCCACGCCGTGCATTACTTGACATAGCTGGTTCCTCCATATGCCTGCTATAACTCCGGCTTGGACGTGGGGTGGAATGAATCCGGTCGCGGCTGTATGAATACGCTTCCTGTTGGACCAAAGCGGTCCTAAGGAGCTCCTTGACCCGACGCGTCTCTATCGCCTGCAATGAATCACCTTCAACTGGAATAGCCTCCAACCGTGCCGCAGCTGCAACAAGGTTATCCAGCGGATTGGAGTAGTGACCCGGAGGTGTGGGCACAGCCTGCGGTACACCCGTATTATGACGGGGCAGATCTATTAAACGGGGCTGGACCGGCGCGCCTGTGCCAGGTGCCTCCGCCCGGTTTACCACCGGCGGATTACTGGTTCCCGCTCCAGGGGTGTTGAAAAGGTCCCTTGCTTCAAAAACTGAAGTCAAACGAGATCGGTACTTCCTCCTCATGACTTCCTGTGATGCGTTCTGATCCAGCATGAGCTTGTAAGCTTGCGCGTCCAAAGCGGCCCGTTCCGCAGTCATCCTGACCTCTTCAGCTGCCAGATCTGTTTTGGCCTGAGTGATCTGCTCCCTCACCTTTGCGATCTATGCATGATGAGCATCCTGATCCACCTGGTTAGCCTCTGCCTTGAGCGCAGCCAACGCATCGAACAGATCGGATAGAACTTGAGCCGGCGAGCGCACAGAGCCTCCTGCCCCGGCAGCCGTTGCCGCTGCTGAACCGGAAACCATTGTTGCGGCCGTCGATGAATGAAGCGCTGCTTGTGTACCGGCCATGAATATTCCAACCCGGTTGGGGAGATCAGAGGGGTCCGGAATACTGTCGCCATCGGAACAACCCCCAATCCGGCCATCTTGTAGCTGATACAAAGACTCAGTTTCTCCGGTTGATGACTCGTCGCCAGAGTAAACGACGGTTTCGCCGCCAGATCCTGATCCATCCTCATAGCTTCCTCCATGGATGACTCCCACAAAGGCACGTTTCACGGCCGGTTTAACCCGGGCCGGTCGCGCACGCTGAGCTGTCTCGACGAGGTCGGTGCAGGTGTCCAGCTCAGGGCCCGGTTCACCGATCTTGCCGATGAAGACGTGTATGCCACCAAAGGGGACCTGGTACCCGTACTCAATCGAGCCGGCCTCGGGGCCCCAGCCTGCATCGTCGATGTAGATCTTGCCGCGACGACTCTTGGTCACCCGGCCCACGACGTATACCTCGAGTTCTTTGAAGCGGCCCTCCAAGAACTTGAAACCATCGTGCGATAGCCCCACGGTGGGCGCCAACAGTCGTGGGTTTGTCACGACAGATGTCCTAGCAAAAGGACTTAGTCGTGGAGCCATCGCAACGGGTTAACTTGAAGGGGTTAAAGCGGACACAGGGACACAGAGAGTTTATACTAGTTCGGCCCCTTCGATGAAGGTAAAAGCCTACGTCTAGTTTGTGATGGAATTGATGGGGTTTCGATGACTAGGGAGCAAACAAGCTTCGCCTAAGTCTCGAGTTGTGGTTGTCTGTCTCTGAACCGCTGTCGGGTCATCCCCTTATATACACGGGTGACGCCCGTTGGTTCATAGAGTCCCAATCTCCGGTTCATACTCGTATCCGGGTTGGTCTCTCCTTATTCCTAACTTACAATACAAGTTTACATACAAGCCGGTTTACGGCTACAAGTGTTGAACCGACTACGGCCTTGGGCCTTTATCTAGCTTCTTGGGCTTTAACACTCTTGAACTACTGATGAAGTTAAACCGGCCCAGGCAGGCCGGTTTACGCCCAGTAGTAATATCCCCAACACAACCAGTCTCTTGGTTGAAAAGGGAAATAATGGGAAAGCGCAGTACAAACTTCATAAGGAACATATCTATTATTGGTTGAAAAAAGGATAGAAAGTGGCGGCTGGTGGACAAGTCAACAGAGTATGTCCAGGATTAGATTTGTTTCCCTCACATAGTAAAAGGTCTCCAGGATTAGAATTGCTGCCCTCACATAGTAAAAGGTCTCAGGATTAGATTTGCTGCCCTCACATAGTAAAAGGTCTCCAGGATTAGATTTGGTGCCCTCACATAGTAAAAGGTCTCCAGGATTAGATTTGCTGCCCTCACATAGTACATGGTCTCCAGGATTAGTTTTGCTGCCCTCATGCTGTTGTTAATGTAAGGGCGCATGTAAAATGAAGCGATCACACTGTTACCCTAGGGACATGTCTAACCAGTGTTATTGTTAATCTAATGCCTCCAGTGATAAGATCCAATTAAACTGTGTTACAAATGACACTCCTGTTGTTTCCCCCAGTATGATAAGTAAGTTGCTCCTTTACGCTGCTGATTGTCCTGGTGTCCCCACGGTCCCATGCCCTTAAACCAACTCTTTAGCTGTTGTTGATTCACTGTATCTGGTAAACAAGCAATGCCACCATTAAAGTAATCCCATATTTGAGGAATCTCATTGTTGATCGTAATGCTTCTAGTAACATGAAGCATAGCTGACATTTTAAAATTTCTACTGTCCTTACGTGATTGCCATGAACATAATTAAGATGCTTCTTTTCATTTCGTATATGTTTCGTATATTCTTATTGACCAGCAACTATTTACTTTGTATCTTTTTGTGCAGATAGGGATATCCATTTCACTTTCTTTCTATTGTGACCTTTTGGTGAACTGCACAAAACACTATTTTTGGAATGAGTGTCTTGTGCAGTTCAACTAAAATGTCACGTGGGCAACATCTCTCAATTTTGGTGGAACTGCACAAAATGGTGATTGGAGTTTCCAAAATCTCCGTCAAGTTCTGCTGGTAATCTCGTGCAACATTTTATTAGCCTTCGCAAGATGAGCCGTCACTGTCACCACAATGGCACTTTATTTTAGTGGAACTGCACAAAAGAATAAGAAAATTATAGTTGCACCTTACATGAGCCGGACATCCAACCTTAATGTTCCTCAATTTTAGTGCAACTACTAAAGAAGAACCTGCTAGCTCACGAGAGCAAGTACTTCTTGCTAGATGAATGATGCAATCTTTGCTTCATTTTAGGTGAACTGCAGAAAAAGGCGCATGAATTGAATCATGGAACTGCAGGCAGGCCTCATCCGAGTGGAGCTGCAGGTTGAGTAAAGGAGGCCACTATTAAAGTGAAATCATGCTCTCCTTGTTTGTGCTGTGCAAACAGGAATACTCAACTACAGATGTTGTGATGGTCAAGAGCATTCGCCAAGTTCTTCGATTGTATGACATGGCTAGCCAAGATGGATTTAATCCCGATATTCACTTTATCAAAAGGCTCTAAGGGGTTGGTTCTGAATCTTGCAAGCTGGGAATCAATGAGATGTGTAGACATCTTTGTTGTACTTATTATTTGAATCTTATTTGTTGGTTCTGAATCTTGCAAGCTGGGAATCAATGAGATGTGTAGGCATCTTTATTGTACTTATTATTTGGATCTTATTTGTTGGTTTTGAATCTTTCAAGCTGGGAATCAATGAGATGTGTAGGCATCTTTGTTGTACTTGTTATTTGGATCTTATTTTTTGGTTCTGAATCTTGCAAGCTGGGAAACACGGCATGATGATGTAGAGGACAACAATCATAACAAACAGTTCAAACTTGGTAGTATTATCTTTGTGGAAGTGCGACAAATGTGCTGATCGTGTCCGTCCTGAGAATAATAATTCTAATTATTGTGCATGTTGATCCTGTGGCACTGACAGAACGAGCCAAAGAATTGCTTGTTTTAAGTATAAATTTCTATTAAAGCTAATTAAATTTAAGTAAAGTGACCACTAACTCTTGTTATTACAGTACCAATACAGACCCGCTTGTGAACCGACATGTGGCCGGAGTAGGTTTCTTAATGGAGGCGTTTGAATGCGCCGAGGGTGCATCTTCTGCCGGGCGTGTAGCGGACGAGGGAGGGGTAGTAACTGTTGTCTCTTGTAGACACTCAGTTTACTGTTGAATCCAGTTCCCCAAGCCCTGGAAAACGAACTACTGCCGCTGCCTACACACTCGTTCACTTGAAGAGACTCCAATGGCGATCCGAGGGGTGAGCCTGCTGGATATGGACTTCAGCAAGGAGTTCCCCTTTGATTTCGCCGTTCAGTCCTATGGCTGCACCAAGTTGAATGTGATGTACACCAACGATCCGGACTCGGTGAAGCTCTGCCTCACTGAGTTCAAGCAATACCTACAGGACGAGAAAGCACAAGGTTGCAGGACTAGACATTGTGCCCATCCATTCGTCTCCTGACAGGGACGAGCGGATCACCGTCGCCCAGGTATGTGTGCGGGACGAGGTTCTCATCTACCACTTCTGTAGGGCCATCAGAGGTTCTGGAGCATTAGCCCGTTTCATCGGCAGCGCCGACTGCACCTTCGCTACGGTGGAGAGAAGGAAGAACGCGACGATTCGGCCATCTGGTGCAACAAGCCTGTCAACATCCAGAAGCAATACAAGATCATCAGCAACGGGCAGGAGAAGGACTCCGTGGTTGACCTCGCCGAGACCATCATCGACCCCTGATACGGCAACATGAAAGAAGACACCAATACCAAGGACTTGAACACGTGGGAGGTACCTCTGAATCTAGCCTATATAACCTACGCGGCCAAGGACGCATACGCATGCTACGCCTTGTACAGGAAGACCTTGGACATGAGGGCGTGTCTGCTGCCTGTAACCGACAAGTACACAGACAACCGCAGCGTCATGATCAAGTGTGCCAGGAAGGTCTAGATGTTGTACTTTATCTGTTTATAAGCACCTTTATCATCTAAGTGTTTCATGCATTAGCCTATGTGTCGTAATTATCTGGTTTGTCCGAAATATTTCTTTTAAGAACCCATTAACCTGTTTTCTTTTTTAGTGGCTATTTGCTTATGTATGTAACTAGTTTACTTGTCCGTTAAAAAAACTAGTTCACTCGGCTGCCGTGCTTTGAATCTCCTTCATCCCTACAGATTCCCCTCCTTAGGTGGACCCAGCAGGTCTCGTACACAGACATATGGGACCAACCACCTATCCATTTGTATTTCTTTATTTTGTTCAATCTTTCATCCTCTTCCTATACAGTGGCTGGCCATCATAGTCAATGGCGTTGGCCAGGCCATCCCTCTACAACCACACATTGTCCGGCGGTGGCAGCTCCACCGGCCCACCCTGCACCCGAACAAGTCAACCCTCGTACTCCTCTCCGCCCGCGTCTTCCCCCGCTCCGGTTCGTTCGGTCCGAGGTCTCGACGTCGTCCTCCGCCTTGGTGCTCTAGCCGCGGCGCCGCCGTCTGTCGTTCCCAACAGGGTCAACAAAACAAGAGGAATCGGGAGACAACTGTTCGTCGAGAGGCTGACAGTCCCGGGCCCACCAGGTCCATGGCCTAGGTTTTATTGTTTAACATGGGCAGCCCACAACATGTTTCAACATTTTTTGGCTCCAGCAGGTATCAAGCGGCCTCTGGGCCTCCCAACCTAGCTTGTCTATAACATCAGCAGCCCAAGTTATGTTTGTTTTTTCAAGACGACGAACAACTCGGTTCTATTTTTCGTTTTCATTAATCCTATATCTGAATTTTCTCCCACTTTCTTTTTTGATGTAAACTGAGTTTTCTCCCAGTACTTTTCCCTAGAACCAACTCAACTGTCCCACGTCTAGCCTAAAAAATAATAATACCCCACGTACTATTAACTCATCAAATTTAAATGATATTTTATTTCGTAAGTTGAAAGTTCTTACAAAATAATAATAATAATTGTTTATATATATCATGTGTTTATGTTTTTATAACATTTCTTCGTCTAGACCAACATGATATTTTCACCCAGCCCAGCAAGTTCGGGGATTTCTGGAAAAATGCAAATGGGCTTTAAATTCCACCATATATATAAACGGGTTGTATAGATGCTACATCATTGTTTCACCCAGCCCACCAAATGGACTAAAAAACAAATGGACTGGCTGACATGTGGGCCAGTAGGTCGAAGCCTAAGAAGGCGTTGGATTTACATCCAACGGCCGGCATTCTTCTTCAATCTCTCGTCTTCTTCCCCAGCGCTGCCGGGACCGCCTTCTCCAGCCTCCGGCGTCCAGCGGCGTTGTTTTGCGCTCCTCAGCAAAACGCTACCCCGCTGACTATCAGGCCATCCCTCCACTCCGCACCTCCTACTATTCTCTGTTGGGTGTAGGCCCACCCCGCACCCGAACTAGTCAAGTTTCCCACTCCTTTCCGTCAGCGACTCCACTGCTGCGTCTTCCCCAACTCTGGGTCGTTCCAGTCTGGGACCTCGCCGTCATCCACCGCCTCGGTGCGCTCGGCGCGGCGTGGTCAACATACGAGAGTCATCGGAAGAGGACTGTACGTGGAAAGCCTGACGGCTGGGACCCTGCTACCTCTTGAGCACTGCGTTGGATTTCCCCGAAGAGGAGAGGATGATGCAGCAAAGTAGCGTAAGTATTTCCCTCAGTTTTTGAGAACCAAGGTATCAATCCAGTAGGAGGCCACGCACGAGTCCCTCGTACGTACACAAAACAAATAGCTCAACGCAACCAACGTGATTAGGGGTTGTCAATCCCTTCACGGTCACTTACGAGAGTGAGATCTGATAGAGATGATAGATAATATTTTTGGTATTTTTGATATAAAGATGCAAGGTACAATAAAAGGTAAAGTAAAAAAGCGAAGCAATAATAAAGTGATAGGAGATTGATATGATGAGAATAGATCCGCGGGAAATAGATTTCACTAGTGGCTTCTCTCAAGAGCATAAGTATTCTACGGTGGGTGAACAAATTACTGTTGAGCAATTGACATAATTGAGCATAGTTGTGAGAATATCTAGGTATGATCATGTATATAGGCATCACGTCCGATACAAGTAGACCGACTCCTGCCTGCATCTACTACTATTACTCCACCCATCGACCGCTATCCAGCATGCATCTAGAGTCTTAAGTTCAAGAAAACAGAGTAACACCTTAAGCAAGATGACATGATGTAGAGGAATAAATTCATGCAATATGATAAATACCCCATCTTGTTATCCTCGATGGCAACAATACTATACGTGCCTTGCTGCCCCTACTGTCACTGGGAAAGGACACCGCACGATTGAACCCAAAGCTAAGCACTTCTCCCATTGCAAAAAAAAACAATCTAGTAGGCCAAACAAAACTGATAATTCGAAGAGACTTGCAAAGATAACCAATCATACATAAAAGAATTCAGAGAAGATTCAAATATTGTTCATAGTTAATTTTGATCATAAACCCACAATTCATCGGTCTCAACAAACACACCGCAAAAAGAAGATTACATCGTATAGATCTCCACAAGAGAGGGGGAGAACATTGTATTGAGATCCAAAAAGAGAGAAGAAGCCATCTAGCTACTAAATATGGACCCGAAGGTCTGAGGTAAACTACTCACACTTCATCGGAGGGGCTATGGTGATGATGTAGAAGCCCTCCATGGTGGATTCCCCTTCCAGCTGATCTCCGGAACAGGCCCCAAGATGGGATCTCGTGGGTACAGAAGGTTGCGGCAGTGGAATTAGGTTTTCGCTCCGTATCTGGTCATTTGGGGGTACGTAGGTATATATAGGAGGAAGGAGTACATCGGTGGAGCTTCGAGGGGCCCACGAGGCAGGGGGAACGCCCTAGTGGTGGCGCCCTCCACCCTCGTGACCACCTCGTGGCTTTCTTGACGGAGGGTCCAAGTCTCCTGGATCTTATCTGATGAGAAAATCACGTTTCCGAAGGTTTCATTCCGTTTGGACTCTCTTTGATATTTCGTTTGTTCGAAACACTGAAATAGGCAAAAAAACAGCAATTCTGGGCTGGGCCTCCGGTTAATAGGTTAGTCCCAAAAGTAATATAAATGTGGAAAATAAAGCCCAATATAGTCCAAAACAGTAGATAATATAACATGGAGCGATAAAAAATTATAGATACGTTGGAGACGTATCAGACCCACGAGGTCCATGGTCGCACGCAAGGAAAGTTCCTCCTTATTACGCACTGTACATGGACTGTACGTGGAAAGGGCTTCTATATTTCACGAAAAAATGTCCCCCCCCCCGGCTGACAGGTCGGACCCACCAGCTATATCTTCGCACGCAAGGAAGCGCCTCCTTATTACGCACAAAAAAAATGAATAGCCCCTGCTAGCTAGGACCCACCATAGTAGGTGGCTGACTTGTGGGCCTACTAAGTTGACGGGGACGGAGGGCTTTGTCAACTTAGTCAATATGAACGATTCTAGCTCCATTGACCGTATGATGTCCATCCAACGTCCATAGTGCTTCTTCAACCTCTGGTCTTCTTACTCCAGCCGCCCAAAGCAGCGCCGGTCATGCCGCGTGCTCCTGCCACCCGTGGCCAGCTGTGATGCCACAGAGGCCTCACCACCCCCTACTACTCCCACCGCTGGCCAGGGCATCCCTCTACTCACCCACACCCCCTGTTATTCCGCGGCGACGGCAGCCTCACGCCGCAGCCGAACTAGTGAACCCTCGTACTCCTCTCCGCGTGGGTATCCACTTCCGTGTCTTCCCCGGCTCCGCGTCGTCCTGTTCCTAGGCCTCACCGTCGTCCACCGCCTTGGTGCTCTCAGTGCGGCGTGGTCAATGTGGTGGAGAGGCCGTACGTGGAGAGGCTGACAGCTGGGTCCATGACCGCAGCTGGGTCCACGGCCACAACCCAGTTTTTTTGTGATTTGCCAAGTAAGTCGCTTTGTCAGGCCTGTTGGGCTGCAAATCTTTCAGGACGAGGAGAGCTTCATTCGGCTAGCCAAGAAAATGGCCTATCAGTAATGAGAAATGGGCTGTACATTTTTAAAACACATCAAACCGACAATTAGTTTCAAATTTCTTTTTTTCATTTCGAGATTTTAAATTGCATTGATTTTTATGCGTGGACAATTTGTTGGATTTTATATTGATATACATTTATTTTTAAAATCAGTTTGAATGTGACTCAAAATTTCGGGATTAAAAACAGTTTGGACCGCACCGTAATATGCAAACTTTTGTATAATTTTTTAACCATGGCCACAATATGGGTTGTCATGCGAACAAAAATAATATGGGCTCCAAAAAAAGCCCTAAGAATTAGCAAATGGGCTGTAAATTATTAGAAATAATGGCAGATGGGTTTTATGCTGTTTTCACTGATCTGAGGCTTTCCTAAAAAAGGTTGATGCACAAGTAGTAAATGTTGGATTTCCATCCAACGGCCGTCGTGCTTCTTCAATCTCTGCTCTTCCTGCTCCAGCCGCTCAAACAAGCGCCGGCGGGACTGCTTGCTCCCTCCTCCGCACAGCCGACTCTGCTGCCGCGCAGGCCTCACCGCCCCACCGTACTCCCATCGCTGGCCTAGCCATCTCTCTACTCACCCACACCTGCTGTTATTCTCCGGCGATGGCAGACGAACGAGTAAACCCTCGTACAGTAGTACTCCCCTCCGCGTGGGAAACAACTGCCGAGTCTTCCCTGCCTTCGTGTCGTTCCCTTCCTAGGCCTCGCCATCGTCCACCACTCTGGTGCTCTCGGCGCGGCCTGGTCAACGTGGTCAACAACCGACATGCATCTGAAGTGGACTATACATGGTGTGGCTGACAACTGGGTCCACGGCCGCACGCAAGGAAATGCCTCCTTATTAAGCACAAAATAATGATTCCTCCACCTGACATCTGGAGCCCACCGAAAGGGCCTCTGTATATCGCTAAAAGAATGTTACCCTCGCTGACAGCTTGGACCCACCAGCTATATCTTCGCACGCAAGGAAGTGCCTCCTTATTATGCACAAAAAATTGAATACTCCCCTGCTAGCTGGGACCTAGTATAGTGGCAGGCTAACTTGTGGGCCTACTAAGTTGACGGGGACGGAGGGCTTTCTCAACTTAGTCAATATGCATGATTCTAGCTCTAGTGACCGTACGATGTCCATCCAACGGTCGTAGTGCTTCTTCAACCTATGGTCTTCTTGCTCCAGCCGCACAAACCAGTGCCGGTCGTGCCTCATGCTCCTACCTCCCGTGGCTGACTATGATGCGGCGGAGGCCTCACCACCCCCTACTACTCCCACCGCTGGCCAGGCCATCCCTCTACTCACCCACAACCCCTGTTATTCTGCGGTGACGGTAGCCTCACACCATAGCGAACCAGTGAACCCTCATACTCCTGTACGCGTGGGCATCCACTCCCGTGTCTTCCCCGGCTCTATGTCGTCCCCTTCCTAGGCCTCGCCGTGGTCCACCGCCCTTGTGCTCTTGGCGCGGCGTGGTCAACATGGTCAAGGAACGGCTTCCATTGGACGTGGACTGTACGTGGAGAGGCTGACAGCTGGGTCCACGGCCGCAGCAAGGAAGTGCCTCCTTATTACACGCAAATAATTATTCCTCCACCTGACAATGGGGACCCACCGGATGGGCCACCGTATTTTGCAAAAAAAACATTTTCCCCTAACTGCTGGGACCCACCAGCTACATCTTCGCACGCAAGGAAGTGCGTCCGAAAAAAATGATTCGCCCCCTGACTGCTGGGACCCACCAGCTACATCTTCGCACGCAAGGAAGTGCGTGACAGTCGGGACCCACCTAGTCGAAGCGTATGTAGCATTGTCATTCTGGTTGCGAACGTGTACGTACATATTGGTCCATGTAGAGGCGCACACGTGTCGTAGTAGAGGCGCGCACATAGCATGTACACGTACGTACAGCGGCCAGGGTGCAAGAAAGTAAATACGGCCACGTACGTACATACGGGTAGGGTCTCGAACGCCTACTCGCGCGTACATACGGCCAGGGCTCATGTACATGGCTGGGTCGGAATGGAGAAACTGCGTCGTCATCGTGTACATGGGGAGGAACGGAATGCGTCGTGTTCATCGGGAGGCAACAGAACGCGTGGGAGCCAACCGGCTTGGACGGAACTACCGATGGATACGAGGTCTGGCGTACCACAGAACGGACGGCCTTGTGTTCGACCGGCCACGTTCCAAACGGGATCCTGTTCATCGGGAGGGGTCTGGCGTACCGCAAAACGGAGTAAACGGACCTCCTACGGTCGAAACGAGGGTCCTATAGATCGGGAGGGGTGTGGCGTCCCGCAAAACAAAGGAAACGGACTTGTGTTGGAGCGCTATGGTCGAAACGGGGGTCCTGTTCATCGGGAGGGGTGTGGCGTACCGCAAGACGGGACTCCACAGGATACTGTTCATCTCCACCGTCGACCCCCTCCAGCCTCCACGGGCAACTGTTCATCCACCGTCGACCTCCTCCAGCCTCCACCTGCGACTGTTCATCCACGAGCTCCTGTTCATCCAGCCTCCACTGCATGCTACTCCACCGGCTACTGTTCAACCAGCCCTCTCCACGGGCCCCTGTTCAACCACCCCTCCACGGGCTACTATTCAGCCAGCCCTCCGTTGTCTACTGTTCATCCTTCCCTCCACGGGGTGGTCCTGTTCATCCTGCCCTCCAAGGGGTCCTGTTCATCCAACCCCAACCGGCTCGATCGATCGGGGTCCTGTTCATCCAGAGGCAACACCACGGGGTCCTGTTCATCCACCCCCACCGGGAACTGTTCATCCAAACCCCCCAGGAACGCTCACTATTCATCCAGAGGCAGCATCGATCGGCTTCAGTTAGCAGCAGTAGCGAAGGAATCGCTCGATCGGGTTCAGTTAATAGCCATCGATCGATCACTCGGGTTCAGTAACATGTAGCCTGTAGTGCAATCGCTCGGGTTTAGTTAGAGCCCAACGCCTTGCTCGGGTTCAGTTAGAGCCCAACGCCTCGCACCCACGCGCGTGCATGTACGAGAGAAACGCACTTCGCTCGGCCCCGACCACCCACCGTAACCGGGAACACCCCGATATTTTCCTCGCCCTCGCTTCTACCACAACTATTTCCATCATGGACGGCCCAAAGAATGTCATGTAGCTGTGTCTCCGGCCCGCCCAGGACAAAAAGCCCATTTTCTGTCATGAACTTTTGTCATAGAAGTAGGACCCCACCACAT
Organism: Aegilops umbellulata; assembly: GCA_032464435.1. Classification (NCBI taxonomy): domain Eukaryota; kingdom Viridiplantae; phylum Streptophyta; class Magnoliopsida; order Poales; family Poaceae; genus Aegilops; species Aegilops umbellulata. The sequence continues at coordinate 83,991,854 of CP136055.1, read as the reverse complement.
CTATGATGATACTGGGTTTTGTAACAATTATCGTCATAGAAGTGTCATATGTATGACAGATTTTTTTTCGTTCGGCCCAAAATGTCATGGATGTATCTTTTTTTGTAGTGGGATGGAGTATATGTGAATTATGCAATGCCATCTTCTTTAGCCAGGCATCATATACGTGAGTCATGCAATGCCGTCCTGTTTAGCCAGTCATCGTATATGTCAATTGTATCGTGCCATTTTTTCATAATGTATTCCATTTGTCAACAATGTTTAACATTCATCTACTCTTCCTGTGCATCAGCCATTTGAGTCGGTCATGGGAAAATCTGGAGTGAAAACAAGGTCTTCTGTGCAGTCAGTGCTACCTGTTGATGTAGATTTCTTGGTGGTTACAGATAGCTCCTCAGAGGAGGAATCAGAGACAGATGACCAGTCATATTGCCCCCCCCTCCGAGGTGGATGCTCTAACTTGGTAGGGTTATATTGCTCATATCATGCATATGGTGTCTTGCATTGCCATGCCATCTGCTTAGATTAGACATGCTTTGTGTGAATGCCTCCTGTTTGCTTTCTATATCAGATATGTGAATTATGCAATGCCATGTTTTTCAGCCAGTTATCATATATGTTAATTATGCACCGCCATGTAGCGAAGCATCATATATGTGAATTATCTCATGCCGTCTTTTTTCATTATGTATTCCATTTGTCGACAATTTGCGTATATTTAACTTCTCTTCATGTGTATCAGCCATTTGAGCCAGTTATGGAAAAATCAGGAGTGAAAACAAGGTCTTCAGAGCAAGCAATGGTACATGTTGAAGCATATATCTTGATGGTTACAGGGAGCTCCTCAGAGGAGGATTCAGAGACAGATTACCAGTCCTATATCCCACCTGAGGTGTATGCTCTAAGTTGCAATGTTTATATTTCTCATATAATGCACATGGTGTGTTATATTGCTTAGTTTAGACATCATATGCACAATATTGAATTCCATCTACCTAGTTTACAGATCATACATGCGAGTGCCAGCTACTTAGTATATGAATCAATTATGTCAATTATATCATGCCATCCTGTATACTTAGACAACATGTATGTGAATTATTTCATCCCAACCTATTTTAGAAAGACATCATATAGTTTTTCATGTCATCCTGTTTAGATACTCATCATATGTTGAATTATGCCATTATATCCTGTTAAGTTATCCATCATATATCTGAAACGGTATCATGCTATCCTGTTTAGTTAGGCATCATATATGTGAAATTGTGTCATGTTGTCTTGTTTAGTTAGAAAACATATATGTGAAATACCACATCTGTCTATCATAAAATATCTGTACATTCAATTTCTTTTCTTGTTTATCAGCAATTTGAATTGGAGGGGGTGATAGCAGTATCTAAGGGAGCAAAAACCTGTTCTTCACAAAAGACAATGCTACCCGTCGATGCAGATAGAACCATGGTTGTACTGGCGCACAAACTAGCCCCACCACATATAATCGAGACTCTTCCAGATTGCACACTTACACCGTTGGGCAGAGAACCAGCTACAACCCATCTAACCCCAACCCCAGCGGATAGTAACCCACTTCTAGTTGACAAAGCACCATGTCCACCACAGAGTACCCCCACACGAGCAGTTTGTAAAGCAACTGCAGTGCCCAAAGCATGAAGACCACCACAGCGAACCCAAACTCCATGTTTAAAGCATAAGAGCAATTGTTCTCATGTCAGATTCCGTAGCTATGGTCCATACTCCTTTGTTGTGGCATCACTGTATTTACTCATACCAACTACTTTTGAATTTGAAGGATCGAATTGAAACTCCAATGGTGCAACAGGTATGTTTTAGACCTATTTCTTTAACTGGATTGTTGTTTTAACTTCTTGCTCTTTTTTTTATTTCAGTTTCAGTTGAATAAACAGTTATGTTCTTATGTGACGCACATTACAAGTGTTGCCAATGTTGTCTAGTTTCTCACACTTATATTCTATATATGCTTATGTGTCTTAAAATATATGAGTTGAACTGTGTCTCGATCCTTATTTGGCAACATAAACTAGAATGATATGGACAATACAGTGACCATAGTACATAGATATATGTTTGTTTCATGCTATTATCCTGTCCACCTTACTACTGAACCGGTTTACCAAAATGAGTTTCGTATACTACATGCTAAACCTGTGATTTGTCTGCTTTTTTGTCTTGTAGTATGCAAACAGAATATTGGAGAAGAGAACCCCACTATGCAATGGTAGAGAAAGTAATGCACATAAGGTTCAAGATATATAGTGAGACAGCCCTGGTGGTCTCCAAGAAAGGTGATAAAAACGATCTTGTAGACAGTGAGTAAACCCCACAATCCTGCGTTGATGTAGTGTTCGAGTTACTTGCTAGTACCACTCGCACAAGCTCTTTGAACTTGCTGTCTGAATCACTTTGGCTTCTTCAGTCTCAGCTACAAGCTGAAAGGCATCAGTCAGCTGTGCTGTGGCAAGAAGCTGACGGACTGAGGAAGTCCCTCCAGAATTCAGATGCACACTTTCTTGTGCAATAGCATGTGCTGGAGGATTTAAGCGCCAAACAACAGAAAGTGAATAAGCTTGCTAAGCATCTAGTCAGCATTATGGGTACCCAGGATATTGTTTCTTGAGCTCTGCTGAAGTGGTTTCAGTTTTGGACTTATTTTGCTTTGGCGTTTATTTGCACTGGTTGCCAACTTTGACAACCAGTGTATATGATATGCTGCTTTGTTCCCTATATTTGCTCCGGTGGCAAACTTTGATGCCCAGTGGATGTAATATGTGTAATAGTCGTGATAGCCTAGCGTAAGTTGCTTGCTTATTTATTTCATTGTTGTCTTATTTATTTGTTTGCTTGTAGTCATTGTAGTTCTTTTTCCGCGGTTTGCTAGTGGCCGCAATAACCTATTTTTTAAACTAGGCCACAATAACATGGGCTACATATTTACTGTAGTGACCATGGGCCTCCTATGGGCCGTAGAAACAGTGGGCCTTCTAAGGGCCATAGGAACAATGGGCCTTCTATGGGCCATAGCATCAATGGGCCTTCTACGGGCCGTATGATCGATCGGCTAAACATGGGCCTACAACGGACCGCATTATGGGCCTTAAACGAGCTAGATTTGGAATTGTCCGTCCATGGGTCGACCATAACGAGCTTTCACTAATCGGCCGTATTTGATGATGCTATGAAATCGGCCTAACGAATTAACGAGGCACAAACGATCCGACTGTAACCACGGGCTGATTTTGGCCCACAATCAGAAAAGGCTAGTAACACGCCGTAAGTAACCGAATGCTGGAAATGAGCCGAAGAATAAATGGGCCCTGAGAAAGCCAAAAGTTAACATGGGCTTGAAAGGGCCCATTGGAATAAATGGCCGTTAATGGGTATAAAGTGATATACTCTTCATTATGGGCCAGTTTCACCATGGGTCGTTAATGGGCCAAGAGTTACAAAGTGCCTCATATGGGCCGAAAGACGTCATGGGCCAGACATGGGCCGGAAGTTACAACATGCTGGAATCATATTAGACGGCCCAGATGACGCTACTGGGCCTAATTATGGTAGGCCGTAACGGGCCCTTGGTTAGCGGGCTGTAAATGGGTTATGTGCAAACAGGCCGTTAACAGGCTTTCCGTGGGCCGGCCCACTACCTTCTGACCAAGTCAAACGGGCCGGCCTTTTCACAGTTATGGGCCTCTGTTGGGTCGTGCCACGTGTCGACGTATCATTGCCACATTCTCTCCAATGAGTGGATGACATCTATCCCAACGGTGAGCCGACACGTGTTTCCTCCAACCAATGATAATTTCACACGTGGAAAATACCCATTGGTCCGGGCTGTTAACGGGTAATCGGATCCAAACCGGAACCCGATGGCTTAACGGTGACCCGTTATGCTGGATGCCACGTGTCGGTCACCCTTGACGAAAGCACTTCTATGACGCGCGATTTATCGTCATGGAAGTGGACACTTCTATGATGATAATTTTGGTAATGTCATGGAACACTTCTATGACAACACAGGTATGAATATCTTGATTCTGTCATAAAATCGTCATGGATGTACATGCATGACAGAAAACGTGACCTGCTGTGACAAACACGTATCATCACGGAAGTGGATTTTTTTGTAGTGGGATGACCCGGAAGCGTCAGCATGTGAAGACCAAGATAATTAATCGAAGGACCGGCTTATCCTCCACCACATGGGATACTTTTTGAATCAAAACACTTATTCTTTTGGGCCGTCCGACGCCTTGTAATAGCCTAGTTGAAAACAATGATCTGCCATGCCATCATGGATGTTGATTTGCATAACACGTTTAAACCACCGATCTGATGTTGAATATCTGGCACTTATGCTTTATAATAACATCAAATTAGGTAGACCATAGTTATCATATTTCCTGCACATAAGCAGATAACATGTGCCTTGGTGGTTTACCTCAGGGTGGGTCACAATGCCCCATAGAAAATCCACTGGTGACTGCATAGTCCATAACCAGGGTGGGTTTACCAAAACTTCATATAGTTATACAAAGTAAATATCATACCTGTGATATTTGTTGATAATGACGGCTTACCATTCCATATGCAGTAAGGGTAACAGCCCAAAGATTAGAGCATAGAAATCCAAGCATATAATCAAAATACACTGGCGACTTATCGTCCAAAGCCAGGCCGGGTTATCAAAACTCTGGATAAATTCAAATATGAATCATACAGATCAAAGCAACATGGCCTGAACCAATTTTAAACCATATATCAATATGGCACACAAGATAAACTAAAAAATGTTCAAAGAAAAAAAATCAGAAAAACAAGGCATTCATAGGCTGCCAAGCCTCAAAGTCAAGTGCTATTCAAGGGCTGCACAGCCAATGAGTTAAACCTTAATTCAAACCCGTACGCCGGACCTCACATGACCAGTCGCCGTTTTAACTTTGACAAATTAATGGTCTTTATAAGATTGATTGTCAAGAGTATGGCGAGTCATTCCAGGATTACTTGGTCGGAGTGGCAGGCAAACAAAGGTAGGATAACCCGGATTTTTGGTGAATACACGTGGCGTCCAAGCCTATTACAAGGGACAACAAAGCTCTGTTCATTAACAAAGAGCCCCCAAGTAATATTTCATTACAGGCGTATAAGCCAAATCAGTAGGGTAGTCATAGCTATGCTCAATGAGCAGGAAGCTCCCAAGTAATTTGCAATCAAGGCGTACAAGCCGGATCAAGAGGGTAATCATAGCTATGCTCAATGAGCAGGAAGCCCCCAAGTGATCTTATGAAGAGATAATAAAGACTCAAATTCTCAGTAATGAAAAGACAGAGGCCCTAAAATATCAGGGATGCTGGTTTTATTATACTAGTCATAATATATACATTGGTAGAACTATGTACATCAGAAGAGCTGGTGGCTTAGGTGTAATAATGCCGAAGATGACTAATATTCCACGGCCAGCGGGTCTCCTCCTCTGACGTGCGTGAGTCCTTGTGGTCTCGAACATCGATAAGGTATTATGACCCGTTGTTCAGATTTTTGCTGACCACAAAGGGCCCTTCTCAAGGTGCAGATAGCTTGTGCATATCAGTTTGATCCTGGATGAGCCGGAGCACCAAATCTCCTTCTTTGAAGGTCCTGATTTTAACCTGGCGCCTATGATATCGAAACATATCTTGCTAGTAAATCGCCGAATGAGCCGTCGCAAGGTCACGCTCCTCATCTAACAGGTCAAGAGCATTCTGACGTGCTTGTTCACTATCAGCTTCAACATAAGCAGCTACACGGGGCGAGTCATGACGAATGTCACTAGGGAGAACCGCCTCTGCTCCATAAACCATGAGGAAAGGCGTGTAACCCGTAGATCTGTTGGGGTTAGTATTGATACTCCATAGCACTGAGGGCAACTCCTCCACCCAACAACTCGGAGTCTTATGCAAAGGGACTATAAGCTGGGGTTCGATGCCTCTCGAAATTTCTTGATTGGATCTTTCAACTTGACCATTGGACTGGGGGTGAGCCACAGATGACACATCCGGATGAATATGTTCACGTTGACATAATTCTATCATAATACCTTCAGATAAGTTAGTGCCATTATCAGTGATGATGCCGTGAGGGTAGCCAAAACGAAAAATCACCTTTTTGATGAATTGAACCGCTATTTCCGCGTCACACTTGCTGACCGGCTCTGCCTCAACCCATTTTGTAAACTTGTCAACCGCCACCAAGAGGTGAGTCTTCTTGTCCGTGGATCTTTTAAAAGGTCCAACCATATCCAGCCCCCAGACTGCAAACGGCCAAGTAATTAGAATTGTCCTCAGTCTTGGGGCCGGTACATGAGCCCGTCTTGAAATTTTTTTGACAACCATGACATTTACTAACCAAATCCTCGGCATCAGAATGAGCCGTCAACCAATAAAACACATGACGAAAAGCCTTAGCTGTCGGTGTTCTGGGACTAGGCTGCCCAGACATGCCTGCATGCGGCCCGTGGCATGGCTCCATCAACGGCCTAGTACGGCCCAGCTTCAGCAGCAACAACTCAACACCCTCGAGAGGGGCCAAGCCTCGCGAGGCGGACGACACCAAGACCTCCCTAGGGGCAGCCTCACTAGGCTGGCTCCCGAGGAGCGGAGATATCAATGCAGGGTGCACCTAGTGAGGCTTGCGTGACGTGAGCCATGACGACCAAGGCCAGGCGGGTGCCAGCATGCACAGTGTACCAGTTTCCTCTTTGGTGCTTAGGAGGCAAGCACAGGCGCGGGGTCCCGATGCATCAGGCAAAGGTTTCCTTATCGGTGCAGCAAGACCAACACCGGCAGGACGACAGGACGGAGGACGTCGCGGGGCCCACGGTAACATCACCACCAGAGCCTTTTGCAGGCGAAGACTACTTTTGTCAGGATAGTTTGTACTAGTTGTCTCCCTTCAAACTTGGCCATTGTGTGATCCCTTCCCGCCTAACATTTGGGAAGAGGACCAAGGCCACTATAAATTGGACCTAGCCACCACCGTAGCAAATGATGGATCATTCAGATCATCCTCACACCCACCAGATCATCAAGCCCAAGAACACCTCACCTCCTGAGGCTGTTCATCCATTGTACTAGTTCATCCTCAGCCCCTCGAGTCAATCCACCACACACTGGAGTAGGGTATTACACCGCAAGGTGGCCCGCACTAGTATAAACCCCTGTATCTCTCGTTCTTTTGGTTCGTCGAGCTAGGCCGTGGGATCGTTGAGCGAGCGAGCTGGGGAGAGAGTGTTCTTCGTGCGCACCCTAGAGTTCGAACCTCTCAAGGGTCTGTGGAACCCGTAATCTGACATTTGGTGCGCTAGGTAGGGGTGCACCGAAACCTATCTTCCGTCGATCGACGCACCAATGCTCCACCGCTTCCATGGCTGACGCTCGTCGAGCCTGTGCTGAGTGCCGAGCCGCTCTCAACGCTCGCGTCGCCCAGACGGCACCGTCGGAGGGCCTCCCCATCGCTATCCATCACCCGCTTCCAACGCTGCCATCGGCCCGGCGGGGAACGAGCAGCAAGCCTCGTTGCTGCACCACTCCGTGCCGCGGACGGATGCACCGCCACCTCGTCGCGGACTCCGGCCGTCTTGTCGTCCGATGCTCACCGCGGGCCCGCGGACGCGGAGGCTGCGTTGCTCATCGCGCGTGAGCTCCTGCGCTACCGCCCTGTTGACGACCTTTACGAGGATTGGCTGGACCGTATCCCCGAGTTCGTCAGCGCCGTAGGGGGCTCTCCTGCACCGACCCTCTTGCTGCCTCGCCTACCTCCTACAATGGGCGACGTAGCCCATGGAGCACCTCCTCAACATCTACATCAAGACGTCGCCATCGCACCAAGACACGCGGCCCCACGACGTGATCCACCACACAGGGCGCCCGCACGTGAAGAAGGAAGCTGCCAGGAAATCCCGCGACCGCAAGAAGATGGTCCTACACTCCCAACACCACCACGCCAAGACCACATGCTGCCTGTGGCGGTGGCGCGTGGGTACCAATACTAGGCACCACCTACACGACGGGCTCCAGTGACCACCGCGGGCTGTCGCGCCTTCACCCCCGAGCTGTGCAGCGTTGTTTGGCCTAGCAAGTTCAACCCCGACCTGCCTCCGCGCTACGAAGCCACCCCTGGCTCTGCTAAGTTCGTGAAGCTCTACGAGCTAAGCATCGAGGCGGCCAACGGCGATGAAAAAGTCATGGGGAATTGGTTTCCCATGGCTCTCGAGGACGGTGCGCGCTCGTGGCTCCTAAACCTGCCCGCAAGATCGATCTCATCCTGGGGCGAGATGCGTGAGCGTTTCGTCACCAACTTCCAGGGCACGCGCGAACGCCCGCCTGCCACCGGTGACCTGCTGCGCATCAAGCAGTAGCCAGGGGAAACCCTACATAAATACATCCAGCGCTTCAATAGCGTCCGCCTCAAGATTCCCAAGGTGATGGATGAGGCCATCATATCAGCACTCTATGATGGTGTCCGTGATGTCAAGATGAAGGAGGAGCTTCCATACACAAGGATCTATGCATGGCTCTAGAGATGTTGAACATGGCGACCAAGTGTGCGAGAGCTAAGGAGGGACGCCTTTCCCTCCTCGAGCTTCCGACTGCCGATCCAGAAGATAAGAAGGCCAAGACTAAGGACCTGAAGCACAAGGGAGCGGTCGTGCTCGTGGCTCAGCTAGAGATCAAGCGCGGCTATGACCACCTAGGGTCATCTAAGGGCAGCCGCCCATTCTGCACCTTCCACAACATACACAACCACAACACCAATGACTATCAGGAGCTCAGCGCTATCCGCGACGAGCGCTTTGGTCGGCACCACGAGCGCAACGGCCGATCGTACAGCCGCGGAGGAGGCAGAAGTGGAGGACGCTGGGACGACCGCAACCCCCGCCAGGAGTGGCGCGATCAGGATCATGAGGACCGTTGGCAGGACCAGCCTCATAAGGGCGCCTGGAGGGCCCAGCCTCGTGAGGACCGTCCCTAGGGCAAGGCTGGGCTCCCTCCGCTGCCACCACCACCGAGGAGGAACAAAGACCATCACCAGGACGAGGGGGTGGGGGCTTCCATGAACCATGCGCCATCGCCTGCATCTTGGGCAGCGCTTAGGCCCCAGCCTACCAGCGCATCTTCAAGCAGTTTGCTCGCGAGGTGAACGCGGCTCTCCCTAGGCTCGAGGCCACGCGCCCGCTCAGGTGGTCCATGTTCACCATTACCTTCAACTCGTCCAACCAGCTCAAGTGCGTGGAAACTGCTGGCGCCCTCCTGATGCTCTGCCTGCCCATCATCAGCAATGTCCTTATCACCAAGACCCACATCGACGGCAGTGCAGGGGTCAATGTCCTTTCCGTCGAGACATTCGATCGCCTCAAAGTGCCATATGATCAGCTGCAGCCAACCAAGCCCTTCTCAGGAGAGGCCAACAGCTTCCACCACCCCGATAGAGCAGATCAGCCTCCCTTTCACCTTCATCAAGCGTGACAACTACCACACTGAGCTCATCGACTTCGATGTCGCCCACATTCGCCTTCGATAAAACGCCATCCTCGGGTACCCAGCGCATGCCAAGTTCATGGCAGTGACTCATCATGGTTACAATGTCCTCAAGATGCCAGGGATCTGCGGCACCATCACAGTCTCTTGCGAGGAGAAGGATGCAATCTGCTGTCTCGAGCGCGCCTACCAGGCTACAGCGGCTGAAGACCCGGATAGCGAAGGTGTCATCTACCCTCCCGAGGTTGTCCCCAAGAAGAAGAAGTTGCGCTACCAAGAGCCTCAGGAGAGCAGTGTCTCCAGCGACACCACCTCAGGACCTACACTCACGGATGGGGCGCCTCGCTCCCTCGCATAGGAAGCCACGCCTGGCGCCCTCCTTAGGCTAGGCTCGGGGGGCTCTCTTTTGGAGTGCCTCTGACTTAGCCAATGTCACGAGGGAGACGCTCGGGCACCACGCGGAGGCATGCTTGATCGCATGCTTCCCTCATGAGGGCACGAGGCATGGAGTGCCTAGTACTCAGGAGTTCATCACCAAGGCGACTGAGGAGCTTCAAGAGGTGAGAGCCATGCGCGGCGACCGCAGTCCACCACCTGGTGCAGCTCCTTGTCCTGGCGAGGATGACGAGCTGCGCGTCTGTGTTGACATCCTAGGGCTCCACAGAGCCGCATCTCAGGAGTGCGTTTGTCCTTCGCGCGTTGGTCGGTGCGAGGGTCCCCCTCACAGCTACGTTCGCATGCCCTTCGGTGTGCCGAACATGGCTGTCACCTTCCAGCACCACCCGCGGAGCGTTCTGGCTGCTCACGAGGATAGGCATCACGTAGTCCTGGCAGAGATGGTGACGGTTCTTCATGAGCTTCCCAGGCCCACTAAGCCTCCCAAGGCTCAGGACCCAGGCGACTCGTGACGAGCTTCTTCAACATGCGTCTTCAGTTGCTTCAACATCCCTCTAGCAACGGTGCCAGGTGACTCTTTCCGGGGGGGCGCCCCTCGGGCTGCATTATCCCCAAGTCGCACGGGCCTGTCCCCGCAACGTGTACCCTTGCATCTTTTATTTACCTTGTTGGGGGCGCCCCTCGGACTGCATCATCCCCAGGCCGCATGGGTTCATCCTTGTGGCATGTATCGTTCTTGCATTTATCTGAACTAGCTTGCCTCCTCCCATGAGTTACTTTATGACTCCGCCTACTTGCTTGTTGCCCCTCGTGGCCTCCTGCTTTGCTGATTGGCCTCCTTCTCATCCTGCATCGGGGGCTAAACATGCTGGCACGACGCTTGTACTCGATCGGGTCCGTCCCTACAACGCTGACAAATCTGAGTGATCGAGCTCTGACTCGCGGCCCGCCCCGCGCACGTCACCTCACCAGATCCTCAGTGCCTTCATCTTATTGCATAAAGATCATCTGCTAAACAACAAACATGATTATGGGCCATATTCTACCCCCAAACTAACCAGCAGGAATCTCCGGAGCTTGGCTACGGGTGGCCTTGCCGGCTGCCCACCTTTCGCGTGATTCACTTGCGCATTAAAGGGGGGCTCCCGATCATCGCGCGTCAGGAGCTCCTATTGACTCTCCAGCCCTCACCCGCTGGTCTGGACCATGGCATCGCGACCTGGCATACCAGCGGCAGCTGAGCTTGCTCGAGGGTTGGGACCCGAGGACGTAGAGCACTTAGATGAGTGAGGAAGGGGGAAGCCGGCGTGAGCCTCGCCTATTAACACTGTCGTTGAAGCGCAAATCAGACGTTGTACAAGAAACCACCTCGGCCTCGACCAGATAAGTCACATATTCGCGTTAGAACAACGTCGCAATTGGAATTTTCGGTTCAGGCAGCCTTATGCTGGCAATGACGCCTTCCTTCTCTGCCTTTGGGATGCTTCTTGCACGCCAAAGGGGACCTCTGGAGCATCGCGTCTCAGGAGCTCTTACCGGACCTTGGGCCGCTCACCTCCTCGCCTTGACCACGACATCGCGACCTGGCATACCAGCGAGGGCTGAAGCCTGCTTGGGGATTGGGACCTGCCGGCGTAGAGCGCTAAGCCGCCACAAGGATGAAAAGGGGGGGGGACAATGCCAAAGCAAGATACGCAAACCACATCCTAGAAGTATGAACAATAACACTAGTAGAAAACCGGCCCTTTGTCCCGGTTCGTAAGGGCCTTTAGTCCCGGTTCCCGAACTGGGACTAAAGGGTCGTTACTAATACCCTCACCCTTTAGTCCCGGTTCAAACCAGAACCAGGACAGATGGGCCTCCACGTGGCCTGCGCGTCGAGCCCAGGCAGGAGGGCATTTGGTCCCGGTTGGTGGCACCAACCGGGACCAATAGACCTCCACACATCAGCATTTCTGTGGCTGGGGTTTTTGGTTTTTTTGAAAGGGGGGGGGTTGGGGGTTTTGGGGGGTTAATTTTAGGTATTTCATATATTGTGTTAGATAGCTAATTAATAGAGAGAAGTGTCCTCTTTTATGTCCGTGCTTGGTCGACGCTACATACTATATATACATACGTATAGAGAGGACTAGGCACGCTACTTAGCTAGTAAGCAAACGAAGGAAACAGAAGATCGTCATGAACATATATGCATATAGAGAGAAGTGATATCGACCACCTCTCCTTCTCCGAGAGATTGGTGGAACAACAAGTTCTTGTATATCTATCGTCCGACACTACCGGCTACATATATACAATAATTATCTTTTACAAATATAATCTCTTAAATTATGGACGCCTGGTCCACATAGTATTCTCCGTGTTCAGCGATCACGTGGTCAAGAAAGAATGCCGCCAATTCCTCTTGAATTGCTCGCATGCGATCTGGTTCTAGGAGTTCATCCCGCTGCCGAAACATCTAATTTTAAGAAGGGGGTCAATACTTATATATATATATATGAATGAATGAAACTCAACACAAATGATGGTAATAAACAAAAATTGTGAATATTATTTCTTACGCACTTCATATTGTTTCTCAGAGTACCCGCCCCGCTCACAGGTCGTGTGGCGGATGGACTCGCAGATGTAGTATCCACAGAAATCATTCCCTTGTTCCTGCCACAACCACTTTACAAGAAAAAGAGGTCAATCAAACAGATAAGCAAGAATGCCAAATGGTATTGATGAAACTAGCGCTTGAATCAATAGATAGGAGACGCGCGGAACATGGTACTAGAGTACTTACTTTTCGGTATCTAAATTCCAGCTCCTTCGGGAGTCCCGGGGATTTTGTGCTGAATTTTCTCCAAACACTGCCAGACAAAAGAAAACAATTACTTGATATCAGGAAATGAACAAATTTGCTGATATGGTGGATAATGATTGATTTAACTTACTTCTTGAGGATTTTAGTCATGTCCGCATACTCCTGGGGATCTTTTCGTCTCGAGTCGAAGACAGTTACTACTCCCTTCTCAAGGCTAATCTCCAGGAGAATATAGTGGAAACTGCGCACGCATGCATAACTCATTAATTACATTACTATAACCTGGACTAATATATAAGGGAAACCGAATATGCACAAGACAACACTCACTCGAAGTTGTAAGGAAAGGGTATTATATCTTTGTGTTCATTTATTTCGAATGATCATAGCAAGTTGGCCTCAGTATCTGCGGCATGATCTTTAACCAGAACTGCATCTATGAGATTTGTGTTAATGAACCCAATATCACCGATTTGTCTTTTCTTCAATTCGGCGATCTTCAATCTGCATAATATAGTGAGGATAATTATAAATACATGCAATGAAAGAGCTGAGCTATATAGAGAGACTTAATGACAAAAGTAGTAGTACTTACAGACAGTAGCAGGTGACCGTTGCTTTATCGAGGGCCAATTGATTGAAAAACTGATAGAACTCCTCAAATGGAATATGCAACAGTTCAATTCCAACGAGGTCATGCTCCGGTTTAACTCTCATATACAAAGTATCCCTCCCCCCAGACTCTCTGCAGGTTTTCATGTACCAATCATGCAATCTTTGCATCATCGTTGTTAGAGATCTTTCATCTTTGACGAGAGGCTTCCCGTACTCGTATCTGTGTATCTGCACGTCCAGGAAATCATAATCTACATCGTCGGGCAGGTAATCGTCAGGATTGTTATAACCGGGCGCCATCCTCGGATCGATGCTAGGCACCTTAAGCGGGGGGCACGATTGCTTTGCTTCGCCGAGCTGGGTAATTTGTTTCCCAGCTGCTCATCGTTCTTTCAGCCTTTGATCACTGACTGTACTTCCCGACCGCGACGCTTCGGCCCATGTCTTTGCAATAATGCGCTCATAGTTGCCTTTCGGCGGAGACTTGGGTGGTTTTGCCAGGGCAGCCAGAGTGTGCTTCACTTTCACCCAATCTAGCTTCTCCTTCGGAGGTGGATTTATCTTTGCTTTCAAACCTTCAAACCAGTCATCCACCTGGGTTTGCGCAATCCTCACGTTCTCCTCCAGGGTCCTCTCGTATGGTAACTTCTCTGGAGTCTTCAGAGAAGGACCGAATCTGTATTTCCTCCTGCCTCTGGCTGTACTGCTAGACGCCGGCAGAGCAGACGGAGCGGCAGTCTTCTTGACTTGCTTACGAGGCGTAGGAGAAGGACTACGACGCACCGGAGCAGCTGCCGGAGCGGCGGCGGGTCTCTTCCGCCCTTGCTGACGAGGCGGAGAAGGAGGAGGCTGGCTGCTCAGGCGCGCCGACGCAGGCGGAGGAGGCGGAGTACCGCCACGCGCCGGAGAAGGAGCCGGCCGAGGGCCCTGATCTTCACTCGCCGGAGGAGGAGGCGGTGGAGGAGGCGGAGTGCCCTGACTCGCCGGAGGAGGAGGAGGAGGAGGCAGAGGCGTCCAGTTCGGAAGGTTGATGAGCTCCTTCCGCCATAGGCATGGAGTCTTCAGAGCAGAACCCAGCCGAGTCTCCCCTTCTCCGGTAGGGTGGTCAAGCTGGAGGTCCTCAAATCCCTCCGTTATTTCATCCACCATCACCTTAGCATATCCATCTGGAATCGGCCGGCAGTGAAAAGTTGCGCCGGGTTCATTAGGAAAAACAGAGCCAACAGCCGCCTTGACCTTCAAATTCATCCATTGCGTCATAAGGTGGCAAATTTGAGCCTCTGTGATAGCATCCATGGGATAGCTGGCAGGAGCCGTCAAGACAAGCTCCAGCTGAAGCAGCTCGGTGGAAGCCACGCTGCTTCTCCGCTGAGATGGCGGGGTAGCTTCAGGGGAAGCTTCGGTAGTTCGTTTGCTGCGATTTGCTTCTCATTCCTCTATCCCGAGTACCCTTTCTTTAAGCGCCTGCAGTTCGGACTGCTGCACTTTCTTCCTCCTCTCCTGGCTTTTGTAACCGCCTGCGTCCGAAAACCCAGCCTTCCACGGAATGGAGCCTGGCGTGCCTCGTGTCCGTCCAGGGTGCTCACGATTTCCGAGGGCCTTTGTGAGCTCATCGTTCTCTCTGTCTGGAAGGAACGTCCCTTTCTGCGCTGCAGCGATATAGTACCGAAGCTTCTTCAAGGGTATGTCAAGTTGCTCATCCGTCCAAATGCACTTCCCTGTTATAGGGTCCAAGGTTCTGCCAGCCCCGAAGAACCAAGTCCGGCAACGGTCTGGCCAGCTCATTGTCTCTGGTTCGATCCCTGCATATTATTGAGTCCTCTCCTAGCGTGCCTTTTCCAGTCAGTCTTCCCTCATACCGCGATTTAGGGAGACCTATCTTCTTAAGGCCAGGAATGAAGTCAACACAAAACCCAATGACATCCTCTGTTTGATGGCCCATGGAGATGCTTCCTTCTGGCCTAGCGCGGTTACGGACATATTTCTTTAGGACTCCCATGAACCTCTCAAAGGGGAACATATTGTGTAGAAATACGGGCCCCAGAACGACAATCTCGTCGACTAGATGAACTAGGACATGCGTCATGATATTGAAGAAGGATGGTGGGAACACCAGCTCGAAACTTACAAGACATTGTGCCACATCACTCCTTAGCCTTGGTACCATTTCTGGATCGATCACCTTCTGAGAGATTGCATTGAGAAATGCACATAGCTTCACAATGGCTAATCGGACGTTTTCCGGTAGAAGGCCCCTCAATGCAACCGGAAGCAGTTGCGTCATAATCACGTGGTAGTCATGAGACTTTAGGTTCTGGAACTTTTTCTCTGGGATATTTATTATTCCCTTTATATTCGACGAGAAGCCAGTCGGGACCTTCATACTCAGCAGGCATTCAAAGAAGATTTCTTTCTCATCTTTCGTAAGAGCGTAGCTGGCAGGACCTTCATACTGCTTCTGAGGCATGCCGTGTTTTTCATGCAAACGTTGGAGGTGCTCCCATGCCTCAGGTGTATCTTTTGTCTTTCCATACACGCCCAAGAGGCCTAGCAGGTTCACGCAAAGGTTCTTCATCACGTGCATCACGTCGATTGAAGAGCGGACCTCTAGGTCTTTCCAGTAGGGTAGGTCCCAAAATATAGATTTCTTCTTCCACATGGGTGCGTGTCCCTCAGCGTCATTCGGAACAGCTAGTGCGCCGGCACCCTTTCCAAAGATTACGTGTAAATCATTGACCATAGCAAGTACGTGACCACCAGTACACATGGCGGGCTTCTTCCGGTGATCTGCCTCGCCTTTGAAATGCTTGCCTTTCTTTCGACATTGATGGTTGGTCGGAAGAAATCGTCGATGGCCCAGGTACACATTCTTCCTGCATTTGTCCAGGTATATACTTTCAGTGTCATCTAAACAGTGTGTGCATGCGTGGTATCCTTTATTTGTCTGTCCTGAAAGGTTACCGAGAGCGGGCCAATCGTTGATGGTCACGAACAACAACGCCTTTAGGTTAAATTCCTCCTGTCCGTGCTCATCCCACGTACGTACACCGTTTCCATTCCACAGCTATAGAAGTTCTTCAACTAATGGCCTTAGGTACACATCAATGTCGTTGCCGGGTTGCTTAGGGCCTTGGATGAGAATTGGCATCATAATGAAATTCCGCTTCATGCACATCCAAGGAGGAAGGTTATACATACATAGAGTGACCGGCCAGGTGCTGTGATTGCTGCTCTGCTCCGCGAAAGGATTAATGCCATCCGCGCTTAAAGCAAACCATACGTTCCTTGGGTCCTTTGCAAACTCATCCCAGTACTTTCTCACGATTTTTCTCCACTGCGACCCGTCAGCGGGTGCTCTCAACTTCTCGTCTTTCTTACGGTCCTCACTGTGCCATCGCATCGACTTGGCATGCTTTCCGTTTCTGAACAGACGTTTCAACAGTGGTATTATAGGAGCATACCACATCACTTTCGCAGGAACCCTCTTCCTGTGGGGCTCGCCGTGAACATCGCCAGGGTCATCTCGTCTAATCTTATACCGCAATGCACCGCATACGGGGCATGCGTTCAGATCCTTGTATGCACCGCGGTATAGGATGCAGTCATTAGGGCATGCATGTATCTTCTCCACCTCCAATCCTAGAGGGCATACGACCTTCTTTGCTGCGTATGTACTGTCTTGCAATTCGTTATCCTTTGGAAGCTTCTTCTTCAATATTTTCAGTAGCTTCTCAAATCCTTTGTCAGGACAGCATTCTCTGTCTTCCACTGCAGCAATTCCAGTACGGTACCGAGCTTTGTGTTGCCATCTTCGCAATTGGGGTACAACCCTTTTTTGTGATCCTCTAACATGAGATCGAACTTCAGCTTCTCCTTTTGACTTTCGCATTGCGTCCTTGCATCGACAATGACCCGACGGAGATCACCATCATCGTGCACATCATCTGGTTCCTCTTGATCTTCAGCACCTTCACCCGTTGCAGCATCATTGGGCACATCGTCTAGTTCCTCTTGATCTTCACCAGCTCCCCCCGTTGCAGCATCACGGTATTCAGGGGGCACGTAGTTGTCATCGTACTCATCTTCTTCGTCGTCTTCCATCATAACCCCTATTTCTCTGTGCCTCGTCCAAACATTATAGTGTGGCATGAAACCCTTGTAAAGCAGGTGGGTGTGAAGGATTTTCCGGTCAGAGTAAGACTTCGTATTCCCACAATCAGGGCATGGACAACACATAAAACCATTCTGCTTGTTTGCCTCAGCCGCATCGAGAAACTCATGCACGCCCTTAATGTACTCGGAGGTGTGTCTATCACCGTACATCCATTGCCGGTTCATCTGCGTGCATTATATATAATTAAGTGTCCAAATTAATAGAAGTTCATCATCACATGCATTAAAAGCAAAGTACATACATAGTTCTCATCTAACAACATATAGCTCTCCAGAGCATCTAATTAATTAAACCATACATTGAAACTATGTAAAACATTTTAATGCGAAAACAAAGGCGATCATAATCGCAACCAAGATAACAATTGATCCAACGGCATAATGAAACCAAGCCTCGGTATGAATGGCATATTTTCTAATCTTTCTAATCTTCAAGCGCATTGCATCCATCTTGATCTTGTGATCATCCACAACATCCGCAACATGCAACTCCAATATCATCTTCTCCTCCTCAATTTTTTTTATTTTTTTCTTCAAGAAATTGTTTTCTTCTTCAACTAAATTTAACCTCTCGACAATAGGGTCGGTTGGAATTTCCGGTTCACATACATCCTAGACAAATAAAATCTATGTCAAGTTGGTCCGCATAATTTTCATAAACAATAAATGAACCAATAGTTATAAAGATTAATGTATATACCACATCCGAATCATAGACAGGACAAGGGCCGACGGGGGCGGATACCAAAACCATTGCACTATATAAGATGCAATAATAAAAGTAAGAAAATGATACAAGTATCTATCTAAACATACAAGTAACAATATTTTTCCTTTCAGAAAGAAGATAATAACAAGAGGCTCACCACGGTGATGTCGGTGATGAGATCGGCGCGGGTGATCGACGGCGGTGAAGACAAGGATGGGGCGTGACGGACCGCTAAATCTAGACAAATCTCGAGGAAAATGGAGCTTTGAGGTCGAGCTTCGAGAGGAGAAAGCTTAACTAGTGTGGCTCGGGCATTTCATCGAACGCCTCATGTGCATAGGAGGTGAGCTAGAGCACCACAAACACCTCCCCTCGCCGGCCTAGGAAAACAGAGCACTGGAGTGCTCTGCTCGCGGGCGAGGGTATATATAGGCAGCACTATTGGCCCCGCTTCGTGGCATGAACCGACACTAAAGGGGAGCCTTTGGTCCCGGTTCAGGCCACCAACCGGGGCCAATGGTGGTGGGCCAGGAGCCACGCCCATTGGTCCCGGTTCGTCCCACCAACCGGGACCAATGGCCCGCGTGGCCCGGCCGGCCCCCTGGGCTCACGAACCGGGACCAATGCCCCCATTGGTCCCGGTTCTAGTCTGAACCGGGACTAATGGGCTGCCCCTTCCTGAACCATAGCCCCCTTTTCTACTAGTGTAAGCGCCAAAGCAAATGCATTACAGTTTCTTTACACACCCCCACGGGGTTCGTCTCGATTCCTCGCAGGGAACAAAAGAAGAAAAAACCTCAAGGACCCCAACTGCACACGTCGCCGCTGGCGCCATCATCAATAGTGGCCCACGACAAGTCGATGCCAACCCCATCCAGATCAATGGCGACGATGGGCGGACGCCGCTGCCGCGCTCCGGCCACACGGCGGGAGATCGATGGCACGTAGCTATCATCACGTCTCCGGGGATCCGCTGGGCTTGGGAGAGTCGCTAGACTCCCAAGAGTCGTCGCTGCTGCTGGAGGAGCTACCACCGGGACTAAGGGCACGCTCGGCGCCTGCTGCCGTGCCCTCTCGGCGGTTTCGTCCAGTGAAGCACTCCAGGCGTCAACCTTCCTCATCGAAGACCTTGAAGAACAGCGTGGAGGCGCCATCGTACTCGAAGTGGATGGCGAGGGCCCCCTCTGCACGGAAGCGCCGGCGACCTCGCCCCATCCACAGGTCGTGAAAATCTTGCTTGGGGAGACAACCTCGACCTCCGCCCTAGTGGCCGGAGTGCTACACTCGGCATGCTGCAACTACAGCTCGAGCGGCCGTCTCGGCGGCATCTCTTCGGCAAAGAACTGCAGAAGCTTGATCCACGTGCGCGGTGGCATCACCGCGCACACCACAAACTCGCGCGAGGAGCCCTCGACATGGGTTCGTGGGCCGGCAGCGCGTGCTATCACAGCCTAACCATCGCGACTCATGTGGCACGGGGCGCTCCCGCCTTCTCCGGAGCCCGCCACTTGGGCGTACAGAGGGAGCGGGTAGCCAGGCGGCGGCCACTCGTACCAAGGCCGCGTCACCTCCAGCCTCACGCCAACGTCGCGGGAACAACTGAGCCTCTTCTTCGGCGGGAGCAGCCCCTCTTCCTCGCGAGGGTTTTTTCCCTTCTCTGTGGAGGAGAAGCTCCTAACCGGCGCCATAAGTATCGCGGCAAGACGGCGAGGCCGGGAGGAAGAAGAAGAAGCAGCCGGCTAGAAGACGGAATGAGCAAGGGGGCTCTGCCCCTCCCGTCATTTATAGCCAGAAGGAGGCCAACCGCCGCCTCCATGATCGCGCGTAATGGGTGTTTTCTTTTACATGCAGGAGGGTCTCATCAAGTCGAACGGTTGCTGAGGTAGCATGGGGAAGCGGAGGCGCTCGCGTCCCATCCATTGCCACGCGTCGACCAAGGCGCGGATGGTTGGGGCCCGTGGCGCTCCACACTTGACCTTTGGATTCGCCTCGAAGCCAATTTCGAGTGCGCCTTGGGCCTGGGGGCTACTGTCGGTGTTCTGGGACAGGGGGTGCCCAGACTTGCCTGCCTGCGGCCCGTGGCGTGGCTCCATCAATGGCCCGGTATGGCCTAGCTCCAGCAGCAACAGCTCAAGACCCTCGCGAGGGGCCAAGCCTCGCGAGGCGGACGACACCAAGACATCCCTGGGGGCAACCTCACTAGGCTGGCTCCCGAGGAGCGGAGATATCAATCCAGGGTGCACCTCGCGAGGCTCGCATGACGTGAGCCATGACGACTAAGGCTAGGCGGGAACCAGCGGGAGCAGTGTACCAGTTTCCTCTTTGGTACTAAGGAGGCAAGCGCAAGGCGGGTCCCGAGGCATCAGGCAAAGGTTTCCTTATCAGTGCAACAAGACCAAGACCAGCAGGACGACAGGACTTAGGTCATCGTGGGGCCCACGGCAGCATCACCACCAGAGCCTTTTGCAGGCGAAGACTACTTTTGTCAGGATAGCTTGTACTAGTTGTCTCCCTTCAAACTTGGTCGTTGTGGGATCCATTCCCGCCTAACATTTGGGAAGAGGACCAAGGCGACTATAAATAGGACCTGGCCACCGTAGCAAACGACGGATCATTCAGATCATCCTCACACCCATCAGCTCATCAAGCTCAAGAACACCTCACCTCCCGAGGCTGTTCATCCATTGTACTAGTTCATCCTCAGTCCGTCGAGGCAATCCACCGCACACTTGAGTAGGGTATTACACTGCAAGGTGGCCCGAACCAGTATAAACTCCTGTGTCTCTCGTTCTTTTGGTTCGTCGAGCTAGGCCGTGGAATTGTTGAGCGAGCGAGCTGGGGAGAGAGTGTTATTCTTGCCAGCCCAGAGTTCGAACTTCTCAAGGGTCTGCGGAACCCGTAATCCGACATTAGCCACGAGAGACTTAGAGCTAGCATGATGGCCACAATCTCCTTCAAGAATCTCTCGTAGAATCTCACGGCCCTCTACTGGAGAAACACAACATTGAAACACCCCTGTGACATTGCATCGGTGCTACTCTCCATTGGAAATAGTCATTGACTTAGACCGCCGAGTTATCTGCCTGGGCCAAATTTCATCTTCAGGTAACTCACCCCCGGGGCATATAAGCCAAATATGGAACTTCCCAATCAGGAATAGCATGAAGAGCTGCCACCAGTTGTGCCTCCGGGTTAGGAATAGCAAGATCTTCCTCCGTAGGCAGTTTAGCCGAAGTATTATGCAATATATCAAGGAAAACATTAGGTGGTACCTGCTTACGCTGGGATCCGAGCTGGCTTAAAGCATCAGCCACCTCATTTTTCCTGCGGTCAACATATTCCACCTGATGACCTTTGAAATGACCAGCAATAGCATCAACCTCTCGGTGATAAGCCGTTATGAGTGGATCTTAGGAATCCCAAGTTCCTGAAACTGGCCGAGCCACCAAATCTGAGTCACCAAAGCACCTGACCCGGCTTAGATTTATCTCTATAGCCATCCGAAGACCATGGAGTAGGACAAGGGAACATCAACCTTAATACATAAAAGAATTTATCACCTCGTGGGGAAGTCAAAATAACTCCATCCCCCGAGGCTTCCAATTGCCTGGATCTGTCAAAATGAATAGTCCAATATGTGCTATCCGACTTCGCCTCAGGAATCTGTAACTCTGTCCAGTCATTGATGAAATCCACAAGTGCTTGATACTTGACGGCTGTCAGAGGCATGTACTTCAAACCATGAGATCCCGGCCTGTGGCTTCTCTGCTTTGAATAATATCCCCTAAAGGAGCAGAACTCACCACATTGATGGGATGACCAAAGAAATATTGTTTCAGCTTACGACTAGCCATGGACACTCCATACACCAATTTCCGTCAATGTGGATACCTCTGCTTGGATTCAATGAGTACTTCACTCATGTAATAAACTGGCTGCTGAACTAGATACTCCTTGCCTGCTTCCTTCCATTCCACAACAATCGCCACACTGATAGCTCGACTATTAGCAGCCACATATAACAGTAAGGGCTCCTTGTCAATAGGAGCTGCAAGGATGGGCATCTCAACCAACTGCTTTTTCAATGCCTCAAATGCCTGATCAGCAGCATCACTCCAAACAAAGTGGTCTATTTCTTTATCATCTGATACAGAGGGATAGCCTTTTCGCCCAACCGGCTTATGGCCGCAATACGACCCGCCATACGCTGGAAAACATTACTACACACCGGCTTAGACAAGGAAGTTATAGCCTTGATTTTCTCCGGGTTAGCTTCAATGCCTCTTTCAGAAACCAAAAAAACCAAGAGCTTGCCTGCTGGCATACTGAAAACACAGTTGGCTAGGTTAAGCATCATCTTGTAGACCAGGAGATTGTCAAAGGTCTTCTTCAAATCATCTATCAAGGTCTCCTTCCTGGACTTCACAACAATATCATCCACATAAGCATGAAAATTTCATCCAATCTGGCCATGCAAGAAATTTTGAACACACCGCTGATAAGTCGCCTGGGCACTCTTGAGCCCGAAAGGCATAGATACATAGCAGAAGGCTCAAAGGGAGTGATGAAAGTTGTCTTCTCCTGGTCCTTAACCGCCATCTTGATCTGATGATACCCAGAATAAACATCCAAAAAACTCAAGCGCTCACAACCCGTTGTAGCATCAATGATCTGATGAGTACGAGGGAGAGCAAAAGGATCATACGGACATGCCTTATTAAGGTCTGTGTAATCCACACACATGCGCCAAGTGCCATTTTTGTTAAGTACCACAACTGGGTTAGACAACCATTCAGGATGAAAAACTTCAATGATGAACCCAGCCGCCAAGAGCCGGGCCACTTCTTCACCAATGACCATACACCTCTCTTCATTAAAACGAACATTGAGAGTGTGCTCAGCGAGTTCCCTCGGTACACCTGGCATGTCTGATGTCTTCCATGCAAACATATCCTGGTTCTCACGGATGAACTCGATGAGCGCGCTTTCCTATTTTGGATCCATATTAGCACTGATGCTGAACTGCTTGGATGAGTCGCCAGGAAGAAAGTCAACCAGCTTAGTGTCATCTGCCGGCTTAAACTTCAACAAAGGATCATGCTCTGTGGTTGGCTTTTTCAAAGGAGTCATATCTGCCAGGTCAACATTATCTTTGTAGAACTTCAACTCCTCTATTGCACAAGTAATCTCAACATAAGCGTCATCGTCCTCTTCACACTCCAAAGCTATCTTCCTGTTGCCATGTACAGTGATCGTACCCTTATGACCCAACATCTTAAGTTGCAGATAAATATAACAAGGCCGTGCCATTAATTTAGCATAAGCCAGCCGTCCAAACAGAGCGTGATAAGGGCTCTTGATTTTTACCACTTCAAAAGTCAGTGTTTCAGCTTTGAAATCATAATCATCTCCAAAAGCCACTTCCAAAGCTATCTTCCCCACTGGGTATGCCGACTTACCAGGGACCATTTCATGAAAAACAGTAAAGGACGGCTTAAGATCCTTATCAGTTAAATTCTTACGGAGAAAAGTATCATAATAAAGGATATTGATGATGTTGCCTCCATCCACGAATAAGCCGTCTGTTGAGCCACCGCTATCCGAATAAGTTCTCCGGCCCTCCGTATCTCTATCGCAGCTAGAGACTCGCCTTCAACGGGGAGAGCTGCCAATCGTGTTGCTGCAGCAATCATATTATGAAGAGGGTTAGAATAATGACTCGGTGGTGTTAGAACATGCCGAGGCAGAGTCAAACGAGGCGGGTCTGCAGCTCATGGCAGAATAGGCGCTCCGGTCACAGGTGTCTCACCAACCCGGTTCACCACGGGAGGGTCACTAGTCCCTGCCCCAGGTGTGTTGAAACGGTTACTTGCATTGTACACTGGATGTAAACAAATATGGTGCCTCCTTCTCATGATAGCACTTGAAGCGTTCTGATCCAAGATGAGTCGAAACGACTCCGCCTGAATCTGTTGTGCCTGAGCATCCACAACAGCTTGTTCCGTGGCCATCCTAGCGTTCTCAGCCGTGAGTTCTTCCATGGCTTGAGCTATCTCATGTCGTAACCTTGCGACATCCACTTTATGCTACTCTTGAGTCTCCAGGGTTACCTCTGCCCCCATTAAAGCCACTAAAGCATCTAACAGTTCGGTCAGAACCTGAGTCCGCGGGCATGCAGAGATGCTAGCACTAGCCCTCACCGGAGCCGTTGAGCTGGAGGTCATAGCCGCGGCGGTCGTCGAGCCGAGCACCGGTTGTGTGCCGTCCATGAAAATTGCAACCCTGTTCGGCCGCTCATAGGGGCCCGAAATACTGTCACCATTGGAACAGCCCCCAAGCATGCCGTCCTGAAGTTGATACATTGAATCAGTCTCACCAGTTGAAGACTCGCCATCAGAGTAGATCACCGTCTGTCCCCTGGATACATTGAATTGGTCTCACGAGTTGTAGACTCACCGGTTGAAGACATTGCGGCAGTTTAAACCTTTGTAGGTCGTGCACGTTGAGCCATCTCGATGATGTCAGTGTAGGCGTCATGCTCAGGCCCTGACACAATGATCTTGCAGATGAAGACGTGGATTCCGACGAAGGGGACGCGGTACCCATACTCAATTGAGCCGGCCTCACGGCCCCAGCTAGCGTCGTCGATGTAGAGCTTGCCACGATGACGCTTGGTCTTCCAGCCCATGGCGTATCCCTTGGTCCCTGCGAAGCTACCCCTCAAGAATTCAAAACCACTGTGCACTGGCCCCACAGTGGGCGCCAACTGTTGTGGACTTAACACAGCAGATGCCTAGCAAAAGGAGTTAGGTGTGGAGCCATCACGACATAGTTAGCTTGAAGGGGTTAAACGGGACAAAGGACATAGAGAATTTACCTAGGTTCGGCCCCTCTCAACGAGGTAAAAGCCTACTCCTGCATTAGGTTGTATTGCGTGGGTTTCGATTACTAGGGAGCGAATACGCTTGACCTAGTTCTCTATTGATTATTACTTGAGTTAATCTGCCGCAAGATCACCCCTTTGTATACATAGGTTGATGCCCGACGGCTTATAGAGTCCCGACCGGCTCATACACAATGTGTCTGGCTCGGTGACCAACTAAGCTTGTCTTACAATACACGTTAACCATATGGTGGTTCATACCCATGGGCCTCAAGTCACCTCTGGGTCTTGGGCTTTCATTAAGCTTTTTCTATCGACCGCCATCTTCATCGTCTTCTTGGGCCTTCTCATCTTAAGCCGCCAGCGGTATGACCCGGCCTCTCTTGGGCGGGTCATACCCAGTTGTTATATCCCCAACAATCATGAAACAGATGAATACTAGGAGATAACTGAAAGGAAAACACAATCGCAATAACAATGAAACAAAAAAGAGAGCGAGGATCGGTTACTGCTTTGCAAATGTTCTTTTTTTCTAAAAGAAAATATACCAACACCACGGATCCGCTTACCTTCCCTTCATTGGGACAGAAGAACAATGTCATATGCGAGTGTTAGCTTTCTTGAAGACGGTGAGGGAGAAGGGGATTCAGCAAAGAGTGAAATGATGGTTGCTTCGTCTGTCAAACGTAGACTCCAGGGAGGTGGAGTTTTGTGATATGACGGCTCGTTACTGCCGCGCTATGACCGGGGTGAATCTCCGCCTGCATACCGCCTTCAAATTTGGTGGATGGCATTTGGGCCCGTGCGCTGCATGGCCCACATGTCGATGAACCAAAATAAAATGTCATTCAGTAGAGGGAGACATTTCGATGACCTCGGAGGAGACATAAGCGGTACTGTATCCACTATACTAGCAGTAATTGTTTTTCTGGGTGGCTGTCGTGGGTTTGTCACGGCAGATGTCCTAGCGAAAGGACTTAGTCGTGGAGCCATCGCAACGGGTTAACTCGAAGGGGTTAAAGTGGACACAGGGACACAGAGAGTTTATACTAGTTCGGCCCCTTCGATGAAGGTAAAAGCCTACGTCTAGTTTGTGATGGAATTGATGGGGTTTCAATGACTAGGGAGCAAACAAGCTTCGCCTAAGTCTCGAGTTGTGGTTGTCTCTCCTGAACCGCTATCGGGTCGTCCCCCTTATATACACGGGTGACGCCCGTCGGTTCCCAGAGTCCCAATCTCCGGTTCATACTCATACCGGGTTGGTCTCTCCTTATTCCTAACTTACAATACAAGTTTATATACAAGCCAGTTTATGGCTACAGGTATTAAACCGACTACGGCCTTGGGCCTTTACATAGCTTCTTGGGCTTTAACATTCTTGAACTACTGATGAAGTTAACCCAGCCCAGGTAGGCCGGTTTACGCCCAGTAGTAATATCCCCAACATTAGGCCCCAGATTGATTTGAATATGTTCATGTCAATCCTTAGCATAAATCTTCATCTTTAACATCTTCTTATAATTGTTGAACCGTTTTGACGTCATCTTCTCCAATTGCTGTTAAACCGGGGCGACATCATCTGTCATAAAGAAAGTACCCAAAAATACCTCTTTACTTTAATAAGTTCTGCGAAAGTCGAGGAGACAGCTCCGCTCCGTGGCCCCTGATTTGTCGCGCCTGACACATGTCTTTTTTGCTTTAGAAATAGGACCGAAGGGTCATTTATTTTCCTCTCTTCGTGCCTTCCCATCTTTGTCTTCCTCGCGTCGCCAGCTCCGAAGCTCCACTGCCGCCGTCGCCGCCAGCCTTGACCTTGGCCGCTGCATCAACCTGAGTGTACCAGAGATCTGCGGTGACCGTACGCATCCTCCTGAACCCAAGTAAGTCCTCTATTCTTCTTAACCTAGATCTGTTCTAGGGTTCGCTTCTCTTGTGACATCCATCAACTGCTCCTGTTCGCGCATTATCCTTCGTACGGATCTGTAAAACTTGTGCTAAATACCATTTTTTAGTTTCTCGTATCCACTTATAGCTTTGCGTTCAAGTCCGTGGATCCCATCTGTTTTGTCTGCTCATTGATTCACTTCTGCCCTGTTTCGAAGCCTTTAAATATATTTTTTCTGTTTTTCTGAAGTTGCCTCAGATCCATTGCTACAACAGAATTTCTTTGAAACCTGTTTCTGTATACTTAGCCATTTTCACAATTTCCCATGCTTTCCATACATAGATCATGCGGTTTAACTTATCATAGAAAAAGTTAATAAACCGGTACATACCATTAGTCCCCTGATTGAACCGCCAGGATCCTTAGCTAGGTACTGCCGCTTTGCGAACTCCGGTTTAACTTTCTCCGGTTTAACTTTCTCCGGTTTAACATTGATCATGTCAGCATATATCCTGTACCCAGCACAATTTTGAACCGAAAAACTCTTTGTTCTGTAGACTCCACCATGGCTAAACAAGTATATGAGTGCAACTGGGCTCCTTCTCGGGTCACAGAAACGCAGCTGAACAACTTGGTCTTGACTGGCGCCTTAAGCAGTAAAAATACCATCCACTGGAGGGTCCCGGGCAAAGAGTGTCCTCCCACACCTCGAGAAGGAGAGGTTGTAGTCTTTGCGGATCACCTAGCCCGAGGTTTTAATCCGGCCGGTTCAAAATTCTACCGAGATGTTTTACCCAACTTCCAGCTTCATCCGCAAGATACTGGCCCCAATTCTGTTACCAATATATGTCATTTCCAAGTGCTCTATGAGGTGTTCTTTCAAGAGGAACCTACAGTGGAGCTGTTCCGAGATTGTTTCCATCTGAACCGCTGTACAAAATGTCCTGACGGTTCCAATATGGAGCTGGGCGGCGTGGCGATTCAAAAAAGGAAAGAGGTCACTTATCCTCATGCGAAACTGCACAGTCATCCCCGGGAGTGGAATAACACATGGTTCTATTGCCAAGATACCCCCCCTGATAATGAAAATCCCTTGCCTGGTTTTCATCCGGAACGCCTTAGCAACACGCACCCCTTTCCCCAGACGTTAACTGGCAAAGAGAGGATGAAATATGCTCCCCAATTGTCCAAGCTCAGAGCCTTCATGGCCAACGGTTTAACATGAGTTGATCTTGCCCGTTGCTGGATATCCTAGAGTATACTGCCCCTCAGCCAATGCTCCAGTTTGATGTGTGAATATACGGGCAGTGTTGACGATCCGCTGTGGCATGTAAACATCCAGCTTACTGATGAAGAAGTCACAGAAGCTGTGAAGAAAATTTTGAACGAACCGGAGCACGTCTGCGCCCGTACCGGCCTGCTTCCTTTCTGCGATACCAACCAACCGCCAGCCATAAGTCTGCATTTTTCCTTTCACTAGCTCTGATACTATTGTACTTGCTTTTTATTGATACCGATATCTGCTGACGCAGGGCGATGATCCGTTTTGGAGTAAGAAGCTCCCACAAGAGAAGGCAGACAAACCGGAAAGACCAGCCCGGCCTAAGACAAAGGCCGTTAAAAAGCCTGCTCCTAAGAGGAAGACCACCGCCTCCTCTGATCCGCCCGCTGATGATGATGTGGGTAATCCGGACCTCGAGGCAGAACTTGATTCCCTCGGTTTTCTTTTTATACACCTTATTGATCATACTATTTGTCAGGATGATGCCGAAGCTAGCCATGCTGACGATGCAGAGGTAATTAGTCTTTCTTCTGATTCAAGTCTTCCGCCCTCACACAAAATCCGTCAGGCAAACCGAAAAGTTAAATTTTCTCATCCTCTTGCTTACTTGGATCCCAACTTTCTTATGAAGACCCAACAGCATGAGGTGCGCCGCACAACTCGGCACAGCGGCCAGGTAGTTACCTCCGCCGGTTTACCGAACAGTCCAGTTCGGAGATGTCGTTGAGAGGTCCCTAATTTGCTTGTCAGTATTCGTCCTAAAGCGGGCTGTTTTCGTCAACCGCTTAACCCATCTGACTACGATTATCAGGTTACCTCTCACTCATCCTCTGGCGAGTCAACTGGCACTCAGCTGCCTCCACTTAAAACCGTGCTTGGGTAAGCTTGTACTTATCATAATGTTGTTTGTATTTGTGGCTTTCAACATATACTGTTTTTGATTTTGCTGCTCCTTTCAGGGCCAAACCGAGGCCAAGCAAAAAGGCTTGTCTAGAGAAAGCGGTCGAAGAAGACGCCGCTCCTGAACCGGGCGTCACCCCAAATGTTGAAGCGGCCATTCATGAGGATATGCCCAATGACCCACCAGTGCAGGATAACGTTGTCACTATTGAAGAAAGATCTGTTGACACCTCTGGTCCTGCTGACAAGCCTGCCAGTCCCATCCGGATTGAAAGATCCACCAGTCCCTCCAAAACTGCCGATAAATCGACTACGCCAGTACAAACCGGCGAGTCTAAGGATAATGAGGTCGTAATCACTAGCATTGGTCGCTCCGAGCCAGGGAATCCCGTCGCTTTAGCCAAGCATACTGCCAAGGAAGAATTTTCTGCCATGAGCAAAGGCAAATGGGATGTTGATCTGGCAACGTACGCTGCTCTGAACGCCCAAGACCTTCATTCTGGTTATTTGAACTGGCTATATACTAGCCGTGATTATGAAGCTGGTCTGGTAAAGATGATAAAGGAAAAACTTAAGGTAACTTCCATGTGCTTGTTCCTGTTTATCGCCAATGTAGCCCCCAAGGGCCGGTCCAACTTATTATAGTTGAATCGGGTCTTGACATAAAACTCAATGCTCCAAAGTTCACTGATGTAGCCCCCAAGGGTCGGTTCAACTTGATGTAGTGAAACCGAGACTTACCAACATAAGCTTGAATACTTCAAAATTCAATGATGTAGCCCCCAAGGGTCGGTTCAACTTTATATAGTTGAACCGAGACTTTTAATCTTCATACAATAGCATCAGAAAGAATATTGAACAAATAGCTATTATCCCCCAGGTGCCAAGTTAAATACTTGTATTGAGCTTGGGACTTTGCAACCAGTTGACAGTTGTAGATCAAATAGGCATTAGCCCCCAAGTACAAAGTGCATAACTTGTTATGTGGTTGGTACTTCATTTTCTGCATCATTTGTCAAAACCATATAACTGTCTGAATGCAGGCTGAGCTGAAGGCCAAAGAAAACCAAGTCGCCGACCTTCAAGAGAACTTGAAATCCCAACAAGCTGAAACCTCCAAGGCAAAGGAGGAGTTAACCAGCGCTTTAAGCACCATGGAACAGCTGAAGGAGGGCTTCAAGAAGGAACGGGCTGATTGGGCCACAGAAAAGGCCGCTTTAACCAAGAAGATTGAAAACGCTGATGCTGCCCTTAAACCGGTAACAGATGAGTTGACCAGCGTGAAGCGACAAGTGCATGCAATGACTGCCGCCATCTTTGGTAAGCATCCTGTGACTTCTATGATAATCTTGATCCTCTTATAATAGGTCCGGTTTGTGAACCGCTCTATGATGTTGCAGGCACCCGCATTAGCCACTTGGGGTCGGATGTGCGGATGAAGCTGAAAGATGCCTACACTTTAATCGAGCAGCTATACACTTGAGCGCAGCGGATTATCTCAACTGCGTCACATAATAATCTGACACCCACCTTGATCCAAGATACGCTGAAGAGATTGTCAATGCTTAATGCTCGGATTGAAGAGCTCAAAAAGTCTGCTGCTCGAACCGGAGCCATCAATGCCTTAATCCGGGCCAAAGCATGGGTGCCTGATTTTGATCCTGTTGAGGCAGCTCAAGGTTATCCCATCTTTAAAGAAGATGGCTCAGAATTCAACGAAGAGGATCTAAGAGCTATAAACCGGGCGGTGCGCCCTCTGGCCTGCCAATTGGCAGAAGAAGCAGATTTGTCGCATTATCAAGCTCAGTATAATGATCAGAACAAACGAGTGGCTGCACCAATCCCTGAAGCGGAGAACCTGATTCCTCCAATCCGTAAGCATACTTACGCTCCTGATATTGAACCGTCTTCACTGATCCATGAGGAAGCTGTCTTTCAAGCATTAATGAGAATCGACTGGACCACTGTTAACTTCCAGCCACTAGGTAGAGATGAGGAAGCTGACGCGGCGCAGGATGACCCGCAACAATCAAACCGGGGCGGCAAGCAGGCGAGAACCGGAGGCAGGCTTAACTAGCTTCCTCATTATACTCTGCCAAGAAAACAATGATCTTATTCGGGTAACATGCTGCCTTGTAATAGGATAGACAGTACTTTTGCTTCTGAGATGCCTTCGTGCATCTGTGCTGATACTTTTATTTGGAAGATCGACATTGCTAATTTATATCTCCTGCAATCATAAAATCTTAAACTACCAGGGCGGTTGTACCGCCAGCCGGTTTATGAATCTTTATATATATACGCAAGGAGATTGATAGGTATGATCAAATTTTTTGTGATACAAAATACCTGCCATCACTGGGCATGAAGTAGGCTTTAGCCGATCTTGAAACGGAGGTTTGATAACCCTATCCCGTCATGGGAGAACACAGCTCCTGTATATATAACGCCGGTTTACTGTGTAAATCGTGCTTTGGTCATAATAAACATATTGTTACTCCAAAAAAGGATGTTAACAGAAAAAGTCAAACCGGGTAAAAAATCTCCGGTTTAATAATGGACCGCGTTCTGCCAAATTGGCTGTTTGAACTGGTGTGAAATGTTGTCGGTTTAAGAACGCAACCAAAACAAAACAACAATTTTATCAAATAAAAGATATGTAAAGCAAAAGGCAATGATAAAACCGATTGCAAAAAAGAGGCTTTACTGAGCCGATCAGATGGTGTCCCCAAGTGATCTGGTGGCTTTCGCCGACCAAAAGGTGTTGCATAGGTTTGGACACGACCGAGCCCCCAAGTGATCTGATGGCTTTTTGCCTATCAAAAGGTATTGCATCGGTTCAGACATGACCGAGCCCCCAAGTGATATTTATAACTTTTTTGCAAGGGGTAAACCGGAGGCTGCTTTAAAACAGAACAACTCCATGTAACCACACATGATATAAAAGAACAGATACCCGGCTTTAGCTAAGGATTTGGTTTATTGTATTTATAATATATACATTGTCATAATATGTACATAAACAGAGCCAATGGATCAAGTATAGTAAGGCCGAAGATGAGCTATGTTCCACGACCTGTTGGTCTCCTGCTCTGATTTGCGTGAGTCTTTTCGCTCTCGGACATCGATCAGATAGTATGACCCGTTGTGCAGATTCTTGCTGACCACGAAAGGTCCCTCCCAAGGTGGGGATAACTTATGCATATCGGTTTGATCTTGAATGAGTCAAAGCACCAAATCTCCTTCTTGAAAGATTCTGGTCCTGATCCGACGACTGTGATAGCGACGAAGATCCTGTTGGTAAATCGCCGAGCGGGCAGCTGCTATGTCTCGCTCTTCATCCAACCGGTCCAAAGCGTATTGTCGAGCCGTCTCGTTGTCCACTTCAGCATAAGCCGCAACGCGAGGTGAATCATGACGGATATCACTAGGGAGAACCGTCGTCTAGTTCGGTACCTTGCGCGGGCCCATGAAATCCTTAGGCAGGCGCACATTGCGTAAAGCGGGGACAAGGCAAGGCACTCCCAAAGCGCTAGAAGTGAGCCCCGGTTCAACCGAAGTGGTGGGACGAACCGGCGTAAGCTGACGAGTCTGATGCTGTGCCTGGTCTACCACCTCCTGGCATCGGGGGCCGGATTGTTGCCGCGGGGAGCTCCACGCCGTGCATTACTTGACTCAGCTGGCTCCTCCATGTGTCTGCTATAACTCCGGCTTGAACGTGGGGTAGAATGAATCCGCTCACGGCTGTACGAATACACTTCCTGTTGGACCAAAGCTGTCCTAAGGAGCTCCTTGACCCGGCGTGTCTCTATCGCCTGCAATGAATCCCGTTCGACCGGAATAGCCCCCAACCGTGCTGCTGCTGCAACAAGGTTATCCAGCGGATTGGAATAGTGACCCGGAGGTGTGGGCACAACCTGCGGTACACCAGTATTATGACGGGGCAGATCTATTACACGGGGCTGAACCGGCGCGCCCGTCCCGGGCGCCTCCGCCCGGTTTACCACTGGTGGATTACTGTTCCCCGCTCCAGGGGTGTTGAAAAGGTCCCTTCCTTCAAAAACCGAAGGCAAACGAGATCGGTACTTCCTTCTCATGACTTCCTGTGAGGCGTTCTGGTCCAGCATGAGCTTGTACGCTTGCGTGTCCAAAGTGGCCCGCTCCGCAGTCATCCTGACCTCTTCAGCTGCTAGATCCGCTTTGGCCTGAGTGATCTGCTCTCTCACCTTTACAATCTCTGCGTTTATGAGCATCCTGATCCGCCGGATTAGCCTCTGCATGAGTGCAGCCAATGCGTCGAACAGATCGGATAATACTTGAGCCGGCGGGCGCACAGAGCCCTCCTGCCCGGAAGCCGTGGCCGCTGCTGAACCGGAAACCATTGCTGCGGCAGTTGATGAATGAAGCACAGCTTGTGTACTGGCCATGAATATTCCAACCCGATTAGGCAGATCAGAGTGGTCCGGAATACTGTCACCATCGGAACAGCCCCCAATCCGACCATCTTGTAACAGATACAAAGACTCAGTTTCTCCGGTTGACGACTCGTCGCCAGAATAAACGACGGTTTCGCCGCCAGATCCTGATCCGTCCTCATGACTTCCTCCATGGATGACTCCCACGAAGGCACGCTTTACAGCCGGCTTAACCCGGGCAGATCGCGCACGCTGAGCTGACTCGACGAGGTCGGTGCAGGTGTCCAGCTCAGGGCCCGGTTCACCGATCTTGCCAATGAAAACGTGTATACCACCAAAGGGGACCCGGTACCCGTACTCAATTGAGCCGGCCTCGGGGCCCCAGCCTGCATCGTCGATGTAGATCTTGCCGCGACGACTTTTGGTCATCCGGCCCATGGCGTATCCCTCGAGTCCTTCAAAGCGGCCCTCCAAGAACTTGAAACCATCGTGCGATAGCCCCACGGTGGGCGCCAACTGTCGTGGGTTTGTCACGGCTGATGTCCTAGCGAAAGGACTTAGTCGTGGAGCCATCGCAACGGGTTAACTCGAAGGGGTTAAAGCGGACACAGGGACACAGAGAGTTTATACTAGTTCGGCCCCTTCGATGAAGGTAAAAGCCTACGTCTAGTTTGTGATGGAATTGATGGGGTTTCGATGACTAGGGAGCAAACAAGCTTCGCCTAAGTCTCGAGTTGTGGTTGTCTCTCCTGAACTGCTATCGGGTCGTCCCCCTTATATACACGGGTGACGCCCGTCGGTTCCCAGAGTCCCAATCTCCGGTTCATACTCATACCGGGTTGCTCTCCTTATTCCTAACTTACAATACAAGTTTATATACAAGCCGGTTTACGGCTACAGGTATTAAACCGACTACGGCCTTGGGCCTTTACATAGCTTCTTGGGCTTTAACATTCTTGAACTACTCATGAAGTTAACCCGGCCCAGGTAGGCCGGTTTACGCCTAGTAGTAATATCCCCAACAGTGGTTGTAGAGTGTCTCCACTGTATACTAGTAGTAATTGTTTCTCTAGGCCCCAGACAAAAAAGCCCATCCACCCTAGTAAATAATAAAATTAATTCAAAGCCCCACATATTTACTTAATGAGAGGCGCTACCCAGCACACCCCCCCCCCCCCGAAAAACTTGGGTGCTCTTATTCCTCATCACTCCCACCCACCTCTCGTCAGCTCGCTCCACTTGTTCCCCAAATTCCTCACCTCACTCCTAAACAAATCCCCAGCTCCCCTTCTTCCTCACTACTACAGGAAAGACCCAGCTCCCCTTCTTCTTCACTCGCACTACAACTAGGCTCGTCATTCATTACTCTGCTCAAATCCATGAGGTCGACGCGACTCCCTCGAGAAAAATGGAGTAGGCTGACCACAACGCCAAGAAGATGAAGCTCCCGCCAGCGGTGACGCCTATTGCAGATCCTGCACCCGGCAGCGTAGGGAGAAGCGGCAAGCCCGCCCCCACCGGATCCCAGTAACCCTTAGAATCTCGGGTGGACCTGATAAAGCTTGGCACATTATTTTTATGATACAATGGATATATACAAGGGGATAATTATTTACGGAGAAACTTCCATGAAAAATTCTACATTGTTTCCGTGAGCATGAACACAAGTGCTCTAGGTCGACCCTCAGTTCTTCAATGCATAACTTTCCACTCACTTCTCTTTTTGAAAAACTTTTTAGGCATGAGAGGCAAGTAATAATTTTTTGTATTTTCATTATTTAAATTTTTTGTATGTTTCACCCACAACTAAACAGAAACAAAAAGGAAAAACAAAATCTACTTAGTGAAGAAAGCAAACAAGCACATACAAGAATATCAACCCCATGCTATTGCTCCCCGGCAACGGTGCCAGAAAAGAGCTTGATAATCCCCAAGTGCAGGGAATCATCGTAACAATTTCCAAAGGTGGAAGTGATAAGTATGGAGTGTAGAACCCACAAGGAGCTAAAGGTAAGATCAATATTCTCTCAAGCCTATCTGCCACTGATACTAATCTACGTACACCGAACATTTGCTTCCAACTAGGAACGAGGAATAAAACTACATTGTGGGTATGAAGAGGATAACTTTGCATGATATCGGAGAGCTAAAATATAAAAGTAGGTGCAGCGAGTGTGGAATAATGGTGGATCGGTGTGCGGATTTGTCCTAGGCAATTGTTAACAAGACCGGTAATCACTATTGTAGTTTCACATGAGGGAGAGGCATAAGCTAACATATTTTCTCTACTTGGATCATATGGTCTTACGATTGGAACTCTAGCAAGCATCTGCAACTACTAAAGATCAATAAGGTAAAACCCAACCATAGCATTAAATCATCAAGTCCTCTTTATTCCCATACGCAACAATCCCTCTTACTCGGGTTTGTGTTTCAGTCACTCACCAACCCACTATAAGCGAATCATGAACGTACGTATTGCAACACCCTACAACGGGACTCCCACACGATTGTGTGACACGGAGGGCACCATAGGACAGCACCAAAATAAAACATACACCTCATACCAATCTAGATCATCAATCAACCCAAAGACAAAAGACATCTACATAAAACACCATAGGATGGCAACACATCATTGGATCATAATATGTGGCATAAAGCACCATGTTCAAGTAGGGATTACAGTGGGGTGCGGGAGAGTGGACTGCGTAAAGGAGATGAGGATGGTGATGATGATGGTGATGTTGATGAAGACGGTCACCGTGGCGATGATTTCCCTCCCGATGGCACTCCGGCACCACCGGAAGAGAGGAAGAGAGGTTCTCCCCCTTGTGCTTCCTCCTGCATGGCCTCCACCCTCTGGTGCTTGGCCTTCATGGTGATGATGGCCCCTCCGAGATACTCCTCCATGGCCACCGGTGATGATGGCCCCCTCCGGCAGGGTGCCGGAGAGGGCCTAGATTGACTTCTCATGGCTACAGAGGCTTGCGGCGGAGGAACTTCTGATCTAGGTTTCTTTCTGGAAGTTTGGGTATATATAGAAGAGTTTTGCGTTGATTTCACGTCAGGGGGTCTCCAGGCTGTCCACGAGGTAGGGGGCACGCCCTAGGGGGTGGGCGCGCCCCCCACCCTCGTGGGCAGCCCGGGACTCTTCTGGCCTGCTTCTGGTACTCCGTCGGCTTCTTCTGGTCCAAAACTGATCCTCGTCAAGTGGCACGTCAATTGGACTCGATTTGGTTTTCCTTTTCTGCGATACTCTAAAACAAGGAGAAAACAGAAACTGGCACTAGGCTCTAGGTTAATAGGTTCGTCCCGAAAATCATACAAAATATCATATAAATGCATATAAAACGTCCTAGAAGGATAGTATAATAGCATGAATATTCATAAATTATAGATAAGTTGGAGACGTATCATCATTCCCAAGCTTAATTCCTGCTCGTCCTCGAGTAGGTAAATGATAAAAGAAATAATTTATGAAGTGTGAATACTAGCATGTGCATAAGTTTGTTCAATGATAATTCCAATCACTTTTTCTAGCATCATTATATGTCATAAAAATAGCTCATCTCATAAAACTTCTCATGATAAAGTAACAAGCTAATCACATATTAAAGTATAGATCATAAACTCTCTTGAAAACTAACTAACAATATTCTCAGTGCAATTCATCTTATTTTCAGGAATAGTCTATGTCAGAGCTTTGATTTAGCAAACTCCACATACTCAACTATCATTTAGTCTTTCACAATTGCTAACACTCACGCAATACTTCTGGTTATGGAGTTTTAACCGGATATAGAGAAAGATAGGGGCTTATAGTTTCGCCTCCCAACCTTTTACCTCAAGGGTAATGTCAACAATAATAGCTCATGCTAACTTACATCCAATTAGATATATATATATATATATATATATATATATATATATATATATATATATATATATATATATATCAGGATCTTTCCAACACCCTATGCCTGCCAAAGGATCAAATGTAAAAAAGGAAAGGTGAACATCACCATGACTCTTGCATAAGGTAGAAGATAATAATAAAAGATAGGCCCTTCGCAGAGGGAAGCAGAGGTTGCCATGCGCTTTCAGGGTTGGATGCACAAAATCTTAATGCGAAAGAACTTATATTGCCACTTGTGATATGAACCTTTATTATGCAGTCTGTCGCTTTTATTTCTTCCACATCACAAGATTGTATAAAGCTTATTTCCTCCACACCAATCAATCATACATATTTAGAGAGCAATTTTTATTGCTTGCACTGATGACAACTTACTTGAAGGATCTTACTCAATCCATAGGTAGGTATGGTGGACTCTCATGGCAAAACTTGGTTTAAGGATATTTGGAAGCACAAGTAGTATCTCTACTTGGTGTAAAGAATTTGGCTAGCATGAGGGGGAAAGGCAAGCTCAACATGTTGGATGATCCATGCCAATATACTTTATTTCAGATATAAGAAAACATAACCCATTACGTTGTCTTCCTTGTCCAACATCAAATCTTTAGCATGTCATATTTTAATCAGTGCTCCCAATCATAAAAGATGTCCAAGATAGTATATTTATATGTGAAACCTCTCTTCCTTCAATATTCTTTCATGAATTGTTCAAGTGACGAATTCTACGTTTGCTAACTTTCAATAAGTTTACTACCTATATTTATTATGTGTGAAGTCATTATTCCCCATGTTATAAGTATATGAAACATATATAAATTCAGATTTATGACATTCGATTCATTCAACCATTTACTCATAGGATATACATGAAGCACGTGAGCAAATGACAAACTACTCCAAAAAGATACGAGTGAAGAACACTGAGTAGTCAAATAATTAATTAGCCATGGGAGGATTTTGTTTCATTCAATATTTCAGATCCAATGATTTTATTCAAACAGAAAGTAAAATTGAAAATACGCTGCAAAACACATATCATGTGGTGAATAAAAATATAGCTTCGAGTAAGGTATACCGATAGTTTTGAAGACGAAAGAGGGGATGCCTTCTGGGGCATCCCCAAGCTTAGGCGCTTGAGTATTCCTTGAATATTACCTTGGGGTGCCTTGGGCATCCCCAATCTTGGGGTCTTTCCACTCCTTATTCTCCTCATATCGATATCTCACCCAAAACTTGAAAACTTCAACCACCCAAAACTTAACCAAACTTCGTGAGATGGGTTAGTATGATAAAGAGCAAACCATTCACTTTGGTACTGTCGAAGAGAAGGTTCATAATTGTTCTCACACAATGCCTACTGTACCATTTCATTTCTACAAATTATTTTGAGGAATATAATTCATAGAAACTAGAAAACAAGCAAACTATGCAATGAAAACAGAATCTGTCAGAAACAGAACAGTCTGTAATGATCTGAACAATAACCATACTTATGCTACTCCAAAAATTATGAAATAATTTGGTGGACGTGAGGAATTTGTCTATTAATCTTCTGCAAAAAGAATCAACTCAATAGCAATCTTCTGTAAAAAATGTCATCTATTCTCTTCAGCGCAAAGTTTCTGTTTTTTACAGCAAGATCACATTAACTTTCACCCAAGTCTTCCCAAAGGTCTTACTTGGCACTTTATTGAAACAAAAGCTATAAAACATGATTACTACAGTAGCTTAATCATGTAAACACACAAAAACAGTAAGGATAAATATTGGGTTGTCTCCCAACAAGCGCTTTTCTTTAATGCCTTTTAGCTAGGCATGATGATTTCAATGATGCTTACATAATAGACAAGAATCGAAACACAAAGAGAGCATCTTGAAGAATATGACTAGCACATTTAAATCTAACCACTTCCTATGCCTAGGGATTTTGTGAGCACACAACTTATGGTAACAAGAATCAACTAGCATTGGAAGGCAAAACAAGTATAACTTCAAAACTTTAAACACATAGAGAGGAAACTTGATATTATTGCAACTCCTACAAGCATGTATTCCTCCTTAATAATAATTTTCAGTAGCATCATGAATAGAAACTTTGTTCTCATACTCAACTGGAACCTCTTCCGAAATAGTGGAGTCATCGCTAGGTAAAGTTGACACTCTTCCAAATCCACTTTCGTAAATATCACATTAAGATTCAACACCCTCCAAAATAGTGGGATCACTAATTCCTAAAGTTGACACTCTTCCAAACTCACTTTAATTTATAGTATTATTCATACTCCTAAAAGATATAAGTGAAGTTCATGGAGCATTATACAATTAATATAGACTAACCAATATCCAAGCTCAAAATGTCTAAGTGAAGCACATGAAGCATTCTATAAAACCATACTCAAAAGATCTAAGTGAAGCACAAAGAGCAATTCTATAAGATTATACTTAAAATATATAAGTGAAGCACATGAAGTATTCTATAAATCAATGAAGGGCTCTCTCATGCTAGCATGGTCCTTGAAGAAAACGAAAAACACAAAGGACACAAATCATGTGAACAAAACAAAAACCGACGTATACCGATAATTGTTGAAGAAGAAAGATGGGATGCCAACCGGGGCATCCCCAAGCCTAGATGCTTGAGTATCCCTTGAAATATTTACTTGGGGTGCCTTGGGAATCCCCAAGATTGAACTCTTGCCTCTTTTTATTCTTCTCACATCGGTAACTCCTCGTTCTTCGAACACTTCATCCACAAAAACTTAACAAAAATTTTGTGAGACCCGTTAGTATAACAAAGCAAATCACTACTATAAGTACTGTTGCAAACCAATTCATATTTTGTTTTTGAATTATAGCTACTGTAATATAACTTTTCCATGGCTTAATCCACTGATAGAGACCGGTATTTTTATCAAAACAAGCAAGTAATGCATCAAAAACAGAATTTGTCTTAAACAGGACAGTAAGTAGTAATCTGGAAGTTTATCAAACTTCTGTAAATCCTAAAATTATGAAATAAATATGAAAATTTGAAAAATTTGTACAGAAGTAATGTGCAAAAAGTTTCAGACCCATTTGACTTTCCAGTAAAAAATTTAAATTCACGCACTACAGCCAAAGTTTCTGTTGTTGTTCTGCACATAGTAAACAAGCAATCTAATCATCGTAAAAACAAAGCTTGGCACATTATTTTTGTAATACAATGAATATATGCAAGGGGATAATTATTTATAGAGAAACTTCCATGAAAAATTCTACATTTTTTCCGTGAGCATGAACACAAGTGCTCAAGGTCGACCCTCACTTCTTCAATGCAAAACATTCCAATCACTTCTCTTTTTGAAAAACTTTTTAGACACGAGAGGCAAGTAATAATTTTTTGTATTTTCATTCTTTAAACTTTTTTGTATGTTTCACCCACAACTAAACAGAAACAAAAAGGAAAAACAAAATCTACTTAGTGAAGAAAGCAAACAAGCACACACGAGAATATCAACCCCACGCTATTGCTCCCCGGCAACGGCGCCAGAAAAGAGCTTGATAATCCCCAAGTGCAGGGAATCATCGTAGCAATTTCCAAAGGTGGAAGTGATAAGTATGGAGTGTCGATCCCACAAGGAGCTAAAGGTAAGATCAATATTCTCTCAAGCCCTATCTGCCACTGATACGACTCTAAGTACACCGAACGTTTGCTTCCAACTAGCAACGAGGAATAAAACTACGTTGTGGGTATGAACAAGATAACTTTGAATGATATCGGAGAGCTAAAATATAAATGTAGGTGCTGTTATCATAAATTTAGAATATATTACTAAATATTATAAGTAGCGAGTGTGGAATAATGGTGGATCGGTGTGCGGAATTGTCCTAGGCAATTGTTAACAAGACCGGTAATCACTATTGCAGTTTCACATGAGGGAGAGGCATAAGCTAACATACATTCTCTACTTGGATCATATGCACTTATGATTGGAACTCTAGCAAGCATCCGCAACTACTAAAGATCATTAAGGTAAAACCAAACCATAGCATTAAAGCATCAAGTCCTCTTTATTCCCATACGCAACAATCCCTCTTACTCGGGTTTGTGTTTCAGTCACTCACCAACCCACTATAAGCGAATCATGAACGTACGTATTGCAACACCCTACAACGGGACTCCCACACGATTGTGCGACACGGAGGGCACCATAGGACAGCACCAAAATAAAACATACAACTCATACCAATCTAGATCATCAATCAACCCAAAGACAAAAGACATCTACATAAAACATCACAGGATGGCAACACATCATTGGATCATAATATGTGGCATAAAGCACCATGTTCAAGTAGGGATTACAGTGGGGTGCGGGAGAGTGGACCGCGTAAAAGAGATGAGGATGGTGATGATGATGGTGATGTTGATGAAGACGGTCACCGCGGCGATGATTTCCCTCCCGATGGCACTCCGGCGCCACCGGAAGAGAGGAGGAGAGGTTCTCCCCCTTGTGCTTCCTCCTCCATGGCCTCCACCCTCTGGTCCTTCGCCTTCATGGTGATGATGGCCCCTCCGGGATACTCCTCCATGGCCACCAGTGATGATGGCCCCCTCCTGCAGGGTGCCAGAGAGGGCCTAGATTGACTCCTGATGGCTACAGAGGCTTGCGGCGGCGGAACTTCCGATCTAGGTTTCTTTCTGGAAGTTTGGGTATATATACAAGAGTTTTGCGTTGATTTCACGTTAGGGGGGGTCTCCGGGCTGTCCACGAGGTAGGGGGCACGCCCTAGGGGGGTGGGCACGCCCCCACCCTCGTCGGCAGCCCGGGACTCTTCTGGCCTGCTTCTGGTACTTCGTGGGCTTCTTCTGGTCAAAAAATGATCCCCGTCAAGTGGCACGTCAATTGGACTCTGTTTGTTTTTCCTTTTCTGCTATACTCTAAAACAAGGAGAAAACAGAAACTGGCACTGGGCTCTAGGTTAATAGTTTAGTCCCAAAAATCATATAAAATATCA
Organism: Aegilops umbellulata; assembly: GCA_032464435.1. Classification (NCBI taxonomy): domain Eukaryota; kingdom Viridiplantae; phylum Streptophyta; class Magnoliopsida; order Poales; family Poaceae; genus Aegilops; species Aegilops umbellulata. The sequence goes on along the minus strand of CP136055.1, from coordinate 83,949,316 downwards.
TATAAATGCATATAAAACATCCTAGAAGGATAGTATAATAGCATGAATACTTCATAAATTATAGATACGTTGGAGACGTATCAGGACCGCATCAACGATCTCCCGGACACCATCCTTGGGGATATCATCTCGCTTCTCCCCACCAAGGATTGTTTCCACACCCAAGTCCTCTCAACTCGGTGGCGCCCTCTATGGTGCTCCGTGCCCCTTAATCTCGACCGTCGTCAGCTATCTCTCTTTAATGATCTTGAACTCCCCAGAGCCATCATCTCCTCCCACCAAGGCTCGGTTCAAAGCCTCTACATCCCGTCATGCTACCTGAGCAAGCATAGCATGCCCTACACGATGGACGCCTGCTGAAATCCCTTGAATTCATAGAACTACAGTTGCTTGAGTTATACTATTCCCTAGGAAATCACCTACCAGATACCGAACGCCATGTACTTGTGCCCTCAGCACCGATGTCCATCTCGCGGTTTTCCTCCTCCCTCCACACTACCACCTTTGCACTGTGCTACCTACTAGACAATCTGGTACTAAACCTTAAACTCCCATTTCTTAAACTACTTTCACTTGTGTGGGTTCGTATATCGGAGGCCTCACTGCACAGCATCATCCACTCTAGTTGCGCTGCCCTGGAGTGCTTGGTGCTTGTTTTCATAGTTAGAATCGGTTGTCTCCAAATAAAGTCGCCTAACCCTTGTAAGAATTGGAATTTTTTTTACGGAAGGCAGCTCATCATCGAAGATGCCCCTTCACTTCAAAGGTTGATCCTTGATTCTAGTTATTCACCGTCGCAAATAACTGTCGCGCCTAAACTAGAGACCTTGGGTGTAATAAATGTTCTCTAAGCTCATTTCAAGATAGTGTTTGGCTCCACAGTTCTTCAGGTACTGTATATTATCAACTACACTTGTAATCATAAGCTACATTTTAAATTTCTGCGCATAAGTTCTATATCATCTTGGTGTACACATTTTGTACTAGTATTATGTTCTATGCTCAATGAAGAGTTTCTCCATGGATAGCCTATCAATGGTGCTGGATTATGTCAAGATCTTATATATCCAAATGAATAGTTTTGATTTGAACAATATTATTGGCTTGCTGCAACTGCAATGCTCTCCATGTCTAGAGAAGTTGTATATAAATGTGATAATTTCACGCACATTGGAAGCCCGCATATAGTGTACTAGAATTAACCGTTCAGTTGTTGCTCTTTCGACACTCATTTTTTAGACTTAATTTGTTTTCAATCATCATGTCTATTTAGGCAACATGACGGGGTAAGAAAGTTATAACCAATCGGTGGATTTGTAAGCACCAGGATTTTCTCACTTCTCTTGACATTTGATTGAAGACAATAATGCTGGAACGATATGTAGCCAACCATGCAAACAATAGATTTGTCACATTCTTCCTGCTGAATGCGAGGTTGCTATTTTCCATCAGGCTTAAGTTTATCAGCAACATGGTTTTGTCAGATGGGTATGTCAAAGAGCAAAAAAGGGAGTTTAAGGTGGAAAAATGGCTTCTGAACGTGTCGGGCTTCTATTTACAACATCTTGTGGTCATAATCCAGTAAAGTATACGACCCAGGATGTTCATTCTATGGACTTGACTGATCCGTTTGACTATGACTGCCGAAAACGGTGCTGGAGTTAGATGTTGTTACCCTTTACAACTTGGCTGTGATGGTCATATTTTGTTTGAAACAAGGAAAATGGCTTGCCATATGTTTAAAAATATTGTAACAAATCCCAACCAAGGGAAATAACATCACTCTCACTGGCTACTTGAGCTTACCTTGAATTGCAGAACCCAAGTGATTAGCCCCCACCAGCACCCACAAACTTATTTTTAAACTAGCAGACCAAATGGCTCTAAATTTTCATAAGAAAGTCTGCATGACCATGACAGATTTGGATTCTGACATTTGGAACCCACGAGTAAAAAGCCTATCCTTGGTGGTGTTGACTTAATTACTAGTCAACAAATGATTCCGCCTACTAGCCGTGGGATTTACACCCAACATCTGTCGTGTATCTTCTATCTCTTGTCTTCTTCTTCTAGCCGCCTGAACCAAACCACCTCGTCGGTTTCGCCTGCTGCCACCTCCCACAGCTGGCTAAGCCTCCGCCGCCCTACCATACCCTCAAACTTAGGCCAGTCCCTTGCTTTCTTCCCCTACGCGTCCTGTTATTCTTCGGCGACGTCAGCCCCAACACGCACCCGCACCTGGACCAGTCAACCCTCGTACTCCCCTCCGCCTGTGAGTAGACTGGCGCATCTTCCACGACTCCTGTTCGTTCCGTCCGAGGCCTCGACGTCGTCCTCGGCCTTGGTTTGCTCGTTGTGCGTGGTGCTCCGCCATTTGGCATTATCAAGATGGTCAACAACTGAGAGGAATAAGGAGATGATTGTACATGGAGAGGATGACAGTAGGGACCCACTAGGGTCATGGCAGTATGCAAGCAAGTGCCTCGTTATTACAAGCCCCAAAAACGGTTCCTCCTAATGGTTACACATATGGGTCCCACGCCATTGTCAACATAATCAATAAACGAGAAATTACACAACGAGCGGCTGACACCAGAGACCCAGCAGGTCGCGCAGTTGTTATTTACTTTTTTTGAGGAACAAGCAGTTGTTCTTTACTAGTTTTAGAGATGGATCATGGTAACAACGGGGCTGTGCGGGGGCTGTGGCCCATCCAGCGAGGGTTTTATTTTATGTTTGTCACATCATGAGCCCAGTTGTGTTTTTTTCTTGCTGAAAATGGCTAGCCCAGTTCTACCTTTTTTTTAAGAAATACCCAACGTAGGCCTATTTGCTTTCTCAGCCCTGCTGGGTTGCCAATCTTTCAAGACGAGAGCGATGTATTCGCGTGCACAAAAGATGAAGTAGTAAGAAATGGGATGTAAATTTATAAACACAGCAAATCAGCAATTAGTTTCATATACTCCCTCCATTCCCTTATACAAGGCCACTATGAAAAATACATTTTGCATCTACACAAGGCCACTAATAGTAATCGTGGCAAAAATTAATAATGTTTCTTCGGACTATTAACTTGTTTAATACTTGCATGCATGCATGCATGCGTATGCGTTACTTCCTTCTTATTCCTTCCTTGCATGCATGCATGCGTATTAATGATCCCGATTACACGACAGAAAAAAGACACATCCGTGACATTTTTTGCCGAACAAAATTTTTTCTATCATGCGTATGACACTTCTAGGACGATAACTGTGACAAAACCCGATATCATCATAGATGTGGTGGGCTGCTACTTCTATGTCAAAAAATCATGAAAGAAAATGGGCTTTTCATCCTGGGCGGGCCGGAGACGAAGCTGCATGACATTCTTTCGGCCGTACATGACGGAAAAAACCGTGGTAGAAGCAAGGGCGAGGAAAATATCGGGGAGTTCCCGGTTATGGTGGGTGGTCGGGGGCCGAGCGATGCGCGTTTCTCTCATACACGTACGCGCGTGGGTGCAAGGCGTTGGGCTCTAATTGAACCCGAGCGAGGCGTTCGCCTACTGAACCTGAGTGATTGCACTGCACGCTATGCGTTACTGAACCGGAGTGATCGATTGATCTGGCTGTTAACTGAACCAGATCATGCGATTCCTTCGCTACAGCTGCTAACTGAAGTCGATCGAACCCTGCTGCATCCTTCCCTTGATTAACAGTGAGCGTTGTTAGGGGGTTTCTATGAACAGTTCCCAGTGGGGGGTTGGATCAACAGGACCCCATGGTGTTGCCGCTGGATGAACAGGAACCCGATCGATCGAGTCGGTTGGGGGTGGATGAACAGGACCCAGTGGAGGGCTGGATGAACAGGACGACCCCATGGAGGGCTGGGTGAACAGTAGCCGGTGGAGGGCTAGATGAACAGTAGCCCTTGGAGGGGTGGCCGAATAGGACCGCGTGGAGAGGGATGGTTGAACAGTAGCCAGTGGAGGAGCGGTGGAGGCTGGATGCCCGCTGTCATGCCGCGCAGGCTTCATCGGCCCACCCTACTCCCTCCGCCGGCCTGGCAGCACGCAATGAGCTGCCTCCTTATTATGCAAAAAAAAATGATTCCTCCCATTGACATCTGGGGCGCGCCGAATCCGAGGCTCACCTGTCAGCCTACTAAGTTGACGCATATGCAGGGCTTTGTCAACTTAGTCAACAAACGATTCTAGCAGCAGTGACCGTTGGATTCGAAACGAATGGTCCTACTATCTCTTCAATCGCTGCTCTTCTTGCACCAGCCGCCCAAACCAGCGCCGGCGAGACCACCTGCTCCTGCCTCTAGTGGCCGACTGTGCTACCGTTGAGGCCTCACCGCCCCCTACTACTCCCACCGCTGGCCAGGCCCTGCGGCGACGGCAGGCTCACATCGCAGCTGAACCAGTGAACGCTCGTACTCCTCTCCGCGTGGGCTTCCACTGCCGCATCTTCCCCGGCTCCGCGTCATTCCCTTCCTAGACCTCGCCGTCGTCCACCGCCCTGGTGCTCTCGCCGCATTTTACGTGGAGAGGCTGACAGCTTGGTTCACGGCCGCACGCAAGGAAATGCCTCCTTATTACACGCAAAATAATGATTCCTCCACCTAACATCTGGGACCCACCGGAAGGGCCTCTGCATTTCACGAAAAAACGTTCTCACGGCTGACAGCTCGGACCCACCAGCTATATCTTCGCATGCAAGGAAGTGCTTCCTTATTACCCACACAAAAATGAATACTCTCCCTGCTAGCTGGGACCCACCATATGGGAGGCTGACTTGTGGACCTACTAAGTTGACACGGACGGACGGTTTTGTCAACATAGTCAATATGAACGATTCTAGCTGCAGTGTGTTGGGGAACGTTGAAGAAAATAAAAAATTTCTACGCTTCACCAAGATCAATCTATGGATTCATCTAGCAACAACAGAGAGGAGTGCATCTACATACCCTTGTAGATCGCGAGCGGAAGCGTTCAAGAGAACGGGGTTGATGGAGTCGTACTCGTCGTGATCCAAATCACCGATGACCAAGTGCCGAACGGACGGCCCTCCGCGTTCAACACACATACAGTTGGGAATACGGCTCCTCCTTCTTGATCTAGCAAGGGGAAGGGAGAGGTTGATGGAGATCCAGCAGCACGACGGCGTGGTGGTGGAAGTAGCGGGATCCCGGCAGGGCTTCGCTAAGGGCAAGCGGGAAGGAGAGGTGTTACGGAGGGAGAAGGAGGCGCCAGGAGCAAGGGTGCGGTTGCCCTCCCTCTCCCCTCTTTATATAGGGGCCCTGGGGGGCGCCGGCCCTAGAAGATCCAATCTCCAAGGGGGGCGGCGGCCAAGGGGGTGGCTTCCCCCCCAAGCCAAGTGGGGCGCCCCCACCCCTAGGGTTTCCAACCCTAGGTGCAGGGGAGGCCCAAAGGGGGCGCACCAGCCCACCAGGGGCTGGTTCCCTTTCCCACTTCAGCCCATGGGGCCCTCTGGGATAGGTGGCCCCACCCGGTGGACCTCCGAGACCCTTCTGGTGGTCCCGGTACAATACCGATGACCCCCAAAACTTTGCCGATTGCCGAAACATGACTTCCCATATATAAATCTTTACCTCCGGACCATTCCGGAACTCCTGTGACGTCCGGGATCTCATCCCGGACTCCGAACAACTTTCGGGTTACCGCATACTCATATCTCTACAACCCTAGCGTCACCGAACCTTACGTGTGTAGACCCTACGGGTTCGGGAGACACGCAGACATGACCAAGACAACTCTCCGGTTAATAACCAACAGCGGTATATGGATACCCATGTTGGCTCCCACATGCTCCTCGATGATCTCATCGGATGAACCACGATGTCGAGGATTCAAGTAATCCCATATACAATTCCCTTTGTCAATTGGTACGTTACTTGCCCGAGATTCGATCGTCGGTATCCCAATACCTCGTTCAATCTCGGTACTGGCAAGTCACTTTACTCGTACCATAATGCATGATCCCGTGACCAAACACTTGGTCACATTGAGCTCATTATGATGATGCATTACCGAGTGTGCCCAGAGATACCTCTGCGTCATACGGAGTGACAAATCCCAGTCTCGATCCGTGTCAACCCAACAGATACTTTCAGGGATACCTGTAGTATACCTTTATAGTCACCTAGTTACGTTGTGACGTTTGGCACACCCAAAGCACTCCTACGGCATCCGGGAGTTACACGATCTCATGGTCTAAGGAAATGATACTTGACATTGGAAAAGCTCTAGCAAACGAACTACACGATCTTGTGCTATGCTTAGGATTGTGTCTTGTCCATCACATCATTCTCCTAATGATGTGGTCCTGTTATCAATGACATCTAATGCCCATAGTCAGGAAACCATGACTATATGTTGATCAACGAGCTAGTCAACTAGAGGCTCACTGGGGACGTGTTGTGGTCTATGTATTCATACATGTATTACGATTTTCGGATAACACAATTATAGCATGAACAATAGAAAATTATCATGAACAAGGAAATATAATGATAACCATTTTATTATTGCCTCTAGGGCATATTTCCAACAGTCTCCCACTTGCACTAGAGTCAATAATCTAGTTACATTGTGATGAATCGAACACCCATAGAGTTCTGGTGTTGATCATGTTTTGCTCACGGAAGAGGTTTAGTCAACGGATCTGCGACATTCATATCCGTATGTACTTTGCAAATATCTATGTCTCCATCTTGAACATTTTCACGAATGCAGTTGAAGCGACGCTTGATGTGCCTGGTCTTCTTGTGAAACCTGGGCTATTTGGCAAGGGCAATAGCTCCAGTGTTATCATGAATGCCGGGATTACTTTGGTACCTTCCTACCAAACTTACGGCAAGGTTTACATCAGGTCTGGTACACAGCATGTCATACATGATAGACCCTATGGCTGAGGCATAGGGGACGACGCTCATCTTTTCTCTATCTTCTGCCGTGGTCGGACATTGAGCTGAGATCAATTTCACACCTTGCAACACAGGCAAGAACCCCTTCTTGGACTGATCCATATTGAACTTCTTCAATATCTTATCAAGGTATGTGCTTTGTGAAAGACCTATGAGGCATCTCGATCTATCTCTATAGATCTTGATGCCTAATATGTAAGCAGCTTCTCCAAGGTCCTTCATTGAAAAGCACTTATTCAAATAGGCCTTAATGTTGTCCAAAAGTTCTATACCATTTCCCATCAAAAGTATGTCATCCACATATAATATGAGAAATGCTACAGAGCTCCCACTCACTTTCTTGTAAACGCAGGCTTCTCCATAAGTCTGCATAAACCCAAACGCTTTGATCATTTCATTAAAGCGAATGTTCCAACTCCGAGATGCTTGCACCGACCCATAGATGGAGCACTGAAGCTTGCATACCTTGTTAGCATTCTTAGGATCGACAAAACCTTCCGGCTGCATCATATACAATTCTTCCATAAGAAAGCCGTTGTGGAATGCCGTTTTGACGTCCATTTGCCATATCTCATAATCATACACTACTGGAATCAGCTACTTTGCCATCTGCCAGCTCTTTGCCGTCAGCTAGCGGACGGCAAAGAAGCTCTTTGCCACCATCTACCAAAAAGCAGACGGCAAAGAACAGGCTGATGGCAAAGACCTAATTTGCCATCAGCCAATTCTTTGTCGTCGGCTAGCGGACGGCAAAGATTCTTTACCGTCGGCTAGCGGACGGCAAAGAGGGAGGGGCCCCACTGACGAGCTGCTTAAAAAAACCTAACGGCCCCCCTCTTTGCCGACGTCAAAGAGCAAAATAGCGGACGACAAAGGGGGGCGGACGGCAAAGAGGGAGGGGCCCCACTAACGTTAACGGCCGCGCCCCACCCCGCCGCTCTCTCTCTCTTTCTCTCCCCACTACTCGCCGCCGCCCCGTCGCCGCACCACCCCGCCGCCGCCCCAGCGCCCCCCCGCCCCGTCGCCGCACCACCCCGCCGCCGCCCCAGCGCCCCCCCCCCCGCCCCGTCGCCCCACCACCCCGCCGCCGCCCCAGCGCCCCTCCCCCGCCCCGTCGCCCCCGCCGCCCTGCCGTCTGGGCGCCGCCACGCCCCGGCACCCCCGCGCCTCGCCGCCCTGGCCGGGCCCGGCCCCGTCGCCACTGCCGCCCGGCGCCGTCGCCCCAGGCCGCCCCGCCCCCTCCTCCGCCGCCCCAGGCCCCCCGCCCCCCTCCTCCGCCGCCCCAGGCCGCCCCGCCCCCCTCCTCCACCCAGGTGAGCTCTCTGCCTCCTCTTTTTTTCCTTTTTTCTGTTTTTTTAATTTTAGTTTTAGGTTTAGTTTTAGGTTTATAGATTTAGTTTTAGTTTAGTTTTAGGTTTAGATTTAGTTTTTTTCCTTTTTTTTTTGTTTTTTTTGTTTTAGGTTTAGGTTTAGTTTAGTTTTAGGAAAGAAGAAGGAGAGAAAAAGAGGAGAGAAGACGAAGAAGAAGAGGAGGAGGAGAAGAAAAAAGAAGAAGAGGAAGAAGAAGAAGAAAAAAGAGGAGAGGGGGAGAAGAAGAATAGGAAAAAGGAAAGGAGGAAGAAGAAGAAGAAGAAGGAAAAAAAGGAAGAAAAGGAAGAAAGGGAAGAAGAGGAAGAAGAAGAAAAGAAAAAAAACCGACCCGACACGGTACCCAAACCCCGACCCGGCACCCCGACACGACACCCCGACCCCGAGACCCCGACCCCGACACCCCGACCCCGACCCCGACCCCGAGACCCTGACCCCGACACCCCGACCCCGACCCCGACCCCGACACCCCGACCCCGAGCCTGACCCGACACCCCGACCCCGACACCCCGACCCCGACACCCCGACCCCGAGCCTGACCCGACACCCCGACCCCGAGCCTGACCCGACACCCTGACCCCGACACCACACCCCGACCCCGAAACTGCACCCCGACACCGACACGGCACTACACCGACATCGACACGACACCCCGACCCCTCGACCCCGAAACAGCACCCCGACCCCGACACGGCACCCTGACACCGACACGACACCCCAACCCCCGACACCTCCCGAAAAGGTGTTCTTTGGCCTTCTAGAGGCCGACGGGGTCATATATTTGTGAATTATTAGTTAGGTCATATATTTTTCGATTTTGTTATGAAAAACATCATATATAATTGTGTTGATCGTGTAGTTTTAAATGTGCAGTTGTTTCATCGCTGCGAGGTTTGGTGTTCTACGACCTCGCCGTGCGTTTGACGGGCTCTGCCCCTTCGTTCGTGGGTGAGCACAACTGACAAGTCCTCCTCCCCCATTAATTATTTGATCTATTCCGATGAAACTTGATAGCTAGCTATATATGTGTCTTGAATCATCAGTATGCGTAACCAATATGTGTCTCCCGTTCGAAAGCGTCATAGTTATAAATATGCATGCATTTGCATATCTATAACCTTGATTCTTTCGAATTGTCCAACACTATCCATGGACAGCCCGAGTATGTGTAGATTGGGTTCGTTTTCCCATATGCTTTGCTCCGGATCCGACGCATAAATTTCGTCAGTGCCTTCCCTGTTGTTCTCCGGGTACACATCCTCCCTGTTTATTGCAGAGACGTGTATCAAGAGAACAGCGGGGAGGTGCTGCCGGAATTTTGTGTCGGATCCGGAGCATAGCATGGGAAAATGAACCCAATCTACACATACACGGGTGGGATTAGGACCTATCATTACCTATTAGAGTGTAGGTTGCGTGGACGTAATAAAATTGACAAAGTAGATCAACTGATGAATATATACATGGTGAATTACATATATAATTGTTGTGTGTCCAGTAGCTCTGAAAGTCAAGATGAGTGACCGTGCGTGGATGTATACCGGTCACACTGGTCAGAACAAATGGAGCGCTGAATGGTTCACAAAAACCAAGGGGTTTGTGCAAGCCGCATTTGCAAATGGCCAAAAGAAAACCTGGTGCCCCTGTTTCCGGTGCGGCAATTGGGAAAAGAAGACACAGGCTGAAATGGGCAAACACCTGCAGAAGAGTGGTTTTACGCCCGATTATACGGTGTGGACATTTCATGGTGAGTCTGCCCAACGTGACCGAGCTGAGGTGGATCGTCGTCGCACCGACGAGCATGGTACCGGGATGGAAAACATGGCGCAAGACTATGATGATGCTCGGGATTCGGACGAGGAGATGGAGGAATCTACAAAGGCCTTCAATGAAATGTTGGAGTCTTCGAAACGTCCGCTCCACAAGCACACTGAGCTTTGTCAGTTAGATGCCATCTCACAAGTAATGGCTCTGAAGGCTCAGTTCAACTTGGCCAGAGAATGCTATGACACAATTATGACAGTATTTGGACGCTTTCTACCCAAAGGCCATGTAATGTGTGACACCCAAATTTTTTTGACCTTGTTTTATTAATTAAATTTTTTCCAGGAATTAAAACTTTTAATTTCTAAGCTTCCTTTTGATTTTTGAACTTGGTTATTATGAAGTTTTTCCCCCAAAGTGAAAACATTTCAGACATGTTATTGGACTTGTTTAAACCTCTCAAGAAAAAAAAACTCTCCTTTTATTAGCAGAACTAATTACATAATTAAATTGCTTATTCTTTATTTTCTTGAAAAATGTTTTCCCTTGTCTATATGGCCATATTTTGAACTACAACCATGTGACAAATTATCTCATAAATCCCACCAAAATTTGGAGATGTCATCTGATGTTATTAAATCACTTTTGTGCAAAGATATCCTTTATTCTTGAAATAAATTGAGCTCTACACCTAATTTTCTTCTCTGGTCCAGTGGGCATGTTTGCACTACAACCCATTTAAATATTTCTTTCTAGCCTCCACCAAAATTATGAGATGTTAGTAGCAGCATATGATTCAACTTTATGCAAAAACCCAGTGATGTTATTTGAAAGATTTCAGTGAACCAACCTCTTTTTCATTATGGACCAGACTTGTGTTTTCTACTGCAACCCTATTATTTCTTGCTCTAGTGATCTTGTGCTTTCTCATGCTTGTAGTCAAACCTGCTAAACTCTTAAGTCCAAGAGCATGAACCCATTGGGAGAATTTTTGTCCATGTAATGAGGCCATTTACTCCCTGTCCAGAAGTGTGGTTTTGCAAAACTTGCACTAGCAAGTTTCTCCTTTTTGCAAACTAACTAAACCACCCTCTCATACATCCATAGAGACCCCACTCTGGAAGTTTTGGCCACCCCAAGTGGTGCCTAGGTGCATGTGGCATTCTGTCGAACACCCTGTAGGCATGACTAGTTTTGACATGAGTTTTAGCTTGCATTGTGATCTTGTTTCCTTTGCCTAGCTACCTTGTCCAATAGACTCCTCACTACTCATAACCTGGGTCTGCTAATTCCCAGCCTCAACCGAGACCTCTAGCACGCCCTGGCATTTCACCGAGCAGCTGGTGCGCGTGCACTGGGCGCGCCCAGAGCGCGCGAATTGTAGCCGCACAACCGAGCCACCGCGTCACACCCCCTGCCTTGGCGCGCACTGCAGAACCTCGCCGCGCACTCCCCGCCTTGCCACAACACGCCATCCGCCCTGGCACCCTACAGCACCACCGTCAGAGCTCTTTTGGCGGCACGCCGGCATCGGCCGACAGCCTCTGCCCCGTTCAGCGCCGCCCAAGCCACCAGCGCTTGCCACCTGCCTCCTGGAGCAGTGCGTGCTCATCCACAACGTCATCCCCTAGCGCTTGTCACCGCCACATCACCCAAACTACAGCATGGCGGTTCGCCGTCGTCCTTATCGCCGGCCGCCTCGGAACCGACCACCACCGCCTATATAAGGAGCCCCGAGCTCATCTCCGCATAGAGACGACCCCAAGCCACCTTCCTAGAGCCCCATTGTCCGTCAATTGAAGAGGAAAAGGTCGTCTTCAACCTCTCCGGCAACCTCGTCCGCTGCCATTGCCCCGGTCAGTACGATGCCACCAGAGCCTCTCCCTCTCCACTTTCTTCACCAGGAACCCCCACATCCTCCCGCGAGCCCGCTCCCCTACTCAATCTTGATCGAGACCCGCCACGGGCAAGTTTCCACTTTTTCCGATGATCACCGTCCGCCGCAGAGCTCACCGCCGGTAGCCCCATCCACCCCTGGGGACAAAACAACCACCGGAGTGACCACCTCGATCCCCTGAATCCGTGGATGGCCTCCGTTTAGCAAGCAGAGCCACCGTTCGCCGGCGACGATCGCCGGAGCCCCGCTCCGCTCGGGCAGAGGAGGGAGACAACGCAGGTGGACTAGTCAAACCTGACTAGTGGGGCCCCGGACCCACTGTCAGTGACACCCCACGCCATCCACGCCGGATAAGTGGAGGCGTAAGAGCCCACGTACGTCTCCTCTGAGTGAAAGCGTAAAACCCCCAAGTACGTAACCCTACACCGAAAGCGTATTCGAGACTGAAATGTTTTCTTTTCTGTTTTAATTTAAATAACAGATTTGACTAATCTTTGACTGACTGTAACTCTTTAAATATAACTCCAAATGAATTGATTCTTTTTCCTGAATTTCTTAAATTTTGTCTAGTTTATTTTAAGATTTATTTGAAAAAATTTCAAAAAAACTTTTTGTGCTGTTTTGATTGTATGTGTTAATTCATGCATATCCTTTTAAATAGGATTTTTGAAGATTTCAAGATGTTTTGGATGCACCCTTCTTTTCCATGACCTAAAGGCAAGCATTCTGAACCCTGGTGAAATTTTTGTGTGTGTTGTTTGACTTGGTAACAACACCACCCCGGCACATGCATGCGTCATTTTATGTGAGGATGAGATCCCATTCATAAGTGCATGGTAGTGAATTACATGCATATGGAGTTGACATGTTTTGTGATGGAAATCACCGCCATACACTCTTCATGCATACCGGAAGGAATGCCGGGTGGGCATCTGTCTTGGGTAGACGCGGACTTGACTCTAGTCCTCCGTTGAGACAGTCGTGTCCGGTATGGCATGATGGGGTATATCGTGTGGTGTTTCTATCTGTTGGTTGAAGTATATGCATTGTTATGCTAACCTTGCAGGGATTACTACTACCTCCTGAGTCGACCGTAGATCGAGTCTTGTTCCGGTAAACCCCATACTTGTTTCGTACTACCAGAGGTCCCTACCGTAAGTAGGGTATGGTTCAGTAAGTTGATAACCCTTGTCTTGGCACACACACCGTACAGAGAGGCCATGGTGGAAGATATCGGCTGCACCCGGTAGGCATGCCACCTGGTCCGGGGGCATGGGTGTTTCAGTTGTAGCTGAAGGGGGTAGCTCCCCTAGTTTGCGCGTGGTATAAATTTGTGATCTCATGCTACGTCGAGGTTGTAGCCTCCCCACTTAGAGTTTGCTTGACAGGTGTCGTGGGTGATTCCAGACACCGGTATGTTGAGCTGGTGTGTGCAAGTCAGGTGTGTTTTCAATTAAAAGACCGTAGACGGAATTAGTCCTGTTGGACAAAAGGAATCCGTTGCTCGTGGGTAAAGAGTACACCCTCTGCGGAGATTAAACCTATTCGAATAGCCGTGTCCATGGTTAAGGATTACAGTCTGGGATGGGTCAAGTGTCGGTCTTAGTGTCGGTCTTCGGAGGAGAAACTGTTAAATCAGAACGGGAATTACCACTTGTGACTTGTGATGATTATGATTATTATTATTGTTGACGAACCCGTGATATTATTGTTATCATCAAGTATCTCTGGGATGGTTCTACCTCCGGGATATTCATTATGTTTGTTTCTTGTAAAGCCCTTTATGTGGCGTAGCTCAGACGCCCGATTGTGGCATTTCTTTTAAAGCCCTGTATGTGGTGTCGCTCAGACGCCCGACTGCGGCATTTCTCCTAAAGCCCTTTTGGTGGTGTCGCCCAGACGCCCGACTGTGGCACATTTTATTATTTCATTTACTTGTTTGATTGCCTATGCATTCCTTAAATATTTACTCACGTACATCATGAAACTTATTCCATAATGATCAGAGTAATCATAGATTATTTTTGAAACATGATTATCTATGGCTATGTTATACCTGTGTTCTTAATGTTTGCGAGTACATTCAAAGTACTCACTGGCTTGTCCCTGGCTATTGTCTTGGCCAGATTGCTTGCTTGGAAAGGAGCGTTGCGATGACAGCCTCGGAAACCTAAGCAACTGTGATAGAAGCCTCGCGAAGATAGGAGTTAACCTGGTCAGCTGTTCCCGTGGGAAATGGAGTCCCATAGCCGTGGTGATCCACAAACCGCTTCCGCCCTCAACCACTAGAAACCATTTGTTGTACTCATAGGCCACAATGGTCTTGTACTGCATATTTTGTACTCTTGCTTGGAATTTCTGTAACAAGTTGATGCCTCATCAGCTAAAAGTAATCCTGGGGCTGATGAGCTCGACGGACATTTTCTGGAAATTAATGTCCGGAAAACCGGTCACGACATAATGCCTGCAAACCTGTACCAGTCAGACAAAATCCTCCATGCACTGAAGATGCCCTATGAGAAGATACATGCCTGTGAGAAAGGATGTGCCTTATTTAGGCTTGACTATGCGGACTTGAACTATTGTCCCATTTGCAAGTCTTCCAGGTATATTGTGGTAGACAACGGTATGGGTGAGAAGACACAGACCAAAATCCCCGTTAGTGTTCTTCGGTATATGCCAATCGTACCAAGACTTCAACGTCTTTTCATGGTCGAAGAGACGGCCAGACAGATGACATGGAACAAAACAGGCAAAAGAACCGAACTAGATGCAGATGGGAATCTGATGATGGTACACACATCGGATGGTGTTGCGTGGAAAAAGTTTGATGAATTACATGGTGACAAAGCGGCAGATCCGAGGCATCCTCGAGTCAGCATCAGCACGGATGGGTTCAGTGTGTTTGGTATGACGGCAGCCCAATACAGTTGTTGGCCCGTATTTGTCTTTCCACTCAATCTCCCCCCTGGACAGATTATGCAAAGAAAGAACATTTTCCTGACGTTGATAATTCCAGGACCCAACTATCCGGGGGAAAATATGAATGTGTACATGCAGCCGCTTAAGGACGAATTGCAAGAAGCCTGGGATAATGGGTTCAAGACATACGACGCCTTTAGCAAACGGAACTTCATAATGCGTGTCTGGTACATGTACTCGACGCATGACTTGCCGGCCTATGCGCTATTCGTTGACTGGTGTGTGCATGGAAGGTTCCCGTGCCCCACATCCAAGGGAGCTCTTGGGTTTCGTTGGCTTTAGGCCGGTCGGAAGTTTTCTTGCTTCGACATGCATAGACAGTTCCTGGATCCTCTCCATAAGTTCAGGAAAGACAAGAAGAACTTCATCAGGGGTAGAGTTGTCAAAAACTCTGCACCACCTGCATTGAGAGGCCAACAGACCCTGGATCAGTTAAACGCTCTCGAGCCAGATCCACAACGTCCAGGGTACTTCAAGGGGTATAATACTAAGCACGCGTGGACTCACAAAACATGCTTATGGGATCTGCCTTACTTCAAAGACCTCCTTTGCCCACACAACATCGACGTGATGCACACTGAGAAGAATATCGCCGAGGCACTTTTTGGTACATTGTTCGGCATAGATGGGAAGTCAAAGGATAATACTAAGGCTAGAGTCGATCTGGAGGCGCTATGTGATAGGCCGTTACAAAACATGAAAGAACCGAAAGGAAAGCAGAACTGGGCGAAGCCAAAGGCATGGTTCAATCTTGGAAGGCCAGCTATGAGGGAAATTATCTTGTGGGTGCAACAGTAGTTGATGTTCCCCGATGGGTATGCAGCGAATCTAAAGAGGGGAGCGAATCTTGATAAACTGAAGATATTTGGTCTCAAGAGTCATGATTGGCACATATGGATTGAGCGGGTAATGTCGGTGATGTTGCGTGGCTTCATCCCTGAGGATAAATGGCTAGTACTGGCAGAACTCAGTTATTTCTTCCGTGTTCTTTATGCGAAAGAACTATCGCCTGGCGTGCTAGAAGAAATGGAAGAGTTGGCGCCGGAGTTGATCTGCAAGTTAGAGCAGATCTTTCCACCGGGCTTCTTTAATCCAATGCAGCATTTGATTTTGCATCTCCCGACCGAGGCAAGATTTGGGGGGCCCGTGCAAAATCGTTGGTGCTACCCAACTGAGAGGATGCAGAAGACACTTCGAGAAAAATGTAAAAATAAACGTTGAATTGAAGCATCGATGGCTGAGGCATTCATCACAGAGGAGGCGGCAAACTTCGTAACAGCGCACTACGAAGCCAAAAATCGTCATTTGCATAATCCGAAGCCTCGGTACAATGCTGACGACCCTAAAAAGGGTGGATCCAACCTTAGCCTATTCAAAGGGAATCTAGCACCAGCTAGTGTTTCACATTCAGTATCTTTGGATAACGAAGAATGGCGGACCATTTCGTTGTATATCTTCAACAACCTGATAGAAGTGCGGCCGTACATCGAGTAAGTTCTCAGTACATTGTTTCGCAACTTCTATTTCCTTTGAACTGCTCTTATTCCTGGATATGTCATACAGTCGATACATCGCCATATTCTCGTATGGAGCGGAGATCCAAAAGGATTCCGTCGAAGAGTATGAGCTTCTCGCAAAGCAAGGAGGCGGCTATCCCGGTTTCATCTCTTTGTTCAAACAAACGGTAATTTCTATTAGACAATTTCATTTCATTCGCTAATTTGTGCATAATGCAACAATCCTTTCATATTAAACTTGTAGGCTAATTCATAGTCTATGGACGTCGAATTGAGACAAGTCGCTAATGGTTTTGACTATAAGGTCCGTTCATTTGACAAGTACGACATCAACGGATATCGCTTTCGTACCTATGGCAAAGAGCTATCTATGGCCGACCGAAAGTCTACAAATTGTTGTGTATCTGCTATCGGGGAAGGAGGTACCAAGTATTATGGGAGAGTTGAAGCAATTTATGAACTTCTGTGCTATGGTGAAAACCCACCGAATGTCGTAGTCTTCAAATGTTATTGGTTTCAGCCGAAGGAGACTAGAAGGACTCATGAACATATAGGCCTAGTTGAAATCAACCAAATCACCCATTTAGATGTTCCTGATGTCTATATTATGGCTCAACAGGCAACCCAAGTATTCTATCTACCGTGGGCCTGCCAAACTAATCCAAATCTGAAAGGTTGGGATGTCGTTTATGAAGTGCCGCCACATGCTAGACTTTCTCCCCCAAAGGAAGAGGATTATGAAACTCACATTAACACAGACACATATGAAGGAGAATTCTTCCAAGAGACACGTCTTTCCAAAAAGCGTTTCAAGAACCGCTATAATTCACCCCAAAACATTGAAGTAGACAGCGACAATGAATCCAACATCACACCAGAGGAGGAACAAGAAGAGCCGGAACAAGAAGAGGTTACTGCTGCGGATGACCTGTCAATGCTTGACCGATTACGTCAAGGTGATCTTGCAGATGTTGATGCCAATGAACCCTATGAGCCCATCATTGATTATAGTGATGATGATGACTATGCATTTATTGATGATACTGATCGAGATTATTAGTAGTGTCAGGTATTCAATTTTTTATGTTGTACTTGATGATGATACACTTAAGTGATATACATATTATTATTCATGTCGGTACTTTTTTTTATGTTTCGTTTATTCTTTGTCATGGCAGGTGTTGAAAGATGGTGGGCGCTGGTCGGGAGCGCGCCGAGGCCCGTTCTTCGTCGGCGCGTGGTGCGAGGTCTTCCATTCCACACGAACCTCTCCGCCGAGCGTTGTTGGACAGTATGGCGACACCGTCGGGCCCTTCTTCGTCGACCGCGGTGCCCAGCAGGGGACGAGGTAAGAAGAAGAGAGTAGGTGGAGCACGTGGTCGCGGGAGAGGAGGTAGGGTGACTCTTACGGCGCCTTCCTCGCCGCCGCCCCTAGCTGTTTCACCAGAGCACGTGATTGCTAGGGTGCACTCGTCTGAGGAGGAGGATGCACGGACTCCGGTCCACGAGCCTCCGGTCCACGGGTCTTCGGCCCACGAGCCTCGGGTCGACGGGCCTTCGGCCCACGAGACCCCGGAGGAGCACACGTCTGGATGGGGTACCTGGTCGGGTCAGCCTGAGGAGCCGAGTGGCCACGCTGATTATGGCGGGGAGCCGAGTGGCCATGCTGATGATGGCGGGGAGCCGACTGATGAGGAGGGAGAGGAGGGGGGCAACGTCTACCAGCGTGGTGCTACATGGCTCCCGTCCGTGCCAGCGACCCGCGAGCAGAGGTGGTTGATTTTCCCTGATGGGGAGAGGTAAGTGCATTTAATCTTTTTGTACCTTCTGCATTCACGTTTCTTCAAATAACTGATGTGTTGGCCTTGTCATGCTGCAGGGGTTAGGACCACCATGAAAGTGTCCGCTGGCCCAACTCCGTCCTTGGAGTTCTGATTCGGCAAAACTTCCCGGGGTTTGTCACGTTGCCTGGTGAGGGTCGGCTTCCATAGCTTGGATTGACTTGGGAGCACTACTTGGCTGCCCCGGCCCCGCAGGGTGAGATTATCGATGGTGTCTTGTGCAAGACGAGGGCAGACGTCGTGATCAGAAAGTTCTGGGTAATTGCTCCTTTACACAATTAAAAATCTTCAACTAGCTAGTTATTAATTGTACTAATCAATATTGTCTCATTTGATTGCAGATATTCTACAAGTGTGAGGAGGGATACGAGGAGGAGGCAGATCATGTTATCCACAAGGAGTGCAAGCGCCTACTTCAGAACTTACGGCATGAGGTTCGGGTGCAGGCCTTGTACTTACTTCCTTCATTTAGTAATTCATAGCCGTAGCGCTCAAGTTTCTATTTGCTAACTTAGGCCCCTCCAAGATGGTGTGCGGATCGGATGGATTGTTGGGAGGTGTTGGTCAATGCGTGGTGCTCAAAAGAATGGCTGGCCACCCACAAAGAGGCCAAGGACAAACATGCCCAAATGGAAGGTGTGCCACACCACCAAGGCAGCTCCAACTTATTTCAGTACGGGCGGAACTGGGTATGTGGTTTGCTTCATGATTCATGCAATTCATTCATCATGCTAGCTTTAGCCCTTTAATTACTAATTTACTTTGTTTCTCTCTTTTAGGCACGCTACAATAAGGCGGATAAGGTGTCAGAGGTGTACGACCTGTATGCCATGGCCCACACTGGCCCTTACAAGAAAGTCAAGGCATTCTCTGCGTCTGACCTCGATGATCCAAAGAACTTCACCAACATCTCCGCCCACGACTAGCTCGTGCAATATAGAGATTAGGGGAAGGCGAGGAAAGGGGAGGACTTTAACCTGAGCCAGGGTCCCATTGATACAGAGCTGCTGATGATATCTGGTGGCGGGAGGTCCCATGGCTCCATAGCCATGGAAGATGGACTTATCCGTTGTCCTAGAACTCTCCCAGAGATCAAGGCGCGCCACTCGAGCTCCGCTCCTGAGATAAGGCCTCGTGAACGGCCAGTCCAACTCGCCTTCAAGGTTAGTTATACGTACTCAGCTATCTTTCTCCATTACATTGTGTGTGCTTCCATCAATGATTACAAATGGTCATGTGAGTGGTGTTGCAGGCTGCTATACAGAGTGAGAGAGATAGAACGGAGAAACTTCTGGCGGAGGCGGCGGAGAGGCAGCGGGAGTTGGAGGAGAAGACGACAAAGATGTTGGAGCAGGAGAGGGCACGGAATGACATGCAGGCAAGGGCCATGTACGAGCTCCTTGTGGTAAGTCTCTTCTGCAGATTACTTGCTAGTCTTAACATTTGAGTCTCATTACTAACTAGTATGACTCTGTTGTGAAAACCAAATGTGCAGTCTGTGTGCGAGAAGTCCGGTCAGACCGCTCCGCCGATGCCAGTGATTGCTCCTGCGAGCACGGTGAGTTTAATTTGAATGGACATTACTTGCTAGTCTTAACATTTGAGTGTCGTAATGCTAACAAGACATTGGAAATGATCTTTGGTGCAGCTTAACTCCAGAAACGCATCGCATGATCCTTCTCCGGCTACCGGCGCGAGCCAGCCCTCTCCTACACCTCCGTGATCACGGTAAATTTCTCTAGTGTTTTTCTTAACAAATGCATAAAGACCTAGACTTAGCTTTATTTCCTCCAATATGCTTACCATAATGACCTAGAGTTAGCTTCTTTTCCTCCAAAATGACTTAATAAGCTTACTGACCTCATAAACCATCCATTCTACCTAAGTTAGCTCTAAAATGACTCATTTTACCTTAGTTAGCTTACAAGTGATCCAATTTATCCAAGTTAGCTCTAAAATGACCCATTTTACGTAGATTAGCTCCTAAATGATCCATTTTACCTACGTTAGTTTTAAAATGACCCATTTCACCTAGGTTAGCTCCAAAATGACCCATTTCACCTAGGTTAGCTCCAAAATGACCCATTTCACTTAAGTTAGCTCAAAAATGATCCATTTTACCTTAGTTAGCTCAAAAACGTGGCATTTCACCTTAGTTAGCTCATAAACGACCCATTTCAACTAAGTTAGCTCCAAAATGATCAATTTCACCTAGGTTAGCTCATAAACGACCCATTTCACCTAGGTTACCTCATAAATGACCCATTTGACCTAGGTCAGCTCATAAATGACCCATTTTACCTAGGTTAGCTCATAAACAACCTATTTCACCTAGGTTAGCTCATAAACGACCCATTTCACCTAGGTTAGCCCATAAATGACCCATTTCACCTAGTTTAGCTCATAAACGACCCATTTGACCTAAGTTAGCTCATAAACAACCTATTTCACCTACGTTAGCTCATAAACGACCTATTTCACCTAGGTTAGCTCATAAACGACCCATTTCACCTAGGTTAGCTCATAAACGATCCATTTCACCTAGGTTAGCTCATAAACTACCCATTTCACCTAGGTTTGCTCATAAACGACCTATTTCACCTAGGTTAGCTCATAAACGACCCATTTCACCTAGGTTTGCTCATAAACGACTCATTTCACCTAGGTTTGCTCATAAACGACCCATTTCACCTAGGTTTGCTCATAAACGACCCATTTCACCTAACTTAGCTCCAAAATGATCCATTTCACCTAGGATAGCTCATAAACTACCCATTTCACATAGGTTAGCTCATAAACGATACATTTCACCTAAGTTAGCTAATAAATGGCATATACTTCTTCTTCTAGTCTTCTTCTTCTATTCTTTTTCTTCTAGTCTAATTCTTCTTCTAGTCTTCTTTTTCTAACTTTCTTATTTGTCATTTTGCAGGTTTCATTCACTTCACGGAAGCCAGCTTCCTATGATGAATTGCTTGCTTTTTCCTGTTTTTTCCTTTGATGCACTTCTTGTATTCTGCTCGCTTGCTATGATGAAACTTTGCATATTGTAATATGTATGGATCGATGGAACTATGTGCAACCTACTATGTATGTATGGATGGATATATATGTGCTGGATATTTATTATGTTGGATATATATGTGTTGGATATTTATGTTATGGATATATATGTGCTGTGAAATATTTGTTGTGATAATTGTTGTATATAAGAAAAACAGAATAAAAAAGAGGCAGTGCAGGCTCCTTGCCGTCCGCGGCAGACGGCAAAGACCCCTTTGCCGTCGGTGGCAGACGGCAAAGGGGGCATGTGGCGCCCACCTGTGCTTCTTGGGGGATGGACCATTTGACCAATTTGCCTACCGTGGCAGACGGCAAAGCTAAGCTGATGGCAAAGACTTGGCCTTTGCCGTCCGCCGGGTGGACAGCAAAAAAAAGCGGGCGCTGACGTATTGCTAAAGTCACCTGGCGGACGGCAAAGAGTCGCTCAAATTTGTCGTCCGCTGGCGGACGGCAAAGGCCGCCGTTAGCTGCCTAACGGAGTAACGCTGGCGGACGTGCAACATTTTGCCGTCCCCCTCTTTGCCGTCTGCCGCTGTAGGCAAAGGGCTCTTTGCCGTCCGCCATAAAAAGCAGACGGCAAAGGACCTATTTGCCGACCCTATCTTTGCCGTCATTGTTTGCCGTCCGCCGCGGACGACAAAGTGCTTTGCCGTCAGCCGTCCGTGCCTTTGCCGTCCGCCATGGCAGACGGCAAAGTACTGGATTCCTGTAGTGATAGTATGCGGCAATTGCTAACATGATTCAGATGGACTTCAGCCTCGCTACGGGTGAGAAGGTCTCATCGTAGTCAACTCCTTGAACTTGTCGATAACCCTTAGCAACAAGTCGAGCCTTATAGATGGTAACATTACCATCCACATCCGTCTTCTTATTAAAGATCCATTTATTCTCTATCGCTCGCCAATCATCGGGCAAGTGTGTCAAAGTCCATACTTTGTTTTCATACATGGATCCTATCTCGGATTGCATGGCTTCAAGCCATTTGTTGGAATCGGGGCCCGCCATTGCTTCTTCATAGTTCGAAGGTTCACCGTTGTCTAACAACATGATTTCCAGGACAGGGTTGTCGTACCACTCTGGCGCGGCGAAGTTTAGTAGCAACTTGATCTGAAGTTTCATGATCATCATCATTAACCTCCTCTCTAGTCGGTGGAGGCACCACAGAAACATTTTCTCGAGCTGCGCTACTCTCCGGTTCAAGAGGCAACACTTCATCAAGTTCCACTTTCCT
The DNA here is from genome assembly GCA_032464435.1 of Aegilops umbellulata. Lineage (NCBI taxonomy): Eukaryota > Viridiplantae > Streptophyta > Magnoliopsida > Poales > Poaceae > Aegilops > Aegilops umbellulata. Next base: position 83,926,720 of record CP136055.1, on the reverse strand, counting down.
CCCACTTACTTCTTTCGAGAGAAACTCTTTCTCTAGAAAGCACCCGTTCTTGGCAACAAAGATCTTGCCTTCGGATCTGAGATAGAAGGTATACCCAATGGTTTCCTTAGGGTATCCTATGAAGACGCATTTTTCCGACTTGGGTTCGAGCTTTTCAGGTTGAAGTTTCTTGACATAAGCATCGCATCCCCAAACTTTTAGAAACGACAGCTTAGGTTTCTTCCCAAACCGTAATTCATACGGTGTCGTCTCAATGGATTTAGACGGTGCCCTATTCAAAGTGATAGCGGTAAATCAGTGAGTGACATCATAGCACACCATATCCAATAGAGTGCGATTACGACGTTCGGACACACCGTTACGCTGAGGTGTTCCAGGCGGCGTGATTTGTTTAACGATTCCACATTTCCTTAAGTGCGTACCAAATTCGTGACTTAAATATTCTCCCCCCACAATCTGATCATAAGAATTTTATCTTTCGGTCACGTTGATTCTCTACCTCATTCTTAAATTCCTTGATCTTTTCAAAGGTCTCAGACTTATGTTTCATCAAATAGACATACCCATATCTACTTAAGTCATCAGTGAGAGTGAGAACATAACGATAGCCACCGCGAGCCTCAATGCTCATTGGACCGCAGACATCAGTATGTATAATTTCCAATAAGTTGGTTGCTCGCTCCATTGTTCCGGAGAACGGAGTCTTGGTCATCTTACCTATGAGGCATGGTTCGCACGTGTCAAATGATTCGAAATCAAGAGACTCCAAAAGTCCATCTGTATGGAGCTTCTTCATGCGTTTGACACCTATGTGACCAAGGCGGCAGTGCCACAAGTATGTGGGACTATCATTATGAACCTTACATCTTTTGGTATTCACAATATGAATATGTGTAACATCACGTTCGAGATTCATTAAGAATAAACCATTCAGCAGCGGGGCATGACCATAAAACATATCTCTCATATAAATAGAACAACCATTATTCTCGGATTTAAATGAGTAGCCATCTCTTATTAAACGAGATCCAGATACAATGTTCATGCTCAAAGCTGGCACTAAATAACAATTATTGAGGTTTAAAAATAATCCCGTAGGTAAATGTAGAGGTAGCGTGCCGACGGCGATCACATCGACCTTGGAACCATTCCCGACGCGCATCGTCACCTCGTCCTTCGCCAGTCTCCGTTTATTCCGTAGCTCCTATTTTGAGTTACAAATATGAGAAACCGCACCGGTATCAAATACCCAGGAGCTACTACGAGTACTGGTAATGTACACATCAATTACATGTATATCACATATACCTTTAGTGTTGCCGGCCTTCTTGTCCGCTAAGTATTTGGGGCAGTTCCGCTTCCAGTGTCCCTTTCCCTTGCAATAAAAGCACTCAGTCTCAGGCTTGGGTCCATTCTTTGGCTTCTTCCCGGCAACTGGCTTACCGGGCGCGGCAACTCCCTTGCCGTCCTTCTTCTTACCCTTGCCTTTCTTGAACTTAGTGGATTTATTCACCATCAACACTTGATGTTCCTTTTTGATCTCCACCTCCATTGATTTCAGCATTGAATATACCTCAGGAATGGTATTTTCCATCCCCTGCATATTGAAGTTCATCACAAAGATCTTGTAGCTCGGTGGGAGCGACTGAAGGATTCCGTCAACGACCACCTCATCTGGGAGATTAACTCCCAGCTGAGTCAAGCGGTTGTGCAACCCAGACATTTTGAGTATGTGCTCACTGATAGAACTATTTTCCTCCATCTTACAACTATAGAACTTGTCGGAGACTTCATATCTCTCGACCCGGGCATGAGCTTGGAAAACCATTTTCAGCTCTTCGAACATCTCATATGCTTCGTGTTGCTCAAAACGCTTTTGGAGCCCCGGTTCAAAGCTGTAAAGCATGCCGCACTGAATGAGGGAGTAATCATCGGCACGCTGCTGCCAAGCGTTCATAACGCCTTGGTTCTCTGGGATGGGTGCTTCACCTAGCAGTGCTTCTAGGACATATTGTTTCCTGGCAGCTATGAGGATGATCCTCAGGTTACGGACCCTGTCCGTATAGTTGCTGCCATCATCTTTTAGCTTGGTTTTCTCTAGGAACGCGTTGAAGTTGAGGTTGACATTAGCTTGGGCCATTTGATCTACAAGACATATCGCAGAGTTTTTAGACTAAGTTCATGATAATTAAGTTCATCTAATCAAATTATTTAATGAACTCCCACTCAGATTAGACATCCCTCTAGTCATCTAAGTGATACATGATCCGACTTAACTAGAATGTGTCCGATCATCACGTGAGACGGACTAGTCATTATCGGTGAACATCTCCATGTTGATCGTATCTTCCATACGACTCATGTTCGACCTTTCGGTCTCTTGTGTTCTGAGGCCATGTCTGTACATGCTAGGCTCATCAAGTCAACCTAAGTGTTTTGCATGTGTAAATCCGGCTTACACCCGTTGTATGTGAACGTTAGAATCTATCACACCCGATCATCACGTGGTGCTTCGAGACAACGAACTTTCACAACGGTGCACAATTAGGGGAAACACTTTATTGAAATTATTATGAGGGATCATCTTATTTACTACCGTCGTACTAAGCAAATAAGAAGCAAAACATGATAAACATCACATGCAATCAAATAGTGACATGATATGGCCAATATCATATTGCTCCTTTGATCTCCATCTTCGGGGCGCCATGATCATCTTCGTCACCGGCATGACACCATGATCTACTTCATCATGATCTCAATCATCGTGTCTTCATGAAGTTGTCTCGTCATCTATTACTTCTACTACTATGGCTAACGGTTTAGCAATGAAGTAAAGTAATTACATGACGTTTATGTTGACACGCAGGTCATAAATAAATTAAGACAACTCCTATGGCTCCTCCCGGTTGTCATACTCATCGACATGCAAGTCGTGATTCCTATTACAAGAACATGATCAATCTCATACATCACATATATCATTCATCACATCTTTTGGCCATATCACATCACACGGCACATGCTGCAAAAACAAGTTAGACGTCCTCTAATTCTTGTGGCATGTTTTTACGTGGCTGCATTAGGGTTCTAGCAAGAACGTTTCTTACCTACGTCAAAACCACAACGTGATATGACAATTTCTATTTACCCTTCATAAGGACCCTTTTCATCGAATCCGATCCGACTAAAGTGGGAGAGACAGACACCCGCTAGCCACCTTATGCAACTAGTGCATGTCAGTCGGTGGAACCTGTCTCACGTAAGCATAAGTGTAAGGTCGGTCTGGGCCGCTTCATCCCACAATGCCGCTGAATCAAGATAAGACTAGTAACGGCAAGTAAATTGACAAAATCGACGCCCACAACATCTTGTGTTCTACTCGTGCATAGAAACTACGCATAGACCTATCTCATGATGCCACTGTTGGGGAACGTTGCAGAAAATAAAAATTTTCTATTCTTCACCAAGATCAATCTATGGAGTCATCTAGCAACGAGAGAGAGGAGTGCATCTACATACCCTTGTAGATCGTGAGCGGAAGCGTTCAAGAGAACGGGGTTGATGGAGTCGTACTCGCCGTGATCCAAATCACCGATGACCAAGTGCCGAACGGACGGCACCTCCGTGTTCAACACACGTACGGTGGGGAAGACGTCTCCTCCTTCTTGATCCAGCAAGGGGAAGGGAGAGGTTGATGGAGATCCAGCAGCACGATGGTGTGGTGGTGGAAGTAGCGGGATCCCGGCAGGGCTTCGCCAAGCGCAAGCAGGGAGGAGAGGTGTTACAGAGGGAGAGAGAGGCGCCAGGAGCAAGGGTGTGGCTGCCCTCCACCCTCTTTATATAGGGGCCCTGGGGGGGGGCGCCGGCCCTAGGAGATCCAATCTCCAAGGGGGGCGGCGGCCAAGGGGGTGGCTTCCCCCCCAAGCCAAGTGGGGTGCCCCCCACCCCTAGGGTTTCCAACCCTAGGCGTAGGGGAGGCCCAAAGCGGGCGCACCAGCCCACCAGTGGCAGGTTCCCTTTCCCACTTCAGCCCATAGGACCCTCCGGGATAGGTGGCCCCACTCGATGGACCCCCGGGACCCTTCTGGTGGTCCCAGTGCAATACCGATGACCCCCAAAACTTTCCTGATAGCTGAAACAGGACTTCCCATATATAAATCTTTACCTCCGGACCATTCCGGAACTCCTCGTGACATCCGGGATCTCATCCGGGACTCCGAACAACTTTCGGGTTACCGCATACTCATACCTCTACAACCCTAGTGTCACCGAACCTTAAGTGTGTAGACCCTACGGGTTCGGGAGACACGCAGACATGACCGCGACAACTCTCCGGTCAATAACCAACGGCGGGATCTAGATACCCATTGAGGGAGTCCTGGATTAGGGGGTTTCCGGATGGCCGGACTATACCTTCAGCCAGACTCCTGGACTATGAAGATACAAGATCGAAGACTTCGTCCCTTGTCCGGATGGGACTTTCCTTGGCGTGGAAGGCAAGCTTGACGATACGGATATTTAGATCTCCTACCATTGTAACCGACTCTGTGTAACCCTAACCCTCTTCGTTGTCTATATAAACTGGAGGGTTTTAGTCCGTAGGACAATATACAATATACAACAATGCTTCTAGAGTTTAGCCTCCTTGATCTCGTGGTAGATCTACTCTTGTACTATCCATATCATCAATATTAATCAAGCAGGACGTAGGGTTTTACCTCCATCAAGAGGGCCCGAACCCGGGTAAAACATTTTGTCCCTTGTCTCCTGTTACCATCCGCCTAGACGCACAGTTCGGGACCCCCTACCCGAGATCCGCCGGTTTTGACACCGACATTGGTGCTTTCATTGAGAGTTCCTTTGTGTCGTCACTTCTTAGGCCCGATGGCTCCTCCGATCATCTACAGCGATGCGGTCCTGGGCGAGACTTTTCTCCCCGGACAGATCTTCGTCTTCGGCGGCTTCGCACTGCGGGCCAATTCACTTGGCCATCTGGAGCAGATCGAAAGCTACGCCCCTGGCCATCAGGTCAGATTTGAAAGCTTGAACTATACGGCTGATATCCGCGGAGATTTGATCTTCGACGGATTCGAGCCAAAGCCGGGCGCGCCGCACTATCACAATGGGCACGATCTAGCTCTGCCACCGAACAGTGCCCTGGAGGCCGCACCCGCACCAGTTCCGACCCTTAATTTGGAGCCAACTGCGCCGATCGAGGACGGGTGGTTGGACGCCGCCTCGGGGGCTGCAATCTCTACGGCGATCGAGTCGAACACTAGCCCTGTCCTTTGCAAGGCTCGCGACTCCAAGGGGCCGGACTCCTCTCTGGACTCCGAGCCCTCCGCGCCCCTGCCAATCGAATCCGATTGGGCGCCAATCATGGAGTTCACCGCCGCGGACATCTTTCAGCACTCGCCCTTCGGAGATATTCGGAAGTCACTAAAGTCTCTCTCTTTATCAGGAGAGCCCTGGCCGTACTGCGGTCAGCAAGATTGGGATACAAACGATGAAGAAATTCAAAACCCACCCACCACCCATTTGGTAGCCACCGTCGATAATTTAAAAGACGTGCTCAATTTCGACTCCGAAGACATCGACGGTATGGACGACGATGCAGGAGACGCACATGAACCAACGCCTATAGGACATTGGACAGCCACCTCATCTCATGATGTGTACATGGTGGATACACCTAAAGGAAGCGACAACGAGGAACACGGGGATGCAACGATTGATCAATCTCTCGAAAAGCAATCAAAGCGGCGGCGTAAACGCCGTTCCAAGCCCCGCCTCGATAAAAACAACAACCATACAGACCCAGCCATAGAGCAGGATGAGTCGGCGGACGACGAGCATGCCTTAGAGCAACCATCCGAACAGGACAACTCGGATAAAGAAACCGAACAACCCGTCCCCGGCGAAAACGGCATTCCGGACGACCTTACGTCGGATAAGCTCATGGAGCACAAGAACCTCCGCAAAAGGCTCGTTGCCACCGCACGTAGCCTGAAGAAGCAGAAGCGGAAGCTACAAACTGCGGAAGATGCACTCAGAATCAGATGGAGCAAAGTCCTCAACACCGCAGATAAATACGGCAGCAGCCGCCACACTAAAAGCTATCCGAAGCGAAAGCTACTGCCTGAATTTGACGAGGAGGCCTTAGAGCCCCCGCAATCAAAAAATAAGAAAGCCACTCGGTCGGATAGATGATCCCATGGCCAGCATAGAGCGGCAAGCGGCACCGCATATAAACCAGCACGCGACCCACTCAAGGATTCGCATCAAAAAGATGGCCCAACTAGATCTATCTACGGGCCACGAAAGCAAGCTCTCATGAGCAATGCAACACAACTAATATCCGAACATTACGGCACACCCAAATACAGGGGTGCCGCACACCCCCTATGTTTTCCCGGTGAGGTTCTGGACCATGAATTTCCAGCAGGATTCAAGCCCGTAAACATAGAGGCATATGACGGAACAACAGACCCTGGAGTCTGGATTGAGGATTATATCCTCCACATACACATGGCAAGAGGCGATGACCTCTTACGCCATAAAATACTTACCCCTCAAACTTAAAGGACAAGCCCGGCATTGGCTTAAAAGCCTACCCAAAAACACTATTGCAAGCTGGGAAGAGCTTGAGGATGCTTTCCAAGCAAATTTTCAAGGGACTTATGTCCGCCCTCCGGATGCAGACGATCTTAGTCACATAACTCAACAGCCTGGAGAGTCAGCCCGAAAATTCTTGAATAGATATCTTACTAAAAAGAATCAGATAGTCGACTGTCTGGACGCCGAAGCCTTAGCAGCTTTCAAGCATAACGTTCGAGACAAATGGCTCGCCAGACACCTCGGCCAAGAAAAGCCAAGAACAATGGCTGCATTAACAAGCCTCATGACCCGCTTTTGCGCAGGAGAGGACAGTTGGTTGGCAATATGTAGCATCAGCGACCCAAGTACATCCGAAACTAGGGATGGAAACGGAAAACCGCGACGCAACAAGGACCGTGGCCGGACTAAGAAAAATAGTCCGAAGAGCATGGCAGTCAATGCCGGATTCAAAAGCTCGCGGCAGAATCAGAAAAAGCCGCCCCTCAAAGATAATAGGGACGAGCGCACCAACTTAAACAAAATCTTGGACAGGATATGTCAAATAGACAGTACTCCCGGGAAGCCTGCAAACCATACCCACATAGATTGTTGGGTATTCAAGCAATCTGGCAAGCTCAACGCCGAACACAAGGGGCTCGACACACCAAGCGAAGAAGACGACGAACCCCAAAAGCAGAACACCAGGAAACAAAAGAATTTTCCACAAGAAGTAAAAACAGTAAACTTACTTCACGTAACAAAACAAGCGGCGCCCATAGAGATACGCGCCGTACGGCCTATCCCAAAGGAGTCTCGCCACTGGTTGTCAAAACCGATCACCTACGACCATCATGATTACTCTAGAAGTATCCGGAACGCAGGATGGACTGCCTTGGTGCTAAATCCTATAATTAGCGGACTCCACTTTACAAACGTCCTGATGGATGGCGGCAGTGGCATCAACCTACTATATCAGGACACAATCTGCCACATGGGGATAGACCCAACAAAAATTCGCCATGGCAAAACCTCCTTTCAAGGAGTAACGCCAGGCCCGGTGGCCCACTTCACGAGCTCTCTCTGGCTAGAAGTTATGTTCGGCTCCCCTGACAACTTCCGTCGCGAAAGGCTAACCTTCCATATCGCCCCATTTTCAAGCAGCTATCAAGCACTACTGGGACGTGAAGCTTTCGCCCGCTTTAACGCAATACCGCATTATGCGTCTCTTACACTTAAGATGCCCGGTCCACGAGGCATCATCTCATTAAAGGGGAAGCATTGAGTCCGCCCCCTGTGCGGAGGACTGTGCGGCTGCCTTAACAGCCCCATAATAAAACGGCTTCATCAGCCAAAACATCCACACAGGTCATTAAGACCACGGACACGACTAGACGAGTCCGGCATAAACATATAACTGATAAAGGCTTAATAGCCGTATACCCCTGTACAAGGGGCTCTGCACATATAAAACAAGAGACAATTAAGCTCAATTTTACCCATTTCAATTTATACTTTGTTTATTTAGTATAACTTCTGTTCGGCACGACCTTTCTACAACTAAAGTTCCTCTCTTTTACAAATGAACGCCGTGCTGCGCCCATCCAGGATACGGCACAACAGAGACACAGGCGCAGACGTGCAGTAGGGACCCATTCCAAGGATTCTTTTCAGATTAAGACCCTGCATAAACCTTTTTTACTGTCTCTTGTTGATACACATCCCCTGGTTTTTCTTTGGTACAACCAAGGAGGAGGTTGGCGTCTTGGCATATGGCCACGTCAGAAATTTGCCCGTACCTGGACACTAGGGGCTTATACCTATGGGCGTGGCCTCGCCCGCCCTTATAAAAGACCGAATACCTTAGGGAGTGTTCGGCGTCGCGAGTTTGGCCTTATATGCATCAGCTCCGAATCATGTCTTTGGTCAAATGTTGGGTTGCCCGACTCTTGTGATTTGCTACTTTACGTTCTGCTCTATCGGCTAAGGCGGCACAAGGAGAACTATTGCGATTGTGCCCCGGTTCGGCCTGGCGAGCACCTCAGTAGAGAAAGCCGAAAACTGGTCAACCACTCGATGACTCACTAGAATTTATAGGATTGCTCTGCATTAACGAAGGGCCGTTTCCCGGCTAGGCACATATGCGCTCCGAATTCGGGCAAGCGCAGGCGCCACCAGGGGCTATCTAAGTAGCCTCACTGTCAAGCTCCTATGGCTAAGTGAAAGTGATAAAGCATTATAGTCCGATTGCCTAGCTCGCTGCGCTAACACCTCCTTTGTAGGACCAAGACGTTCGATCAAGTGTGAAAATGCGCCTTCTGCGAGCACCCACGCACTATTTGCGTGGGGGCTGATGCCGACGACTGCCATCTTTCAGATTATATATATATATATATATATCTTAAAACGGCCGCACAGGAGGTGTTATAAATACTTGAAGGCACACGTATAAAAGGCTTCGACAATTTATCAAAATATTGTCTTACAATAAAATATGCTATTAGAACATAGCATCCTTCAAGCACTACGTCTCTATTACACGAGCGCCTTGAAGGACTTCCTGAAAATAGTGCTCGGCGGGTACTCGGCTTTTGTCCGAATCTCGGGATGCAACAACGGTGGTCTCCATTTCTGCCCAGTATGTCTTGACACGGGCAAGAGCCATCCGTGCGCCCTCTATGCATGCTGACCTCTTCATTGCATCGATACGCGGTACGACACCAAGGAATTGCTGCACCAAGCTGAAATAACTCTTCGGCTCTGATCTCTCCGGTCATAGATGACTCATGACGCACTTCATGGCGAGTCCGGACAACCTATTCAGCTCGGCCCATTCGGCCAGACGATCGGCCACTGATAGTGGACGCTCTGGATTGTGGAACTGCGACCAAAAGAGTTTCTCCACTTCGCGATCTTCTTGACCTCGAAAGTGTTCGGTCGCAGCAGCACTTGCCGCCAAATCCAGATAGGTGTCCACCATACTCCACAACCGGTCCAACGGAGCATGCTTAGGATCACAAAACTTTCTCCGCAACACCAAGGGCTTACCAGCCGCGATTTCTCCGGCCTGACGCAGCTCCTCCTTCGCCCCTCTCATTGCAGAGTGAGCATCCTTGGCATCGGCAACGGCCTTTTCCACGGCCGTCTGCCCCGCCCGGTCTTATTTTTCAAGAAGCTTGCAACGATCAGCAGCGCTCTTCAGCTTCACGGCCATCTCGGCCATCTCTTTCTTGCTTTGGCAGTGAGCAGCCTATTCGGCTTTCAGCTCTTCCATTGCCTTTCCGGCAGCCGCATCACTCTTCCTGGCTTGCTCCTTGGCTCGGGCAAGTTCCGCCCGAAGATTCTCCATGGCAGCGGCACCATTTGCGTCAAGCACACATTGTAAGATACTGGCATAAAGCTCCTCTTACCAGGTGCTGTCAGAGGAACTACATACCTTGTGCCTCGTCAAGCCGCTTGTTGACAAGCGCGATGTCGGCATCTGCCACGTCAAGTTGCCGCTTTAGCTCAGCAAACTCATTAGTCCGGCTAGCCACCGGACACTTCGCCACCTACGTATGAAGGCGGCTTATTAGACCTGAGATTATGATCTTCTGCGCGCCATCACTTTTGACAACGCACAGAATCTCAGGGGCTACTATCTACACAGAGCGCATCTTATTTATGCGCAACTATCAAAAGCGTACACTATTTCGCGTACCTCAAAACCTGTGAGTAAACTCTTGGCGGCCTCGTGAAATCCGCTCTCCGCGGATGAAATCCTCTCAATCACCATACCCATCAAGGCACGGTGCTCCTCTGAGATAGACACTCGCCCTAGCAGATCCTTCAGCTCCTACGAACGCGCACCGGACGGTGCCGGACTTGTCCGATGGTCCTTTTCGAAGGCCGGACGCGGAGGGCTTTGGGGGCCCATACGATTACCTTCTGGCCCTGCCGGATTCGGAGAAACCCTCCGTGACGATACCTCAGGGTCGCCCGCCTCGCTAGGCGGTACGGCAGGGGGAGGCGTTCCGCTCTCCATTATCTCCGGAAGAAGGTCCCCCGAAGACGAGCTCTGCTGTGAAGGGCCGAGGTCCGAACTACAAGGTAATATTTCGGTTACTTTTCTCAGATATAAAGCCAGGATCTCTCTCATCTCTCAAGGAAAAAATCTTTCTCTACTTACGGCTCGCTGGAGGGCTGGTTCCCTTGAGGGTATAATTCGGCCGAGGTATCCCCCGGCGTAGGACCCTCTGACGAAGATTTCTTCCCCCGCTTTGAGGCCATGGTCTCCGGGTCTTCAGAGGTGGTCCTCTTCTTCCCCTGAGAAGAGGAATTTTGGGTTCCTCCCTTCCGAACAGCCTCCTTCGAGGAGGCCGTAGTTTCCTTGTCCCCTCCCTTGCTTTCCTCCAAAGGCACAATCTTCAACATTCTGACTAACACGGGATCCGGCCTGGTCTCGGGGAGGGGAGCCGGACACCGGATCAGCTTTGCTTTTGCTACCCACTCCTGTTTAAAAGGGCAGCTCTTTTAGGGGCAAGTTTATGACAAATATACGGATAGCAAGTCCGGGCACAAGGCTACTTACTGGAGTATCCGGGCGATTGCAGCTAAGACCTGCGTCCTCGGTCAAATCCGGACACATTGTTTGTGATCCGAAGAACATTTTATACATCTCCGCGGGCGTCGCGCCCATAAAATCCTGGAGAGCTCGCGGTCCCTCCGGATTAAACTCCCATAGGCGAAGGGAGCGACGTTTGCCGGGCAGGGTACAACGGATCAGCATGACCTGCGTCACTTTGACCAGGCTGAGGTCTCCTTCTAAGAGATCCCTGATGCGACCCTGCAAAAACGGCACGTCCCTGGATGTCCCCCAGTCTATTCCTTTATTGACCCATGACGCTAGCCGTGGAGGGGGACCCGAGCGGAAGGCAGGTGGTGGCACCCACTTGGTGCCCCTAGGAGCGGTGATATAGAACCACTCTCGTTGCCATAAGCCGAGCTCCTCCTGGAAAGAGCCCTCGGGCCATGGAGCGTCGGCATTCTTGCTTATAACAACACCTCTGCACTCTGCGTGCCGTCCCTCGATCATCTTCGGCTCTACTTTGAAGGTCTTGAGCCACAGTCCGAAGTGAGGAGTAACACGGAGGAATGCTTCACACACGACGATGAATGAGGAAATATGGAGGATGGACTCCGGTGCTAAATCGTGAAATTCCAGCCCATAATAGAACATTAGCCCCCTCGCGAAGGGATCCAACGGGAAGCCTAACCCCCGGAGGAAGTGAGACATGAACACCATGCTCTCACCGGGCTTGGGACTGGGAATGCCCTGCCCTTGAGCAGGCAGCCTATGCAAAATTTCGCCGGTCAAGAACCTGGCCTCTCTCAACTTTAGCACGTCCTCCTCCATGGCGGAGGAGGGCATCCATCGGCCTTGAAGGTCGGAGCCGGACATTATCGAAGGTCCGAAGCGCCTGAAATCTGGGACCTTGGGTGTTGGAACTCGGGGTGGAGGGCGAACTCATTTGAGATTGAAAGAAGGGAGTAAGGCCTTGTTCTCTTTATAAGAGGTTGAATACCAAGAGCCCTCCCCGTAACCGTTTGGGACTCGCCTTTAGTCGGGAAAACCTACCAACAAGCACGATTGGGTTACCCACGTCTATATTGATGAGAATCCCATAAATAAAGGGGACACGATCTCTGCTTCGACAAGACGTGCGAAGGAAACCGCCTCGCTAAACGCGCTGAGGTGGGACAGTAAAAACGATTCGAATAAAGGCTTGGTCGTGGTGTGATGTCACGCCACGGAATACGTCAGCAGATTAGATTTGTGTAAATATTATTCTCTCTATGGCAATATGTGGAAACTTATTTTGCAGAGCCGGACACTATTCTCTGTGTTCAAAATCTTCTATGAAGTACTTGGAGGAGGAACCCGCCTTGCAATGCCGAAGACAGTCTGCGCGCCGGACTCGTCGTCATTGAAGCCTGGTTCAGGGGCTACTAAGGGAGTCCTGGATTAGGGGCGGTCCGGATGGCCAGACTATACCTTTAGCCGGACTCCTGGACTACGAAGATACAAGATTGAAGACTTCGTCTCGTGTCCGGATGGGACTTTCCTTGGTGTGGAAGGCAAGCTTGGTGATACGGATATTTAGATCTCCTACCATTGTAACCGACTCTGTGTAACCCTAACCCTCTTCGATGTCTATATAAACCGGAGGGTTTTAGTCCATAGGACAATATACAACATACAACAATCATACCATAGGCTAGCTTCTAGGGTTTAGCCTCCTTGATCTCGTGGTAGATCTACTCTTGTACTACCCATATCATCAATATTAATCAAGCAGGACGTAGGGTTTTACCTCCATCAAGAGGGCCCGAACCTGGGTAAAACATTGTGTCCCTTGTCTCCTGTTACCATCCACCTAGACGCACAGTTCGGGACCCCCTACACTAGATCCGCCAGTTTTGATACCGACACCCATGTTGGCTCCCACATGCTCCTCGATGATCTCATCGGATGAACCACGATGTCGAGGATTCAAGTAATCCCGTATACAATTCCCTTTGTCAATCGGTACGTTACTTGCCCGAGATTTGATCATCGGTATCCCAATACCTCGTTCAATCTTGTTACCGGCAAGTCACTTTACTCGTACCGTAATGCATGATCCCGTGACCAAACACTTGGTCACATTGAGCTCATTATGATGATGCATTACTGAGTGGGCCCAGAGATACCTCTCTGTCATATGGAGTGACAAATCCCAGTCTCGATCCGTGTCAACCCAACAGATACTTTCGGGGATACCTGTAGTATACCTTTATAGTCACCCAGTTACGTTGTGACATTTGGCACACCCAAAGCACTCCTACGGCATCCAGGAGTTACACGATCTCATGGTCTAAGGAAATGATACTTGACATTGGAAAAGCTCTAGCAAACAAACTACACGATCTTGTGCTATGCTTAGGATTGGGTCTTGTCCATCACATCATTCTCCTAATGATGTGATCTCATTATCAATGACATCTAATGCCCATAGTCAGGAAACCATGACTATCTATTGATCAACGAGCTAGTCAACTAGAGGCTCACTAGGGACGTGTTGTGGTCTATGTATTCACACATGTATTACGATTTCCGGATAACACAATTATAGCATGAACAATAGACAATTATCATGAACAAGGAAATATAATAATAACCATTTTATTTTTGCCTCTAGGGCATATTTCCAACACAGTGACCATATGATGTCCATCCAACGGCCGTAGTGCTTCTTCAACCTCTGGTCTTCTTGCTCCAGCCGCCCAAAGTAGTGCCGGTCGTGCTGCCTGATCCTGCCCCCCGTGGCCAGCTGTGCTGCCGCGTAGGCCTCACCGTCCCCTACTACTCCCATCGCTGCCAGGCCATCCCTCTACTCACCCACACCCCCTGTTATTCTGCAGCGATGGCTGAGGGAGTCCTGTATTAGGGGGTCCTCGGGGATCTGGGCTGTGTGATGTGGGTCGGATTGATGGGCCGTGAAGATACAAGATCGAGGACCTTCTCTTGTGTCTGGATGGGACTCTCCTTTGTGTGGAAGGCAAGCTTGGCGTTTGGATATTAAGAATCCTTTCTTTGTAAACTGACTCTGTACAACCCTAGCCCCCTCTGGTGTCTATATAAACTGGAGGGTTTAATCCGTAGAGGCAATCACAATCATACAGGCTAGACATCTAGGGTTTAGCCATTACAATCTCGAGGTAGATCGACTCTTGTGACCCCTATACTCATGAAAGTCAATCAAGCAGGAAGTAGGGTATTACCTCCATTAAGAGGGACCGAACATGGGTAAACACTGTGTCCCCTGCCTCCTATTACCTTCGATCCTTAGACGCACTGTTCAGGACCCCCTACCCGAGATCTGCCAGTTTTGACACCGACGTTGGTGCTTTCACTGAGAGTTCCTCCGTGTTGTCGATAGAAGGATCGATGGCTCGCCTCGTCAATGATGTCTACTACACAACCTTCTTCTTGTTGACGTTGTTGGGCCTCCAAGTGCAGAGGTTTGTAGGACAGTAGCAAATTTCCCTCAAGTGGATGACCTAAGGTTTATCAATCTGTGGGAGGCGTAGGATGAAAATGGTCTCTCTCAAGCAACCCTGCAACCAAATAACAAAGAGTCTCTTGTGTCCCCAACACACCCAATACAATGGTAAATTGTATAGGTGCACTAGTTCGGCGAAGAGATGGTGATACAAGTGCAATATGGATGGTAGATATAGGTTTTTGTAATCTGAAAATATAAAAACAGCAAGGTAACAAGTAATAAAAGTGAGCATAAATGGTATTGCAATGCTAGGAAACAAGGCCTAGGGTTCATACTTTCACTAGTGCAAGTTCTCTCAACAATAATAACATAATTGGATCATATAACCATCCCTCAACATGCAACAAAGAGTCACTCAAAAGTCACTAATAGCGGAGAACAAACGAAGAGATTATGGTAGGGTACGAAACCACCTCAAAGTTATTCTTTCCAATCAATCTGTTGGGCTATTACTATAAGTGTCACAAACAGCCCTAGAGTTCGTACTAGAATACCACCTTAAGACACAAATCAACCAAAACCCTAATGTCACCTAGATACTCCAATGTCACCTCAAGTATCCGTGGGTATGATTATGCGATATGCATCACACAATCTCAAATTCATCTATTCAACCAACACATTGAACCTCAAAGAGTGCCCCAAAGTTTCTACCGGAGAATCAAGACGAAAAAGTGTGCCAACCCCTATGCATAAGTTCATGGGCGGAACCCGCAAGTTGATCACCAAAACATACATCAAGAGAATCATGTGATATCCCAATTTCACCACAGATACGCACGGCAAGACATACATCAAGTGTTCTCAAATCATTAAAGACTCAATCGGATAAGATTACTTCAAGGGGAAAACACAATCCATTACAAGAGAGTAGAGGGGGAGAAGCAACATTGTCGGTGTGAAACGACACCTATGGGATCACAAGAATCCCTACTACGGTTGCGGGACGCGGGGGTCGTGAGAAGAGCGGATCAAAAAGATAGCACACGGTTCCTTTATCCAGGTTCGGGTCGCGAGGATGCGTAAAACCCTACTCCTACTTTGGTGGATTGTATATCGGTGTTCTTGAGCTAGCTATGGGGCGTGAAGAGCTCCAAAAAGCCGAATCCTCCTCCTGGTCGCCTCGGGCCTCCTTTTATAGGAAAGGGGTCACCACAGTGGCACACAGGAGGTGGAAAGGGTACAGTAACGCGAGTTTATCCCTCGCATTACATGACAAGGCGCATTTAATGCGCCTTGCTTAGGTGTCCTTGCTTTATCGGGGACGGGGGAGAGCCCCATCCCGTCCGTCGCCGCTCCCTCTCGCGTTGACACACGCCCTGGCCAGCGGTGCTTGTGGTGCCATGTAGGAAGGCAAGCAGCTGAGGTGGCGCAGTGGTGGGTTTCCACGAAGATTTACACGCCGCCACGCAGGTGCCTGCCCAACTGGTTGAGTCGGCAGCTGCATGCGAACGGCGGTGGAGGCGCAACTGGTGCGGGCCTGATGGTGGCCCCATGGGTATCCTTGGTAAGGGCCTTGCCGGGGCCCCGGCAAGGGTCTTGCCGTGGCGCTCGCTGTCATCCCCGGCAAGGCTCTTGCCGGGGGCCTTGTGGTCCTCCCTGGCTAGGATCCCGCCAAGGGTCTTCACTTTCTTAAGTGGGCCTTTGGTCTTGAATGTCTTCATAAAGATCTGCTTGCCACCACGGGGAAGTCTCCCGAATCCCTGCCCCATGGGGGTAGTGGACTCGAGGGTGACCTCGCTCCGTAGGTGTGGGGCGAGCTGCCACGGCAAGGATCATGTCGGGCTAGCTAAAGCTGCCCTCCGGCAAGGATCTTGCCGGGGAGGGTCTGCCTTGTTCCCCTTGCTCTTTGTGGTCTTGGCGTCATTCTGCTTCTCTTCGGCTTCGGCCTTACCTTGGTTTACCTCCCTTGACGTGCTCGGTGTGGCGGCGCTCGTGGCTCAGACTGCCCGTGCACAGTCATAGGGGTACAAAAAAGTGTACCCCCTTTTTGTACACCGACAGGAGCCCCCGGGCCTGGGCCACACATAAGCGCATCGCGTTGTTGGGCTAGGCCCAAGAACGGTGCGCGGGCTGGCGGGGCGGTTTTTACCGTGGTAAGTTTCTTCGCGCGCTACGCCTCCGCTGCTTCTCGCGCGTGGCGCGGCGTGGGGAGGCGTGCGTGACGTGGGCGGCATGCGTGAGGCTGAGCTCCGCGCATGTGTCACGTCATAGTAAAGGGGGCGGTTCGGGCCCTCCCCATAAACGGAGGGAGGCGTGGGGGAGCGGCCCATTTGCTGAACGGGGCCGAGGCATGGTCTTCAAGGCGTCCACTCCCCACGATCACAGGGTGGGGAGAGGTCGCCTCACCCGTCGCCTCGGTCCTGCACGCCTGCCACGCGGCTCCCATGCGCTTGGGGTGGCGAACGGTGGAGGCGGGAAATCGGGCCGCCGCGGGCCGGGGCAGCGGGTCGGTCCCAGTTCCCTGCGCTTTCCGCGCCTTGATTGGTTGAGAGGGGCGGTCGAGCCCCCACCCCGTTCCTTTATAAAGAGCGGGAGGGGGGATGGCGTCCCGCATTCTTTCATCTCCTTCTTTCTTCAGCTTCTGCTCCCCCTCTTCCATCCGCCATGGAGAGAGGGAATCCTGGTACTTCATCGGTGGCGGCGAGGGTCGCCGCTCGACAACGCGTCCCTCCCTCTCCTGCACCTGCGGTGACAGAGCCAACCGCGAGGGGAAGGGGGAGGGGCGAGGCCGTGGCGCTCGGGGAAGAGGAGGACGGGGCGGCGCGCCGGCCTCGCCTCCGCCGGCGGTTCCTCCTCCCATGGAGGGCCATGTTGGGGACGACCCTTGCGAGTTCTTCGTCTGGCTGCGCCGGCCGCCTCGCCGTCGCCTTCGTCTCCCGACTCCATTTGCGCGGGAGATGGAGTTGGCTCCGCCGGAGTCGCTGCGGCTGCACATGTGGGGCTGCGGGATCAGCGGCACATGGGTTCGCGTTGATTTCCCAGCCCCTCACGTGATGTATCTTCGTCGAGGATGGAAGACGTTCGCTCACATCCATAGCCTGACGGAGGGGCTCACCCTCCATTTCAAGTTGATGGAGGGCGGCCTCCTCTCCGTCAAGGTCTTCGGGCTCTTCGGGACCGGCGCAAGGTGCTGCGTGGAGAGTTCTTCTGATAGTGAAGGCTCCTCCTCGGGCGGGAGTGACGAGGAGGACAGCGGCAGTGACGACGAGGGCAGTAGGCGGCAGGATGACGGGTATGACTAGGTGTCGGGTGCCGCTCCGTGCGGCACCGGCGACCCCATCGTCCGCGTCGCCGGCTCCTCAAACTCCTCGGGGTCGTCTCCTTGGGCGGCTGGTGTTGGGAGGCTGCGGAAGAGGAAGAGGGCGGGCGGCAAGGCCGTCAAGTCGGAGTACGCGGGCATGACGCCTTCGACAGCGTGCTGACGTCCTGCCGCCTCGTCTTCGAGCCCTGCTTCCGGCGCCGCCATCGCCATCCAGCCTTTGGACGGCCACCAGGGTGTTCTCTTGGTGTCTTCTGCCACCCGTAGCTCGCCTAGGCGCCTCTTTTGTCCTTTTCGCCTCCTTGACCTGCCTCCTGAGGAGAGGGACAAGGAAGGGATTACGGGCACCTTATCTTTTTTTAATTTGTAAGCCTTCGGGCCTTAGCTGAATTTAAAACTTGTAATCCCATCGTTCATGTTTTTCATTCCCTACGGACTGTACCTCAATGGAATGTTTTTAATGAAAAAGGGATGTTTGCCGGGTTATTTGTTTGCGGGTAGAACCCACGACAAGGAGCAAATCCTTGATATCTATAAGATAAACATTTCCTCGCCCGGCAACAGGCCTTGCCGTCTCTCCACCTCACTCGACCTTTCTCATGCCTTTGGCGGAGGCAGTGATGAGGCGGGTTCAGGCTCCTCGTTTCATCCCTTTTTTTCTGCCGCGACTATGACCAAACCTGGCCCAGGAACGAGCCCTAGGGCCTAGAGTTTAGGGGAGCATGGTAGCCTTAGGGAAAAACGAGGTTTCACATACCTCAGTCCATAAGGGAATGCATGATAAGGGATGATGAACTTATCTGAAGCTGTAGCCCCCGGCATCTCTGGTTTGCCGTGGGCGAATCTTTGCTCTTGCAGCCCCCGGCAAGGCTGGCTTGTCGGGGTCTAGATGCTGGTCCGTCCTTCTTCTCTTTTTCGTCCTTACGTGGTCCGGCAAGGATATGTGTGAGTCCTGCGAGCCAAAGATGAAAGAACGGCAAAGGGACGTACACTCAAACTCTAAGCTAGGGGTTAGTCGCCGCCAAGCACTATCAACCCTAACCAAGGACGAGACTCGACCTAGCATGCATGCTATAACTTAGGGCGCCAGCGCTTCATTTATTTATGCTCAGGTCTGCGCATGGCTTTGTACAAAGGGTTACATGCAACATCGGCAATGCTTGTACAAAAGGTGGGTTGCCGGGGGGCCCGACAAGCCGCGCCTTATGGGTAAAACTTGCGAAGATGCTCCATGTTCCAGGTGTTACTCATCGGAACGACATCTTCGTCTCTAGGCGGACTGCGCCAGGCCTGGTGACTCGTATTACCCGATAAGGGCCTTCCCACTTTGGCGTCAACTTGTTGGAATTCTTGGCCGATTGAACGCGCCGAAGGACAAGGTCGCCTTCCTCAAGGCTTCGGGCATGAACCTTGTGGCTATGGTAGCGGCACAAGGCTTGCTGGTAGCGTGCTGCTCTCATAGCCGCCCGAAGACGATCTTCCTCAAGGAGCATTGCATCATCTTGCCGCAGTTGCTCTTGCTCAAGCTCATCATAAGCAAGCATTCGAGGTGACCCGTGTATGAGTTCAGTGGGGATAACTGCTTCTGCCCCGTATACCAGGGCAAAGGGTGTCTGGCCGGTGGCTCGATTTGGCGTCGTTCTGATCAACCAAAGAACCGTCGGCAACTCATCAATCCAGCGCCTCCCGCTCTTGTGCAGCCTGTCAAAGGTCTTTGTCCTTAAGCCCCGCAGTACTTCAGCATTTGCCCTCTCAGCTTGACCGTTGCTTCGCGGGTGGGCAACGGAAGCGAAACAGACTTTGTTGCCGAGGTCTTGGGTATATTGCATGAAGGTGCGGCTTGTGAACTGTGTGCCGTTGTGGGTTATGACCCTATTGGGTACACCAAAACGGCACACTAGCCCCTTGAAGAACTTGATGGCTGACTGAGCTGTGACCTTCCTCATTGCCTCCACCTCTGGCCAGTTTGTGAACTTGTCGATTGCAACGTACAAGTACTCAAAGCCCCCGGCAGCGCGGGGGAAAGGGCCCAGTATGTCGAGCCCCCAGACCGAGAATGGCCAGGAGAGAGGAATGGTTTGGAGGGCTTGAGCTGGCTGATGAAGCTTCTTTGAATGGAACTGACACGCTTCACACCTGGTGACTAGTGTCGTTGCATCCTGGAGGGTGGTGGGCCAGAAGAAACCTTGCCGGAATGCCTTGCCGGCAAGGGCCCTTGACCCGATGTGGGATCCACATATGCCTCTGTGTATCTCTGCCAACAGCTCCAGTCCTTCCTCTTGAGGGATGCACTTCAATTTCACACCGTTCGACCTCTTCCTGTACAGGACGTCATCGATGAACTGGTACATGGTAGAGCGACGGGCTACTTTCTCCGCTTCTTCCTGCTCTTCAGGAAGTTCCCCTGTTTGGAGGAATCAGACGGTATGCTGCGCCCATGCCGGAGCCTGGGGCTCGACGGCGAGGACTAA
This sequence comes from Aegilops umbellulata, assembly GCA_032464435.1. NCBI lineage: Eukaryota > Viridiplantae > Streptophyta > Magnoliopsida > Poales > Poaceae > Aegilops > Aegilops umbellulata. Next base: position 83,906,303 of record CP136055.1, on the reverse strand, counting down.
AGGCATTTCCTCCGCTATTGGGGTGGCTGTTTCGACGGCAAGAGCTTGACGCTCCGCCGGAGCCAGCCGTCCCATGGCGGGTTCAGTGTCCTCGGCAACATCCTTGCCGGTGGCTCCGGGGAGCTTGGCAGGAAAGTACTTGCCGGGCACTGATTTCCTCCTCTTGTTCTGCTCTGTTGATGGATCAACGGATGGCTGAGTAAGCTGAAGCACAAAGGTACCTGGTTCCACAGGTAGCTTGAGGGCATCGCGTTTCGACAGGTAATCGGCGACATCGTTCTCCGCTCGGGGAACGTATTCAGCCTGTATACTGTCGAAACGCTCTTCCAGCTTTCTCACTTCATCGACGTAGGCCTTCATCAACGGGCTCTGGTAATCCTTGTTGACTTGCTTGACGACAAGCTGCGAGTCGCCCCTGACGATGAGCTTCTTGATTCCGAGGTCAGCCGCGATCCTAAGACCGGCAAGCAGCCCCTCATACTCTGCCATATTGTTTGTCGACACCTCCTTGGGTAAGTGCATCTGGATCACGTACTTGAGGTGCTCTCAGGTGGGGGCGACAAGCAGCACGCCAGCCCCGGCACCTTGTAGGGAGAAATCTCCGTCAAAGTACATGATCCAATTGCAACTTGCCTCCTTGCCGGGGAGGGCAGTTTCTTGGGCTTCTTTGTCAGGTGTTGCGGTCCATTCTGCAATGAACTCTGCCAGGACTCGGCTCTGGATCATCGAAGTACTTTCAAACTTGAGGCCAAAGCTTGACAACTCCAGTGACCATTCCACAATCCTCCCCGTTGCATCTGGATTGTGCAATATCCGTTGTAGAGGGAGGCGGCTGACGACAGTGATCTCGTGTGCCTGGAAGTAGTGACGCAGCTTCCTCGAGGCCATAAGAAGGCCGAAGAGCAGTTTCTGCACGCCGGAATACCTTGATCTAGCCCCCTGCAGGAGGGAGCTAACAAAGTAGATCGGGTGCTGCATCATTTTCTTCCTTGGAGGCACCTCGACTGGCTGTGTCGTCTCCGCATTGGTGGTGTCGGGCTCCGTCGCTGCCGCTACCTGGTCGTCAACCTCTCTCTGGGCCACTAGTGCGGCGCTGACCACCTGGTTCGTTGCCGCCAGGTATAGCAGCAACGGCTCATGTGGCCTAGGCGCAACTAGTATTGGCGCAGAGGAGAGGTACTTCTTCAAATCTTGCAACGCTGCCTCGGCTTCCGGCGTCCACTCCATTGGGCCCGCCTTTTTCAGGATCTTGAAAAAGGGAAGGGCGCGCTCGGCAGACATGGAAATGAATCTGCCCAAGGCAGCGACGCAACCAGCAAACCGACACACGTCCTTGATTCGCTTGGGTGCTTCAATCTGCTCTATAGCTTTGATCTTGTCTGGATTGGCCTCTATCCCACGCTGTGACACAAAGAACCTGAGAAGTTTGCCGGACGGGACGCCAAAGACGCACTTCTCAGGGTTCAGCTTGAGATTGATCTTGCGCAGGTTGGCAAACGTCTCTTGCAAATCTGGTATGAGGGTTGCCCTGTCCTTTGTTTTGACCACTATGTCGTCCATATAAGCCTCCATATTTCTATGGAGCTGGGGTTCAAAACCAATCTGGACCGCCCTCGCAAATGTCGAACCAACACTCTTCAACCCGAAAGGCATCCGCATGAAACAATACATACCACATGGGGTGATGAATGCTGTTTTCTCTTCGTCTTCTCTTGTCATGAAGATCTGGTGGTAGCCGGAGTAGGCGTCGAGGAATGACAACAGATCACACCCAGCCGTGGAGTCAACAATCTGGTCGATGCGCGGCAACAGGAAAGGGTCTTTAGGACAAGCCTTATTGATATCTATGTAATCAATACACAGCCTCCACTTCCCATTTGCCTTGCGCACCACGACCGGATTGGCCAACCACGTTGGGTGGAGCACTCCTCTTACCAAACCTGCTGCCTCCAGTTTTCGGATCTCTTCCGTGATGAACTCTTGTCGTTCCAAAGCTTGCTTCCTGACCTTCTGCTTGACGGGCCGCACATGAGGACAAACAGCAAGGTGGTGCTCAATCACCTCCTAGGAACGCCGGGGATGTCGGAAGCTTGCCATGCAAACACTGAAGGAAATATGCCCTAAAGGCAATAATAAAGTTATTATTTATTTCCTTATATCATGATAAAGGTTTATTATTCATGCTAGAATTGTATTAACCGGAAACATAATACATGTGTGAATACATAGACAAACAGAGTGTCACTAGTATGCCTCTACTAGACTAGCTCGTTAATCAAAGATGGTTATGTTTCCTAACCATGAACAAAGAGTTGTTATTTGATTAACGAGGTCACATCATTAGTTGAATGATCGGATTGACATGACCCATTATATTAGCTTAGCACCCGATCGTTTAGTATGTTGCTATTGCTTTATCCATGACTTATACATGTTCCTATGACTATGAGATTATGCAACTCCCGTTTACCGGAGGAACACTTTGGGTACTACCAAACGTCACAACGTAACTGGGTGATTATAAAGAAGTACTACAGGTGTCTCCAACGGTAGATGTTGGGTTGGCGTATTTCGAGATTAGGATTTGTTACTCCGACCGTCGGAGAGGTATCTCTGGGCCCTCTCGGTAATACACATCACTTAAGCCTTGCAAGCATTGCAACTAATGAGTTAGTTGCGGGATGATGTATTACGGAACGAGTAAAGAGACTTGCCGGTAACGAGATTGAACTAAGTATTGGATACTGACGATCGAATCTCGGGCAAGTAACATACCGATGACAAAGGGAACAACGTATGTTGTTATGCGGTCTGACCGATAAAGATCTTCGTAGAATATGTAGGAGCCAATATGGGCATCCAGGTCCCGCTATTGGTTATTGACCGGAGATGTGTCTCGGTCATGTATACATTGTTCTCGAACCGTAGGGTCCGCACGCTTAACGTTACGATGACAGTTATTATGAGGTTATGCATTTTGATGTACCGAAGGTTGTTCGGAGTCCCGGATGTGATCACGGACATGACGAGGAGTCTCGAAATGGTCAAGACGTAAAGATTGATATATTGGAAAACCTATGTTTGGACATCGGAAGTGTTCCAGGTGAAATCGGAATTTTACCGGAATACCGGGAGGGTTACCGGAACCCCCCGGGAGCCAAATGGGCCGACATGGGCCTTGGTGGAAAGGTGAAAGGGCTGCCCTCATGGGCTGCGCGCCTCCCCCCTTCCCCTAGTCCTATTAGGACTAGGGAAGGTGGCCGGCCAGCCCCTCTCTCTTTCCCCACTTGGGGAGTCCTATTAGGAATAGGATTGGAGGGGAGTACTACTCCCAGCGGGAGTAGGACTCCTCCTATGGCTGCCGCGCCCCTCCCCCGTTGCCCCTTTATATACGGGGGCAGGGGGCACCTCTAGACACACAATTGATCATTGAGATCTTTCCTTAGCCGTGTGCGGTGCCCCCTGCCACCAAATTCCACCTCGGTCATATTGTCGCAGTGCTTAGGCGAAGCCCTGCGTCAGTAGTACATCAAGATCGTCACCACGCCGTCGTGCTGACGGAACTCTTCCTCGACGCTTTGCTGGATCGGAGCCCGAGGATCATCATCGAGCTGAACGTGTGCTAAGAACTCGGAGGTGCCGGAGTAACGGTGCTTGGATCGGTCGGACCGGGAAGAAGACGTACGACTACTTCCTCTACGTTGTGTCAAACGCTTCCATTGCGATCTACAAGGGTACGTAGATCATAGTCTCCCCTCGTTGCTATGCATCACCATGATCTTGCGTGTGCGTAGGAAAATTTTGAAATTACTACGTTCCCCAACAGTGGCATCAGAGCCAGGTTTTATGGTTTGATGTTATTTGCACGAGTAGAACACAAGTGAGTTGTGGGCGATATAAGTCATACTGCCTACCAGCATGTCATACTTTGGTTCGGCGGTATTGTTGGACGAGACGATCCGGACCAACCTTATGCGTACTCTTACGCGAGACCGGTTCCCTCGACGTGCTTTGCACATAGATGGCTTGCGGAAGACTGTCTTTCCAACTTTAGTTGAACTGAGTATGGCTACGCCCGGTCCTTGAGAAGGTTAAAACGGAGTCTATTTGACAAACTATCGTTGTGGTTTTGATGCGTAGGTAAGATGAGTTCTTGCTTAAGCCCGTAGCAGCCACGTAAAACTTGCAACAACAAAGTAGAGGACGTCTAACTTGTTTTTGCAGGGCATGTTGTGATGTGATATGGTCAAGACATGATGCTAAATTTTATTGTATGAGATGATCATGTTTTGTAACCGAGTTATCGGCAACTGGCAGGAGCCATATGGTTGTCGCTTTATTGTATGCAATGCAATCGCGATGTAATGCTTTACTTTATTACTAAGCGGTAGTGATAGTCGTGGAAGCATAAGATTGGCGAGACGACAACGATGCTACGATGGAGATCAAGGTGTCGCGCCAGTGACGATGGTGATCATGACGGTGCTTCGGAGATGGAGATCACAAGCACAAGATGATGATGACCATATCATATCACTTATATTGATTGCATGTGATGTTTATCTTTTTATGCATCTTATCTTGCTTTGATTGACGGTAGCATTATAAGATGATCTCTCACTAAATTATCAAGAAGTGTTCTCCCTGAGTATGCACCGTTGCAAAAGTTCTTCGTGCTGAGACACCACGTGATGATCGGGTGTGATAGGCTCTATGTTCAAATACAACGGGTGCAAAACAGTTGCACACGCGGAATACTCAGGTTATACTTGACGAGCCAAGCATATGTAGATATGGCCTCGGAACATAGAGACCGAAAGGTCGAGCGTGAATCATATAGTAGATATGATCAACATAACGATGTTCACCATTGAAAACTACTCCATATCACGTGATGATCGGTTATGGTTTAGTTGATTTGGATCACGTGATCACTTAGAGGATTAGAGGGATGTCTATCTAAGTGGGAGTTCTTAATTAATTTGATTAACTGAACATAAACTTATCATGAACTTAGCACCTGATAGTATCTTGCTTGTTTATGTTGATTGTAGTTAGATGGCTCGTGCTGTTGTTCCGTTAAATTTTAATGCGTTCCTTGAGAAAGCAAAGTTGAAAGATGATGGTAGCAATTACACGGACTGGGTCCGTAACTTGAGGATTATCCTCATTGCTGCACAGAAGAATTACGTCCTGGAAGCACCGCTAGGTGCCAGGCCTGCTGCTAGAGCAACACCAGAAGTTATGAACGTCTGGGAGAGCAAAGTTGATGACTACTCGATAGTTCAGTGTGCCATGCTTTACGGCTTAGAACCGGGACTTCAACGATGTTTTGAACGTCATGGAGCATATGAGATGTTCCAGGAGTTGAAGTTAATATTTCAAGCAAATGCCCGGATTGAGAGATATGAAGTCTCCAATAAGTTCTATAGCTGCAAGATGGAGGAGAACAGTTCTGTCAGTGAGCATATACTCAAAATGTCTGGGTATAATAATCACTTGATTCAATTGGGAGTTACTCTTCCAGATGATTGCGTCATTGACAGAATTCTCCAATCACTGCCACCAAGATACAAGAGCTTCGTGATGAACTATAATATGCAAGGGATGAACAAGACTATTCCCGAGCTCTTCGCAATGCTAAAAGCTGCGGAGGTAGAAATCAAGAAGGAGCATCAAGTGTTGATGGTTAACAAAACCACTAGTTTCAAGAAAAAGGGCAAAGGGAAGAAAAAGGGGAACTTCAAGAAGAACGGCAAGCGAGTTGCTGCTCAAGAGAAGAAACCCAAGTCTGGACCTAAGCCTGAAACTGAGTGCTTCTACTGCAAGCAGACTGGTCACTGGAAGCGGAACTGCCCCAAGTATTTGGCGGATAAGAAGGATGGCAAGTTGAACAAAGGTATATGTGATATACATGTTATTGATGTGTACCTTACTAATGCTCGCAGTAGCACCTGGGTATTTGATACTGGTTCTGTTGCTAATATTTGCAACTCGAAACAGGGACTACAGAATAAGCGGACACTAGCAAAGGACGAGATGACGATGCGCGTGGGAAACGGTTCCAAAGTCGATGTGATCGCGGTCGGCACGCTACCTCTACATCTACCTTCGGGATTAATATTAGACCTAAATAATTGTTATTTGGTGCCAGCGTTGAGCATGAACATTATATCTGGATCTTGTTTAATGCGAGACGGTTATTCATTTAAATCAAAGAATAATGGTTGTTCTATTTATATGAGTAATATTTTTTATGGTCATGCGCCTTTGAAGAATGGTCTATTTTTTATGAATCTCGATAGTAGTGATACACATATTCATAATGTTGAAGCCAAAAGATGCAGAGTTGATAATGAAAGTGCAACTTATTTGTGGCACTGTCGTTTAGGTCATATCGGTGTAAAGCGCATGAAGAAACTCCATACTGATGGACTTTTGGAACCACTTGATTATGAATCACTTGGCACTTGCGAACCATGCCTCATGGGCAAGATGACTAAAACATCGTTCTCCGGTACTATGGAGAGAGCAACAGATTTGTTGGAAATCATACATACCGATGTATGTGGACCGATGAATATTGAGGCTCGTGGCGGATATCGTTATTTCCTCACCTTCATAGATGACTTAAGCAGATATGGGTATATCTACTTAATGAAACACAAGTCTGAAACATTTGAAAAGTTCAAAGAATTTCAGAGTGAAGTTGAAAATCATCGTAACAAGAAAATAAAGTTTCTACGATCTGATCATGGAGGAGAATATTTGAGTTACGAGTTTGGTGTATATTTGAAAAATCGTGGAATAGTTTCGCAACTCACGCCACCCGGAACACCACAGGGTAATGGTGTGTCCGAACGTCGTAATTGTACTTTACTAGATATGGTGCGATCTATGATGTCTCTTACTGATTTACCGCTATCGTTTTGGGGATACGCTCTAGAGACGGCCGCATTCACGTTAAATAGGGCACCATCTAAATCCGTTGAGACGACGCCTTATGAACTATGGTTTGGCAAGAAACCAAAGTTGTCGTTTCTTAAAGTTTGGGGCTGCGATACTTATGTGAAAAAGCTTCAACCTGATAAGCTCGAACCCAAATCGGAGAAATGTGTCTTCATAGGATATCCAAAGGAAACTGTTGGATACACCTTCTATCACAGATCCGAAGGCAAGACTTTTGTTGCTAAGTTCAGAAACTTTCTAGAGAAGGAGTTTCTTTTGAAAGAAGTGAGTGGGAGGAAAGTAGAACTTGACAAGGTAACTGTACCTACTCCTTTATTGAGAAGTAGTACATCACGGAAAACTGTTTCTGCGACACATACACCAATAAGTGAGGAAGCTAATGATGATGATCATGAAATTTTAGATCAAGATACTACTGAACCTCGTAGATCAACCAGAGTGAGATCCGCACCAGAGTGGTACAGTAATCCTGCTCTGGAGGTCATGATATTAGATCATGATGAAACTACGAACTATGAAGAAGTGATGGTGAGCCCAGATTCCGCAAAGTGGCTTGAAGCCATGAAATCTGAGATGGGATCCATGTATGAGAACAAAGTATGGACTTTGGTTGACTTGCCCGATGATCGGCAAGCAATGGAGAACAAATGGATCTTTAAGAAGAAGACTGACGCTGATGGTAATGTTACTGTCTACAAAGCTCGACTTGTCGCAAAAGGTTTTCGACAAGTTCAAGGGATTGACTACGATGAGACTTTCTCACCCGTAGCGATGCTTAAGTTTGTCCGAATCATGTTAGCAATTGCCGCATTTTAATGATTATGAAATTTGGCAGATGGATGTCAAAACTGCATTCCTGAATGGATTTCTGGAAGAAGAGTTGTATATGATGCAACCGGAAGGTTTTGTCGATCCAAAGGGAGCTAACAAAGTGTGCAAGCTCCAGCGATCCATTTATGGACTGGTGCAAGCCTCTTGGAGTTGGAATAAACGCTTTGATAGTGTGATCAAAGCATTTGGTTTTATACAGACTTTCGGAGAAGCCTGTATTTACAAGAAAGTGAGTGGGAGCTCTGTAGCATTTCTAATATTATATGTGGATGACATATTACTGATTGGAAATGATATAGAATTTCTGGATAGCATAAAGGGATACTTGAATAAAAGTTTTTCAATGAAAGACCTCGGAGAAGCTGCTTACATATTAGGCATAAAGATCTATAGAGATAGATCAAGACGCTTAATTGGACTTTCATAAAGCACATACCTTGACAAGATTTTGAAGAAGTTCAAAATGGATCAAGCAAAGAAAGGGTTCTTGCCTGTGTTACAAGGTGTGAGATTGAGTAAGACTCAAAGCCCGACCACTGCAGAAGATAGAGAAAAAATGAAAGATGTTCCCTATGCTTCAGCCATAGGCTCTATCATGTATGCAATGCTGTGTACCAGACCTGATGTGTGCCTTGTTATAAGTTTAGCAGGGAGGTACCAAAGTAATCCAGGAGTGGATCACTGGACAGCGGTCAAGAACATCCTGAAATACCTGAAAAGGACTAAGGATATGTTTCTCATATATGGAGGTGACAAAGAGCTCACCATAAGAGGTTACGTTGATGCAAGCTTTGACACTGATTCGGACGATTCTAAATCGCAAACCGGATACGTGTTTACATTAAACGGTGGAGCTGTCAGTTGGTGCAGTTCTAAACAAAGCGTCGTAGCGGGATCTACATATGAAGCGGAGTACATAGCTGCTTCGGAAGCAACAAACGAAGGAGTCTAGATGAAGGAGTTCATATCCGATCTAGGTGTCATACCTAGTGCATCGGGTCCAATGAAAATCTTTTGTGACAATACTGGTGCAATTGCCTTGGCAAAGGAATCTAGATTTCACAAAAGTACCAAACACATCGAGACGCTTCAACTCCATCCGGGATCTAGTCCAGGTGGGAGACATAGAGATTTGCAAGATACATACGGATCTGAATGTTGCAGACCCGTTGACTAAGCCTCTTCCACGAGCAAAACATGATCAGCACCAAGACTCCATGGGTGTTAGGATCATTACAGTGTAATCTAGATTATTGACTCTAGTGCAAGTGGGAGACTGAAGGAAATATGCCCTAGAGGCAATAATAAAGTTATTATTTATTTCCTTATATCATGATAAAGGTTTATTATTCATGCTAGAATTGTATTAACCGGAAACATAATACATGTGTGAATACATAGACAAACAGAGTGTCACTAGTATGCCTCTACTAGACTAGCTCGTTAATCAAAGATGGTTATGTTTCCTAACCATGAACAAAGAGTTGTTATTTGATTAACGAGGTCACATCATTAGTTGAATGATCTGATTGACATGACCCATTATATTAGCTTAGCACCTGATCGTTTAGTATGTTGCTATTGCTTTATCCATGACTTATACATGTTCCTATGACTATGAGATTATGCAACTCCCGTTTGCCGGAGGAACACTTTGGGTACTACCAAACGTCACAACGTAACTGGGTGATTATAAAGGAGTACTACAGGTGTCTCCAATGGTAGATGTTGGGTTGGCGTATTTCGAGATTAGGATTTGTCACTCCGATCGTCGGAGAGGTATCTCTGGGCCCTCTCGGTAATACACATCACTTAAGCCTTGCAAGCATTGCAACTAATGAGTTAGTTGCGGGATGATGTATTACGGAACGAGTAAAGAGACTTGCCGGTAACGAGATTGAACTAAGTATTGGATACTGACGATCAAATCTCGGGCAAGTAACATACCGATGACAAAGGGAACAACGTATGTTGTTATGCGGTCTGACCGATAAAGATCTTCATAGAATATGTAGGAGCCAATATGGGCATCCAGGTCCCGCTATTGGTTATTGACCAGAGATGTGTCTCGGTCATGTCTACATTGTTCTCGAACCGTAGGGTCCGCACGCTTAACGTTACGATGACAGTTATTATGAGTTTATGCATTTTGATGTACCGAAGGTTGTTCGGAGTCCCGGATGTGATCACGGACATGATGAGGAGTCTCGAAATGGTCGAGACGTAAAGATTGATATATTGGAAGCCTATGTTTGGACATCGGAAGTGTTCCAGGTGAAATCGGGATTTTACCGGAATACCGGGAGGGTTACCGGAACCCCCGGGAGCCAAATGGGCCGACATGGGCCTTGGTGGAAAGGTGAAAGGGCTGCCCGCATGGGCTGCGCACCTCCCCCCTTCCCCTAGTCCTATTAGGACTAGGGAAGGTGGCCGGCCAGCCCCTCTCTCTTTCCCCACTTGGGGAGTCCTATTAGGAATAGGATTGGAGGGGAGTCCTACTCCCAGCGGGAGTAGGACTCCTCCTATGGCTGCCGCGCCCCTCCCCCTTTGCCCCTTTATATACGGGGGCAGGGGGCACCTCTAGACACACAATTGATCATTGAGATCTTTCCTTAGCCGTGTGCGGTGCCCCCTGCCACCAAATTCCACCTCGGTCATATTGTCGCAGTGCTTAGGCGAAGCCCTGCGTCAGTAGTACATCAAGATCGTCACCACGCTGTCATGCTGACGGAACTCTTCCTCGACGCTTTGCTGGATCGGAGCCCGAGGATCATCATCGAGCTGAACTTGTGCTAAGAACTCGGAGGTGCCGGAGTAACGGTTCTTGGATCGGTCGGACCGGGAAGAAGACGTACGACTACTTCCTCTACGTTGTGTCAAACGCTTCCGTTGCGATCTACAAGGGTACGTAGATCATACTCTCCCCTCGTTGCTATGCATCACCATGATCTTGCGTGTGCGTAGGAAAATTTTGAAATTACTACGTTCCCCAACAAACACATCGACATTCGCCCGCAGGAAGGTGACGAGTGCGTCTTCCTATTTGTCGTCAAGGGTGGAGCTTATGGTAAAAGCTCCTCCCGTGCCATCCTCATTGACGGAAACCTTCTTGGTTCCCGGCGGTGTGGCCCTGGACTTCTTGTTTCCGCCGGTGGAGCTCTCTGGCACGTCCTCGACGGCAGCGCTACACTCCGAAGAGGTGCGCTTGCCGGAGTGGGTGTCCGAGGTCTCACTGGCCTTCTTCTTCTTCTTCCCTCCTGGGGCCCCAGTGGCAGGAGCAAGTGCCCAAGTGGCGGCAGCTGCTGCAACTGCTTGCCGGTATAGTTGATCAGCGCAAATCAGCGCATCTTTCTTATCGGAGGGGATGGTGATGATCGTCACAGTTCCTGGCATCTTTAGGGTGTTGTAGGCGTAGTGTGATGCCGCCATGAACTTGGCCAACGCTGGGCGGCCAAGGATCCCGTTGTAGGGCAAGGGGATCTTGGCAACATCGAACACAATCCTCTCCATCCTGTAGTTCAGATTGCTTTCAAAAGTCATGGGCAGCGTGACCTTCCCCTTGGGTTGGCTTCTTCCCGGATTGACCCCTTGAAACGTGCCCGTCTCTTCGAGGTCTCCATCAGGAATCTGCAGCTTCTCGATCACGGCAGGCGAGATCAAGTTCAGACCGGCCCCGCCATCGACTAGCATCTTTGTCACCTTGAGGTTGGGTATCGTTGGTGAAACCAACAACAGCAAGCACCCGACCGCAGTAGTGCGATCAGGGTGATCCTCGGTGTCAAAAATGATAGGTGTGCTGGACCACTTGAGTGGCCTTTGGGCATCAAAAGACGGCTCTGCCGCTGTAATCTCTCGCGCCCACTGTTTAAGCCGGCGATGAGAGGTATGCAGCGAGGCGCCGCCGTCGACGCACATGGCCTCTGTAGCTTTATGAAACTCTTGGTCGCCGGACTCGTCGTCCTCTTCGTGATCGTCGTCTTCTGGCTTTTTGTCTCGGCCCCGGGCGGGCCTCTCCTGTTGCTTATCCTTGTCGCGACGGCCCGCCTGGCCCTCACGCTTCTTGCCGGATCCCTCAGCACCGTCTTGACCCTTCTCCTTGTCAAGCCTCTCATATTCAGCCCTCTGCTTCTCAGTGAGGAGCTCAACCTGTAGGCAATCTTGGAGAGCATGGCCTTTGGTGCGATGGATCTTGCAGTACCGCTTGTCGGAGTTGCCTGGCTTCTCGGCAGCCGCCAAGGCCCAGCAGGCGACACATCCGGCAATTTCCTTGCCGGGGTCATCTGCCTTGGTTTTCTTGGTGGAGCCGGTGTCATCAGACCCCTTGACGGCAAGCACGGCTTTCCCTTTGCGCTTCCTGTTGCGGCGTCGGCCTTTCTTCGCCGGGGCGACAGTATCCCCATCTGAGGAGTCGGTTTCCATGCCGGCATCTTCGCCGGGGTACTTCCTTCCCTCTTGAACCCGGGCACATCTGTTAGCGAGAACATAAAGTTCTGCTACATCCTTCACCTTGTTCATCGCCAGCTCTTCGCGCATCTTGCGGTTACGCACGTTCTGATGGAACGCGCTGATGATGGCGGCAGGGTGAACATCAGGGATATTGTACTATATCCGGCTGAACCTCTGTATATACTTGCGGAGACTCTCGCCTCCCTTCTGGGGAATGACGTGCAGGTCGCTCGCCTGGCCATGGGCTTGGTGGCCTCTAGCAAAGGCGCCCATGAACTCATGGCACAAATCCGACCAGGAGGAAATGGAGTCTACCGGCAGGTGCATCAACCATGACATGGCGTTGGGTTTAAGAGCCAACGGAAAGTAATTCGCAAGCACCTTATCGTCGCGGGCTCCGGCAGCTTGCATCGCGATGGTGTAGACGCTGAGGAACTCGGACGGGTGAGTCTTGCCGCTGTACTTTTCGCCCACGTCAGGTTTGAAAGTGCGGTGAGCGGGCCACTGGAACATCCGCAGCTCACGGGTAAAAGCCGGACAGCCTACCTCGTAAGGTAGGCCTCCAGGGCTCTCCGGTGCCGGGTGGTTCACAGCAGGCCCCGCTCGCCTGTCTGATTGGTGGCGCGCTCCGCGCCGGCGCTCGATAGTGGTTCGAGCGTCTTCATGTCCCCGTTCCCGAAGGACTTGGCGCTGGTCACAGTGGATCTGCGGGTCGGACGACGCTATGGAGATTTGGTCGCCCGTGACGTCACGACGGGCTGGCGTTCGCTGCGCCAGGTGAGGAGGGGAAGAGTGCACCGTGCTTGCGGCGCCGCCAGCTCTCCTTCCACTGGTGCGTGGCACTCTGTCGGAGCGTCGACTGGGGGTTCCATCGGGCTCGGTTCGTCTTTGTTGGCCACCGCAACAAGGCTTCGGATGGTGGCTCTCCATTCATCGAGTTTCCCCGTAGTGGGAGGGAAATCGAGGAGCAACTGCGCGCGCGCCAGGGCTTCTGCTGGCGTTGGTGGCAGCGAAACCTGCACGGATCGTGACGTCCTTCGACTTCTGACCATGTCCGAAGGAGCTCTATCATGACCCCGCGGTCGCGTGCCGTCTTTACCAACGCCCCGGTGAGCGGGCAGGTCTTCTCCATCCCGAGAGGGGAGCTCGGGGCTCTTCCCGCGGCTACGCCCGGGGTCTTTGGTGTGATTACGCCGTTCGTCACGCGCCGCTTGAGAGGAGCGCGCCAGCGGCGCCGGCGTGGGAGTCTGGGAAGCCCTCGCGTCGCCCTTGGGCGGGGTGGCAGCGATCCTGGAAGGCCCCGCGCCACCCGCGGGGGGGCCTTGCTCCGTCTTTGGATTTGGCGGCATGCAACCCATTGCCAGGCGCACGAACATCGCCGCCTCCCAAACTCCGGCCGCTTGGACGGTGTTGGTGTTCGCGAACGGCGCCCCGGGCCCTTTCCGCGACCGGTCCGCTGCTCGCCCTAATCGGGACGGGACGCGCTTCGACTTCTGACCATGTCCGAAGGAGCTCTATCATGACCCCGGGGTCGCGTGCCGTCTTTACCAGCGCCCCGGCGAGCGGGCAGGTCTTCTCCATCCCGGGAGGGGAGCTCGGGGCTCTTCCCGCGGATACGCCCGGGGTCTTCGGTGTGATTACGCCGTTCGTCACGCGCCGCTTGAGAGGAGCGCGCCAGCGGCGCCGGCGTGGGAGTCTGGGAAGCCCTCGCGTCGCCCTTGGGCGGGGTGGCAGTGATCCTGGAAGGCCCCGCGCCACCCGCGGGGGGCCTGGCTCCGTCTTTGGATTTGGCGGCATGCAGCCCATTGCCAGGCGCACGAACATCGCCGCCTCCCAAACTCCGGCCGCTTGGACGGTGTTGGTGTTCGCGAACGGCGCCCCGGGTCCTTTCCGTGATCGGTCCGCTGCTCGCCATAATCGGGACGGGATGCCCGGCTTCCGACGGGTCGACCGCCACCGTCGTCTTCTTCTTGGGCGCCATGACGATGAAGGAGCGTCGAACTAACTGCTAAAGCCGATTCTCACGATTGCGCCGCCCCCTGCCTGGCACGCCAAAGATGTCGGTGTGAAACGACGCCTATGGGATCACAAGAATCCCTACTACGGTTGCGGGGCGCGGGGGTCGTGAGAAGAGCGGATGAAACAGATAGCACATGGTTCCTTTAGCCAGGTTCGGGCCGTGAGGATGCGTAAAACCCTACTCCTGCTTTGGTGGATTGTATATCGGTGTTCTTGAGCTAGCTATGGGGCGTGAAGAGCTCCAAAAAGCCGAATCCTCCTCCTGGTCGCCTCGGGCCTCCTTTTATAGGAAAGGGGTCGCCACAGTGGCACACAGGAGGTGGAAAGGGTACAGCAACGCGAGTTTATCCCTCGCATTACATGACAAGGCGCATTTAATGCGCCTTGCTTAGGTGTCCTTGCTTTATCGGGGACGGGGGAGAGCCCCGTCCCGTCCGTCGCCGCTCCCTCTCGCGTCGACACGCGCCCTGGCCAGCGGTGCTTGTGGTGCCATGTAGGCAGGCAAGCAGCTAAGGTGGCGCAGTGGTGGGTTTCCACGAAGATCTACACGCCGCCACGCAGGTGCGTGCCCAACTGGTTGGGTTGGCAGCTGCATGCGAACGGCGGTGGAGGCGCAACTGGTGCGGGCCTGATGGTGGCCCCACGGGTGTCCTTGGCAAGGGCCTTGCCAGTGCCCCGGCAAGGGTCTTGCCGTGGCGCTCGCTGTCATCCCCGGCATGGCTCTTGCCGGGGGCCTTGTGGTCCTCCCTGGCTGGGATCCCGCCAAGGGTCATCACTTTCTTAAGTGGGCCTTTGGTCTTCAATGTCTTCACAAAGATCTGCATGCCACCACGGGGAAGTCTCCCGAATCCCTGCCCCATGGGGGCAGTGGACTCGAGGGTGACCTCGCTCCGTAGGTGTGGGGCGAGCTGCCACGGCAAGGATCTTGCCGGGCTAGCTAAAGCTGCCCTCCGGCAAGGATCGTGCTGGGGAGGGTCTGCCTTGTTCCCCTTGCTCTTTGTGGCCTTGGCGTCGTGTCGGCGTTCTAGGAACGGGGGTCCCCAGACTTGCCTGCCTGCGGCCTGCGGCGTGGCTCAAATGGGGGCCCAGTGTGGCCCATCTCCATCAACACAAGGCTCAAGACCCTCACGAGGGGCCAAGCCTCGCGAGGCGGACGACACGGCGCTTCCTCAAGCACGGCCTCCTTAGGCTGGCTCGTGAGGAGGCGGAGAGATCAAGGCAGGGTACCTCACGAGGTGCCCATGACGCAAGCCATGACGACCAAGGGTGCCAGGGGGGCGCCAGCCCGCACAGCATCTCCCTTTCCTCTTTGGTGCAAAGGGAGCAAGCGCAGGCGAGAGGATCAAGCAAAGGCACCCATTTCGGTGCAACGAGACCAAGACCAGTCCAACGGTGGGAAGGAGGTCACCATGGAGCCCAGGACGGCGTCACCACAGGGCCTTTGGCAGGCGATGACAAACTTTAGTCAGGATAAGTGTACCAGATGTTCCCCTTCGAATTGGCCAATTGTTGGCGCCCTTCCCGCTCAATATTTGGGGAGAGGCCCAGGGCCTTTGCCTATAAATAGGACTATCCACCCCCAGGGTAGAGGGGATCGCATCGCATCGCATCTAGGGTTTAGCAATTAGGCAAGCAGAACTTGGAGCTTGGGCAAGCAGAGAAAGAGAGAGAGAGAGAGAAGGGTGATCGAACTCCCCCTAACAGTTCATCCCCTTAGCCAAGAACAAGCCCTCGCGAGGCTGTTCTTCCTTGTATTGTTCATCATCATCAGCCCAAGAGGCAATCCACCCACCACAAACTAGAGTAGGGTATTACGCCACAATGGTGGCCCGAACTAGTATAAACCCTGTGTTTCTTGTGTTGTTCTTTCAGTAGTTAGATCTTTGCGAGACGGAGAGGTAGAGGGCACGATCCCCGCGCGCACCCGAGAGTTCGAACCTTAAGGGTCTGCCGAAACCCGTGATGCGACATTTGGCGCGCCAGGTAGGGGTGCGCCGGAATCTGTCTTCCACCGCTCTTTTCTCCTCCGACCGTCGCATCCATGTCTGACGCTCGTCGGGCCCGCGCCGAGCGCCGGGCCGCCATCGCTTCCCGCGTCTTCCAGACGGCCCCCGTCGGTGGGCGTCCTCGCCGTTCTCCGTCGCCCGCCGTCAACGCCGCCACCGTCCTGGCGGGGAACGAGCAGCAGGCATCCTCTCAGCACCTGTCCGTGCGGCGAGACGGCCGCACCGCTACTCCGTCGCTCACCCCGGCCGGCTATTCGTCCCACGCGCTTCGCGCGCCCTTGGAGGCTCGAGCTGCACTCATCGCGGCGAACGAGCTCCTGCGCTACTGCCCTGTCGACGACGGCTACGAGGAGTGGCTCGACCGCGTCGCCGAGCTCGTCCGCGCCGCAGGGGGCTCCCCCGCGCCGTCCGCTCCGCTGCGCCGCACTCCGACCCGCGTGGGCAATGAAGCTCCGGGGGCGTTCCAGCCGCCTCCTGTCCAAGAAGACGCCATGGCCCCAAGGCGCGCAGCCCCTGGGCGGAACCCGCTCCGTCAAGCGCCAGCCCAGCAGGAACGGAGCTGCCAAGAAGTCCCAGGACCGCAAGAGGCCGCCCGGGTGCTCCTAGCTCCGGCTCGCCGAGACCCTGCTCCAGCTCCGGCACGTCAAGACCCCGCGCTGCTCCCAGCTGCAGCGCAAGGGGACCCGCAAGGCCAAACTCTCCCTCAACCGAAACCTCCCACGGCCACCGCAGGCTGCCGCGCCTACACCGCCGAGCTGCGCAGCGTCGCATGGCCCGGCAAGTTCAAGCCGGACCTGCCCCCTCGCTGCGATGGCATGACTGATCCCACAGAGTTCCTCCAGTTCTACGAGCTGGGAATCGAAGCTGCCAGCGGAGACGAAAAGGCCATGGTGAACTGGTTCCCCATGGCGCTGAAGGAAGGTGCTCGCACTTGGCTCCGGAACCTGGCCCCAGCCACGATCTCCTCCTGGGACCAGATGCGTACTCGCTTCATCGCCAACTTCCAAGGTACCTGCGACCGGCCTCCTGCCGTGAGCGACATGCGCCGCATCAAGCATCAACCTGGGGAGACCCTGCGAAAGTACATCCAGTGCTTCAACAGTTCGCGCCTCAAGATCCCCAGGGTGTCTGAGGAAGCCATCATTTCAGCCTTCTCCGATGGCGTGCGCGACGTCAAGATGAAGGAGGAGTTGGTGATGCATGAAGACTTCTGCAGCTCCCTGGAGCTGTTCAACTTGGCGACCAAGTGCGCCAGGGCTGAGGAGGGACGCCTCTCCCTCCTCGAGCTGCCTGCCGCAGACCCAGAAGAGAAGAAGCCCAAGGACAAGGGCGTGAAGCGCAAGGGGGCTGCCGTAATCGCGGCGGAGCCGGACACCAAGCGGGGCAAGGATCTGCCCGAATCTTCCAGGGGCAGCCGGTACTGCGTGTACCATGACCTCCACACCCACAACACCAACGAATGCCAAGAACTCCGCGCCGTGTGAGAAGGAAGAGTCGGCCGACGCCCTGACCGTGCTGACCGGGGCAACGGCCGAGGAGGAGGAAGGAACCCGGGACGCTAGGAAGATCGTGGCCCGCGCCAAGGGTGGCGCGACCAACCTCGCGAGGACCGCTGGCGTGGCCCGCCTCGTGAGGGAGACTGGAGGGATCAGCCTCGTGAGGACTGCCCTCAAGGCAACCCAGGCCTGCCGCCGCTACCGCCTCAGCCAAGAAGGAATGAAGACCGTCACCAAGACGAGGGGGCTGGGGGCTTCCAAGAGCCGCGCGCAATCGCCTGCATCCTGGGCGGAGCTCAAGCCCCGGCCTCTCAGCGTATCTTCAAACAGTTTGCCCACGAAGTGAATGCAGTTCTCCCCAAGCTCGAAGCAATGCGTCCCCTCAGGTGGCCGGCCTGCGCCATCACGTTCAGCTCAGCAGACCAGCTCAAGTGCGCGGCCACAGCCGGGGTCCTCCCGATGCTTTGTTCCCCAGTCATTAGCAACGTTTTGGTCACCAGGACCCTCATTGACGGAGGAGCAGGGCTCAATGTCTTGTCCGTGGAAACATTCAACAACCTCCAAGTGCCCTATGACCAGCTTCAGCCAACCAAGCCTTTCTCCAGAGTCACCGACGGTTCCACAGTCCCGATCGGGCAGGTCCGCCTCCCAGTCACCTTCGGGGCCCGCAACAACTACCGCACCGAGCTCATCGACTTCGACGTCGCTCACATCCGCCTGCCGTACAACGCCATCCTCGGGTACCCAGCGCTGGCCAAGTTCATGGCTGTGACTCACCACGGCTACAACGTCCTCAAGATGCCACGAAGCGGCGGCGTCATCACGGTGCCCTGTGAAGAGAAGGATGCAGTGTGTTCCCTGGAGCGAGCCTTTCAGGCCGCGTCACTAGAAGACCCAGATCGCGGAAGCAGGAGGCTTCCTGAGACCACCCCAAGAAGAAGAAGACGTCGTCAGGCTCAGCCCCTCAGGAGGCAGGCCCTTCAGGGCCCGTGTCTACCCAGGGGGACCCTCCGTACATCGCATAGGAAAGCGCGCCCGGCGCCCTCCTCTGGCAGGGCTCGGGGGCTCTCACCTGGAGGGCCACCGACCTAGCCAGGGTCACGAGGGAGGCGCTTGGGCACCATGTGGAGGCGTGCTTCAGAGCACGTTTCCCTCAAAGGGGAGCCAGGCAAGGAAGGCCATTCAAGAACTACAGGAGTCAAGGTTCATGAGAGGTTGCCGTCGTCCACCAGCTGTGGCTCCCCATCCAGGTGAGGATGGTGGGCTACGCGTCTGCGTCGACGTACCAGGGCTCAATCAGATCGCCACGACGGAGCGCCTCTGGCCCTCCCAAGTGGGGCGCTGCGGAGGACCGCCCCACAGCTATGTTTGCATGCCTTACGGCCTGCCAAGCATGGCTGCAGCGTACCAGCGCCTCATGAGGGGCATCTTGGAGGTGCAAGAAGACAGGTGTTCCGCGGCCCTGGCGGAGATGGAAACAGCTCACGAGGAGCCACCAGTGCCTCCGGAGCCTCCCGAGGCCCCAGGGCCTGGGGGCTCGTGAGGATCGGCATCCGCGGCCCACCGAGTCTGCTGCACCAACGCCACTTTATCGACGACATCAGGTGACATCTTTCAAAGTTTCATTCCTAGCTGGGAGCGCCCTCCCAGGATTGCGTCACTCCCAGGCCGCGTGGGTCCGTCCCTGTGGCATGTATCCCTTTTCATTTCTTCAGTCGTTAGCTTGCTTTGCTGGGGGCGCCCCTCGGGCTGCATCATCCCCAAGCCGCTTGGGTTAGGCCCAGCGGCGTGTATCCCCTCCGCGTCTATTTCCAATTATGCATTCGCCTATCATGCTTGATTACTCGATGCCATCCTCGGCACCTCTTCTTCCCTATGTCGACCACTTGCACGTTAAAGGGGGGGCGCCTGAGCATCGCGACTCAGGGCTCTTACTGGCTCTCCAGCCCTCACCCTCTGGCCTTGTCCACGGCATCGCGACCTGGCATACCAGCGATGGCTGAGACAAGCTCGAGGGCCGGGACCCGAGGACGTAGAGTGCCGGCATCTAACCAAACTTTGCAGGAACACATTCCAAGATACGGCCCAGTGCCAGGCGCAACCCGCCTAGAGGTAGGGCATCGTGAGTCCCGCGCTGGCTCACGGGTGCCCCAATACACCTCACCTACTCTAGCTAGCCCTTGAGCGACTAACGTTCGACTAACGACTGCCATGGCAATCCCTTCTTCCTTCTGTGATGAGTCTGCAGGACCATTGGGGGGAATTGCACTAGCCGAGGCCTTCACGGGTTGCCTTCACCCTCGCCCGCGCAAACCGCTTGCACGTTAAAGGGGGGGTGCCTGAGCATCGCGACTCAGGGCTCTTACTGGCTCTCCGGCCCTCACCCTCTGGCCTTGTCCACGGCTTCGTGACCTGGCATACTAGCGACGGCTGAGACCAGCCCGAGAGCCGGGACCCGAGGACGTAGAGCAGAAAGGGGAGCAGAGGCAAGGGGGAAGGGGCACGCGAGGACCTCGCCGAGCAACCCCGTTCCAACTACCCCACGGACCCGACGGCACACTGGGGACGATCCCCGATTCTCGAAGATAAGTCATCATCCAAAACATTGGCTACCGTGGCACTACCCCCGCACCTAACGCGACTCCGTACTAGCAACGTTGCTTCCCTTTCTCACCAAGCGACGGCTGCTTGGGCGCCAAAGGGGACCTCCTGAGCATCGCGACTCAGGGGCTCTTACCGGACCCCGGGTCGCTCACCTCCTGGCCTTGACCACGGCATCGCGACCTGGCATACCAGCGATTGCTGACGCCGCCTTGGGACTGGGACCTGTCGACGGAGAGCACCAAGCCCTCGCGAGGTGCGAAAGGGAGAACCAAACTATGACGGAATTTGCGATTCGCACTGATCCATAGGAAGGGTTACATATTAACAACAAGGATCACAGCCGCCTTACAAGCCCCTATGGGGCGCAATGTGATTCCTCACAGGGAACGGGTCCTAAAGGGTGCTAACTACACGCGCCCCTGCAAAAGACGCCATCATTAACAGTGGGCCGTCAAGCACCGGCGCCAACCCCATCTAGATCAGGGTCGGCGGTGGCCAAGCGAGCCTGCCCTGCTCCGGGAGCGGTGTTGGCTCGTGGGCTCGTAGCTGTCGTCGCTCGTCTTCGGAGTCGCGAAGACTTCGCTGGAGTCGCTGGATCCTCCGGTGCTCCCGTCGCTTGTGGAGCTGTCAGGGGAGCGGCCGGCAGGCCCGGCCCGCACCATGGCAGGGTCCTGGCTGCCTCCCCTGGGGCAGCACTCCAGCCGGCGCCCGATCGCGTCGAAGATCTTGAAGAACATCACCGAAGCGCCATCATACTCCAGGTGGATCGTGAGGGCGCCCCTCGTCCTCCAACCCCGAGCGATTTCGCCCCAGCCGCGAGTCATGAAGACCTTGCCCGAGGCAGTGATCGCGACCTCTGCCTCGGTCGCAGGAGTGTTGCAGTCGGCGTGCTGCAACCACAGCTCCAGGAATCTCCCCTGCGGGAAGATGGAGGCGAAGAAGGGAGGAAGGCGAATCCACGTCCGAGGAGGCATGGCAGCATGGAGCACAAGCTCGCGGGAGGAGCCTTCGGCATGGATCCCAGGAGGGACGACCAACACCTTCGTGACCCGTCGGTGCCGACGACGGCGCTCGCCGCGGGGACCGGCACCGTCCCCCTCAAGGCCCGCGGCGTACAGAGGAAGCGGGAACCCCGGCGGAGGCCGCTCGTACCAAGGCCTCGGCGCCACCTGACGGCCCTCCTCATCGCGGCCGCGGGGAGCAGGTCGTTTCTTCGGCGGGAGAGGGTCTGGCCCCTCTCGGGGAGCCTTTCCCTTCTCCGCCGCAGAAAACCGGCGAATTGGAGCCATCACACCAAGATGGAGCGAGAACTGAGGCAGAGGAGGAAGCAAGAAGAGATGGACTAGAAGGGCACGCCCGGTGCCGTACATATAGCTGGCGAAAGCCAACCGTCGACCTCCACGATCGCAGGTAATCATGACATGATTTGCATGCAAGGACTTGTCATATCCGCGCGGTCTCCAAGGCATCATGGGGAAGCGGAGACGCCCACGTCCAATCAACCGCCACGCGGCGCCCAAGGCCGCAGGCTGTTAGGGCCCGCGGCGCTTCGCCCTTGCCCTTTCTCCTCTCGGCACGGCCAAGTCCATGCGCGCCTTGGGCCCGGGGGCAACTATCGGCGTTCTGGGAATGGGGGTCCGCAGACTTGCTTGCCTGCGGCCTGCGGCGTGGCTCAAATGGGGGCCCAGCGTGGCCTATCTTCATCAACACAAGGCTCAAGACCCTCGCGAGGGGCCAAGCCTCGCGAGGCGGACGACACGGCACTTCCTCAAGCACGGCCTCCTCAGGCTGGCTCGCGAGGAGGCGGAGAGATCAAGGCGGGGTACCTCACGAGGTGCCCATGATGCAAGCCATGACGACCAAGGGTGCCAGGCGGGCGCCAGCCCGCACAGCGTCTCCCTTTCCTCTTTGGTGCAAAGGGAGCAAGCGCAGGCGAGAGGATCAAGCAAAAGCACCCATTTCGGTGCAACGAGACCAAGACCAGTCCAACGGTGGGAAGGAGGTCACCATGTAGCCTAGGACGGCGTCACCACGGGGGCTTTGGCAGGCGAAGACCAACTTTAGTCAGGATAAGTGTACCAGATGTTCCCCTTCGAATTGGCCAATTGTTGGCGCCCTTCCTGCTCAATATTTGGGGAGAGGCCCAGGGCCTTTGCCTATAAATAGGACTAGCCACCCCCAGGGTAGAGGGGATCGCATCGCATCGCATCTAGGGTTTAGCAATCAGGCAAGCAGAACTTGGAGCTTGGGCAAGCAGAGAAAGAGAGAGAGAGAGAGAAGGGCGATCGAACTCCCCCTAACAGTTCATCCCCTTAGCCAAGAACAAGCCCTCGCGAGGCTGTTCTTCCTTGTACTGTTCATCATCATCAGCCCAAGAGGCAATCCACCCACCACAAACTAGATTAGGGTATTACACCACAATGGTGGCCCGAACTAGTATAAACCCTGTGTTTCTTGTGTTGTTCTTTCAGTAGTTAGATCTTTGCAAGACGGAGAGGTAGAGGGCACGATCTCCGCGCGCACCCCAGAGTTCGAACCTTA
Source organism: Aegilops umbellulata (assembly GCA_032464435.1). NCBI lineage: Eukaryota > Viridiplantae > Streptophyta > Magnoliopsida > Poales > Poaceae > Aegilops > Aegilops umbellulata. The sequence goes on along the minus strand of CP136055.1, from coordinate 83,883,391 downwards.
AGGGTCTGTCGGAACCCGTGATCCGACACGTCGTTCTGCTTCTCTTCGGCTTCGGCCTTACATTGGTTTACCTCCCTTGCCGTGCTCGGTGTGGCGGCGCTCGTGGCTCAGATTGCCCGTGCACAGTCATAGGGGTACAAAAAAGTGTTCCCTCCTTTTTTTTACACCGACAAACATAAGATCCAACTATAATAGCAAAGCTCGCGATACATCAAGATTGTTCCAAATCGAGAACACGAGAGAGAGGGAGATCAAACACATAGCTACTGGTACATACCCTCAGCCCCAAGGGTGAACTACTCCCTCCTCGTCATGGAGAGCGCCGGGATGATGAAGATGGCCACCGGTGAGGGATCCCCCCTCCGGCAGGGTGCCGGAACAGGGTCCCGATTGGTTTTTTGTGGCTACAGAGGCTTGCGGCGGCGGAACTCCAGATCTATTATGTTCTCCGAAGTTTTTAGGGTATATGGGTATATATAGGAGGAAGAAGTACGTCAGGAGAGCCACGAGGGGCCCACGAGGGTGGAGGGCGCGCCCTAGGGGGGTGGGCGTGCCCCCCTACCTCGTGCCTCCCTCGTTTCTTTCTTGACGTGAACTCCAAGACTCCCGGGTTGCTTTCCTTCCAAAAATAACTTTTCCAGAAGGTTTCATTCCGTTTCGACTCCGTTTGATATTCCTTTTCTTCGATACACTGAAACAAGGGGAAAAAACTGGAACTGGCACTGGGCTCTGGGTCTATAGGTTAGTCCCAAAAATAATATAAAAGTGCATAGTAAAGCCCATAAAACATCCAAGATGGATAATATAATAGCATGAATACTTCATAAATTATAGATATGTTGGAGACGTATCAACATCCCCAAACTTAATTCCTGCTCGTCCTCGAGTAGGTAAATGATAAAAGAAATAATTTATGAAGTGTGAATGCTAGCAGGTGCATAAGTTTGATCAATGATAATTTCAGTCACCTTTTGTAGCATCATTATATGTCATAACAGTAGCTCAACTCATAGAACTTTTCATGATCAAGTAACAAACTATTCACATGTTAAAGTATAGATTATAAACTTTCTTGAAAACTAACAAACTATGTTCTCAGTCATCAAATAATTGCAATTCATCTTATTTTCAGGAAGAGTCTGTGCTAGAGCTTTGATTTAGCAAACTTCACATACTCAAGTATCATTTAGTCTTCCATGATCGCTACCACTCAAACCATATTTTTAGAACAAATAGTATTCATCGAACATAGAGAAAGATTGGGGCTTAATGTTTCGCCTCCCAACCTTTTACCTCAAGGGTAATGTCCACAATAATAATTCATGCTCAAATATATTTGAATGGCCATATATGCTTAGATCTTTCCATCACATGATGCTTGCCAACTAAAGAGTAGGTTGGCATGAGAAGGAATACTACAGACTCTTGCATAAAAGTAAAAGATAGGCCCTTCGCAGAGGGAAGCGGGGATTTGCAGAGGTGCCCGAGCTCGAAGCAAAAACAGAGATGAAAATAATTTTGAGAGGTATGCTTTCATTGTCAACATAACGACCAAGAGTTCCCCATATCTTCCATACTACATACATTATAGGCGGCTGCCAAACATAAAGGTAAAGATTTTTACTCCCCTCCACCAACAGTCATCAATCCATGGCTTGCCCGAAACAACGGGTGCCTCCAACTAACATCAAACCTGAGGGAGTTTTGTTTGCAATTATTTTTATTTGATTTTGATCTTTTTGATCATGGGACTGGGCATCCCGGTTACCAGCCATTTTCTCGTGAATGATGAGAGGAGTCCACTCATCGTGAGAATAACCCACCTAGCATGGAAGATACTGCTAACCCGTAGTCGCTACATGAGCGATTCGGGCATACAAAACAGATTATTATTTGAAGGTTTAGAGTTTGGCACATGCAAATTTACTTGGAAAGGCAGGTAAATACCGCATATAGGTAGATATAGTGGACACTAATGGAAGAAACTTGGTTCAAGGAGTTTGGATGCACAAGCAGTATTCCCGCTTAGTACAGATATTTTGGCTAGCAAAGGATTCTAAATAGCAACCACCACATGTTAGAGGATCCATAACAATATAACTTATACAAATATACCCAAGCATAACTCATTATGTTGTCTTCCTTGTCCAACTTCAACTAATTTGCTCAGGTTTGAAAATAATTAATGGGGCTCACAATCATACAAGATGTCCAAGATAGTATATTTATATGTGAAATCTCTCTTCCTTCAATATTCTTTCATGAATTGTTCAAGTGACCAATACAATGTTTGCTAACCTTCAATAAATTTACCACCTCTACTTCTTATATGTGAAGGCATTACTCCCCTTGGTAAAGGCATATGAAACATATATAATTTCAGATTTATGACATTCAAATCATTCAACCATTTACTCATAGGATATAAGTGAAGCACAAGAGTAAATGACAAACTACTCCAAAAAGATATAAGTGAAGATCAATGAGTAGTTAAATAATTATGCAACTATGTGAAGACCCTCTAACATTTAAGAATTTCAGATCTTGATACTTCATTCAAACAGCAAGAAAAACAAAAGAAAATAAAATGACGCTCCAAGCAAAACACATATCATGTGGTGAATAAAAATATAGCTCCAAGTAAAGTTACCGATGAACGAAGACGAAAGAGGGGATGCCATCCAGGGCATCCCCAAGCTTAGACGCTTGGTTATCCTTAAATATTACCTTGGGGTGCCTTGGGAATCCCCAAGCTTAGGATCTTTCCACTCCTTATTCCATAGTCCATCGAATCTTTACCCAAAACTTGAAAACTTCACAACACAAAACTTAACAGAAAATCTCGTGAGCTCCGTTAGTGAAAGAAAACAAAACACCACTTCAAGGTACTGTAATGAAATCATTCTTTATTTATATTGGTATTAAACTTACGGTATTCCAACTTCTCTATGGTTTATAAACTATTTTACTAGCGATAGATTCATCAAAATAAGCAAACAACACACGAAAAACAGAATCTGTCAAAAACAGAACAGTCTGTAGTAATCTGTAACTAACGCAAACTTCTGGAACTCCAAAAATTCTTAAATAAATTGATGGACCTGAGGAATTTGTCTAGTAATCATATGCAAAAATAATCAACTAAATATAACTCTCCAGTAAAAAGTTTTTGCTAATCTCGTGAGAGCTAAAGTTTCTGTTTTTTACAGCATGATCATAAAGACTTCACCCAAGTCTTCCCGAAGGTTCTACTTGGCACAAACACTAATTAAAACACAAAAACACATATAAACATAATATAGCTGGATTATTTATTCCTAAACAGAACCGAAAACCAAGAAACTAAAATAAAATTGGGTTGCCTCCCAACAAGCGCTATCGTTAAACGCCCCTAGCTAGGCATGATGATTTCAATGATGCTCACCTATAAGATAAGAATTGAAACATAAAGAGAGAATCATGAATAATATGACTAGCACATTTAAGTTTAACCCACTTTCTATGCATAGGGATTTTGTGAGAAAACAACTTATGGGAACAAGAATTAACTTGCATAGGAAGGTAAAACAAGCATAACTTTAAGATTTTAAGCACATAGAGAGGAAACTTGATATTATTGCAATTCCTACAAGCATATAATACTCCCTCATAATAAGTTTTAGTAGCATCATGAATGAATTCAACAATATAACCATCACCTAAAGCATTCTTTTCATGATCTACAAGCATATAAAATTTACTACTCTCCACATAAGCAAAATTCTTCTCATTCGGAATAGTGGGAGTATCATCAGAGACTCGAATACTATAAATTGTTTCGACATTAAAAGAGTAATGTTCAGAAAAATGGTAATCACAATCCTGACAAGTTTTATAAATATAATCATCACTACTTTTTATAGCATAAGTTTCATCACAGTAATCATCATAAGTAGCAACTTTGTTCTCATCATAATCAATTGAAACCTCTTCCAAGATAGTGGAATCATTACTAAATAAAGTCATGACCTCTCCAAATCCACTTTCATAAATATTATAAGATTCAACATGCTCCAAAATAGTGGGATCATTACTTCCTAAAGTTGACACTCTTCCAAACCAACTTTCATAAATAAAATCATCATAAGTAGGATGCATGCTATCATCATAACAACATTCCATATCAAAACTTGGGAGGCAAAAATATCATCATTACTAATCATAGCATCCCTAAGCTTGGGGCAAACATTAACTTCAGAAAATATATTCTCAAATATATCATCCTCATCAAACATAGCTTCCCTAAGTTTGGGCCTTTTCATATCGTAAGCATAATCACTGTCATCATTAATTGTATGGATAGCACCAATAGTATAGCAATTGTCATATTCCAAGCAAGTGCCAAAAAGATTTTCAAGATCATAAGAAGTATCATTATCTTCCCAATCATAATCATGACAACAAGCAATAGGCATAACGAGATCATCATCAAGTGCGTCATCTTCCACAATTATTTTTGATTCATTTTCATGATGCACAACAATAATAGAAGCAACATTATTTGGGAGAGATATCTTTTTACCTCTCTTCCTTTTTCTTTTCTTCTTCTTCACCAAATCATGTGTGGGTTCAATCCTCTTTTTGGAGCTCCTTATTAACGATATTGATTGAATAGAAGGCTCCTCCTCGTTACCTGATTCATCATAAGAAATAATAGGAGAATATTGGGAAGTCTCTTCACTTTCGTTAGTATTCTCTTCATCTTATATTTGTTTTCTTTTCTTTATGTAATTGGCAATATAAGGATTTTCATGCAATTCACTTCACAATACATATAAATTTCCTCTAGATCAAAACCAACAAGTTTATAACAGGCACATTCTAGAAGATGCTTAGTTATACGTTTCATTTCTTCGTAACCCATAAGCAAACTGAGTTCATTACAATGTGCGAGGGAAATCAAGTCATCACAATTTTTGGACACGATTAGATCATGAAACAATTTGCATCGGATAGCTAAATGACCTTGTTCATTGCAAAGTCCACAAGTACGGCCAAGAAAATTTAAATTTTCAGCACAAACATCTAGCCTTTCTTGCAACAATTTAGTTTCTAAGTGTTTATGCTTCTTGCAATATCTGTCTTCTCTATTTGGTGTGTACTTGCAAACCCAATGCACTCCACAAAAATTGACATGTTTATAAGATATATTTTCATCATGACTAGTGCAATCATCATTAGAACTATTCATATTCAAGGAGTTCATACTAACAACATTGCAATCATGCTCATCATTCAAAGATTCAGTGCCAAACATTTTAATGCATTCTTCTTCTAACACTTTGGCAGAATTTTCCTTTCCATCATACTCACGAAAGATATTAAAAAGATTAAGCGTATGAGACAAACTCAATTCCATTTTTTTGTAGTTTTATTTGATAAACTAAACTAGTGCTAAAATAAGAAACAAAAAGATTCGATTGCAAGATCTAAAGATATACCTTCAAGCACTCACCTCCCCGGCAACGGCGCCATAAACTGCTTAGTTGATGGGGTGTAAGTGCCGCTTACCTAGCCTCCCTGGCAACAGCGCCAGAAACTACTTGATGTCTACTACACAACCTTCTTCTTGTAGACGTTGTTGGGCCTTCAAGTTCAGAGGTTTGTAGGACAGTAACAAATTTCCCTCAAGTGGATGACCTAAGGTTTATCAATCCATGGGAGGCGTAGGATGAAGATGGTCTCTCTTAAGCAACCCTGCAACCAAATAACAAAGAGTCTCTTGTGTCCCCAACACACCCAATACAATGGTAAATTGTATAGGTGCACTAGTTCGGCAAAGAGATGGTGATAAAAGTGCAATATGGATGGTAGATATAGGTTTTTGTAATCTGAAAATATAAAAACAGCAAGGTAACAAGTAATAAAAGTGAGCGTAAACGGTATTGCAATGCTAGGAAACAAGGCCTAGGGTTCATACTTTCACTAGTGCAAGTTCTCTCAACAATAGTAACATAATTGGATCATATAACCATCCCTCAACATGCAACAAAGAGTCACTCCAAAGTCACTAATAGCAGAGAACAAACGAAGAGATTATGGTAGGGTACGAAACCACCTCAAAGTTATTCTTTCCAATCAATCCGTTGGGCTATTACTATAAGTTTCACAAGCAGCCCTACAGTTCGTACTAGAATAACACCTTAAGATACAAATCAACCAAAACCCTAATGTCACCTAGATACTCCAATGTCACCTCAATTATCCGTGGGTATGATTATACGATATGCATCACACAATATCAAATTCATCTATTCAACCAACACATAGAACCTCAAAAGAGTGCCCCAAAGTTTCTACCGGAGAATCAAGATGAGAACGTGCGCCAACCCCTATGCATAAGTTCATGGGCGGAACCCGCAAGTTGATCACCAAAACATACATCAAGTGAATCACGTGATATCCCATTGTCACCACAGATACGCACGGCAAGACATACATCAAGTGTTCTCAAATCATTAAAGACTCAATCCGATAAGATTACATCAAGGGCAAAACTCAATCCATTACAAGAGAGTAGAGGGGGAGAAGCAACATAAAATCCCACTATAATAGCAAAGCTCGCGATACATCAAGATCGTGCCAAATCAAGAACACGAGAGAGAGAGAGAGAGATCAAACACATAGCTACTAGTACATACCCTCAGCCCCGAGGGTGAACTACTCCCTCCTCGTCATGGAGAGCGTCGGGCCGATGAAGATGTCCACCGGTGAGGGATCCCCCCTCCGGCAGGGTGCCGGAACAGGGTCCCGATTGGTTTTTGGTGGCTACAGAGGCATGCGGCGGCGGAACTCTAGATCTATTCTATTCTCCAAAGTTTCTAGGGTATATGGGTATATATAGGAGGAAGAATTACGTCAGGGGAGCCATGAGGGGCCCACGAGGGTGGAGGGCGCTCCCTAGGGGGGTGGGCGTGCCCCCCTACCTCATGCCTCCCTCGTTGCTTTCTTGACGTGGACTCCAAGTCTCTCGGGTTGCTTTCCTTCCAAAAATAACTTCTCGAGAAGGTTTCATTCCCTTTTGGCTCCGTTTGATATTCCTTTTCTTCGAAACACTGAAACAAGGGGAAAAAATAGGAACTGACACTGGGCTCTGGGTCAATAGGTTAGTCCCAAAAATAATATAAAAGTGCATAGAAAAGCCCATAAAACATCCAAGATGGATAATATAATAGCATGAATACTTCATAAATTATAGATACGTTGGAGACGTATCAGTCACGAACGATAAAATCGCCTCTGGAAGAGCCCTAGTTCCTTGGAAAATCCTCCAGAATGGCAAGTTCTCCATAGCCGCTCGTCCGGCCATTAAGCATAAGGCGGTCTCTCGGATTGCCAAAAATCATCTCCTCATCAACCGTGAAAGCGTCTATAAGATGGATCCAACAGATGTTTCGTCTTTGAACGAACTACTAGATCGCATCGTTGCACTCGGGGTCGCAAAAGATTACGATCTGATTGGGCTTAAACCCGACCAGAGGGAAATCAGGTCTCCACCTGTCACCCACCTGGTGACTGTTGTGGAAGAAAAAGTTGAGGATACCGCTCCTCCTATGCTAAAAATAAACTATGTTCAGATCTCCGAGCCCTACGAGCCGGACACTCATCATCGAGAAGATCTCATCTGTCTCACGAACATAGAGATCCGGCAGTGAGTCTAAAAACCCCCTGGACACTCCGGACCCTGGGCCAATGACCTCAGAAATTTTTCAAAATCCAGATTCCGCAGTGGGTTAGGGTTCGGATTTATGCCTACCCACCCACCACTATCAGTACTCTCCAAGCAATTCCGTTCCCCGGGACATATGCGGTTTAATGTATATACGACAGCAACCTCAGGAAACAGTCCATCACTTTTGGGCTAGATTCCTACTTGTTAAAAACAAGATCAAAGATTGTTGCGAAGATGATGCGGTATCAATTTTTTGCCGCAACTGTACGGACGAGGGCATCCTCAACGCCCTCAATTGGCACCACATACTGCACTTTGTAGATTTGGCACACGTAGTACAGAAGTATTGCACAATGGAAAGCGCTTGGAAAGCCCAGGTAGCTTGGTGTGAGCCACCGGCCTTTAAGCCACCCACCGTCCGAATAAAAAGATGCACCCTTACGGGGCTCCTGATCATCCTTCCACGGAAAGAAAGGTTCAAAACTTACCTAGACAAAGAATTGTCCTTGATGGATGGCTCGACAAGCCCTGTCAGATACGCACGATGCCAAATTCTGAGCGAACTCATAACCTTCGGGCATGTTGGATACTCCGCCAAGTGGCTAAAAGCGGGGAGCCTATTTTCACCAACGCTACTCCCATAAGGCATTCCCCCGAGAATAACAACCTTGATGTGTTTACTGTCTTCGAGACCTTTTCTTCAAACAATCGGCACAAAAGGGCAATTCGTGACCTCGGCGAAGTCAATGACGTAGCCGCAATAAATCCTTGGAACGATATGGCGACAACCTTCAACGCCAATGACGAACCAAGGGCCCGATTAGTCAGAGCGCCATCCGCTTTGGTTCTAAACCCAATTGTCGACGGCTTTCACCTCACTAAAGTGCTCATGGACGACGGCAACGGACTGAACCTCATCGACGAAGACACGCTCAATGAAATGCAAGTTGACAGGAGTCACATTGAGAAAAGTAATACATCCTTTCGAGGAATCATCCCTAGTCGGGAAGCAACATGCTTGGGGAAAATTAAACTCGATGTGGTATTCGGCACACCAGAGAACTATAGGTCCGAAGAGATAATCTTCCAGGTGGCCCCATTCAACAGCGGATATCATGCCCTGTTAGGGCGAGAAGCATTCACACGCTTTCAAGCCATACCTCATTACGGGTATATGAAGCTCAAAATGCCCAGCCCAATAGTGTTATCACTATTGCCAGAGATCCAGACATAGCACTCAGTGCCGAAAATAAAACTACATCCCTGGCCCTCGAGGCGCTATCTGAAGCCCTGACGGCCGAGGAGCTCACCTCTCTACGTTCCACAGTGGATAGAGATGACGTAATTCTTGATAAAAGGCCTAAGTAAGCTTCTTTCAAGTCAGCAGACGAGATAGTCAAATTTCAAGTTCACCCCATGGACCCCAAGAAGACACCGCATTACGCGCATTCTTGCGCGAGAACTGGGATATCATCGCTTGGCACCCCTCGGATATGCCGGGAATCCCATGCGCGCTGGCGAACATAGTCTCAACATGTTGAAGGGATACAAAACAGTCAAGCAAACGCTGCGGTGATTTTCCGAACCCAAACAATAGGCTATGGGCGAGGAGCTAGCCAAGTTACTCGAAGCCGGGTTTATCAAAGAGATCAAACATTCGGATTGGCTAGCAAATCTAGTCATGGTACCAAAGAAGGATAAATCCTAGAGCTTGTGTGTCGACTTCAAGGACCTTAATAAAGCCTGCACTAAGGATCCTTTCCCACTACCTCGCATCGACCAGATTATTGATGTAACCGCAGGACACAACTCACTGTGCTTCCTCAACGCATACTCTGGATACCATCAGATCAAGATGATGGAATCCGACCAAGACGCAACGGCATGCATTACCCCGTACGGGCCCTTTTGCTTCAACACCATGCCCTTCGAGCACAAAAACACCGGCGCCACATACCAACGCATGATTCAAACGTGCCTGGAAAAGCAAATCGGCAAGACAGTTGAGCCATAGGTAGATGATGTAGTCATCAAAACTAAGCATTACGAATCATTGGTGGACGATTTACGCCTTACATTCGAAAAGCTCTGAAGATATGACATACGGCTCAATTCGGAAAAATGTGTTTTCAGTGTTCCCGGCAGAAAACTGCTTGGGTTCATTGTCTCCAATAGGGGAATCGAAGCAAACCCAGCCAAAATCCGAGCCTTGTCACAGTTGGCTACACCAATAGACCTCAAGCAGGTCCAAAAACTAGCCGGGTGCGTAGCAGCTTTGAGCCGCTTTATCTCTAGATTAGGAGAAATAAAAGCTTTGCGTGGACAGACACTGCAATAGCCAGACTAGAAGAAATAAAAGCTTTGTTACCAAGCAACCCAATCCCGGCTGCGCCAAACATCAGCGAACCCAGGTTATTATAGATATCTGCAACACATCAGGTGGATAGTGTCGGTGTCAAAACCGGCGAATCTCAGGTAGGGAGTCCCGAACTGTGCGTCTAAGGCGGATGGTAACAGGAGGCGGGGACATAATGTTTACCCAGGTTCAGGCCCTCTCGATGGAGGTAATACGCTACTTCATGCTTCATTGATCTTGATGATATGAGTATTACAAGAGTTGATCTACCACAAGATCGTAGAGGCTAAACCCTAGAAGCTAGCCTATGGTATGATTGTGTTGTCCTACGGACTAAACCGTCCGGTTTATATAGACACTGGAGGGGGCTAGGGTTACACAGATTCGGTTACAAGGGAGGAGATCTACATATCCATATTGCCAAGTTTGCCTTCCACGCCAAGGAGAATCCCATCCGGACACGGGTCTAAGTCTTCAATCTTGAATCTTCATAGTCCAACAGTCCGGCCAAAGGATATAGTCCGGCTATCCGAGGACCCCCCCCCCCCCAATCCAGGACTCCCTCAGTAGCCCCCGAACCAGGCTTCAATGGCGATGAGTCTGGCACGCAGATTGTCTTCGGCATTGCAAGGCGGGTTCTTCTCCAAATTCTGAATACTTGTTTGAGTAGTGTCCGGCTACCCATAAATGTTGCACTCATTGGCTTCCGCGCCCAATAATGGATATCCTCCACGCGTCGAGCGAATGCGGGAAGTCGGGGCATTTTTACAATTGCGACCCTATTCATGTGGGTAAATCATCTATTAAAGAGACGGGTATTCTCGGATCCAGATCAGACCATCCTCCCACAGCGAGTATCCATCGAAGTGCACCCGGAAAAAATCCATTCCAACATGGCCGATCTTCGCAGCTCCTCCTCTCGCTCCCGTAGACCTAAGCCCGGCAATTGGAAGAAGTGTTTCGTCCCCCACAGCCAATTAGTAGAGCTACTGACCCAGGGGTTTCTCCCTCCAGTGTATATGGTCCCCGTTCGAGCCGGGCTCGCCACCTATAACGACGGGGAGCAAGCGGAGATCTTTCCCAGCCCATCCATTGTGGAGCGGGTATGCCTCGTCCCTTACTTATTAAGAGGGCTTGGATTTCCAATTCATCCGTTCCTCCGCAGGCTCCTGGAGTTCTATGGCCTCCAGCTGTATAATTTCACTCCCGCCTCCATATTACACATTGCTGGCTATGTCGCCCTTTGCGAGCTATTTCTGGGCTACGAAGCTCATTTCGAGCTATGGAAGAGCCTATTCTGCCTTGTACCCCGTACATAGGAGGGGTCACTATACAAAGTGGGCGGAGCCGAAATATGGCGCATCGCCGGGACCGGATACCTGTCCGGTACTCCGAAGAAGACATCCGAGGACTGGCCTTCAGAGTGGTTTTATATGGAGGACGTCCCCCTTCCAGACCCTATTTGAATGGGCCTCCCTGAGTTCGACAACGCTCCCCTGAAGAAACGCCGCAGCTGGAGCCCTCGGAGCCCACAGGAGGAAGATAACGGAGAAGTCCTTTACCTGATGGGACGGATAAAAATGCTGGCTCAATCAGGACTGACAATAATCGAGGTTATGTCAATATGTATAATGCGAGGGGTACATCCACTTCAATATTGAGGGCACCCCATGTGACACTTTAACGGGGAAGATGATGCCACCTGCTGCAGGCGTAAGGGACCGGACTCAGTTGTTGCTCTAGCAAAAATTATGTCCGATTTGTACAAGGGAGAGGAAGAGGAGTTCATCCGCATTAAGCCACGGGATAGATTCTCCATGTACAACCCTCCAAGCTGGGTGAGCTGTCACTTTTTACTCCCAGCCTTCCCGCATTCTTCGTCATAAGTACTTACCTTGCCGTTTCATGGCAGGAACTGCGAAAAGCTGTAAGGGAGGTCAACAGCCCGCCTACACAACCGGAGGACCCTGACCGGGCCCTCGATCCCGGAATCGAAGAGGATCCGGACATATTTGTGGAGCTGATCGACATGACATTCTATCAATTGAGTTGCGATGATGCCATGGTGGCCATCATAGCCGACTATCCTGGGCTACTCCCTGCATCGCATGTAAGTAAAACCGGAGTCTCAACTTCGGAGAAGGGTCCCCTTTTCTGCACTTCACCTACCGTACACATATGGTGTCTTACAGGGAAGGCCCTCGGGACGCCATGCCGAACCCGCAGTGACTCGCCAACAAGGGGTACCGAAGCCAGGTAGGCTAAGAAGGAAGGTGGTCATGACTGAGACGCCGTCGCAGAGGTATGATACAGAACCTTGCTCCGTGGTTGTCGTCATTTAGAATATAATAACGTCCATGTTTCCTAGTAGGAAAAACGCTCGCCGGACTATATCCGAAGAGGATGCCGATCACACCTCCACGAGTCGGGCTCCAGGGCCGGACATAGAGGCGGAAGCTAACACGGGGCGAACGCCGGATGCTCCTCCTACAGAGGATGCGGATAGATTATCCGCTACAAATTCCGAAGTGGGGAGCGCCATTAATCACAGGCATCACCGGACCGTACTACGTGACGCTTGTTTCTCCCAAGAGGCGTTTGATGCCTTCAACTCAGGAGACGCGTACATCCGTGCCGCTCAAAATGGTCTTGCCAGAGCCATGGACTAGTATGTAAAGGATATATGGGTAAGAAAATCTGATGATTATATATATCAGTAGCCCCTGAGACTTGGAACAGTTGACACAGCTGATTTAAGGATCATTATTTCTGTAGGTTCTTACAGAGAAGAAAACCCAATTGTCTCAAGAGCTGGAAGAGTGCAAAGCCTAGCTACGGGCTGCAGTTACCGCATTGAAGGAGTCCGAGAAGGCCCCCTCTGGTAACACTTGTTTCCATTGCAAAGAATCACATGTACCAGATAGTATGCGACAATCATGTGAATCTAACAATAGATGTTGCAGATGACTCTGGAGTGAATCCGGAGGCTGTGCCGGGGGATGCGCAACGTGCTAATCGACAGCTAAATGCTGGCGAGCGCGTCCTTACGCAGGTGAGGCAGGAGAAAAATGATCTCCAAGACGCCAATATCCAGCTGGGCGTGGAACTGAAAGATGTTCGAGCCCAGCTTGTGGACTCCGTGAAGGAGAATAAGCCGCTTCGATGCGGCATTTTCAGTAAGTGCTTGAATGAACTTTTGAAAGAGTTTGGCGAAGAAGCCGGCCAACAGAGTTATGTCTGCAGGTATGCTGACGGGTCGTCCCACGGAGGAGATGCCCAGATCTGCGGGTGATCTTCTACCAGAGCTCTCACAACTGCACGAACAATTTCGGCAGGTGATGCAGGGTATTGCCCAAGCCTTGTGGACATCCGCCTCCCCGCCAGGAGGCATGGGGGAGCTTATAGAGAAGCTCAAGGGAGCGCGGTAGTGCTTCCGATTATGGAAGATATCAGCCTGCCGACAAGGTGCATGTAAAGCCTGGGCCATGGTGAAGACGCGATATACCAAAGCTGACCCAAACCACATGGCCGAGGTCGGACCTGTGGGGCCCGATGGGAAAGAGATCCCCGTCAGTTTGCCGTATGACCAAGTAGAATTAGCTGCAAAGTATTTCCAACAGGATTGTAGGCTAGACAGCCTGTTGGATAGTATAGAAGAAGAAAATTTAGTCAGTCTAAGTGACTGTGTACTTCGAGTGACATATATTTTCCCTAGCTGGATTGTAAATCAGTTGTCATGGCAGACCTTTTCGCTTCGACCTCCGGACCCGATAGTCCGGAGTGTATCCGAATACCCGCTTAGTTATGTAAAAACTGGGGTACGCTTGGAAACCAGGCGTAGGGGTCATAAGTGCTTGAATAGACAAGTACCCAACTAGCTATGTTATATTACATGGATAGTAAGAAACATCTTCCAGGGAGAATAGTTCCGTTAAGGGTTCCTTTCCCTCCGTATGCATGCCCTAATGTGCATGTCCGAACTGCGAAAAGAGACGCAGGCTATAAACATCTGGGGGCATGTATTAAAATAAATAAAAGTCATATTTTGTTCACCGACCAAGTATTCCCTTAAGAACGCTAGCTTTTGGCTTCTCCCAGTCTGAGGTACACATCCGGCTGACCCGGCAGTAACAATCACAGAGGTGCTCCCCTTATGCCCTAGCCGAATTAACGGGAACGTAGGGCATAAACACAAGAGCCAGGCAACCCAGCTTGGCCAAAACTTAAGTCATATCGATGCATATAATGGCGAAAAAAGGTACATGTGGAAGAGTAACACATGTGTGGGGCATAAAGCCCAGAAAATAGTTATATTAAGCTTCTATATAAGAAGCCCCCAGGTATAATGAGCGCGGTTAGCGCGTCAAGATTGTGTAGTTAAGAAACAATTTAGCCTTTTAAGGCCTTGAAGAAAAGCAAAAAAGAAGAGAGAAAGAGAGAAAAGACAGATAATGGATATGTAAAAAATTGACGGAGGTAAGGAGACGAACATAGAGTCCGGCACTAGTCGTAGAACCTTCGGAGTCTGGCTGTGTTCCATGGGTTTGGCTCGAGTCGATTATCCGATGCATCCCGTAGACGGTACGCTCCACCGGCCAGAACTTGGTCAATGATGAAGGGACCTTCCCATTTGGGCTTGAGCTTGTTCTTTTTCTTCTCCGGTGGGCGTAGAACGAGTTCGCCGACGTTATAAGCTTTGCCCCGTACTTCTCTGCTTTGATACCTTCGACCCTGTTGCTGATAGAATGCGGAACGGGCTTTTGCCACGTCACGCTCCTCCTCCAGGGCGTCCAAACTGTCCTGCCGATCGAGCTCGGCCTCTTTTTCTTCATACATGCGCACTCGATATGAGTCATGAATTATGTCGCAGGGCAGTACCGCCTCTGCGCAGTACACTATAAAAAACAGTGTGTATCCGGTAGTGCGATTCGGCGTGGTCCGTAGCCCCCATAGTACGGAGTTGAGCTCCTCTACCCAATGCGTGTTTGATTCCTTTAAGGACCACACTAATCTAGGTTTAATGCCGCTCATGATAAGACCATTTGCTCGCTCGACTTGACTGTTAGTTTGCGGGTGATAGACAGAAGCATAATCGAGCTTGATGCCCATGTTGCTGCACCAATGTCGGATTTCGGGCTCCGCAAAACCCTTAAGATTCGAACACAGGGGCGTGACGAAGATCTCTCCCACTGCACGTCTACCTAGCGCCTCGCTCTTCTCCTGGTGGTGGGAACGGAATGCGAGCAAGCAGGCAAGCAAGTAGAACACACAAGAGTTTACCCAGGTTCAGACCACCTTGCGGTGTAAAACCCTACTTCCTGCTTTTGTGGATTGGCCTCGCGAGGGCACGAGTATGAACAAGTACAGTGGTGTCCTGAGCTCAGGAGGCGAGCTCAAGAGGGGTGAGGAGGTTGATGTTCTTGCTCCTTTTCTTTGCTAAGTCCTAATGGGTTGGTCCATCCCCTCTCTATGCTAGGAACCCTAGCTACTTATATAGACGGCCAGGGTCCTCTGCCCCCGAAATGTTCAGGCGGGAAGGGAATCCCACAACGGCCATTTGAGCGGGAACACAAGGACGCTCCTATCCTGACGAAAGGTGGTCTTCGCCTGCAAAGAGGGCAGGCGGTGACGCGGTGGTGGGCTCGGTGATGACATCCTTCCTGCCGTCCTTGCGTTCTTCGGTCTTGTTGCACCAAAGGGGAAACCTTTGTCTCGCCCCTCGGGAACCTGTGCTGGTGCGGTCTCCTTTGCACCGATATGGAAACTGCGCCCGCTGGCGCGCGCTAGCACCCGCTGGCACGGTTCGTCATGGCTTGCGTCACTGCCTCCTCCTGAGGTAGCCCTTGCCTTCAGATCTCCACCCTCTCGAAGCAGCCTAGCTGATGCCACTCTTGGGAGAGGTCTTGGTCGCCCCTCCAGAGCAGCCTAGGTGAGGCCGCTCCCTGAGGAGGTCTTGGTCGTTCTCCTCGCCAGGGCTGGCCCCCTAGCGAGGGTTTGGAGCAGTTGGTCGATCAGCTGGGCTTTACAGGGCCGTACCAGGAACGCGACGTGGGCCGCAGACAGGCAAGTCTGGGTACCCTGGTTCCCAGTACGCCAATAGTAGCCCCCGGGCCCAAGGCGTGCGCTGAGTTGGCTTCTGGGCGAAGCCTAGCCAAGAACGAAGCGCCGCGGGCCCCAGGGATTGCAGGCCAGGCTGGCGCGTGACGGTTGGATGGGACGTGGCGACTCCACTCCCCACGCAGCCCTCGTAACCGTGTGACTTAACAACTCCTTGGCGCGGGTGACAGAACCGGCGCGCCCGCGCGCGAGTAGCTGGCGATTTGCCTTCTCAGTCTATAAACAGGGGACGACACGCCACCCACGCTCATTTGACTGTTCCAGGCCAAAACCCCAGTTCCTCTTCCTTGGGCGAGGGTTTTTCGATGGCGCCGATTCGCAGGATCTCCGCCGCAGAGAAAGGGAAGGGCCCGGTGGTGGAGCCCGAGTAGCTTCCGCCAAAGAAGAGGCGCCGCGATTCGCCGAGGGCGCCCCGGAGGCCGGCGGATGCTCGCACGTGGTGCATGCAGGCGCCACCAGGGCTTCTACCCCACACGGCCACCCCGGCGTCGGTCGTGCGTGGCGAGGGCGGCGGCAACGGGGGCGGAGCAGGTAACCGCCCGGCGGGTCGAGTGACGCCACGCCTCCCACCGCTGCCCTATGCTGAGGATGACGTCCGTGAGTTCATCGTGTGGGCGGGAGCTCCCCTGCACACTTGGATCCTCCTCCCCCCATTGCCGAGGGAGGTGCTTCCGGCCCGCGGACGAGTGACGATGCAGCTTTGGCATGATGGATGCCATCTCCCTCATTCGTACGCCGACGTGGAGGTCATCTCCTCCGGCCAGGTCTACATGACCTGGAGCTGGGGCGTGGTGCGCCGCGAGTGCGCCCCCGCCGGGAGGCACGTTATTCACTTAAGGCTGGATGGACTGGCTTCGCTGACCTTCAAAGTCTTCGGGGAGGATGGCCGGCGACGAGCATGCAGCAAAGAGGAGGGGCTTGCTGACGACCATTCCCGATGCTGCCTGGGCACCGAGGCCTGGGGCGAAGTGTTCGCCGTTGGCTCCGCCCCTGACTCCTCTAGTAGCAGCTCCGCCTCTCCCGTGATGGCCTCGAGCTCTGATGAGAGCTACAAGCCGCCCTCGCCGCCGCCCTCGCCGCCGGAGGGATGCGGCATCCTCCGACCGTCATCGCCGCTGAGGGAGCGCGAGTGTCACTCCTCCGGAGGCGGTTTTCTTTTGCTTGGTCCCTGCGAGGCAACCATGAATGGCCCCCCGAGGGTGTGTAAATGTTTGCAACTTTCTTTTGCTGTCGAACAAGCGTCCTAACCCGGGTTCCTCATGAGATCCTTTGTTAGAGCAAGATCTTCCTTCTCTTCCGTCCCTGCGGTAGCTTTGTTCCCCACGTTTGCGACACCCAGTTCCTAGGCAGGCTTCAACCGTCGCTGGTATGCTAGGTCGCGATGCCATGGCCAAGGCCAGGAGGTGAGCGGCCCAGAATCCGGTAAGAGCCCCTGAGCCCTTAGCCGAGCGGGCGGTCGTGGTGGCGCCCCCTCGTCAGCAAGTGAGTTCTGGTCCGAGGCCTTGGAGGCGGCTTGCGCTGCGTTGAACCAGCTTCGTGTTGTCTTTCGGGACGGAGATGATCGTGCAGTGGACGCCCACTTGGGCCTACTCTCGGGGTGGCTACAAGCGGAGGAGTCCGTGCAGGCCACCTGGAGTCAGGCTTTGGCGGCCATTGCCGAGGGTCGGGAGGAGGCTGCCTCAGCTGCACGGGCGCGGGAAATCGCGGAAGCCCAGGCAGCGTCCTTCGAGAAGCGTCGTCAGGAGGCGGAAGACGAACTTAAGACCCTCCGTGAGGAGAGCGCGAAGCACGCCCTGCAGCTTGAGAGGTTGGAGAAGGAGCTCCAGGGCGAGAAGGCCGAGACATTGTGGTTGCAGGAGGAGCAGCTCGTCGACCATGCGAGCCTGGAGAAGCTGAAGACAGAGGCCAAGGAAGCCAAGGCGTCCCAAGCCAAGAGCGAGGACGAGCTGAAGGCCAGGGAGGACGCCCTCGCAGCCTTGGAGAAGACGGCGATGGTGGGTCATGAGGCCCTCGCCGCCTTCGAGCTTGAGGCCCGCAGGGTACTGTGGATGGCCTATGGGGAGGGGTTCGAAGAGCCGCAGGCCACCCCGGAGGATGGCGCCACCGGGCTCCTAGCTGCACTCGTGAAGGCCCTGGGCGACGTGGCATCTGCAATCGGTCAGTTAGCTGATACTGAGGGCCGATCGCTTCTTACCTCTGGCTTGGCGCAGGTGTGCGGCCATTACTTCCTTCGTGTCCCCAGCTTCGACATGTCCACGCTATCCCAGCCGCTGGCCGCGAGCCTGGAGGGCGCGGCTGCTGAGTGTGTGGTGGAGAAGGTCAAAGAGCTGGTGGAGGCGTTCCTTCCAGCTGCTGTTGATGCGTCTGAAGAGGCAGAAGCTGATGCCGGCGCGTCTGGCGATGCCTGACCTGTTTCTGCTGAGGAGAATGCAAGTGCCTCTGGGAGGCGTGAGACTTGTTTGAATTTGATGAACTTGAGCTTATTGTAATAGCTAGGCTTTGAATTCTGTGATTTCCGTGCTTGCTTCCATTCATGTTTGCTTAAGTTCTCTGCATCGGCAGGGCCCAGCCCCGCGCATACCTCGATCGCCATTGAGCCCTCCGGGTCACCAGGACAGGCTCAACGAATGAGGGGCTACGTGACTAGTGAGGCCTGTCGGTGTCAAAACCGGCGGGTCTTGGGTAGGGGGTCCCGAACTGTGCGTCTAGGCGGATGGTAACAGGAGACAAGGGACACGATGTTTTTACCCAGGTTCGGGCCCTCTCGATGGAGGTAAAACCCTACTCCTGCTTGATTGATATTGATGATATGGGTATTACAAGTGTTGATCTACCACGAGATCAGAGAGGTTAAACCCTAGAAGCTAGCCTATGGTATGATTGTTGTTGTTATGTCCTACGGACTAAACCCTCCGGTTTATATAGACACCGGAGGGGGCTAGGGTTACACAGAGTCGGTTACAAGGAAGGAGATCTACATATCCGTATTGCCAAGATTGCCTTCCACGCCACGGAGAGTCCCATCCAGACATGGGACGAAGTATTCAATCTTGTATCTTCATAGTCCAACAGTCCGGCCAAAGGTTATAGTCCGGCTGTCCGGATACCCCCTAATCCAGGACTCCCTCAAGGTCCTTGGGTCGCGATGCCCAGGGGTCCCCCTTAACGCTCAAGCGACCTGTTTGCGTTCTGCGTCGGCACGGTCCTGCCCCGCGCATACCTCGGCCGCCGTTGAGCACCGGGACCAAGGAGTGAGGGGCTCCATGACTAGTGAGACCCCTGGGTCGCGATGCCCAGGTGTCCCCCTTGACGTACGAACGGCTCTCATGAGGGAGAACGAGCACCATACCTTGCTCACGAGCCTTCGCCTAGGATGGGGGCGCGAGAAAGCCAGGTGTCTGGGCACCTGGTAGGGTGGCATCTGCCAGGCGTGACCTGAGCATAGCCCCCGTGCCTAGCCCCCCTCGCGATACCCTTTGTCGGGGTCAAAACCGGCGGATCTCGGGTAGGGGGTCTCGAACTATGCGTCTAGGCGGATGGTAACAGGAGACAAGGGACACGATATTTTTACCCAGGTTCGGGCCCTCTTGATGGAGGTAAAACCCTACTCCTGCTTGATTAATATTGTTGATATGGGTAGTACAAGAGTAGATCTACCACGAGATCAGAGAGGCTAAACCCTAGAAGCTAGCCTATGGTATGATTGTTGTTCGTCCTACGGACTAAAACCCTCCGGTTTATATAGACACCAGAGAGGGCTAGGGTTACACAGAGTCGGTTACAATGGGAGGAGATCTACATATCCGTATCGCCCAGCTTGCCTTCCACGCCAAGGAAAGTCCTATCCGGACACGGGACGAAGTCTTCAATCTTGTATGTTCATAGTCCAGGAGTTCGTCCAATGGTATAGTCCGGCTATCCGGACACCCTAATCCAGGACTCCCTCAGTAGCCCCTGAACCAGGCTTCAATGACGACGAGTCCGGCGCGCAAATTGTCTTTGGCATTGCGAGGCGGGTTCCTCCTCCGAATACTTCATAGAAGATTTTGAACACAAGGATAGTGTGTGGCTCTGCAAAACAAGTTCCACATACCACTTTAGAGAGAATAATATTTGCACAAATCTAATTTGCTGACGTATTCAGTAGCATGACGTGACGCCATAGCCAAGTCTTTATTCGAATCGTTTTACTATTCCACCTCAGCGCGTTTAGCGAGGCGGTTTCCTTGGCACATGTTCTCGAAGCGGAGATCGTGTCCCCTTATTCCGGGATTCTCATCAATATGGGCGTGGGTAACCCAGCCGTGCCATTGATTACGGCGCTTGGGAGATAAGCGAGTTTTACCAGGCGGGTGGGGGCGCGCAGTTTTCGTTCGCCCATATAAGGGGATAAGGATCCACCTTTTCACCTACACCTTCTTCCTCCTTTGCCTATCCATTTCCGCGCACTCGAGCTCCAGCGCCCAAGTCCGCACACCCCACCTCAACCTTCTACAGCCATGTCCGGAGCGGGAGGCAAGTGGATGGAGAGGAGCAGAACCGGCTTCCAGAAGAGGAGCAGCTCATCCCCACCCCCAGGCCCCATGAGAGGGTGGTGTTCCTCACCCATTTCCTCCGCGAACTGTGCTTTCCTCTCCACCCCTTTGCCCGGGGGCTCATGTTCTACTACGGCCTGGATTTCCACGATCTGGCCCCGAACATCATACTCAACATCTCGGCGTTCATCGTCGTGTGGGAGGCTATCCTCTGCAACCCACCTCACTTCGGTCTATGGTTGAAGACTTTTAACGTCAAGCCGAAGGTAGTGCGTGGCTGCCAGGCCAAGTGCGGAGGTGGCATGGTGGGCAAGATGCCCAACGTCCTATGGCTCGAGGGCTCTTTCGTGGAGACCCTAAAGGGGTGGCAATCGGGGTGGTTCTACATCACTGAGCCGCGTGACCCTGAATGGGTCGGAGCCCCCGAGTTCCGATCCGGAGCACCTACGCGGCTCACCGCCTGGATGAAGACAGGCCTGTCGTGGGGCAAAAAAGGAGAGCTGACCGGACTCCAGACATGCGTCCAAAGCCTGGTGAGCAAGAAGCTCAAACTCGTCAATGTAGTCCAGGTCATGCTCATCCGCCGGATCCTCCCATGCCAACTACGGGCTTTCAGCTTGTGGGAGTTTAATCCGGCACAACACCGAACCCTGAGCAGGCTCTTCGACACAACGTACGAAGATGCGTGGAAGGTGATGTTTAAGGGCGCCAAGGCTCCCGCATCCGCTACCAAGGACCGCGGATTTAGCGCACAGCGTCAAGCCAACGCGGTAAGCGGTTTTTACCTCTTACAGGATATTAGTTTTTCATAGTTTGACTCTATGCGGGATCTAAACTCCCTTACCTTTGACAGGATTGGCAGGAGACGTCCGGACAGATCAGCTGTCCGGCTCCTTTGCCCGAAGACCCAACGGACGCCCGTTTGACGGGGCTGCTGGTTCCGGCATCCTATGTGGTGCCGGAGAAGAAGGCCAAGAAGAAGCCCACGGGGACTCGAAAGAGTGCCCGGCGCCTGGAGGTGTTGGATTCATCGTCCGACGACTCCGAGATGCACTCCTCCCGTGAAGCCGAGGAGGAGGAAGAAGAAGCATCTCCCGCTCCAGCGGGGGGGAGGGAAGAAGAGGAAGGCCACCCCAACTAGGGAGGCCGGAGGGTCCAAGAAGGGGAAGACCCTTCCTCCGGACTACTCCACCAACGCCGACGACGGCGAAGAGGAGTGGCCGCTCAGTGCCAAGCCCCTGGCAAAATCGTAAGTATCCGGATACCAGAGAGATTCATAGTATTCCTTGATTGCACAGCTTTTCCTTACGTCGAACATGATTATGCAGTCCGCCCAAAGACCGGCTCGACGTGTCATCGAGCGGTTCCCTGGATTCGTCGGATGTGAATTCGCTTCCGACGGCTACCTCCCCTCGCCCTACGGATGACGCCGAAGTGTAGTCCCAGGAGGTTCCAAGCCAGGAGGAGGTGGTCCTGGAGGCGCCGCAAGGCGACCTCCCGGACTCTAGGCGCCAAGGGGACAAAACCCCTGAGGGATCCAAGTCCGGCCATGGGCCGGACACTCAAGCGGAACCTTCGAAGGTTCCGGAGTCCGGCAGACGGCCCCCTTGTAAGAAGGGCATGCCTACGATTCCGGTGACCTCCGTCCAACCGGAGGCACCGGATAATTTGCTGGAGGTGTTCAACGGCGCCTCCATCGACGAGGAGCACCGCACTATTATGAATGCGGTGATCTAGAAGGTTCAGTATGCTAAAAGCGGGCTGACTGAAGCTTGTGCGAGCCTGCTAACAGGCTTTGAGGTATGTAATAATATGTGAAAATATTACCGCATAGACAGTAGCCCCTGATGCTCTGTTTGGCGTTCGGAAAGAAAAGCCGAATACAGGATCTAATAACATTCGCAGGAGTCTAACAAAAGTAAGTCAATATGCGTATGCAGGCTTTGCTGCTGGCTTCCGCCGCACTGACTGCGGAGGTGGACACGCTGAAGCAGAACCTTGAGCGGTCCGAGCAAGAGCTCGGCCTTGCCAAGAAGCAGCTCGAGGACAAGGAAGGTAAGAGATACCTTATATAATATATAATAGGTGCAATTGCAAAAAATAACAGGATCAACGTGGCTACTGTAGGGGCCACCACCGAGGTGGCGACCCTGAAGCAAGCGCAGTCCGAGGCCGAAAACAAAGCGGCCGCGGAGCGCACGGAGCAAGGAAAGCAGGAGGCGTGGGTGGAGGAGGTGCAGAAAGAGCTCCAGGCTCTCGTGAAAAAACACGAGAGTTTGGAGCTTGACGCAAAGACGCGAGGGTCCGAGCTCGCGGCAGCCCTCGGCAGCGCCCGATCTGCCAAGGCCGAAGCCCAAAAAGCCCTCCAGGAAATTGAGGCGATGAAGAAGATAGCGGCGGGTAAGGCATTCTGTATGCAAAGCAAGCATGTAAAAGTGAATTAGTTCTTACTTACCCGAGTCCGGAGCTCTCCAGGAGCATTCACAGATTTGCCCCGCAGCATGTCAGATGCCGCCGCCGTCTACCGAGCCGAGGAGGGGAGATCGATGAAGAAGGTGTTTTGGTCTCAGTGTGCTGAGGCCGGACACCCAGTGCCCTTGAGCGACCAGCTAAAGCAGCTGGTCGAGCTCCATAAGGTGGCCGAATAGGCCATGAAGGGCCTCATAGTCCGGCTGTGGCCTGGGGAGGCCATGCCTGGGAGCTACTTCGGGCTGGTGAGGCGACTGGTGGAGGCCTGTCCAAGGTTCGAAGTCATCAAGCACTCCGTATGCATCGAGGGTGCCCGTAGGGTGCTAGCCTATGCGAAAGTGGACTGGGGCAAGCTGGATGCTGAGAAGCTTGTGAAGGACGGGCCACCGCCGGGCAAGGAGCATCGCAAGCCCGAGATGTATTATGCGGGCGTCCTGAAGGGTGTCCGCCTTATGGCGGATGAATGTTCCAAGGATGTAATTTTTGAGTAAACTCGCTCGTTTTGTCCTGTGCACTGAAAACTTGTTCGTATGCGCTAAGCAACGCTTTTTGAATTTAGAATATTACCTTCTGTGCGGCCGTTTATGAAATCTGAGAGATGGCCGGTCGTCGGCTTCTACCCCCGAGCCACTAGTGCTGGGGTGTTCGGGATAAACCTGAGCGCTCTTTTTCCCATTTTTGGGTCCTTCGAGGGAGGCACTCAACACAATGAACAAGGCAATCAGACCATAATGCTTGAACACTCTCACTTAGCCATAAATTCTATAATTTTAAATTTCGGCGAAGCCCCTAGTATTCGGAAGACCGAGTTCGGGGCGCTATCCACGCCTAGGCCGGACAAAGCCGGCTCCTCGCTCTAAACGGCATAAGTCTTTAGGGACTCGAAACCTCTCGAACAGCGACCAGCCCTATCATGACGGTCAGTTTTAGCTTTCTCTACTGAGGTGTTGAACCCAGATTAACCGGGGCACAATCGCAGTAGTTCTCCTAGCGCTACCTTAGCCGATATAACGGAACGTAAGGTACCAAAACATAGGAGCCGGGGAAACCCAACTATTTACCCAAGACATGATTCGGAGCTGATGCATATAATGCTATAAGTTCGGAGTGCCGCACTTGTTAAAGTGTTCGGACTTCTCATGCCATATTTATGGGGTGCTTAAGGCCCTGGCATATTAGCTGTACCAGCGTGTATGGGTGCGCAATGTCATAACTAAACATATATATTGAAAAAGGAATAAACAGAGAGTGCAATAATAAGCTGAAGCTAAGCATTGTGTATTAAAAGACTGTTGTAAAAGCAGAACAATACAAATAGTGCGATAAGCAAGAGATGGGACTATCTGACATGTCCCCCTCCAGGGGCAGTCTGCGAGGCGGTATGTAAGACAGGTATTTTGCTCGTTATAGAGACAACCTGGACATTTTGACGTAGCTTTCTGCCATCCTGGCTGTTGCATCGTGTGTTCTGTGATTGTACTGCCGGACAGGCCTTCCGGAGAGTGGAGTCCTGAAAGTAAGAAAAGAAAAAATGACAACATTGGGATCCCCTAGTGCGGTTGAGCCGTATTTTGGGCATGCCGTGGTCGTGCCCCTCCACCTACGCCCATGGTATTTCCAGAGCATAATTATGTACGCATAGTACTGGTTTCGCAATTTCGCGCGGGCTGGGGATGGGGCTGCATTGCTACGCTTGCTTGGAACGTGCCAAACGGTCTTGCCGTAGGTTACTCTGGGCGCGTTTGGCGGTGTCCGGACCTTTGTTAGCCGGACTGGAGAATTGCCTTGAGAGGCTACTTTTTACCTCCGCCGCGAGGGCCGCCGTATACTCCTCCATTCGGACATTGCGTTCGGTGTTCCCATTGACCGTAATTACTCCTCGAGGGCCTGGCATCTTGCGCTTGAGGTATGCGTTGTGCGGCACCACATTGAACTTTGCAAATGCGGTTCGTCCGAGCAGTGCATGATAGCCACTGCGAAACGGGACTATGTCGAAGATTAACTCCTCGCTTCGGAAGTTATCCGGGAATCCGAAGACCACCTCAAGTGTAACTGAGCCTGTACAGTTGGCCTCTACACCTGGTATGACACCTTTAAAGGTCGTCTTTGTGGGTTTAATCCTTGAGGGATCTATGCCCATCTTTCGCACTGTATCTTGATAAAGCAGGTTCAGACTGCTGCTGCCGTCCATAAGGACTCTAGTGAGGTGACATCCGTCAATGATTGGGTCTAGAACCAATGCGGCAAATCTGCCATGGCAGATGCTAGTGGGGTGGTCCCGTCGATCAAAAGTGATCGGGCAGGAGGACCATGGGTTGAACTTTGGGGCGACTGGCTCCAACGCATATATGTCCCTGAGTGCACGCTTCCACTCCCTTTTGGGGATGTGGGTTGCGTATATCATGTTCACTGTCCGCACTTGTGGGGGGAAGCCCTACTGTCCACTATTGTTCGGCGGCCGGGGCTCCTCCTCGTCATTACTATGCAGCCCCTTGTCTCTATTTTCGGCATTTAACTTGCCTGCCTGCTTGAACACCCAATAGTCCCTGTTGGTGTGAATGGCTGGTTTTTCGGGGGTGCCGTGTATCTGGCACGAGCGATCGAGTATTCGGTCCAAACTGGACGGGCCCGGAGTATTTCTATTGAATTGCTTTTTCCGCTGACCGGGTTTAGAGCCTCTGAATCTAGCATTAAATGCCGTGTCCTCAGCATTGTCACCGTTAATGCGGCGCTTGTGCTTGTTGCGACGCGACCTGGCATTGTTGTCCTTGTTATCTGAATTACCAGGGCTCTTGGTCATGTTATTACTACGAGCTAGCCAGCTGTCTTCTCCCGCGCAAAAGCAGGTCATGAGTGTCGTGAGGGCTGCCATGGATTTCGGCTTTTCTTGTCCTAGGTGCCGGGCAAGCCACTCATCACGGATGTTATGTTTGAAGGCTGCTAGGGCCTCTGCATCCGTATAGTCGACGATTTGATTTTTCTTGGTTAGGAACCGTGTCCAGGATTGTCTGGCCGATTCCTCTGGCTGCTGAATTATGTGTCTTAGGTCATCGGCGTCTGATGGTTGCACATAGGTGTCCTCGAAATTGTCGAGGAATGCAGCTTCCAGGTCTTCCCAACAACCGATTGACTCTGCTGCCAAGCTGTTAAGCCAATGCCGAGCTGGTCCTTTAAGCTTGAGTGGAAGGTATTTGATGACGTGTAGATCATCACCGCGGGGCATGTGGATATGAAGGAGATAATCCTCGATCCATACCACATGATCTGTTGTGCCATCATATGACTCGATGTTCACGGGTTTGAAACCCTCGGGGATTTGATGATCCATTACTTCATCTGTGAAGCATAGTGGGTGTGCGGCGCCTCTATACTGGGCTATATCACGAAGTAGCTCAAATGAGCTTTGTATGTTGTGTTCGGCCCGGCCGGATTTGCTGTATCCGGCATGACGGTTATCGTCTCGTGTAGTGGGGCGCCCACGCGATCCGTAGATCGATCTTGTTTGCCTTGCCTTGTCCTCCAATATATCTCGTAGGTCTGGCGCATTTCCCTGTGCCTTGGTATTTTTTGAGCGACGCCGGGGTGCGGCTTGAGTGGAGGTCCGAGAGGCCTCTCTGTCGCGGCAACGAGGTGGCCGATCGACCACGTCATGCGCTGGTGATGTAGGTTTAGGTGCTTCCTCCTCTAATCAGGGTAGCAGCCTGCGCTTTAGGCAGCTCTTGGAGGGGCGCTCGAGTTCATACTCTTCGGCCCCAAGGACTTCAGTCCATCTGTCGGCTAGCAAGTCTTGGTCATCTCTAAGCTGTTGATGTTTTTTATTGAGGCTGCTCGCCGTGGCCATAAGCCTACGTTTGAAATGCTCTTGTCCGACGGGATCCTCAGGCACGACAAATTCATCGTCGTTGAGGCTTGCCTCGTCTTCAGAGGGAGGCATGTAATTATCGTCCTCTACCTCTCTGTCTGCCACTCTCTCATGAGGGCTGGCTTCTCCATCCTCCTGTGCAAAATCCTGCTGGAGGGGGTTGTCTTCGGCACTATCCGGTGTGTTATTATCTCCCGTGCCGGAATCATCGTTTTTGCTTTGGCGGGATTTAGAGCGGCGCCGCTGACGCCGGCGCTTAGGCTGCTTCTTGGAGGGGTCATCCTTCGCTGTTCCATCGCCATTGCCTTCTTTTGGGGTGTCCACCATGTATATGTCATATGACGAGGTGGCTTTCTAGTGCCCTATAGGCGCTGGTTCCTGTTCGTCTCCTACATCGTCGTCCATACCGTCAATGTCTTCGGAGTCGAAGTCGAGCATGTCGGTTAAATCATCGACAGTGGCTACGAAGTGGGTGGTGGGTGGGCTTTGAATTTCTTAGTCATCCGCATCCCAACCTTGCTGACCATAGTTCGGCCAGGACTCTCCTGATAAAGAGAGAGACTATAGTGAATTCAGAATGTCGCCAAAGGGCGAGTGCTGAAAGATATCCGCGGCGGTGAACTCCATGATCGGTGCCCAATCGGATTCGATTGGCAGGGGCGCGGAGGGTTCGGAGTCCGGAGAGGAGTCTGGCACCTTGGAGCCACGGGCTTCGCAGAGAATAGAGATGGTGTTCGGCTCGATCGCCATAGAGATTGCAGCCCTCGAGGCGGTGTCCAGCCACCCGTCCTCGATTGGCGCAGTTGGCTCCGAGCTAAGGGTCAGGGCTGATACGGGTGCGGCCTCTAGGGCACTGTTCGGCGGCAGAGCTAGATCATGCCCATCGTGACAATGCGGCGCGCTCGGCTGTGGCTCGAATCCATCGAAGATCAAGTCTCCGCGGATATCAGCCATGTAGTTCAAACTTCCAAATCTGACCTGATGGCCAGGGGCGTAGCTTTAGATCTGCTCCAGATGACCGAGCGAATTGTCCTGCAGTGCAAAGCCGCCGAATACGAAGATCTGTCCGGGCAGAAAAGTCTCACCCTGGACCGCATCGCTGTTGATGATCGGAGGAGCCATCGGGCCTAAAGATGACGACACAGGGGAATTCTCAATGAAAGAACCAATGTCAGTGTCAAAACCGGCGGATCTCCGGTAGGGGGTCCTGAACTGTGCGCCTAGGCGGATGGTAACAAGAGACAAGGGACACGATGTTTTTACCCAGGTTCGGGCCCTCTTGATGGAGGTAAAACCCTACTCCTGCTTGATTAATATTGATGATATGGGTAGTACAAGAGTAGATCTACCACGAGATCAAAGAGGCTAAACCCTAGAAGCTAGCCTATGGTATGATTGTTGTTCGTCCTACGGACTAAACCCTAGAAGCTAATCCAGGACTCCCTCACCCTTCCAAGGAGAAGCTGTGAGCATCATGAGCTGAAAAGCTCCCTGAGGTTGGTGCGACCGCTGGGGGCCACCCTCAGTTGTTTATAACTAGTGGGGAGCATAGAGCTACCACACTTGCGCGGAGTGTGGGCATAACCGCTCCTCGGTCGTATCGGCCAGTGCGGAGCTTGGTGCTTCCACTGGTACGTGGGCACAACCGCTCCTCGGTCTTGCCAGCGCGGAGCTAAGCACTTCCACTAGATCGTGGGAGGGGAGCCTCCCACCGGGAGAGACTCCCGGGCGTGTATAGCCCGTCCAGATACGTGGCTTGCACGGCGGGACAGCCAGGGTGTATATGGGCCCTCCTCAGGACGAGCTGACGACTCTGAGGAAGTTCTCGCGAGCTTACACATCACTCACGAGACCCTACCCTGAGGCGGGTTGTGCCTGAGGCGAGTTGCGCCTAAGTCTTCTTCTGCAAAATGTGAAAAGAGATGGGTTGCCTGGACCTACGCCGAATGCATCTCCAGAGGGCATTGCATGAGAAGGCTGCGGCACCAACGACCCCAGGAGGTGACGTTAGCGGGACCGGCCCGTAAGACAGAGCTCAGCCGCTGGATTTATCGACGCTGCAGGGACGGACGCGAGCACAGATGTCGTGCCAGTCTTCTCATGCTATAGTCCAAAGGATAAACAACCGACGCGCGGTTCCCGCGGGAGCGAGGCACCTGCCACGGACCCCTACTTACCCACCAACGATTAGCCCATGCGAGAACAGGGCACCGAGGACCACGGGAGGTGACGTCACAGGAATGGCTCGCGAGACAGAGCTCAGCCCTTGGGTTTAACAACGCTGCAGGGACGGACCCGAGCACAGACGCCATGCCAGTCCTTAATCATGGGGCGGTCGCGGATGGGCTCACAAGGGCTCATGACCTTAGTGGCGGTGAGGATGCCAACCATATAAATAATGCGAAAGTAAGCATCCAGTTCTGTTTCATGCGCAAAAATGGAGACGGCTGTGGGGGTAAGCCCCCAACGACTCAAGGATGATGCAGCCCGAGGGGCGCCCTCGACGGAATACCTGAGACATTACCTGGTACTTGCCGCTGAAGAAGAGTAGGGGTAGCTGGAGACGCGAGCCATGCGGGTTGCTCCTGAGGAGAGCCAAGCTCCCAAGGCTCAGGGGCTCCGGAGGCCCTCAGCGGTCGCGGGGGTCCTCGTCCTGCTCCGTCAGGACCGCCTGCCGCTGAGCCTGCTGAGCCCTCACGGCCTGTTGTATGAAGTGCTGGTATGTGGCGGCCGCGTGGCGGACGCCAGAGGGGAAGGCCCTCCTCTAGCCGACCGCCATCGGCTGGAAGAGGCCCTGGGTGGCAGCCCTGTTGAGGCTCGGGATGTCGATGCAGACGCAAAACTAGTTGCTTGGGTTTTGAGTAGGTGGGTAAGGTTCCTTGGTTGCTTGGTCGATGGGGTCCTAGGCCCCCAGCATTATGAGGCTCATGCTGGGCTCAGGACGACGCATGGTGGGGCGCGCCCGCGAGTGGTGCCCGGGCACCTTTCTCACGACCAGGTCCGGGGCCCCCCTGAGGGGAGCCGCCGAACCCGTCCTGAGAGGGGCGCCAGGCGCGCCTCCCTATGCGAGGGTGGAGGGCGCCTCGTCAGCAGGCGCGGAGCTTGAGGTGGTGCTGTCGGGAGCCCCCGAGGCCTGAGGGTCGGGCAGTTGCTTCTTCTTCTTGGGGGTGGTCATCAGGGCGAAGACAGCTCCGTCTCCGTCGGAGCTCTCGATCGCCGCAGTCTGGTAGGCGCGCTTCAGAGAACGTACTGCTTCCTTGTCGTCGGAGGCGATCGTGATGACTCCGCCACTTCCAGGCATCTTGAGGACGTTGTAGCCGTGATGGGTCGCCGCCATAAACTTGGAGAGGGCCGAATACCCTAGGATGGCATTGTACGGGAGGTTGATGTTGGCGACGTCGAAGTCGATGAGCTCGGTGTGGTAGTTGTCACGGTCACCGAAGGTGACGGGGAGGCGGACTTGCCCCATCAGGAGGGTGGAGCCATCTGTGACTCCGTAAAATGGCTTGGTCGGGTGCAGCTGATCATAGGGTACTTGAAGAATCTCGAAGATCTGGACGGATAGGACGTTGAGCCCTGCCCCATCGTCGATGAGGGTCTTGGTCACGCAGATGTTACTGATGGTCGGGGTGCAGAGCATCGGGAGAGTGCCTCGCGCGGCGGTGCACCTGAGCTGATCCTTGGGGTCGAAGGCGATGATCTGCTTGGCCCATCTGAGGTTGCGCGCGGCGTCATGCCTGGGGAGCGCCGCGTTCACCTCACGAGTAACTGCTTGAAGATGCGGTGAGACGCCGGAGCGTGGGCTCCTCCCAGGATGCACGTGACCCCGCGTGGCTCCTGGAAGCCCCCCGTTTCGTCTCCCTGGTGGTCATCGTCGTTCCTTCTTGGCGGTGGTGGCAGCGGAGGCAGGCCCGCGTTGCCCTGAGGGCGACCCTCACGAGGCTGGTCACACCAGGGGGCGTCACGAGGCTGCTCCTGCTAGTGGTATTCACGAGGCTGATCACGCCACCCTTGGCATGAGTTCCTGCCGTCCCAGCGTCCTCCGCCACGGCCTCCTACACGGCCGTAGCCACGGTTGTCCCGCTCAGGGCGCTGCCTGACGTGCCCGCCGCGCATCGCCCTGAGCTCTTGGCAGTCGTTGGTGCTATGGCTATGGACATCATGGAAGACGCAGTACGGACGGTTGTCTCTTGGAGGGTCGTTGTAGCCGCAGCCGTGCTTCACTTCTAGCTCCACAGCCAGCACGGCAGGTCCCTTGCGCTTTGCTTCCTTGGCCTTGGTCTTCTTGTCGTCGGCTTCCGCCTCAGGCACTTCCAGGAGGGAGAGGCGGCCTTCCTATGCCCTGGTGCACTTTTCCGTGAGACTGAACATCTCGAGGGCCGTGCACAGGTCCTCGTGAATGGCAAGCTCCTCCTTCATCCTGACATCGCGGACACCGTCGGAGAATGCCGAGATGATGGCCTCGTCAGAGAGCCTGGGGATCTTGAGGCGCACGGTGTTGAAGCGTTGGATGTACTTCTGTAGGGTCTCCCCAGGCTGCTGTTTTACGCGGCGCAGGTCTACGGCCGCTGGAGCTCGGTCGCGGGTACCTTGGAAGTTGGCGATGAAGCGCTCGCGAAGCTCCCCCCAAGAAGAGATGGATCCTGGAGGAAGGTTCAGGAGCCAGGAGCGCGCACCGTCCTTGAGGGCCATGGGGAACCAACTCGCCATGACCTGCTCGGTGCCGTTCGCCGCCTCGATGCTGAGCTCGTAGAGCTGGAGGAACTCCGCCGGGTCGGTGGTGCCGTCGTAACACGGAGGAAGATCCGGCTTGAATTTGCCAGGCCAGACGAGGCGTCGTAGCTCAGGAGCTAGGGCGCGGCATCCAGCCACGCGCATGATTGCTGGCACCCCCTGCGCCTGCGGTGCTGGATCTTGTGGTGCGGGCGCCACCACCTCCTATGGGGCGCGGTTCTGGTGCTGCTGAGCGGGCAGCACACGCGCTTCTGCCTAGGGGTGCGGGACCACCTGGAAGCTCTCCTCGTCGTGTGCGGGGGACCTGCGGGGTTGTTCGCACCGTGGAGCCTCACGCCTGAGCCCCTGGCCGGCGCCGCGCGGTGGAGGTGGGGGCAGAGCGCCGTGGTCTTCGTTCCCTGCCATGAGCGATGGAGGGTGAGAGGAATGGGTCGGCGCAGGCGCCTCCCCGGCGGTGTTGATGAGCTCGGTGATGCGGTGGAGCCACTCGTTGTAGAGGTCGTCCGTCGGACGGTAGCGTAGGAGCTCCCGCACCATCAGTAGCGTAGGCTGCTGGTAGACCGGCCCGCGGCGGACCAGCGAGGACGAAGCCGCGGCCGGCGTAGGTGACGGGGTCGCCGTGTGGCCTTCACGCCGCACGGACAGCGGCAGCGACGAGTCCTGCTGCTCGTGGACGACTGGGTCCGTGGCCGCGTTGGCGACCGGGGAGTTGGGGCGGAGTGGTGCGTCGTTACCCGCGGGCGCCGTCTGAGCGACGTTGGCGGCGCGGCGGGCAGCGCGTGCTCGGTGAGTGTCCACCATGGCAGCTAAACAAGGTCGACGGAGAAGAGCAGAGCGAGGTCCTCGGAGAAGCGGGATTTCGACACGCCCCCTACCTGGCGCGCCAAATGTTGGATTTCGGACTCCGCAAAACCCTTAAGATTCGAACACAGGGGCGTGACAAAGATCTCTCCCACTACATGTCTCCCTAGCGCCTCGCTCTTCTCCTGGTGGTGGGAACGGAATGCGAGCAAGCAGGCAAACAAGTAGAACACACAAGAGTTTACCCAGGTTCAGGCCATCTTGCGGTGTAAAACCATACTTCCTGCTTTGCTGGATTGGCCTCGCGAGGGCACGAGTATGAACAAGTACAGTGGCTTCCTGAGCTCACGAGGCGAGCTCAAGTGGGGTGAGGAGGTTGATGTTCTTGCTCCTTTGCTTTGCTAAGTCCTAATGGGTTGGTCCATCCCCTCTCTATGCTAGGAACCCTAGCTACTTATATAGACGGCCAGGGTCCTCTTCCCCCGAAATGTTTAGGCGGGAAGGGAATCCCACAACGGCCATTTCAGCGGGAACACAAGGACGCTCCCATCCTGACAAAAGGTGGTCTTTGCCTGCAAAGAGGGCAGGTGGTGACGCGGTGGTGGGCTCGGCGATGACATCCTTCCTGCCGTCCTTGCGGTCTTCGGTCTTGTTGCACCAAAGGGGAAACCTTTGTCTCGCCCCTCGGGAACCTGCGGCTGGGCGGTCTCCTTTGCACCGTTATGGAAACTGCGCCCGCTGGCGCGCGCTGGCGCCCGCTGGCATGGTTCGTCATGGCTTGCATCACTGCCTCCTCCTGAGGTAGCCCTTGCCTTGAGATCTCCGCCCTCCCGAAGCAGCCTAGCTGAGGCCACTCTTGGGAGAGGTCTTGGTCACCCCTCTGGAGCAGCCTAGGTGAGGCCGCTCCCTGAGGAGGTCCTAGTCGTTCTCCTCACCCGGGCTGGCCCCCTCGCGAGGGTCTTGAGCAGCTGGTCGATCAGCTGCGCTTTACCGGGCCGTACCAGGAACACGACGTGGGCCGCAGATAGGTAATTCTGGGTACCCTGGTTCCCAGTACACCGACAACCAAAGTTTTACCTCGTCGGCTGTAAAGTTCGAGCCTTTGTCGGTGATGATGCTATGGGGGATGCCATAACGGTGTCCAGCCCCAAATATGAAGTCTATCACCGGTCCGGATTCAGCCGTTTTGACTAGTTTGGCTTCTATCCATTTGGTGAATTTGTCCACCATGAGCAATAGGTATTTTTTCTTATGGGTTCCCCTTTGAGGGGTCCAACCATATCAAGCCCCCAGACCACAAAGGGCCAAGTAATGGGGATTGTTTGGATAGCGGTAGGCGACATATGACTTTGGTTTGCAAAAAGCTAGCAACCGACGCAACGTTGAACAAGGTCCCGTGCGTCTGCTCAGGCCGTCGGCCAATAGAAACCTGTACGAAAGGACTTGCTTACAAAGGGCCTGGCTGCGCTGTGGTGGCCGCCGAGTCCAGCATGGATTTCTGCCAAAAGCTTCCGCCCTTCCTCTTCGGAGATGCACCTTTGAAGGACTCCGGTAGTGCTTTTCTTATAAAGCTCTCCCTCGTGGACCTTGTAGGCTTTAGACCGCCGCGCTATGCAGCGTTCCTCATTTTGGTCCTCTTGTAGTTCCTGCCTGGTTAGGTAGGCCAGGAATGGTTCTGTCCAGGGGGCGATGACGGCCATTATCACGTGGGCTGAAGGTTTTATTTCGGTGGCAGAGCCTCCGA
Organism: Aegilops umbellulata; assembly: GCA_032464435.1. Classification (NCBI taxonomy): domain Eukaryota; kingdom Viridiplantae; phylum Streptophyta; class Magnoliopsida; order Poales; family Poaceae; genus Aegilops; species Aegilops umbellulata. The sequence continues at coordinate 83,849,062 of CP136055.1, read as the reverse complement.
TTGTGTCAGAGTGTTTGGTACCTGGTGTTGTGGCCGGGTCCGGACTATTTTTACTGGTGTCCCCTTCCCATACCACGGATGGCTTAAACAACCTTTCCAAGAAGATGTTAGATGGGACTGGGTCGCGCTTGGCGCCGATACGGACGAGGATATCCGTCGCCTGATTGTTTTCCCAAGCCACATGGTGGAATTCAAGCCCCTCGAACCGAGCTGACATTTTGAGGACGGCGTTGCGATAAGCCGCCATTTTCAGATCCTTGGCGTCGAAGTCTCCATTTATTTGAGATATTGCGAGGTTCGAGTCGCCACGCTCCTCCAGGCGTTGAATGCCCATGGAAAATGCCATCCGGAGACCATGTAACAGGGCCTCGTATTCGGCTGCGTTGTTGGAGTCTATGTATAGTATTTGGAGTAAGTATTGGACTGTATCTCCGATGAGGGACGTCAGGATGATGCCAGCCCCCAGACCAACCAGCATTTTAGAGCCGTCGAAGTGCACGATCCAATTGGAGTACACGCCGTATTCTTTAGGGAGTTCAGCTTCTGTCCACTCGGCGACAAAATTGGCCAGTCCTTGCGACTTAATGGCTCGCCATGGTCTATATGTTATGTCAAACGGGAGGAGCTTGATAGCCCATTTGGCAATCCAGCCCGTGGCATCGCGGTTGTTTATTATGCCGTTGAGTGGTACTTCCGAGGCCACCGTAATTGAACACTCTTGAAAGTAGTGTCGTAAATTTCCGGGATGCCATAAATACCGCGTATGCTATCTTTTGATAATGTGGGTATCATGATTTGCATGGAGTGAGGGCAGTGGATACATAATATACCGGCTTTTGAAGTGGGCATTTATGTCCGTCCGTCTCTCGTTCGACGACGAGCACTGCGCTTACAACTTGGTGAGTTTCCGCTATATATAACAGCATTGGTTCGCCGACATTTGGCGCGGCCAAGATTGGGCTGGTGGCCATGATGGATTTTATTTCTTCCAATCCGGCCGTGGCCGCGTCCGTCCACTCGAAGTGTTTGGTGCTCCGAAGAAGGCGATAAAGGGGTAGTGCCTTTTCTCCTAATCGGGAGATAAAGCGGCTTAAGGCCACCACGCATCCAGTTAAATTCTGGTGCTTGAGGTCAGTTGGGATAGCCAACTGTGACAGAGCTCGGATTTTAGCCGGATTTGCTTCAGTTCCTCTACTGGAGACGATGAAGCCCAGGAGCTTTCCGGCGGGCACGCTGAAAACGCATTTTTCCGGATTGAGCTTGATGTCGTATGTTCGGAGATTGTTGAACGTGAGCCACAAGTCATCTATTAAGGATTCGATGTGTCTTGTTTTAATGACCACATCGTCTATGTATGCCTCCAATGTTTTGTCGATCTGTGTTCCCAAGCATGTCTGAATCATGTGTTGATAGGTTGCACCGGCGTTTTTGAGCCCGAAGGGCATTGTGTTAAAACAGAAGGGGCCATATGGAGTGATAAATGCCGTTGCGGCTTGATCGGACTCCGCCATCTTAATTTGGTGGTAACCGCAGTATGCGTCGAGGAAGCACAATGAGTCGTGTCCTACGGTAGCGTCGATAATTTGATCGATGCGAGGGAGGGGGAAGGGATCCTTTGGGCAAGCCTTATTAAGGTCCTTGAAGTTGACGCATAGGCGCCAGGATTTGTCCTTCTTTGGTACCATCACCAGGTTTGCTAGCCAGTCCGGATGTTTTATTTCTCTAATGAATCCAGTAACTTGGCTAGCTCCTCTCCCATGGCTTGTCGCTTAGGTTCAGAGAAACGCTGAAGAGTCTGCTTGACTGGCTTCAATGCCTTTAGAATGTTAAGGCTATGCTCGGCCAGCCTGCGTGGGATTCCTGGCATGTCTGAAGGATGCCAAGCGAATATGTCCCAATTCTCGCGCAGGAACTCCCGGAGTGCGGCGTCTACAGCGGGGTTTAACTTCCCCGATGGATGCTGTTTTTGTAGGGTCCGTTGGGTGGACTTGGAATTTGACTATTTCATCCCCTGGTTTAAAAGAGGTGGACTTGGATCTTTTGTCGAGTATCACGTCGTCCCTGTCCACTGTCGAGCGCAGCGCAGTTAATTCCTCGTCCACGAGGGCTTCGGATAATGCCTCGAGGGCCAGTGCGGCTGTTTTGTTTTCGGCGCGGAGTGTTATGTACGGATCACTAGCTAGAGTGATGATTCCATTGGGCCCGGGCATTTTGAGCTTCATGTACCCGTAATGGGGTATGGCTTGGAAGATCGTGAATGCCTCCCGCCCAAGAAGGGCGTGGTATCCGCTACTGAACGGGGCCACTTGTAATGTAATTTCTTCGGACCTATAATTCTCCGGCGTGCCGAATACCACATCTAGTGTGATTTTCCCAGCGCATCGTGCCTCCTGACTAGGGATGCTTCCTCTGAAGGTCGTGCTTCTTTGGTCAACGCGGTTTCTGTCTATTTCCATTTTTTAAATAGTCTCCACATAAACGAGGTTTAATCCATTGCCGCCGTCCATGAGCACTTTAATAAGCCGAAAGCCGTCCACAATTCGACTAAGGAGCAAGGCGGCTGGTGCTCGGGCTGTTCGGAATTTAGGTTCGTCACTGGCATTCAAGGTAATAGCCGTGTCGCTCCGTGGATTTATTGCTGCCACGTGGCATACTTCAGCAAGGCTGCAAAGTGCTCGCTTACGCCTATTATTTGAGGTGAAGGTCACGAAGACTGTCAATATTGTATTGTTGTTATCCACGGATGGTGCTCTGCGGTATTTTTAATGAGGAGATCCTCACCACTCTTGGCCACCTGCCGGATTACCCAACATGCTCTAAGGCTGTGTGTTGGTATGGTATCCGTTGTACTGTGAATTTTGCATGGCCCATTAAGCCATCCCTCCAATATGGTTCCACGCCCTGTAGTGGGCTTTTGCTTCTTTGTAATTGAGTCGGGCAACTTATGAGAGTGCACCCTTTTAGTTCAGACTGGGGCTTTCGTCAGAGCCGGATTATCCCAAAATTTTGTTTGGGTTTTCCAGGCGCTTTCCATAGCACAGTACTTCCGTACTATGGCCGCCAAGTCAGCGAAGTGTGCTATGTCACGGCGACTTACGACATTGAGGATTCCCTTGTCCGTGCAATTATTTCAAAAGAATGAAATTGCGTCTTCCTCGCGACAGTCCTTGACCTTGTTCATTACAAGGAGGAATTTGGCCCAATAGTGATGTACTGTCTCCTGGGGCTCTTGCCTAATGTGGGAAAGATCGTTCATATCTGGGTGGGGGGTGGATTTAATTCCGGACCTTGACCCGATCTGAGACCCAGGGGCGGAGGAGTTTCCGATCTTGGAAGTTCGGGCTCCGGGATGTTGCCTAGTAGGTCTGTCCTGCTGCCTGATTCTAGGTTCAGGGTCTGGGCGATGTCCTCCCGTAGACGGTTATCCGGCTCAGAGAGCTCGGGAATACGGACATAGTTTGTCCTCAAGATAGAGGAAGAATCGCCGAAGTGGTCCTCCACCACCGCTATCTGATGGGTGACCGACGGGGAGTTAATCTCCCTTTGGTCGGGTTTAAGCCCAATCCGATCATAGTCCGTAGCGAATCCCAAAGCGGCGATGCGATCCAAGAGCTCGTTCAAAGAGGAGAGCTCCACTGGATTCATCCGCTCGGTAAGTTCCGAGCCAATGTGGAGGTTGTTTTCGATGAGCCGAGAAGTCATCGTCGGCGCAGCGGCCAAATGTGGAGCCTAGTCGGAGAGTTTGGCCTACAGTCAGGGCTCCCCCAGAGGTGATGTTGTCCCTGACAACGAGACGAGCCATCCTTCCTTATGATGACGGCACAATGGAACTCTCAATGAAAGCACCAATGTCGGTGTCAAAACCGGCGGATCTCGAGTAGGGGGTCCCGAACTGTGCGTCTAAAGCGGATGGTAACAGGAGGCGGGGGACACAATGTTTACCCAGGTTCGGGCCCTCTCGATGGAGGTAATACCCTACTTCCTGCTTGATTGATCTTGATGATATGAGTATTACAAGAGTTGATCTACCACGAGATCGTAGAGGCTAAACCCTAGAAGCTAGCCTGTGGTATGATTGTTGTTGTCCTACGGACTAAACCCTCCGGTTTATATAGACACCGGAGGGGGCTAGGGTTACACAGAGTCGGTTACAAGGGAGGAGATCTACATATCCGTATTGCCAAGCTTGCCTTCCACGCCAAGGAGAGTCCCATCCGGACATTGGTCGAAGTCTTCAATCTTGTATCTTCATAGTCCAACTGTCCGGCCAAAGGATATAGTCCGGCTGTCCGAGGACCCCCCTAGCTAGGACTCCTTTAGTTAGTGCGGTGCTCGTCGTCGAACGAGAGGAAGAGGGACATGAATTCCCACTTCAAAAACTAGTATACTATGTTGTCGGTGTTCTGGGAACGGGGGTCCCCAGACTTGCCTGCCTGCGGCCCACAGCGTGGCCAGGCAGCGGGCTGTACGGCCCGTCTTCGTTATAAAGACACCCAAGACCCTCACGAGGGTCCAAGCCTCGCAAGGTGGACGACGCAAGACCTACTTTGGAGTGGCCTAGCCACGCAGGCTCACGAGGAGCGGAGATATCAAGGCAAGGCAAACCTAACGAGGCTCTCATCACGTGAGCCATGACGAACGGTACCAGGCGGGTGCCAGGCGGGCGCCAGTGCGCGCAACGTCCATATTTCTTCTTTGGTGCTAAGGAGGCAGGCGCAGGCGAAGAGTACCGAGGCATCAGGCAAAGGTTTCCATATTGGTGCAACAAGACCAAGACCAGGATGACGGCAAGGCGGAGGTCATCGCAGGCGCAGGCGAAGACCGCTTTTGTCAGGATAGCTTGTACTAGTTGTCCCCCTTCAAATTTGCCCGCCATTGTTGGCTCCCTTCCCGCTCGATATTTGGGAAGAGGACCAGGGCCTATATAAGTAGAGCTAGACACCACCGTAGAGGCATCGAATCCTGACGCCACAAGTTCACAAGCACAAGAACACCTCAACCTCAGGAGGCTGTTCTTCCCTTGTACTGTTCATCATCAGCCCAAGAGGCAATCAACCACCACCACACTGGAGTAGGGTATTACACCAAAACGGTGGCCCGAACCAGTATAAACCTCGTGTCTTTCTGTGTTGCGAGTTTTTCTACAAGATCTTAGCGAGCTAGAGCGTAGATCAGTAGGAGGGAGAGACTTCGCGCGCACCCCACATCCGACATTTGGCGCGCCAAGTAGGGGTGCACCGGAGCTCCTCTCCACCAACTTGCACCCCATGCCGCCGAGCTTTGCTCCCATGGCAGGTGCGCCACCACCGTCCTGTGCGACCGACACCAGCAGTGGGGAGTCTGGGTACCGGGCCCTGGCCCCCGCCCTGCGGCGAGTGCAGTGGCCAGCCAAGTACAGGACGGAGATGCCACCGCGTTACGACAGCACGGCAGACCCAGCGCCGTTCCTGCAGGCGTACGAGGAGGCCGTCCTCGATGCCGGAGGCGACGACAAGATCATGGCCAACTAGTTCCCCATGGCCCTCGCCGGCGAGCCACGCGCCTGGCCGCTCAACCTCTCTGGGTCCACGGTGGCGTCTTGGGAGGAACTCAGCAACCTCATCACAGCATGCTACATGGTGCCAGGGCACCAGGCAGTCGCGACACTGCTGGGTGGCTCTCAAGCACCGCGTTCAGATCGCCATGTCAAGCCTTTCTTCCGTCAGATTGGGGCAGCCTCCAAGCGCCCGGGGGCTCCGCCGGGTTGGGCTGCGCCAGAGGCCGACCTCACCTTCAACTCAGGAGACCATCCGACTCCACCGCCGGCTCTAGCATGCTCCCAATGCTCTTCACGCCTAGCATCTGCAATGTGGCCGTCACCAAGACCCTCATCGACGGCGGTGCCGGCCTCAACTTGCTCTCCGTAGAAGCCTTCAGCCTCCTCCACGTGCCGCCCGAGCGGCTCAACCCCAGCAAGCCTTTTTCGGGAGTGGGTGGTGGAGCTGCCCACTCCCTGGGGCAGATCCGCCTCCCCGTCACCTTCGGCACGCGCGACAACTACCGCACTGAGCTGGTGGATTTTGACATCGCCCGCATCGGTCTCCTGTACAATTCCATACTCGGGTACCCGTCTCTCGCTCAGTTCATGGTGAGGACTCACCCGGCCTTCAACCATATGAAGATGCCAGGGAGCAAGGGCGTCCTCACCATCAACGGGGACACTAAGGAGGCCGTGACAGCGCTCGGGCTTGCCTTCAAGACCGCGGCAGCAGCGTAGCCGGCCGGCGCCAGTATGCCCGAGGCCAAGGAGACCGCACCGGCCAAGAAGAAGCAGTTGTTCACCCATGACAAGGAGGAGAAGAAGCAGGTGACAGTCGACGAGGACGGGTCTTCGCGATCCACCTTTACCATAGGAACCAGCCTTGACCCAGCACAAGAAGAAGCTTTGGTGAGGTTTTTGCATGCAAACAAGGAGATATTCACGTGGGAGCCCAATCAGCTGGTAGGGGTCCCGAGAGAGGTGATCCAGCATCACCTGAGGGTGTGCCCCAACATGCACCCCATGAAGCAGCGGGCAAGACGGCAGTCCACTGAGAAGCAGGCCTTCATCGTCCAAGTGACACGCAAGCTGGAGGCGCCTGGTACCATTCGAGAAGTTCTATACCCGGACTGGTTGGCGAACCCTGTCGTGGTACCGAAGAAAGGCGGGAAGGAACGGATGTGCATCGACTTCAGCAACCTTAACAAAGCTTTCCCCCAAGATCCGTTCCCCCTTCCGCGCATCGATCAAATCATCGACTCCACCACCGAGTGCGACTTGCTATGTTTCCTGGATGCGTTCTCTGGATACCACCAAATCAAGATGGCGGTGGAGGATGTGGAGAAGACGGCCTTCCTGACACCATGCGGGGTGTACTGCTACACATGCATGCCCTTTAGCCTGCGCAATGCGGGCGCAACCTTTCAGCGGCTGATGCACATCGCCTTGGGGCGGCAGCTCGGCAGGAACACAGAGGCCTACTTTGATGACATAGTGGTCAAATCTCGCAAGGCGAGGACATTGATTCAAAACTTGGAAGACACCTTTGAGAGCTTGCACCGGGTGAACCTGAGGCCTAACCCGGAGAAGTGTGTGTTTGGCGTCCCCTCCGGCAAGCTACTAGGGTTCCTCGTATCCCACCGAGGGATCGAGGCGAACTCAGAGAAGATCAAGGCCATCAAAGACATGAGCCCACCACAGACCCTCAAGGAGATGCAAAAGCTAGCAGGGCGGGTCACCACGTTAGGGTGTTTCGTCTCCAAGTTGGCGAGCGTGCCTTACCCTTCTTTAAGCTCATGAAGAAGAAGGGCCCCTTCGAATGGACCCTGGAGGCCGACCGGGCCTTCCAAGACCTCAAGAAATACCTCACCAGCCCCCCGGTGATGGTGGCACTGCGGTCTCTAGAGCCTCTGGTACTCTACCTTGCGGCCACCCCGTACTCCTCTAGCGCGGCGCTGGTGGCGGTCCGGGAGGAACGCCAAGACAAGGGTGTGCCGCGCCAAGCCGGAGCTGATGCAGCGCAGGGTCAGGAAGGCTCAGCAGAGCCATCATCAGCGGAAGACCAAGCTCAGCAGGGCAGCATCGCAGAAGCGCCTGAGGACAGTCAGATCTCAAGAAGCCCTCCACCTCAGGATATGCCACAACCTCCGTAGGACCCGAGCCTCAACAGTGTGACAGCCCTTGTCGAGCACCCGGTGAACTTCGTCAGCACCGTACTGCGGGACGCGAGGGCGCGCTACCCCATGCTGCAAAAGCTCCTGCTCGCACTCTTGGTGGCCTCGCGCAAGCTGCGACACTATTTCCAGGGCCACCCCATCAAGGTCGTCTCATCTTACCCATTGGAGAGGGTACTCAGGAGCCCGAACTCAGCCGGAAGGGTCGCTGAATGGAATATCAAGTTGCAAGAATTCCAGCTGGAGTTCAGCACTACCAGGGTCATCAAGGGAGCCGCGCTCGCAGATTTTGTAGCAGAGTGGACCGATGCCCCGACTCTTGAGGAAGGAGAAGACCGGTCCACCTCCCTAGGAAGTGAGGCACCAGACGGCTGGGTCATGTATTTCGATGGCGCCGTCGCGCACCAGGGCACGGGGGCTAGAGCAGTGCTCATCTAGCCCACTCAGGACAAGCTTTGCTATGCCGTGCAACTCTGCTTCCAGGACGGCGAGAAGGTCTCAAACAATATCGCAGAATATGAAGGCCTCATAGCTAGCTTGAAGGCCGCGGTGGCTCTGGGGGTGAGGCGCCTTAGCGTCAAGGGTGACTCGCAGCTCCTCGTCAACTTCTCCAACAAAGTGTACGAGCCGAAGGATGAGAACATGGAGGCCTACCTTGCGGAAGTGCACAAAATGGAAAAGCAGTTCTCGGCCTGGAGCTGCAGCACGTGGCCCGGGGCACCAACAAGGAAGACGACGACATCGCCAAGAGAGTATCCAAGCGGCAACCGCAAGAACCCGGCGTCTTTAAAGAGTGGATCTTCAAGCCGTCAGCTACGCAACCTCTTTCAAGCACAACTGTCGGCGTTCTGGGAATGGGGGTCCCCAGACTTGCCTGCCTGCGGCCTGCGGCGTGGCTCAAATGGGGGCCCAGCGCGGCCCATCTTCCTCAACGCAAGACTCAGGACCCTCGCGAGGGGCCAAGCCTCGTGAGGCGGACGACACGACGCTTCCTCAGGCTGGCTCGGGAGGAGGCGGAGAGATCAAGGCGGGGTACCTCGCGAGGTGCCCATGACGCAAGCCATGACGATCGAGGGTGCCAGGCGGGCGCCAGCCCGCGCAGCGTTCCCCTTTCCTCTTTGGTGCAAAGGGGGCAAGCGCAGGCGAGAGGATCAAGCAAAGGTGTCCATTTCGGTGCAACAAGACCAAGACCAGTCCAACGGTGGGAAGGAGGTCACCATGGAGCCCAGAACGGCGTCACCACAGGGCCTTTGGCAGGCGAAGACCAACTTTAGTCAGGATAAGTGTACTGGATGTTCCCCTTTGAATTGGCCAATTGCTGGCGCCCTTCCCGCTCAAATATTTGGGAACAGGCCCAGGGCCTTTGCCTATAAATAGGACTAGCCACCCCCAGGGTAGAGATATCTAGCAACTGGTAGAGACATCTCATCGAGCATTGAGAGCAAGTGTAGAGCAGGTAGAGAGAGAGAGAGAGAGAAGGGCGATTGAACTCCCCCAGCAGTTCATCCCCCCAGCCAAGAACAGACCCTTGCGAGGATGTTCTTCCTTGTATTGTTCATCCTCATCAGCCCAAGAGGCAATGCACCCACCACAAACTAGAGTAGGGTATTACACCACAGTGGTGGCCCGAACTAGTATAAACCCCGTGTCTCTTGTGCTGTTCGTTCCGTAGTTTAGATCCTTGCGAGACGGAGAGGTAGAGGGATCGATCTCTGCGCGCACCCCAGAGTTCGAACCTTAAGGGTCTGCCGGAACCCGTGATCCGACATTTGGCGCGCCAGGTAGGGGTGTGCCGGAATCTGTCTTCCACCACTCCGCTCTCCTCCGACCGTCGCATCCATGTCTGACGCTCGTCGGGCCCGCGCCGAGCGCCGGGCCGCCATCGCTTCCCGTGTCGCCCAGACGGCCCACGTCGGTGGGCGTCCTCGCCGTTCTCCGTCGCTCGCCGTCAACGCCGCCACCGGCCCGGCGGGGAACGAGCAGCAAGCATCGTCTCAGCACCCGTCCGTGCGGCAAGACGGCCGCACCGCCACTCCATCGCTCACCCCGGCCGGCTCTTTGTCCCGCACGCTCCGCGCACCCTTGGAGGCTCGAGCCGCGCTCATCGCGGCGAACGAGCTCCTGCGCTACCGCCCCGTCGACGACGTCTATGAGGAGTGGCTCGACCGCGTCGTCGAGCTCGTCCGCGCCGCAGGGGGCTCTCCAGCGCCATCCGCCCCGCTGCGCCGCACTCCGCCCCGCATGGGCAATGAAGCTCCGGGGCCGTACCAACCGCCTCCTCTCCAATAAGACGCCATAACCCCAAGGCGTGCGGCCCCTGGGCGGAACCCGCTCCGTCAAGCGCCAGCTCAGCAGGAACGGAGCTGCCAAGAAGTCCCTCGACCGCAAGAGGCTGCCCGAGCGCTCCCAGCTCCGGCTCGCCGAGACACCGCGCTGCTTCCAGCTGCAGCGCAAGGGGACCCGCAAGGCCAAGATCTCCCTCAACCAAAGCCTCCCGTGGCCACTGCAGGCTGCCGCGCCTACACCACTGAGCTGCACAGCATCGCGTGGCCCGGCAAGTTCAAGCCGGACCTGCCCCCTCGCTATGACGGCACAACTGATCCCGCAGAGTTCCTCCAGCTCTATGAGCTGGGCATCGAAGCTGCCAGCGGGGACGAAAAGGTCATGGCGAACTGGTTCCCCATGGCGCTGAAGGAAGGAGCTCGCACTTGGCTCCTGAACCTGGCCCCAGGCACGATCTCCTCCTAGGACCAGATGCGTACTCGCTTCATCGCCAACTTCAGAGGTACCCGCGACCGGCCTCCCGCCGTGAGCGACATGCGCCGCATCAAGCAGCAGCCTGGGGAGACCCTGCAAAAGTACATCCAGCGCTTCAACAATGCGCGCCTCAAGATCCCCAAGGTGTCCGAGGAGGCCATCATCTTGGCCTTCTCCGACGGCGTGCGCGACGTCAAGATGAAGGAGGAGCTGGCAATGCAAGAAGACCTCTACACCTCCCTGGAGCTGTTCAATTTGGCAACCAAGTGCGCCAGGGCTGAGGAGGGACGTCTCGCCCTCCTCGAGATGCCTGCTGCAGACCCAGAAGAGAAGAAGCCCAAGGCCAAGAACGTGAAGCGCAAGGGGGCTGCCGTACTCGCGGCGGAACCGGACACCAAGCGGGGCAAGGATCTGCCCGAATCCTCCAGAGGCAGCAGGTATTGCGTGTACCGCGACCTCCACACCCACAACACCAATGAATGCCAAGAACTCCGCGCCGTGCGAGAAGGAAGAATCGGCCGTTGCCCTGACCGTGCTGACCGGGGCTACGGCCGAGGAGGAGGAAGAAACCCTGGACGCTGGGAAGATCGTGGCCCACGCCAAGGGTGGCGCGACCAACCTCGCGAGGATCGCTGGCGGGACCCGCCTCACGAGGGGAACTGGAGGGATCAGCCTCGTGAGGACCGCCCTCATGGCAACCCAGGCCTGCCGCCGCTGCCGCCTCAGCCAAGAAGGAATGAAGATCGCCACCAAGACGAGGGGGCTGGGGGCTTCCAAGAGCCGCGAGCAATCGCCTGCATCCTGGGCGGAGCTCAAGCCCCGGCCTCTCAACGTATCTTCAAGCAGTTTGCCCGCGAAGTGAATGCAGTTCTCCCCAAGCTCGAAGCAACGCGCCCCCTCAGGTGGTCGGCGTGCGCCATCACGTTCAGCTCGGCAGACCAGCTCAAGTGTGCAGCCACAGCCGGAATCCTCCCAATGCTTTGCTCCCCAGTCATCAGCAACGTACTGGTCACCAGGACCCTCATCGACGGTGTAGCAGGGCTCAACGTCTTGTCCGTGGAAACATTCAACAACCTCCAAGTGCCCTATGACCAGCTTCAGCCAACCAAGCCTTTCTCCGGAGTCACCGACGGTTCCACAGTCCCGATCGGGCAGGTCCGCCTCCCTGTCACCTTCCGGGCTCGCAGCAACTACCGTACAGAGCTCATCGACTTCGAGGTCGCCCACATCCGCCTGCCGTACAACGCCATCCTCGGGTACGCAGCGCTGGCCAAGTTCATGGTTGTGACTCACCACGGCTACAACGTCCTCAAGATGCCAGGAAGTGGCGGAGTCATCACGGTGCCCTGCGAGGAGAAGGATGCAGTGTGTTCCCTGGAGCGAGCCTTTCAGGCCGCGTCGCTAGAAGACCCGGATCGCGGAAGCAGGAGGCTTCCGGAGACCACCCCCAAGAAGAAGAAGACGTCGCCAGGCTAAGCCCCTCAGGAGGCAGGACCTTCAGGGCCCGTGTCTGCCCAGGGGGACCCTCCTTCCATCGCATAGGAAAGCGCGCCCGGCGCCCTCCTCAGGCAGGGCTCGGGGGCTCTCACCTGGAGGGCCACCGACCTAGCCAAGGTCACGCGGGAGGCGCTTGGGCACGATGTGGAGGCGTGCTTCAAAGCACGTTTCCCTCGAGAGGGAGCTAGGCGAGGAAGTTCAGACCAGCAGGAGTTCGTTAACAAGGCTATTCAAGAACTACAGGAGTCAAGGATCATGAGAGGTTGTCGTCGTCCACTAGCTGTGGCCCCACATCCAGGCGAGGATGGTGGGCTGCGCGTCTGCATGACGTACCAGGGCTCAATCAGATCGCCACAACGGAGCGCCTCTGGCCCTCTCAAGTGGGGTGCTGCAGAGGACCGCCCCACAGCTATGTTCGCATGCCTTACGGCCTGCCGAGCGTGGCTGCGGCATACCAGCGCTTCATGAGGGGCATCTTGGAGGCTCAGGAAGACAGGCGTTCTGCGGCTCTGGTGGAGGTGGAGAGAACTCACGAGGAGCCACCAGCGCCCCCGGAGCCTCCCGAGGCCCCAGGGCCTGGGGGCTCGTGAGGATAGGCTTCCGCAGCCCACCGAGTCTGCTGCACCAATGCCACTTCGCCGACGACATCTTCAGGTGACATCTTTCAAGTTTCATTCCCAGCTGGGAGCGCCCTCCCAGGCCGCGTGGGTCCGTCCCCGTGGCATGTATCCCTTTTTATTTTCTTCAGTTGTTAGCTTGCTTTGCTGGGGGGGCCCCTCGGGCTGCATCATCCCCAAGCCGCTCGGGCTAGGCCCAGTGGCGTGTATCTCCCTCGCGTTTATTTCCAACTATGCATTCGCCTATCATGCTTGATTACTTGATGCCTGTCCACGGCACCTCTTCTTCTCCATGTCGACCACTTGCACGTTAAAGGGGGGGTGCCTGAGCATCGCGACTCAGGGCTCTTACTGGCTCTCCATCCCTCACCCTCTGGCTTTGTCCACGGCATCACGACCTGGCATACCAGCGACGGCTGAGACAAGCTCGAGGGCCGGGACCCGAGGACGTAGAGTGCAGGCATCTATCCAAATTTTGCAGGGACACACCTCAAGATACGGCCCAGTGCCAGGCGCAACCCGCCTAGAGGTAGGGCCCCGTGAGTCCCGCGCTGGCTCACGGATGCCCAGATACACCTCACCTAGCCCTACCGTGCCGGCCACGTGTTAGGGCGGGGCTGTACACGCCCCAGGGGCTCCTCCCGGAGGGGAGCCCCCTCCCACGTACCAGTGGAAGCACCATGCTCCGCGTTGGCTGATGACACTGCCGAGGAGCGGCTATGCCCGTACACATACGGAAGCCCTATGCTCCGCGCTGGTGATAAACAACTGAGGGTGGCCTCCGGGCCGCGTTAACCTCAGGGAGCCCAGAGCTCAGTGGCTAGCCTCATCGCAACGCCTCCCCTCGGGAGCGCCACGCGAGGGGGCTGGACACGGGGCTATGACTGGGCCATGCCCAGCCGTACGCCACCCAGCCAGGCCCCTCGGGCCTGGTTCGTCGCGCGTCTCTCCCCGAGCGGAGCCAAGGTATGAAGGCCGTTTGCACGTCAAGGGGGACTCCTGAGCATCACGACGCAGGAGCCTAACTGGCTCCGTAGCCCCTCACTCCTTAGTTTCGAAAGGCTATGTTGGATGAGGTACGCGCGGGGTCGGGCTCTGCAGACGTAGAACGGTAGCCCCGTCTACATTTCACCTCATCAGCTGCTGTTTGCGCGTCAAGGGGGAGTCCTGAGCATCGCGACTCAGGAGCCTAACTGGCTCCGTAGCCCCTCACTCCTTAGTTCCGAAAGGCTATGCTGGGTGAGGTACGCGCGGGGTCGGGCTCTGCAGACGTAGAACGGAAAATACGCCTACATCACGGTTCCCTACTTGTTGTTCGTGCGCCAAGGGGGACTCCTGAGCATCGCGACTCAGGAGCCTAACTTGTCACGTAGCCCCTCACTCCTTTGGTCCCGTCCTGGTTTCCGGTCGGGGCTAATGCTGGGTGAGGCACGCGCGGGGCCCGGCTCCGCCGGTGTAGAACACAAGCAAGTAGGGAAGAAGAGCATAAAATTCAAGGAACTTAAAAGCAAGTATTACAACCCATACTGTCGCCTTAGTACCAAACGCAAATTTAAATGCCTCCCCGAGGCGTCGTACGTGTGCAGGAATCGAAAGAAGAACAGGAACGATAGCGAAGTCACTTGTCGGCGGTGGAGCAGCGTGGAGTGGCTTCGCCTCGTGGAGCAGCAGGGTCGGCAGTGCCTTGCTTCGGCCTGGTGCTGAAGGCCCGGAACTTCCCCAGCAGTGCCTCCGCGCGCCCTTCACGGCTTCGACAGCGGCAGCGGCGCCCTCGCCGCTCACCGGCTCCAGCAGGCTGTCGAGGTCGGCGCTGGGATCGCGAAGGTAGATGTGGGCGAAGACCCGCGTCAGCGCAGCAGAAGATAGGACACGCGCCTCGGCCTCAGCCGTGGGGGCGAGGCCAAGGGCGACATCCCCAAGGGCCTTAACCAGGAAGGGAAGTAGCTTGGCAGGGCCGTCCCCGTCACCGGCTAGCGAGCTATCCAGGCCGCTCTCGTGAAGCATCTTCAGCAAAGCGCGGGCATCTTTCTCCATGTCCGTGAAGGCCACGCGATCCTCAGCGAGCACCAGGGCCTTGGTGTCCAGCTCGGCCTTCATCACCGCCAGCTCCTTCTTCAACGCGCCCAAGCGGTCGCGGCGCTTCTTGAGCTTGGCCTACCGGTCCTCGAGTGCCGCCTCGCGAGCCTTCGTCTCCTTCTCCTGCTCTTGGTGGAGGCGGACCTCCTCCGCAAGCTGGCCCCGCAAGCCCTGCAGCTCATCCTCCAGCTCCTTGCAGCGGTCGCGGACTCCAACCACCTCTCCCAGGGCCGCATCTCGGGCAGCCTTCGCCTCGAGGGTGGCCTCCCTCTCTCCGTCACAGGCCGTTGAGGCCTGGACCAGCGCCGCCCGAATCGAGGCATCAGAGCGAATCCACCCCGAAGCCAGCTCCAGACGCCCGGCCACCAGGCGAGGGTCGGCACCTAGAAGATCCTGCCGCAGCCGGTCCAGTTCAGCAACGGCACGCTCTAGGATGGAAGAAGAAGGCGGAGAAACATCGGTGCACCCCAAGACAACATGAGGGGACGCGCAAGCAGCGGCAGGTGAAACGGGAGGAGAAGGTAGCGGCGCCGAGGCCGCAGTGTCCCGAGGCGGAGTCCGCTGCGCCTCCCCAGCTGTAGCATCGGCGCCAGACAGGGGCACCACGAAAGTCACTTGAGCCATGGGGGCTGTCGCCCCAGCCAGATCAGCCAAGTTTCGCAAGGGCGAGCGGGCAGGAGAGGCCCGCGCGTCAGGGTCACCCTCCCCTGCAGGCGGAGGCGCCGCCGTGGATGGGGCCTCGGGAGCCCCCTTCAGCTTCTTCGCCATGGGCGCCAGCCTACTCAAGAGAAGCAGTCATCAAGCCTCGTCAGCGGAACGAGAAACCAAAGATCAAGGATCAAGCACTTACGGATCGTCGCCAGGAAGCTCCAGCTGCCTCCGGCCATACTTGAAGCCTGAGAGCCGGCTGGAGGGGTCGGCCTCAGAAGCAGAAGGCGCGTCCGCGGTTCGCCCCAGAGTCAGGACAGACCCGCGGGGAATCAACCTGGTCCTGCCCTTCTTCGGGACCGGGGGCGAGCTCCCGCTGCCCAGCATGTCGTCGTCGTCATCATCATCATCGCTCAACGAGAGGCGAAGAGTGCGGGGCTTGCGCTGGGGAGGGGGAGGCCTGGACTCTCCATCAGTTGCCTCGGAGTCAGGACCTCCCTCCCGCTCCTCTTCGCCCTCCTCTCCGCTGGAGTCGCCGGAAGACACATTCACAGGTCCCTCGGGGGCCACCACGGGCACGGGCCCATCCCCGTTCAGGACGGGCATGGACTTCACCACCTACTCCCAATCGTCGCGAAGGAACAGGGGCGAGGGCGCGCCCTCCAACCTTGCTACCTCGCCCCCGACCAGGGATTGGAGAACCGCGGTCACATCCTCTTCGCCCACAGCTGCCGGGCTCGGATGAGGCCTCCACATCGGGGGAGAGTACTGCCGAAGCGGAGCCAATTGGTGCTCCAGGAACTCCCTCAGCAGCGACGCCCCGGTCAGCTTCGTCGCCGCCATGCTGGCCGGCTTCAAGTCAGCGTCCATCTTCGCCAACATCAACTTCGCGCAGGGATCTGTGAGCTCCGCTCGGCACCAGTCGCTGGAACTCACGGGCGGCTCCGTGGGAAGGGCCAACCGAGGGTGGATGCGCCCGGCATCTACCAAAACCCACTTGCTCCGGAAGCCCTCGATCCTCTTCCCCGGATTCGAAATGGCCATGGCACTGCCGCACGCGACGAAGCCCGCACACGCAGAAGGGGAACCACGGGAAGTCCGGAGGTAGAAGTAGTGGCGCAGCAAGGCCACTGAAGGCTGCACACCCACATGAGCCTCACAGTAGTAGGCGAAGATCGCCAGAAGAAGGATGGAGTTGGGGTGGAGATGTAGAGCTTGCAAGTTGTAATGGCGGAGGACGGAGAGGAAGAACTCAGAGAAAGGAGGCCCCAAGCCCGCGGTAATGGAGCTTACGAAAAGAGGGTAGAAGGTGCTCCCTCGGCCCTCAGGAGTGGCAGAGCCGACCTTGAACACCTGCGCTACCGCCATTCGGTGCAGTCGGGCGAGGCTCGCCTCCGACACGTTGGGCGAGTCCAAAGCAGGCGAGAACAAGCTTCAGCCGGGGGCTGGCGAGGCGCCATGGCTACCTAGGTCAACCGGATGGAGCAGATCTGGAAACTTGGAGGGAGAGAGGAGAGACGCGAGAAAGGGGATCTGAGCAGCGGCTGAAGGAGGAGAAGAGCAAAGCCGGAGTGGATGCCACGCCCTTAACAACCCGCACAGTTGCAAAAGCACCCACGTCCAATCAACCGCCATGCGGCGCCCAAGGCCGCAGGCTGTTAGGGCCCGCGGCGCTTCGCCCTTGCCCTTTGACCTCTCGGCACGACCAAGTCCATGCGCGCCTTGGGCCCGGGGGCTACTGTCGGCGTTCTGGGAACGGGGGTCCCCAGACTTGCCTACCTGCGGCCTGCGGCGTGGCTCAAATGGGGGCCCAGCGCGGCCCATCTTCCTCAACGCAAGACTCAAGACCCTCGCGAGGGGCCAAGCCTCGCGAGGCGGACGACATGGCGCTTCCTCAGGCAGGGCCTCCTCAGGCTGGCTCGGGAGGAGGCGGAGAGATCAAGGCGGGGTACCTCGCGAGGTGCCCATGACGCAAGCCATGACGATCGAGGGTGCCAGGCGGGCGCTAGCCCGCGCAGCGTTCCCCTTTCCTCTTTGGTGCAAAGGGGGCAAGCGCGGGCGAGAGGATCAAGCAAAGGTGTCCATTTCGGTGCAACAAGACCAAGACAAGTCCAACGGTGGGAAGGAGGTCACCATGGAGCCCAGAACGGCGTCACCACAGGGCCTTTGGCAGGCGAAGACCAACTTTAGTCAGGATAAGTGTACTGGGTGTTCCCCTTCGAATTGGCCAATTGTTGGCGCCCTTCCCGCTCAAATATTTGGGAAGAGGCCCAGGGCCTTTGCCTATAAATAGGACTAGCCACCCCCAGGGTAGAGATATCTAGAAACCGGTAGAGACATCTCATCGAGCATTGAGAGCAAGTGTAGAGCAGGTAGAGAGAGAGAGAGAAGGGCGATTGAACTCCCCCAGCAGTTCATCCCCCCAGCCAAGAACAGACCCTCGCGAGGCTGTTCTTCCTTGTACTGTTCATCCTCATCAGCCCAAGTGGCAATCCACCCACCACAAACTAGAGTAGGGTATTACACCACAATGGTGGCCCGAACTAGTATAAACCCCGTGTCTCTTGTGCTGTTCGTTCTGTAGTTTAGATCCTTGCGACAAGGAGAGGTAGAGGGCTCGATCTCCGCGCGCACCCCAGAGTTCGAACCTTAAGGGTCTGCCGGAACCCGTGATCTGACAACAACTCAGCCTCGGGAGGAGCTCCCGCAGCCCTCGGCCGCGGGAGCCCTAGCCTGCGGCCCAACCTCAAGAGCTCGGCTGCTCTTGACGCTCGAGCCCCTGGAGGAGTGCTGGACCAAGGAATTCAAGGAGTACCTGATGCACGGGTCGCTGTCGGAGAAGGAAGAAGACACGGAGCACGTGGCCCGACAGGTCACGACATACTTCATTCAAGACAACGAGTTGTATAGGAAACGGTCGAACGACGTCACGCTGCACTGCATCTCCGGCGACCAAGGAAGGGAGCTGCTGATTCACATACACGGCAGGGACTATGGACATCACTCATCGTCAAGGACCCTCGTCGACAAGGCCTTCCGTAGCGGATTCTATTGGCCTACAACACTCAACGACGCAGCCGAGCTGGTGAAGTCTTGCGAAGCTTGCCATTTCCACGCCAAGCAAATCCATCAGCCCGCTCAGGGCCTCCAAACCATCCCGCTCACATGGCCGTTTGCGGTCTGGGGGCTAGACATCTTGGGCCCGTTCCCACGAGCGCCAGGGGTCTACCGCTATCTCTACGTCGCCATCGACAAGTTCACCAAGTGGGCGGAAGTGGAAGCCATCCGTACCATTCCAGCTGGCTCTGCTGTCAAGTTCATCAAGGGCCTCGTGAGCCGCTTCGGGGTCCCCAACCGCGTCATCACAGATAACGGCTCGCAGTTTACTAGTAACCTCTTCAAAACCTACTTTGCTAACCTTGGAACGAAGATTTGCTACGCTTCGATGGCTCACCCCATGAGCAATGGTCAGGCCGAACGAGCCAACGCTAAGGTCCTGAGGGGTCTCAAAACCAGGACCTTCAAGATGGAGGCCTGCGGCAGGGGCTGGCACGACGAACTCCTGTCCGTGATGTGGTCCATCCGTACTACCGCTACCAAGCCAACGGGCGAGACCCCATTCTTCCTTGTCTATGGAGCCGAAGCAGTCCTCCCTCACGACGTCAAGCATCGCTCCGCGCGGATCCTGGCATTCGACGAAACACAGCAGGACGCCGTGTGGGGGATGGATCTCGCATTGGGGGAGGAACGCCGACGCGAAGCCGCATTGAGGGCGGCGAGATACCAACAAGTGATGCGGCGATACCACTGCCGCAACATACGCTCCAGGATGCTCGAGGTGGGCGACCTCGTCCTGAGGCGGGTCCTCTCCAGGGAAGGACTGCACAAGCTTTCGCCCATGTGGGAGGGCCCGTTCAGGGTTGCCCATTTATCCAGGCCGGGAGCAGCGTGCTTGGAGACGCGGGATGGGATACCCGTCATGAACGCCTGGAACATCCAGCACCTCCGGAAGTTCTATCCATACAGCAAGGCCCAGAGCCTAAGAAGAAAGGCCCAGAGCCTGTGAAGAAGGCCCGGTATCTATGAAGAATCGCCGCCCGTGACACTCTCACGTAATAATGAGTGGGGCTGTACACGCCCCGGAGTCTCAGGAGCGCCGGCCTCAGGCCCTGGGGCTCCCTCCCATGCCTAGTGGACAGCACTTAGCTCCGCGCTGGTGAGAAGACTTTAAGACTAGATTAGGTGCTGGACACGGCTTTTCATTTGCTTTTCATAGTTGGATCGCTTTTCGTTCATCGGAGTTGCTCTTGGTGTTCGTTGTTGATTTGGTTCCCTAGCCTTTTACCGCTTTTTTCGGCTCTGGATTGCTCATGTTCTCTCTCTCACATGCCTCCCGAGGGGGCTAGGCAGGTGCCCTCACGAGCATTTTTCTTCTCTTTGCCTTCTCGCGAGCCACCCTTGTTCGAGTATGGAATCTGGCACATATCTCCTAATCCGTGCCCCTCGGGTACCGCGATACAAGGTGCCAAGTCAAGGCTTGAGTGGACGGCAAATATTTTAGTGCATCCCCTAACGAATTTTTTGCAGTTTCCGAGCAACGCAGGCACCACGTGAGGGAAAGGGCATCCCAAACACACCAGGTTAAGTTATCTTTGCGCAAAATAACAACAAGGCTTGGGAACGAGACGCACAGTAAATTAACCAAAGAAACACAGTTTGATACACGCCCCTCTGGGCCCCATACTGGTTTGGTTTTCTGATGCAGGAAAGAAAGAAAAGCTAAGCAAAGCAGCATTGCAGCAATCCGCAGAGGCATGCCCTTGGCGACCCAAGCCTAGCCAGACCCCTCCTCACGCTTCAAAGAGGCGCGACGACGAGATGACACGCTGCCTCCATCGAAGCGGGTGCGGCGGCTGGTCATAGCCATCGCTACTGGAGCTATCACCGGAGGAAGAGCCACCGTAGCGGGAGGAGATGCGGTCGCCGCCTAGGGCAGGCTCGCCCTCGTCCTCGTCGCGACCATCACCAAGCCCGAGCACCTCCTCACCGTCGCTCATCTCGGGGCAGCACTCGGCGCGGCGACCATCTACCTCGAACACCCTCACATAGAGGGTCGATTCACCATCGTACCTGAGGTGGAGCGTGCATCGCCTCCAGGGCTATGTTGCCTGTGGCAGAGGTCTCGACCGCAACCCAAGAGGCACTGCTGCAGCAGCCGTCCGCCTGCTCCCAGAGCCCGCCCGGACCAGAGGTCGGCAGTTCACCGACGAAGAAGCGTGGGAGTTGGAGCCAGTTGCCGGCCGGGCTCTCCGACCAGACAACAAACTCCGGCGATACCTCAGCCGAATGGAAGCGCGGGCGGGGAGGCCGCGCCACCATCGCGCGCCTCCCCTTATCGGCTGAACCACCATGGATGGGACGATACCCTCCGCGTGCCGCGGCGCCACCTCGACGGTGGGCCACGGCGGGGGCGCGACGTCCTTGCGTGGACGGCCGCGGCTGCACTTGGGCGCCGGGGAACCGGGGCCCTCACGAGGGGCCTTTCCTTTCTTGGCGGCAGAGAACTTCTTTCGTGGTTCCATCAGTGGCACTGAGAGCAAGGAGGAAGAAGCAAGCAAGCGAGGAAGAGATGGGCAACGGGGGCTCCGCCCCCTTCCCCATTTATAACAAGAGAGGGCCAACCAGCATCCCCCATGATCACAGGTAATGATGGTTTTCCTTGCATGTCGCAGGGACTTGTCAAGTCGTGCAGTCATCGAGGCAGCATGGGGAAGCGGAGACGCCCACGTC
Organism: Aegilops umbellulata; assembly: GCA_032464435.1. Lineage (NCBI taxonomy): Eukaryota > Viridiplantae > Streptophyta > Magnoliopsida > Poales > Poaceae > Aegilops > Aegilops umbellulata. The sequence continues at coordinate 83,827,985 of CP136055.1, read as the reverse complement.
CAATCAACCGCCACACGTCAACCGAGGCCGCAGGCTTTTGGGGCCCGCGGTACTCTGAACTTGACCCTTGGCTTCGCCGCGAAGCCAATCCCGAGCGCACGTTGGGCACGGGGGCTACTGTCGGCGTTCTGGGAACGGGGGTCCCCAGACTTGCCTGCCTGCGGCCCACAGCATGGCCGGGCAGCGGGCCGGACAGCCCATCTTCGTCAACCAGACGCCCAAGACCCTCGCGAGGGTCCAAGCCTCGCGAGGCGGATGACGCAAGATCTCCTCTGGAGTGGCATAGCAAGGCAGGCTCACGAGGGGCGGAGATATCAAGGCAAGGCAAACCTCACAAGGCTCTCGTGACGTGAGCCATGACGAACGGTACCAGGCGGGTGCCAGGTGGGCGCTAGTGCGTGCAGCGTCCCTATTTCCTCTTTGGTGGTAAGCAGGCTGGCGCTGGCGAAGAGTACCGAGGCATCAAGCAAAGGTTGCCATATTGGTGCAACAAGACCAAGACCAGGAGACGGCAAGGCGGAGGTCATCGTGGAGCCCAAGACGGCGTCACCCCGAGCTTTTCGCAGGCGAAGACCGCTTTTGTCGGGATAGCTTGTACTAGCTGTCCCCCTTCAAATTTGCCCGCCGTTGTTGGCTCCCTTCCCGCTCGATATTTGGGAAGAGGACCAAGGCCTATATTAGTAGAGCTAGCCACCGCAGTAGAGGCATCGAATCCTCACGCCACAAGTTCACAAGCACAAGAACACCTCAACCTCAGGAGGCTGTTCTTCCCTTGTAATGTTCATCATAAGCCCAAGAGGCAATCCACCACCACCACACTGGAGTAGGTTATTACACCACAGAGGTGGCCCAAACCAGTATAAACCTTGTGTCTTTTTGTGTTGCGAGTTCGTCGAGTTTGTCCGCAAAATCTTTGCGAGCTAGAGCGTAGATCGGTATGAGGGAGAGACTTCGCACGCACCCCAGTGTTCGAACCTTAAGGGTTTGCCGGAACCCCACATCCGACATATGTGTCGACGATCCTCACACCATGCAAATCCTGATACCCACATTATCAAAAGAGAGCGTATGCGGTCTTCATGGCATCTCGGAAGCTGCGGAACTACTTTCAAGAGTATTTGATCACGATGGCTTCCGGGGTACCACTTAATGACATCATAAACAACCGAGACGCCACCGGCCGAATTGCCAAAAGGGCCACTGAGCTCTTACCGTTTGAAATAACATATAAGCCACGTCGAGCCATTAAATCTCAGGTGTTGGCTGAGTTCGTTGCCGAATGGACAGAAGCCGAACTCCCTCAAGAGTATGGTACATATTCTAACTGGGTGATGCACTTCGACGTCTCTAAAATGCTAGCCGGACTTGGGGCTGGTGTCGTCCTTACATCCCCACAGGAGATACAGTCCGTTATATGCTCCAAATACTGTATACAGACTCCATTAACGCAACCGATTATGAGGCCTTATTGCATGTTCTTCAGATGGTTGTCTCTATGGGCATACAATGCCTTGAGGTGCGCGAGGATTCAAACCTCGCAATATCTCAAATAAAAGGAGAATTTGACGCCGTACTTAAAATATCAGCTCGGTTTGAGGGACGCGAGTTTCATCACGTGGCCCGAGAGAAAAATCAGGCAGAAGACATCCTTGCCCGCATGGGCGCTAAGCGCGCCCCGTCCCACCCAACACCTTCGTGGAAGGGCTCTTTGTCGGCGTTCTGGAAACGGGGGTCCCCAGACTTGCCTGCCTGCGGCCTGCGGCGTGGCTCAAATGGGGGCCCAGCACGGCCCAACTTCATCAACACAAGACCCAAGACCCTCGCGAGGGGCCAAGCCTCGCGGGGCGGACGACCCGGCGCTTCCTCAAGCGCGGCCTCATCAGGCTGGCTCGCGAGGAGGCGGAGAGATCAAGGCGGCGTACCTCACGAGGTGCCCATGACGCAAGCCATGACGACCAAGGATGCCAGGCGGGCGCCAGCCCGCGCAGCGTCTCCCTTTTCTCTTTGGTGCAAAGGGGGCAAGCGCAGGCGAGAGGATCAAGCAAAGGCACCCATTTCGGTGCAACAAGACCAAGACAAGTCCAATGGTGGGAAGGAGGTCATCGTGGAGCCCGGAACGGCGTCACCACAGGGCCTTTGGCAGGCGAGGACCAACTTTAGTCAGGATAAGTGTACCAGATGTTCCCCTTCGAATTGGCCAATTGTTGGCGCCCTTCCCGCTCAATATTTGGGAAGAGGCCCAAGGCCTTTGCCTATAAATAGGACTAGCCACCCCCAGGGTAGAGGCATCTGGCATCTGGCATCTAGCATCGAGAAGATCAGGCGATCAGAGCAAGCAGAGAACAAGTAGAGAGAGAGAGAGAGAGAGAGAGAGAGAGAGAAGGGCGGCTGAACTCCTCCAAGCAGTTCATCCCCCTAGCCAAGAAAAGGACCTCGTGAGGCTGTTCTTCCTTGTATTGTTCATCATCATCAGCCCAAGAGGCAATCCACCCACCACAAACTAGAGTAGGGTATTACAGCACAATGGTGGCCCGAACTAGTATAAACCCTATGCCTCTTGTGTTGTTCTTTCAGTAGTTAGATCTTTGCGAGACGGAGAGGTAGAGGGCATAATCTCCGCGCGCACCCCAGAGTTCGAACCTTAAGGGTCTGCCGGAACCCGAAATCTGACATTTGGCATGCCAGGTAGGGGTGCGCCGGAATTTGTCTTCCACCGCTTCGCTCTCCTCCGACCGTCGCGTCCATGTCTGACGCTCGTCGGGCCCGTGCCGAGCGCCGGGCCGCCATCGCTTCCCGCGTCGCCCAGACGGCTCCCGCCGGTGGGCGTCCTCGTCGTTCCCCGTCGCCCGCCGTCAACGCCACCACCGGCCCGGCGGGGAACGAGCAGCAAGCATCGTCTAAGCACCCGTCCGTGCGGCAAGATGGCCGCACCGCTACTCCATCGCTCACCCCAGCTGGCTCTTCGTCCCGCGCGCTCCGCGCACCCTTGGAGGCTCGAGCTGCGCTCATCGCGGCAAACGAGCTCCTACGCTACCGTCCCGTCAATGACATCTACGAAGAGTGGCTCGACCGCTTCGCCGAGCTCGTCCGAGCCGTAGGGGGCTCTCCTGCGCCGTCCGCTCCGCTGCGCTGCACCCCGCCCCACGCGGGCAATGTAGCTCCGGGGGCGTGCCAGCCGCCTCCTCCCCAAGAAGACGCCCCGGCTCCAAGGCGCGTGGGCCCTGGGCGGAACCCGCTCCGTCAGTCGCCAGCCTAGCAAGAACGGAGCTGCCAAGGAGTCCCTAGACCGCAAGAGGCTGCCCGGGCGCTCCCTGCTCCAGCTCGCCGTGACCCTGCCCCAGCTCCGGCACGTCAAGACCCCGCGCTGCTTCTAGCTACAGCGCAAGGGGACCCGCAAGGCCAAGCTCTCCCACAACCGAAGCCTCCCATAGCCATCGCAGGCTGCCGCGCCTACACCACTGAGCTGCGCAGCGTCGCGTGGCCCGGCAAGTTCAAACCAGACCTGCCTTCTCACTACGACGGCACGACTGATCCTGCAGAGTTCCTCCAGCTCTATGAGCTGGGCATCGAGGCTGCCAGCGGGGGTGAATAGGTCATGGCGAACTGGTTCCCCATGGCGTTGAAGGAAGGAGCCCGCACCTGGCTCCTGAATCTGGCCCCAGGCACGATCTCCTCCTGGGACCAGATGCGCACCCGCTTCATCGCCAACTTCCAAGGTACTCGCGACCGGCCGCCTTCCGTGAGCGATATGCGCCGCATCAAGCAACAACCCGGAGATACCCTGCAAAAGTACATCCAACGCTTCAACAGTGCGTGCCTCAAGATCCCCAAGGTGTCCGAGGAAGCCATCATCTCGGCCTTCTCCGATGGCGTGCGCGACGTCAAGATGAAGGAGGAGCTGGCGATGCATGAAGACCTGTGCACCTCCCTGGAGCTGTTCAACTTGGCGACCAAGTGCGCCAGGGCTGAGGAGGGGCGTCTCTCCCTCCTCGAGCTGCCTGCCGCGGACCCAGAAGAGAAGAAGCCCAAGGCCAAGGACGTGAAGCGCAAGGGGGCTGCCGTACTCGCAGTAGAACCAGACACCAAGCGGGGGAAGGATATGCCCGAATCCTCCATGGACAGCCGGTACTGTGTGTACCATGACCTCCACACCCACAACACCAACGAATGTCAAGAGCTCCGCGCCGTGCGAGAAGGAAGGATCGGCCGTCGCCCTGACCGTGCTGACCGGGGCTACAACCGAGGAGGAGGAAGGAACCCAGGATGCTGGGAAGACCGCGACCCGCGCCAAGGGTGGCGCGACCAACCTCGCAAGGACCGCTGGCGGGACCTGCCTCGCGAGGGGGGACTGGAGGGATCTGCCTCGTGAGGATCGCCCTCAGGGTAACGCAGGCCTCCCTCCGCTGCTGCCTCAACCAAGGAGGAACGAAGGCCGCCATCAAGACGAGGGGGCTGGGGGCTTCCAGGAGCCGCGCGCAATCGCCTGCATCCTGGGCGGAGCTCAAGCCCCAGCCTCTCAACGCATCTTCAAGCAGTTTGCCCGCAAAGTGAATGCAGTCCTCCCCAAGCTCGAAACAACGCGCCCTCTCAGGTGGTCGGCGTGCGCCACCACGTTCAGCTCAGCAGACCAGCTCAAGTGCGCGGCCACAGTCGGGGTCCTACCGATGCTTTGCTCCCTAGTCATCAGCAACGTATTGGTCACCAGGACCCTCATCGACGGTGGAGCAGGGCTCAACGTCCTGTCTGTGGAAACATTCAACAACCTCCAAGTGCCCTATGGCCAGCTTCAACCAACCAAGCCTTTATCCGGAGTCACCGACGGTTCCACAATCCCGATCGGGCAGGTCCGCCTCCCTGTCACCTTCGGGGCCTGCAGCAACTACTGCACCGAGCTCATCGACTTTGACGTCGCCCACATCCGCCTGCCGTACAACGCCATCCTCGGATACCCAGCGCTGGCCAAGTTCATGGTCGTGACTCACCACGGCTACAACGTCCTCAAGATGCCAGGAAGTGGCGGGGTCATCACGGTGCCATGTGAAGAGAAGGATGTAGTGTGTTCCCTGGAGAGAGCCTTTCAGGCCGCGTCACTAGAAGACCCAGATCGCGGAAGCAGGAGGCTTCCCGAGACCACCCCCAAGAAGAAGAAGACATCGTCAGGCTCAGCCCTTCAGGGCCCGCGTCTGCCCAAGGGGACCCTCCTTCCATCGCATAGGAAAGCGCGCCCGGCGCCCTCCTTAGGCAGGGCTCAGGGGCTCTCACCTGGAGGGCCACCGACCAGGCCAGGGTCACGAGGGAGGCGCTTGGGCACCACGTGGAGGCGTGCTTCGAAGCATGTTTCCCTCAAGAAGGAGCGAGGCAAGGAAGTTCAGACCAGCAGGAGTTCGTCAGCAAGGTAGTTCAAGAACTACAGGAGTCAAGGATCATGAGAGGTTGTCGCCGTCTACCGGCTGTGGCTCCCCATCCAGGCGAGGATGTTGGACTGCGCGTCTGCGTCGACGTACTAGGGCTCAATCAGGTCGCCACGATGGAGCGCCTCTGGCCCTCGCAAGTGGGGCGCTGTGGAGGTCCACCACACAGCTATGTTCGCATGCCTTACGGCTTGCCGAGCATGGCCGCTGTGTACCAGCGCCTCATGAGGAGCATCGTGGAGGCTCAAGAGGACAGGCGTTCCGCGGCCCTGGCAGAGATGGAGATAACTCGCGAGGAGCCGCCAGTGCCTCCGGAGCCTCCCAAGACCCCAGGGCCTGGGGGCTCGTGAGGATCGGCTTCCGCAGCCCACCGAGTCTGCTGCACCAACACCACTTCGTCTTCGACATCTCCAGGTGACATCTTTCAAGCTTCATTTCTAGCTGGGGGCGCTCTCCCAGGGTTGCATCACTCCCAGGCCGCGTGGGTCCGTCCCTGCGGCATGTATCCCTTTTTATTTTTCGGTCGTGAGCTTGCTTTGTTGGGGGCGCCCCTCAGGTTGCATCATCCCCAAGCCGCTCGGGCTAGGCCCAGCGACGTGTATCCCCTTTACGTTTATTTCCAACTATGCATTCGCCTATCAAGCTTGATTACTTGATGCCTGTCCACGGCACCTCTTCTTCTCGATGTCGACCACTTGCACGTTAAAGGGGGGTACTTGAGCATCGCGACTCAAGGCTCTTACTAGCTCTCTAGCCCTCACCCTTTGGGCTTGTCCACGGCATCGCGACTTGGCATACCAGCGACGGCTGAGACAAGCTCGAGGGCCGAGACCCGAGGACGTAAAGTGCCGGCATCTAACCAAATTTGCAGGAACACATCTCAAGATACGGCCCAGTGCCGGGCGCAACCCGCCCAGAGGTAGGGCCCCGTGAGTCCCGCGCTGGCTCACGGGTGCCCAGATACACCTCACCTAGCCCTACCGTGCCGGCCACGTGTCAGGGCGGGGCTGTACACGCCCCGGGGGCTCCTCCCGGAGGGGTGCCCCCTCCCACGTACCAGTGGAAGCACCATGCTCCGCGCTAGCTGACGAGACTACTGAGGAGCGGCTATGCCCGTACACATGCGGAAGCGCTATGCTCCGCGCTGGTGATAAACAACTGAGGGTGGCCTCCGGGCCGCATCAACCTCAGGGAGCCCAGAGCTCAGTGTCTAGCCTCACCGCAATGCCTCCCCTCGGGAGTGTCGCGCGAGGGGGCTAGGCACGGGGGCTACACCTGGGTCATGCCCAGACGTACGCCACCCAGCCAGGCCCCTCGGGCCTGGATCGTCGCGCGTCTCTCCCCGAGCGGAGCCAAGGTATGAAGGCCGTTTGCGCGTCAAGGGGGACCCCTAAGCATCGCGATTCAGGGGCCTAACTGGTCCCGTAGCCTCTCACTCCTTAGTTCCGAAAGGCTATGCTGGGTGAGGTACGCGCGGGGCCGGGCTCTGCAGACGTAGAATGGTAGTTCCGCTTGCATCTCACCTCATCGCTTGCTGTTTGCGCGTCAAGGGGGACTCCTGAGCATCGCGACTCTGGAGCCTAACTGGCTCCGTAGCCCCTCACTCCTTAGTTCCGAAAGGCTATGCTGGGTGAGGTACGCGCGGAGTCGAGCTCTGCAGACGTAGAACGGAAGATACACCTTCATCTCGCCTCCCTACTTGTTGCTCGTGCGCCAAGGGGGACTCCTGTGCATCGCGACTCAGGAGCCTAACTTGTCACGTAGCCCCTCACTCCTTTGGTCCCGTCCTGGTTTCCGGTCGGGGCTAACGCTGGGTGAGGCACGCGCGGGGCCGGGCTCTGTCGGCGTAGAACACAAGAAAGTAGGGAGGAAAAGTATAAAACTCAAGAAATTTAAAAGCAAATATTACAGTCCATACTGTCGTCTCAGTACCAAACGCAAGTTTAAATGCCTCCCCGAGGCGTGATGCATGTGCAGGAATTAAAAGAATAACAGGAGTGGTAACAGAGTCACCTGTCGGTGGTAGAGCAGCGCGGAGTGGCTTCGCTTCATGAAGCAGCAGGGCCGGCAGCGCCTTGCTTCGGCTTGGTGCTGAAGGCCCGGAACTTCCCCAGCAACGCCTCTGCGCGCCCCTTCACGGCTTCGACAGCGGCGGCAGCGCCTTCGCCACTCACCGGCTCCAACAGGCTGTCGCGGTCGATGCTGGGACCGCGAAGGTAGATGTGGGCGAAGACCCGCGTCAGTGCAGCAGAAGACAGGACGCGAGCCTCGGCCTCGGCCGTGGGGCCAAGGCCAAGGGCGACGTCCCCAAGGGCACGAACCAGAAAAGGGAAGCAGCTTGGCGGGGCCGTCCTCGTCGCCGGCCAGTGGGCTTTTGAGGCCGCTCTCGTAAAGCATCTTCAACGAAGCACGAGCCTCCTTCTCCATGTCCGCGAAGGCCACGCGATCCTCGGCAAGGACCCGGGCCTTGCCGTCCAGCTCAGCCTTCGTCATCTCCAGCTCCTTCTCCAGCACGTTTAGGCGGTCCCGACGCTTCTTGAGCTTGGCCTCCCGGCCCTCGATAGCTGCCTCACGAGCCTTCGCGCCTTCTTCCTGCTCTTGGCGAAGGCGGACCTCCTTCGCGGGCTGGTCCCGCAGGCCTTGCAGCTCGTCCTCCAGCTCCTTGCAGCGACCGCAGACTTCAACAACCTCCCCCAGGGCCGCGTCTCGAGCAGCCTTTGCCTCGAGGGTGTCCTCCCTCTCTCCATCACAAGCCGTCGAGGCCTGAACCAGCGCCGCTCGAATCGAGGCATCGGAGCGAATCCACCCCGAAGCCAGCTCCAGGCGCCCGGCCACCAGGCGAGGGTCGGCGCCAAGAAGGTCCTACCGCAGCCAGTCTAGTTCAGCAACGGCACGCTCCAGGACGGCAGAAGGGGACGGAGAAACCGCAGTCGGAGGAATAGGAGGAGAAAGCAGTGGCGGCACAACCGCAGTGTCCCGAGGCGGAGTCTGTTGCGCCTCCACGGTTGTAGTGGCGGCGGCAGACAAGGGCACCCCGGGTGTCACTTGGGCCATGGGGGCTGGGCTTGCCCCAGCCAGCTCAGCCAGGCCTTGCAAAGGCGACCGGGCAGGTGAGGCCCGGGCATCGAGGTCACCGTCCCCCGCAGGCAGAGACGCTGCCGCGGCCGGAACCTCGGGAGCCCCCTTTGGCTTTTTCGCCGCGGGCGCCAGCCTGCCCAGAAGAAGCGGAGGTCAAGCCTCAACAGCAGAACAAGAAATAAAGACAAGGACCAAGCACTTACGGGTCGCCGCTGGCGAGCTCAAGCAGCCTCCGGCCATACTTGAAGCCAGAAAGCCGGTTAGAAGGATCGTCCTCAGGGAGCCCGGAAGCAGGAGGCGTGTCGGCAGCGCGCCTTGGGGCAGGGACGGACCCACGAGAGAGCAGCCCGGTCCTGTCCTTCTTCGGGACCGGGGGCAAGCTCCTGCCCACCTGCCCGTCATCGTCCTCGTCATCGTCACTTGAAGAAAGGCAGAGAGAACGGGGTCTGCACCGGGGGAGAGGAGCCCTCGACTCTCCGTCAGTTGCCTCGGAGTCAAGGCCCTGCTCCCGCTCCACCTTGTCCCTCTCCTCGCCGGAGTCGTCAGAAGACACGTCCACCGGCCCCTTAGGAGCCACCACGGGCACGAGCCCATCCCCGTTGAAGATAGGCATGGACTCCACAACCTTCTTCCAGTCGTCGCGAAGGAACAAGGGCGCTGGCGCGCCCTCCAACCTTGCTACCTCGCCCCCGACCAGGGATTGGAGAACCGCAGTCAAATCCTCGTCGCCCAAGGCCGCGGGGCTCGGATGAGGCCTCCACATCGGGGGAGAGTACTGCCGAAGCGGAGCCAATTGGTGCTCCAGGAACTCCCTCAGCAGCAACGCGCCGGTCAGCTTCACCGTCGCCATGCTAGCCGGCTTCAAGTCCGCGTCCATCTTCTCCAGTACCATCTTCGCGCGGGGGTCCGTGAGCTCCACTCGGCACCAGTCGCTAGAACTCATGGGCTGCTCCATGGGAAGGATCAGCCGAGGGTGGATGCACCCGGCGTCCACCAAGACCCACTTGCTCCTGAAGCCCTCGATCCTCTTCCCGGGATTCGAAATGGCTATGGCAATGCCGTACGCGACGAAGATCGCGCACGCGGAAGGAGAACCGCGAGAAACCCGGAGAGAGAAGTAGTGGCGCAACAAAGCCACTGAAGGCTGCAGCCCCACATGAGCCTCGCAGTAGTAGGCGAAGATCGCCAGAAGAAGGACGGAGTTGGGGTGGAGATGCAGAGCTTGCAAGTTGTAATGGCGGAGAACAGAGAGGAAGAACTCGGAGAAAGGAGGCACCAGGCCCGCAGTAATAGAGCTTATGAAGAGGGGGTAGAAGGTGCTTCCTCGGCCCTCAGGGGTGGCGAAGCCGACCTTGAACACCTGCGTCCCGTCGATACCCTGCGCTGCCGCCATCCGGTGCAGCCGGGCGAGGCTCGCCTCCGACACGTTGGGCGAGTCCAGGGTAGGCGAGAACCAAGCTTCGGCTGGGGACTGGCAAGGCGCCATGGCTGCCTAAGTCAAGCAGGTATGGTAAATCTGGAAGCTTGAAGGAAGAGAGGAGAGATGCAAGAAAGGGGATCTGAGCAGCGGCCGAAGAAAGAGAAGAGCAAAGCCGGAGCAGATGCCATGCCTTTAATAACCTGCGCGGTTGCAGAAGCACTCACGTCCAATCAACTGCCACGCGGCGCCCAAGGCCGCAGGCTGTTAGGGCCCGCGGCGCTTCGCCCTTGCCCTTTCGCCTCTCGGCATGGCCAAGTCCATGCGCGCCTTGGGCCTGGGGGCTACTGTCGGCGTTCTGGGAACGGGAGTCCCCAGACATGCCTGCCTGCGGCCTGCGGCGTGGCTCAAATGGGGGCCCAGCACGGCCCAACTTCATCAAAACAAGACCCAAGACCCTCGCGAGGGGCCAAGCCTCGCGGGGCGGACGACCCGGCGCTTTCTCAGGCGCGGCCTCATCAGGCTGGCTCACGAGGAGGCGGAGAGATCAAGGCGGGGTACCTCACGAGGTGCCCATGACGCAAGCCATGACGACCAAGGATGCCAGGCGGGCGCCAGCCCGCGCAGCGTCTCCCTTTCCTCTTTGGTGCAAATGGGGCAAGCGCAGGCGAGAGGATCAAGCAAAGGCACCCATTTCGGTGCAACTAGACCAAGACAAGTCCAACGGTGGGAAGGAGGTCATCGTGGATCCCGGAACGGCGTCACCACAGGGCCTTTGGCAGGAGAGGACCAATTTTAGTCAGGATAAGTGTACCAGATGTTCCCCTTCGAATTGGCCAATTGTTGGCGCCCTTCCCGCTCAATATTTTGGAAGAGGCCCAGGGCCTTTGCCTATAGATAGGACTAGCCACCCCCAGGGTAGAGGCATCTGGCATCTGGCATCTAGCATCGAGAAGATCAGTCGATCAGAGCAAGCAGAGAACAAGTAGACAGAGAGAGAGAAGGGCGGCTGAACTCCTCCAAGCAGTTCATCCCCCTAGCCAAGAACAGGCCCTCGCGAGGCTGTTCTTCCTTGTATTGTTCATCATCATCAGCCCAAGAGGCAATCCACCCACCACAAACTAGAGTAGGGTATTACACCACAATGGTGGCCCGAACTAGTATAAACCCTGTGCCTCTTGTGTTGTTCTTTCAGTAGTTAGATCTTTGCGAGACGGAGAGGTAGAGGGCATAATCTCCGCGCGCACCCCAGAGTTCGAACCTTAAGGGTCTACCGGAACCCGAAATCCGACACTCTTCAAGCCATCCGTGGTATGGCAGGACGAGAGCGGCAATGCCAGTCCGGACCCGATCATAACCCAGATTCCGAAAACAATCATGATATCAGCGGGGGCTCGGCCATAGAAATAACACCACCGGGCCATGTAATCATGGCAGTAATTGCCCCATGGACCGAACCCTTCCTGGCCTACCTCAATAGGCAAGAGCTCCCTGAGGACCAGAATGAGGCTCGATGCATCGTTCGACGCTCGAAGACCTACAAGAAAAGTACTACCGGAGTCCTTCAAAGGTGTATCTCCGAAGAAGAGGGGCAGCAGCTCTTGGTCGAGATTCATGCTAGTCTTGGCAGTCATCATGCCGTAGCTCGGGCCCTTTTAAATAAGCCCTTCCGAACTGGTTTTTTCTTGCCTATGGCCCGAGCAGATGCGCAAGACCTCGTCCAGCGGTGTGTAGGATGCCAGCTTTTCGCCAATCAAAGCCATATGCCGCCTACTGCCCTACAAACAATCCACATTACTTGGCCTTTTGCGGTCTGGGGGCTTGACATGGTCGGACCCCTTAAAGGGGTGAAAGTGCGTTATATCGACTAGAGGGGGGGGATGAATAGGCGATTTTTATGAAATTCTTCACTGAGGAATTTGCTTGTGAGGAAATTTCTTAGCGAAGAAATACTAGCAGCGAAATAAGTACTCAGAAGTAAACATAACAGATTACATGCATGGTCATCATGATGAAATGAAGACAAACACAGAGTACAGAAAGCGTAGGCACATGATAACTCTAGATGAAGACAAACAGACTGAAGAAATTGAACTGAGGAATTTGCGAAAGTCTTCAGTCAAAGTCTTCAAACACAGATATGAACAAACAGACAACACAGTAATGAGGAAATGAAGGTGTTGAGGAAATGGAACCAGTAAGCTTGGTGAAGACAATGATTTGGTAGACCAGTTCCAACTGTTGTCTCAGTTGTACGTCTAGTTGGAGCGGCTGAGTATTTAAACTCGAGGACACACCGTCCCGGACACCCAGTCCTGAGCATGCAGCTCGGGACACCAAGTCCTCACCGTATTCTCCTTGAACTAAGGACACATAGTCCTTGTCCAATCACTCGTGGTAAGTCTTCAGGTGACTTCCAAACCTTCACAGACTTGGTCACTCAGCGATCCACAATTCCTCTTGGATGCTCTAGACCTTGATGCCTACTGTCTGGAAGAAGCACAGTCTTCAAAGGTAACAAGCGTCGGATCCACGCAGGATCAATTCTTCAGTGATGCTCAATCACTTTGGGTTTGTAGGTGTTCTGGGTTTGGGTTTGGATTTTCCTCACTTGATGATTTTCGCTCAAAGTCCTCGGCGGATGGGTTCCTCTCAAATGACAAGTGTCAAGTTCATGCGGAGCTGCCAACCAGCTAGTGGTTGAAGGGGGCGGCTATTTATAGCCTAGGGAGCAGCCCGACATGATAAGACATAAATGCCCTTCAATGATATGACCGTTAGTTGGACAAGATATTTTAGGACAGCTGGCGCGTGGCGCAGCAACGGTCGGAAATTTGGAGTACAAATTCCTCAGGGCTATCATGTTCCTCACTGTGTAGGCAATTCGCACTGGCGAATTCCTAACTCCTCAGTCAGAGCAAAGTCCTCAGTGACCAGAAGAACTGCGTCTCTGTCACTAAAGAAATTGACTGAACTATATGAGATTTCCAATGGCTTCACTCGAAGGGATTGGTAGGTGTAGGATTTGAGTTGAGCATCACATGGAAATTTTCTCCTTAGTATTTCCTCGACCCCCTTTAACAATACGGTGTTTCCTATGACTCAAGAAAGAGAAAAATGAAACTACGAAAACAAAAGTCTTCACGCCTCACGTTCCTCTAACGAATACCATGTCTTCAAGGTCACACCAATTTCTTCACATTCAAAGTCTTCAGAAAGTCTTCAGAAAGTCTTCAGAATATCAAAGTCTTCAGTCGAAGAACTTCATTTTTAGGGGTCGACTTTTACTGTAAGTTTCAAACTCCTCATAGACTTATAGACCTGTGTACACTCATAAACACATCAGATGCTTAACCTATAAGTCTTCAATACACCAAAATCACTAAGGGGCACTAGATGCACTTACAATCTCCCCCTTTTTGGTGATTGATGACAATATAGGTTAAGTTTTCAACGGGGATAAATATATGAAGTGTAGAAACTAATATTGAGGAATTTGATTGCAAGATATAGAAGAACTCCCCCTGAAGTTGTGCACAGTGAGGAATTTGCTTTTGAAGCAATGCACACTTGAAGAGTTAAATCATGGAGATCTCCCCCTATATCTTGTAATTCATACACGCATTTGATATATGATATGAAGAATTTGAAATGCATGATGAAATATGGTGCCTGATGCAATTCAGCATGCGTGCGATAACATTAATGAGGAATAAGCATGCAGAATAGCGCATCAAAAGTATCAGAGCTCAAGCATGTGTCGAAGTATCAGAGCACCGAGCACCATAGGGTTTAAGATTACAACTCGATCCAATAAAAGTTTTGGAAGAACGAGAGTTGCAACTTAAAAAAATATGCCCTTATTATAGACCCGCTTGAAGACTAACTCAGATTTCTCCCCCTTTGTCATCAAATGACCAAAAGGATCGAAACTGAGGACTAACGCCCCTGAAGATATTCAAGTTGATGGAGGAGCGCCAGTGTTGTTGGGGTCGGTTGTTGAAGTAGGGCCTCCTGCAGTGTCGTCCAAGTCTTCATTTTCATCAGTGTCGCGTGATGAAGAATATGAACTGGCCACCAGAGAAGGAACCTTGACCTTCTTGAATTTCTTCGGCGGAGGTGCCGACCAGGCAAATTCTTCTTTGAGGCCCATGTTCTCTAAATCTTCAGCACTATATACTTGAGATAGAACAGCCCAGGTGCGGTTGAAGGTTTCATGAAGGTAGTAATGGTTTTTCTTCACTGCATTATATGTGGCAGTCATGTTGTGAAGAATTGAACCAAACTGACGCTTGACCCATTTGTGATTGCGATCAACCTTTTGATGAAGACTGAGGAGTAACTCACGATCAGTCATCACCCTGGGTGCTGTGGCTTGAGGATTTGTCTTGGCAGTATTAGCAGCAGAGTCATGTGTGGCAGAGTCATCATTGGTGGAATAAGAAGCAGCCTTGCGAAATTGACCATCCAATGGACGAATGCCTTCATCTATCACAGCAGTGGCCTTGCCCTTTTCATCAGCTGAGGAAAATGTCCTTTTGAGGACTTCAATAGGAGGCAAGTAGCTGCAGTGGTTGAGAGTTTCAGCCTTGTAGTTGAGTGAAGACCTTGTCCTGATGAATCTCATAATCCAAGGTGCATAAGGCTTCAGCTCAAATGGTGACATAGAAATGTTGGCTAGAGTCCTCATGAAGAAATCATGGAAGTTTATGGGAACGCCATGTATGATATTGAAAACCATATTCTTCATGATGCCAACAATTTCTTCATCGGAAGAATCATGTCCTTTGATGGGACATATTGTCTTCGTCAGAATGCGATAGACAGTCCTAGGCACATACAGCAATTCCTTGACGAGGAATTTGGTACGAGGTGATTGCCTTGGCTTCAGAGGCTTCATGAGCACTTGCATATAGTGGTTTGACAGTTCAGGTTCATCATACACGCAACGCGCATCTTCAGTGGGTGGACTAAGAGAAAGGCAGCGAAGCAATTCAGTTGCTGGGGCCTTGTAATGTGTATTTTCAGTCATCCAGTCCAGAACCCATGAATTGACATTTTCAGAGTTGCCAGTGATGTGCAGTGTAGCATAGAACTGAATAATAAGTTCTTCATTCCAATCGCATATATCTGTGCAGAAGTTGAGTAGCCCAGCGTCGTGAAGAACACTGAGGACTGGCGTAAAGCACGGCATTGATTCCATCTCCACGTGAGGAATATGTGCATGGTCGAAGACTTTGTCTTTACTGTAAAGCACTGAGGAATAGAAGTTTGCTTGGCTAGCAGTCTAGAAATGCCTCTTCCTTATGCGAGCAGAGTCATAAGGATTGTATTTAGTGAAGAATACGTGCTCGCCATAGAAGTCTTCAGCCTTGAATTTCTGTTTGCGTGAGAATGGATCCTTTGGCCTTGGCAGAGGAGTGTCAGTGAGTTGCATCACGACCTCAGGAATCACAAGCTCAGGTTCTTCAGGCTGAGGAATTTCAGGATTTTCCTCAGGTGCAGTCACCTTGTCTGTTTCAGCAGCAGTTTCTTCAGCACTAGTGGCTGGAATTTCTTCATTCACAGAAGCAGTGGGATGAGTTGCATCAGAGCCCAATTTTATGGTTGGTGAAGGAGAGTGACGGATTTGCTGCAAGGGAGTGAAGAGTGGGGAATTGGGATGCTGACTTTCCAAAAGTCGTCATTCATTACTGGAGTTGTGCTTCCAATATCCGCATCTTCATCATCAATTTCTTCAACACCAGCCTCTTCAGCATCAAACTGAGGCATTGGTGATGAGACTATTGGGGTTGAAGGGATTGTATCCACTTCAATTTCTTCAGCAATCTGCTCTGAGGAAGCAGCAGACTGAGTTTCTTCATCTGATCCACTTGGGATCTCATAATCTTCACCAAAAAGGAACAAGGTCCTTTGATGGCATGGAGGAGATAGGAACAGTATCAATTGGATTGGCAAATGAGTTGGTCATGAGCTTCATCTTCTTTGGGACTGAAGATTCTGAAGCACTTGATGCTTTCCTTTTCTTCACTGCAGCTCGCTCTGCAGCCTTGGTTTTCTTCACATCTAAAGCAGAGGGAAGAATTGGAGTTGGAGTTGGTGCAGGTGGAGCTGAGGAATCTGGTTCATTTTCTTCAGGCGCACCACTAGTGGATGCCCTGGCAATTTCATCAACGGCTGGAGCAGAGTCATCAGCCTTGGAACTAGCATTTTCTTCAGCAGCCTGAACTTCATCAGCGGTGCTGGCATGTTCTTCAGTTTGCTGAACAGATGCTTCAGCTTGAGGAATTTGTTGCTTTGAGGCAGTACCCTTGGTGAAGGTATCAGTCAGCCTCACAAATCTGACCTTGGCTCCTTGCCAATCAGCATAGTACGAGTCAAAGTTGTCGCTGAGGGCTTTGATCTTAGCCTGCATCTTGACAAGTTCCTCAGGCTTCATTTCGAGAACATTTTTCTTCAGCAGCTTCTCTTTGCGGTACTGGGATTTCTTGATCTCTCTGGCGCTATCATATTTCCACTTCTCCTCTTGGATGAAGTGAGTCAGCATGTGACTTTGGCCAGGTGTCAGCTCGAAATCAGGCATAGGAGTGTTGGGATCCTTGTGCCAGAGATCAATATAGTCTAGGATCGCCCTTGGATCCAAAAGCAGGGGCACAGGTGTGCCTTTGGCTTTAGCAGCCCTTTCTTGGCGGTCTCTGATGATTTCAGCGAGTTCTTCTTCATCAGCTTCATCATCATCAGATGGCATAGTGAAGACCACTTGCTTCTTTGGACTTGGGCGAGTGCCACGTCCAGCGGTAGCCTTTTTCTTCAGTAACGAGGGTCCAGCTGAGGAACTAGCTGAGACACCAGAGGCAATAGAGATGCCAGTTGTCCTTTGGCATGAGGCCAGATGCACAGGAGCTGAGGACTTTGTGGGAGCAGGAGCAGCATGAGGAATTTTCTTTGAAGATTTTGAAGATTTTGGCCGTGAGGGCGCAGCTGAGGAACTTGGCCGTGAGGGCATTGAAGGTGAAGCACTTGGCTTACCAGCAGGCTTCTTCATCATTGATTTCCTCGGCTTGGCAGAAGCCTCAGTGGCAGCAGCAGCAGCAGATTCTTCATTGAATTTCCTCACTGCTTCTTTTGCTTGCTTTTGCAGTTTATGCTGGTGCTTGGCCCATTGTTGAGGAAATTCCTCACCTCTTCTGATGCTAGAGGGATCAGCCACTTGGCCAGGTGCCAATGGAGGGCGTTGACATGGAGGGTTTACGGCGAATTTCTTCATGTACTTAGGAGTAACATATCTGTACTCCCTCCATTCTCTTGCCCATCTCCTTTCAATCCTCTGTATGCGCACCTTGCGCTGATTTCTATCTTCTTCAGGAGGTGTGCAGTACCCAGCATAAATGTCCTCAGGGATTTCAAATGCAGTCATGACCTCTGGTCTCTTTCCTCCTTTTTGCGGCCTTTTACCTTCAGCCATTTTCTTCAGATGAGGAATTTGAACAATGGAATTCTCTGAAGAAGTATGCAACTTTTCTTCGAGGAACGCTGCAAATGAGTTAAGTTGATGAGAACCTAAGGATTCAGCAGCGGACATGTGTACCTGTGAACAGAGTATAGTTGCGAGGAATTTGAAGAGGTCATATGCGTTCTCAGAGGGTTTTTTTTAGAAAGAACAAGTTTTGAGGATTTTGACCAGATTCGTCTTGAGGAATTTCACTAAGCTCCATATATATCTTAGGTTCCAGAGTTGTATAGATTGAGAATCCACACAATTGAGGAATCTTGAAGAAATTTAGACTTAGGGAAATGAATCAAGAACAGAGAATAAGTGAGGTGTTTTGTGTGTGAGGATTTGAAGAATAAAAACACCTATGAAGGTTTTGTAGAAAAACTTCGAATCAAAGAGGGCAGTAAAAATAGCTTTTAATTACCCTGAATGAAGAACACGACGAACTGTGAGTTGGAACAGAGAAGTTCGTCAATGCAGATCTTCCACGCCCTAACTTGGCGGAGGAAGACATCTACGGCGGCGGCGGAGGTGAAGATTTCCGCTGTCGGCGCGAGTACGTCGGCGATGAGGTCGAGGCAGTGAAGCTTTTCCTCACCGACGACGATGGAGTAGCGACGGCGCTAGGGTTTGGAGAGCTCGAGCAAGGTAAAGGAAGTGAGGATGGCAACGGAGGGGTATTTATAGCCGCAGTGAAAACTGCTAGTCCGAAGATTTAGGACTAACATGCCCCTGGCCGTTCTCCTTCACTTGACATGTGTCACCCACGTACTGTGTAGTGGAGATCGTGTAAGATCATGGGTGAGTAAAATAATCCATCGTGGGAAGTGGAACGGATTGCGCGGCAAAACCGAAGGTTTGGATAAGATTAGTTTTAACGTTCCATTCGCAATTTCTTCAGCTGACATGACATAGTGAAGAATTTGAACGAGTTTCAAATAGAGCGCACATGAAGAATTTGTGAACGGACTGGATTGAGTATAACATAGAGGGGAAGGGTTCGATCACATTCACTTAGCAAAAAAATTCCAACTTGAAGAAATAGCTATAAGTGAATGCGGTAGAGGACATAAACTCATATATATATATATATATATATATATATATATATATATATATATATATATATATATATATATATATATATATAGCAAATGAAGAAAAACGACGGCACAAGTGAAGACTTTGTAAAGTTTGAAGAATTTGAAAAACTGAAGAATTTCAAAAGTTGAGGAAAAACTCAAATTGAAGATTTTCAACTTTTCTGGTGGCGTGACCCACCGTGTAAGAATGATGATTTCAGACACCGCGTAGAATTGTCGTAGGGTTTTGAGAATCAAATTCTTCATTAATTTCTTCACACTTAGAGTGTTATTCTTCATTGATTGAAGAAAAATGTTTCTTCATGTGTTGCACATCTAAGTCATCAATTATGCATAGGTGTTAGGATGAGTGCATTTTCAAAGTACATTCGAAGATTCTAAGATATTTAGCTCACACCGCAACTTGCTAAATCTTTTCTCATCCAAGGGCTTAGTGAAGATATCGGCTAGCTGTTCTTCAGTCTTCACATGCTCAATAGAAATGTCGCCCTTCAACACATGATCACGAAGAAAATGATGACGAATCTGAATGTGCTTTGTCTTCGAGTGTTGAACTGGGTTGTGAGCAATCTTGATGGCACTCTCATTGTCACAGAGGAGAGGCACATTCTTCACGTTGACTCCATAGTCCTTGAGTGTTTGCTTCATCCATAGTAGTTGAGCACAGCAAGAACCAGCAGCAATGTACTCAGCTTCAGCAGTAGACAGTGATACGCAGTTCTGTTTCTTCGAGGACCAACAGACCAAGGATCGTCCGAGGAAATGACAAGTACCGGATGTTGACTTGCAATCCACACGGTCACCAGCATAGTCAGAATCAGAATATCCAATGAGGTCAAAGTCTGAGCCCTTGGGGTACCATCATCCTAGTGTTGGTGTGTGAGCTAGATATCGAAGAATATGCTTCACAGCCGTATGGTGTGATTCCTTCGGTGCAGCTTGAAATCGTGCACACATGCAAACACTAAGCATTATATCTGGCCTAGATGCACATAAGTACAATAAAGAGCCAATCATGGAGCGGTATACCTTGTGATCGAAGTCAGTACCATTTTCATCAGTGCATAGATGACCATTTGTGGGCATAGGAATTTTGAGACCTTTGCAATCTTGCATGCCGAATTTCTTCAGGACATCCTTGAGGTATTTCTCCTGAGATACGAATATCCCGTTGTGCTGTTGACGAATTTGTAGACCTAAGAAGATTTTCAATTCTCCCATCATAGACATTTGATATTCACGCCCGTGGGGCCTGCTTGAGGCCATAGAGGGCCTTGTTAAGTCTGAAGACTTTGTCAGGATGTTTTGGATCTTCAAAACCTGGTGGTTGAGCAACATATACTTCTTCCTCAATCTTACCATTGAGGAATGCACTTTTCACATCCATTTGGTATAAGATGATATCATGATGGTTAGCATAAGCAAGTAATATGCAAATAGCTTCAAGTCTAGCAACAGGTGCAAAAGTTTCATCGAAATCAATTCCTTCAACCTGTGTGTAGCCTTGAGCTACTAGTCGTGCCTTATTCCTCACCACAACACCATTTTCATCTTGCTTGTTGCGGTAGATCCACTTTGTACCAATGATCTTATGCTTGCGAGGATCGGGACGATTGACCAGTTCCCATACGTTGTTGAGCTTGAACTGATGTAATTCTTCTTGCATGGCCTGAATCCACTCAGGCTCCAGAAAATGCTTCATCTACCTTAGTGGGCTCTGTGATAGAGACAAAAGCAAAGTGCCCACAAAAGTTAGATAGATGTGAAGCTTTTGAGCGTGTGAGAGGACCTGGTGCTCTAATGTCATCGATGATCTTCTCCACTTGCACTTCTTTTGCAATGCGAGGGTGAGTTGGTTGCCGTTGAGGAATTTGATCAGCATTTTCTTCAGCATCAATTTCCTCAGCATTTTCTTCAGGTGCATCAGTTTGACGTTCTTCACGTTCTGGAACGAATTCTTCAGCAGATTCTTCAGTAGGAATGATATCTTCAGTAGCCTTGTGCTTGATCGATTCCTCAAGTGCTGGTTCATCTAACACAGAAGGTAGGTGCTCTCTTTGCGAGCCATTAGTTTCATCAAACCGCACATCTACAATTTCAACAATCTTGTGAAGAACATTGTTGAAGACTCTGTAGGTGTGCGAGTCCTTTCCGTAACCAAGCATGAAACCTTCATGTGCTTTCGGTGCAAATTTAGAGTTGTGATGAGGATCTCTAATCCAGCATTTAGCACCGAAGACTTTGAAATAACTCGCATTGGGTTTCTTGTCAGTGAGGAGTTCATAGGCAGTCTTCTTGAAGAATTTGTGAAGATATACTCTGTTGATGATATGGCACGCAGTATCAATTGCATCAACCCAGAAACGACGAGGGGTTTTGTACTCATCGAGCATAGTGCGAGCCATCTCAGCAAGAGTCCTGTTCTTGCGCTCCACGACGCCATTCTGTTGAGGAGTATAAGGAGCAGATAATTCATGAGTAATACCAAGTTCATCAAGATAGTCATTGAGACCCGAATTCTTGAACTCAGTGCCATTGTCACATCTGATGTGCTTGATCTTCACACCAAAGTTAGTTGAAGCCCTCGAGGAAAATCGTTTGAAGACTTCCTGCACTTCAGTTTTGTAAGAGACAAGGTGCACCCATGTGTAACGAGAGTAATCATCAACAATAACAAAACCATATTGAGATGCTTCATTAGAGAGAGAGGAATAATGGTTAGGACCGAAGAGATCCATGTGAAGCAATTCGAATGGACGAGTAGTGGTCATGATAGTCTTTGCTGGATGCTTGGCCTTGGTCATCTTTCCAGCTTCAGGCACCGCATAAGTGATCCTTGAGGAATTTGACATTCTCAATGCCAATGACATGCTTCTTCTTCGCAAGCGTGTGCAGATTCCTCATGCCTGCATGACCAAGTCGTCGATGCCATAGCCATCCTTCTGAAGTTTTTGCAAGTAGGCACACGATAGGTTGTGAATCTGCAGAGAAATCAACAATATACAAGTCTCCTCTCCTAAAGCCTTCGAAGACTTTGGATTTGTCAGATTCCATAATCACAACACAACGATACTTGCCGAAGACAACAACCATATCAAGATCACAAAGCATTGAGACAGACATAAGATTGTATCCTAAGGACTCAACAAGCATGACTTTGTCCATGTGTCAATCCTTTGTGATAGCAACCTTACCTAGACCCAATACCTGACTTTTGCTTTTATCAGCGAAGATGATATGCTTCATGTGTGATGCTGATAAGGGAGCATCCATCAACAGATTCTTGTCACCGGTCATGTGATTTGTACATCCACTATCAAGTACCCATTCAGTGGCTTTGGGTTGATCATCCTGCAGATGAATTAGTGCAACTTACGAACCTCATATACTTCAGTAGTGAAGAATATGACATCACAATTCATCAGATCAATTTCATCAAGCAGTAGAACCGATAAAACAAAGGGAGGACGTGTGAAATGAAAGTTCATTTCATCATGGTTAGCCTGCGTCCTTTGAGGCATTTTTGTTAGGTCCCCAGCAAATTCTTCAGACGTTACAGCACGTCTGTAGACCTGACCCTGCAGAAGAGATTAGTTCTTTTTCTTCACCACCCACATCTGAAGGGGTGGCAAAGTGTTCATCACTCTGCGAGCTCCATATGAGAATGGTGGCAAAGCAGCCAAACATTTCGTTTCACATAAGAGGGGTTAGGGTAAGCATATGAATAAGCAGAGAAATTCTTCGAGGACTTATGAACATAATAATTTGAATAATAATGCTCATATTCATAGCCCTTGGCTCTTCCCTGCGAAACAGAGTTGTTAGCACGATGATGTTCATATGAGGACTTTGATCCATGTGAGGAATTTGATCCTCTTGAGGAATTTGGTCTGTATGAGGACTTGGATCCATATGAAGAATTTGGTCCATGTGAAGAATTAGATCCGGGGTTCCTTTTCTTCACAGGTGGTGTCATGAGGACATTCACCTGAAGACTTTCATGGCAGCTTTTGGGAACCAAGATTTTCTTCATAGGGGAACCGTTCCTGCAGTTAGTGCCAACATATCTAGCAACTACTTCACCATTCTGATTTTTGAACAATTTATAGTTGGAGTCAAATGACTCATCAGAAGAATGAGAAGATTCACATGTATAGCCAGATAAATCAGATGGATCAACTGGAGGTCCCTTTGCAGCAACCCATGAGGTTTTGGGGTACTGCTCAGGCTTCCAATAAGTACCATCCGCATTAAGTTTCCTCTCAAAGGCAATACCCTCTTTCCTAGGGTTCCTGTTGAGGATCTGCTTTTTAAGCACATCACAAAGAGCCTGATGCCCTTTGAGGCTTTTGTACATGCCTGTCATGTACAATTCCTTCAGCCCTGCATCGTCAGTGATACTTGCAATGTCCTCAGATGAGGAATTAGTGATAGCAGAGACAGGTGAAGAATTTGTAACATTTGAAGCATTTGAACATTCAGGTGAAGAATTAGCAGATTCTCGTTCAATGCATTTTAAACATGGAGGAATAAATTCTTCCTGAGCAGCGCTGATTTGTTGAGCAAGTAATGAATCGCGCTCCTTCTGAAGATCTTCATAACTCACTCTTAGCTTCTCAAGATCTTGCTTGTTTTGAAGATATTCATAAGAAAGCTTCTCATGATCAGATAAGAGAGTGTTATGATGATTTTGAAGGTTGTCAAGCTTAGTCTGAAGTCTCTGAAGATTTTCAGTCAAGGCCTGTGACTGATCCATTTCTTCACCCAACATATCATTGCTCTTACTAAGCATATCATTAGCATTTTTCAAAGCTCTTTGTTGTTTAGCAGCAAGGGAAGCAAGTTTGACATAACTGGGTCCAAATTCATCACCAGATTCTTCATCACTAGACTCAGATAGGTAGCATTCAGTTACCTCAGCACTTTTTTCCATAAGGCATGAAGTAGAGGATGATGATTCTGGTTCGAATGTCATCGATTTGAGCGATTCCTTGAAATCCTCAAACCAAGGATCATGACGGGTTCGATGGCCTTCA
This sequence comes from Aegilops umbellulata, assembly GCA_032464435.1. Classification (NCBI taxonomy): domain Eukaryota; kingdom Viridiplantae; phylum Streptophyta; class Magnoliopsida; order Poales; family Poaceae; genus Aegilops; species Aegilops umbellulata. Next base: position 83,804,445 of record CP136055.1, on the reverse strand, counting down.
TAGACATCAGAGAGACGGTCCCAGACAAGCTTTGCCTGATCGAGATGCATGATGTTTCTGAACTGGTTTTGAGACAGACTGGAGCAGATGACGGCCTTCGCTGTGAGGTTGAGTTGAGTGTACTTGCGAATGTCATCAGCTTCCGCCATCTTGCACAGATCGGTCAGACCAATCTCAGTGACGGTCCATAGCTCGCTGTCCATCACCATGAGACGCTTCTTCATCATAGCCTTCCATTTGGGATACTCGTGACCGTCAAAGATGGGACACGGTACTTTCTTCATATCTGCGGTCGACATAACTAAAACTCCAGGCGGTTAAACCAAAATCATAGAACAAGGGAGTACCTTGCTCTGATACCAATTGAAAGTGCGTTATATCGACTAGAGGGGGGGTGAATAGGCGATTTTTATGAAATTCTTCACTGAGGAATTTGCTTGTGAGGAAATTCCTTAGCGAAGAAATACTAGCAGCGGAATAAGTACTCAGAAGTAAACATAACAGATTACATGCATGGTCATCATGATGAAATGAAGACAAACACAGAGTACAGAAAGCGTAGGCACAGGATAACTCTAGATGAAGACCAACAGACTGAAGAAATTGAACTGAGGAATTTGTGAAAGTCTTCAGTCAAAGTCTTCAAACACAGATATGAACAAACAGACAACACAGTAATGAGGAAATGAGGGTGTTGAGGAAATGGAACCAGTAAGCTTGGTGAAGACAATGATTTGGTAGACCAGTTCCAACTGCTGTCTCAGTTGTACGTCTGGTTGGAGCGGCTGAGTATTTAAACTCGAGGACACACAGTCCCGGACACCCAGTCCTGAGCACGCAGCTCGGGACACCAAGTCCTCACCGTATTCTCCTTGAACTAAGGACACACAGTCCTCGTCCAATCACTCGTGGTAAGTCTTCAGGTGACTTCCAAACCTTCATAGACTTGGTCACTCGGCGATCCACAATTCCTCTTGGATGCTCTAGACCTTGATGCCTAACCGTCTGGAAGAAGCACAGTCTTCAAAGGTAACAAGCGTCGGATCCACGCAGGATCAATTCTTCAGTGATGCTCAATCACTTTGGGTTTGTAGGTGTTCTGGGTTTGGGTTTGGATTTTCCTCACTTGATGATTTTCGCTCAAAGTCCTCGGCGGATGGGTTCCTCTCAAATGACAAGTGTCAAGTTCATGCGGAGCTGCCAACCAGCTAGTGGTTGAAGGGGGCGGCTATTTATAGCCTAGGGAGCAGCCCGACATGATAAGACATAAATGCCCTTCAATGATATGACCGTTAGTTGGACAAGATATTTTAGGACAGCTGGCGCGTGGCGCAGCAACGGTCGGAAATTTGGAGTACAAATTCCTCAGGGCTATCATGTTCCTCACTGTGTAGGCAATTCGCACTGGCGAATTCCTAACTCCTCAGTCAGAGCAAAGTCCTCAGTGACCAGAAGAACTGTGTCTCTGTCACTAAAGAAATTGACTGAACTATATGAGATTTCCAATGGCTTCACTCGAAGGGATTGGTAGGTGTAGGATTTGAGTTGAGCATCACATGGAAATTTTCTCCTTAGTATTTCCTCGACCCCCTTTAACAGTACGGTGTTTCCTATGACTCAAGAAAGAGAAAAATGAAACTACGAAAACAAAAGTCTTCACGCTTCACGTTCCTCGAACGAATACCATGTCTTCAAGGTCACACCAATTTCTTCACATTCAAAGTCTTCAGAAAGTCTTCAGAAAGTCTTCAGAATATCAAAGTCTTCAGTCGAAGAACTTCATTTTTAGGGGTCGACTTTTACTGTAAGTTTCAAACTCCTCATAGACTTATAGACCTGTGTACCCTCATAAACACATCAGATGCTTAACCTATAAGTCTTCAATACACCAAAATCACTAAGGGGCACTAGATGCACTTACAAGGGGGAAGCCATAGCAAAAAAAAATTCTGTTGGTCATGGTAGCTAAATTCACTACGTGGATACATGCCAAACCAGTTAAAACGGCCGAGGCCGGACCAGTGGTAGACTTCATATCCGGTGTCGTACACCATTATGGTGTCCCACACAACATCATCACCAATAATGGCTCAAACTTCATAGCCGACGAACTAAAAACCTGGTGTGCTAATCTGGGCATTAGGCTTGATTATGCCTCCCTCTATCCCCCTCAAACAAACGGTCAAGTCGAACGGGCTAATGGCCTCATAATGAGCGACATTAAACCAAGACTAGTGCGGTCCTTAAAGGTGTCAGATATAAACTGGGTTGAGGTGCTCGACTTGGTACTCTGGGGGCTGCGGACCACGGCCAATCGCACGACCGGATACACACTGTTCTTCATGGTGTACGGCGCAGAGGCTGTCTTGCCCTGCGATATTATTCATGACTCACCTCGAGTACGCATGTCCGAGGAGAAAGAGGCCGAGCTCGATCGGCAAGATGACTTAGACGGCCTGGAGGAGGAGCGCGATGTCCGAAAATCTCGTTCAACATTCTACCAATAACAAGTTGGAAGATACCAAAGCAGAGAAGTGCGGGCCATGACTTACAATGTCAGTGAACTGGTTCTAAGCCTACCAGAGAAGAAAAAGGACAAGCTCAAGCCCAAATGGGAGGGTCCCTTCATTATAGATGAAGTTCTCACTGGAGGAGCCTATCGCCTTCGTAATGCATCGGACAATCACTTAGAGCCAAACCCATGGAACGCGGCCAGACTCCGAAGATTCTACGCCTAAGTCCGTACTCACTGTTCGTTTCCTTTTTCTATTTTTTCTCTTTCTTCTTTTCGTTTTTATACGATTTCTAGCCCTTGTTAGGATAAACCGCACACTTAAGGGGCATACATCCTTAAATGTACATACCCCCCAATACCGGTGGCCTCTTGTCACATAAGCTTATTATTATTTTCCGAGCATCAAGCTCACCGTATATATGTGTTGTCTTCTCATACATGTATTTTCGGCGCCATTATATGCACCTTTATGACTTAAGTGTTTGCCAAGCAGGGTTGCCTGGCTCCTGTGCTTATGCCCTATGTTCCCGATTGTTCGGCTAGGGCATAAAGGGAGCACCTCTGCGATTGTTAAAGCCGGGTCATCCGGATGTGTACCTCAGACGGGTGAAGCCGAAAGCTAGCGTTCTTAAGGCAATAATAGGTCAACTGACATAAGATGGACCGCCCTTGTTGCGATATGAGCCCCCAACATACAACGTGTATTGTGATTTTTAGCATCACAGCTAAGGCATGCACTATGCATGCTGGCCTAGGGAGAGGAACCCTTAACGGAACTATTCTCTCTGGAAGATGTTTCTTATGATCAAATGTAATATAACATAACTCCCCGAATACAACTTGTCTGTTCAAGCAAATATGACTCGACTGCCTGGTTTCCGAACATACTTCGGTGCTTCCCACCAGTACAATATTCGGAAACACTCCAACCTTTGGATTTCGGAGGTTAAAGCAGAAGGTCTGCCATGACAACTGTTTTATAATTTGGCTGGAGATACGTTTGTCGATAAAAGTACATTAATACTTGGACTTGAAAACTTCCTCCTCCTCTAGACCATTTAATAAGTTGTCTAGCTTACAATCCTGTTGCGAAAACTTGGCGGCTATGTTTACTCGGTCATACACCAAGCTAACAGGAATTTCTTGTCCATCTGATCCTCGAGGCCCGACCCGGGACATATGATTTCGATTAAGGCCGGTGTACCGTGTTTTCACCATGGCCCAGGCCTCTCGTGCCCCTTCTCGGCATACTGATATCTTCCACAGCCCAAAGCGGCACCGAGCTCCCTTGAATAAATTCACGAGTTCTTCCACACTTCCTGGAGGAGAATCGGCCTACCATATAGCCTTAGCAATGTTCCTCATTACCTTCTGGGCTCGCTCATGCACTCTTGACACCTCTTGTAGCAGGTCACCTTGGTGTCTGCACACCTCTCCTTCGGGCCACCCAGTCAGCACACCTACAGAAACAAACTTGTTACCCATCCCATTAGAAGATTGTATGGAAGTACGGTTAAAAAGCATACTGAATATGCCGCCCTTCAGCCTTCTGTTCTATTTCAAGGCATCAGCCAGTTGGGCTCGTATATCCTTCAGCTCCTCGGACTGCTTAATGTTGGCATCTTGTAGCTTATTTTTCTCATCCCTGGTCCGCGTTAGTATACGCTGACCAGCGGCTTCTTGCCTTTCAGCATGTTGTTTATGTGCCTGCACGGTCTCCAGTCTCTCTTCCAGCTGATTCGGCGAGGCTGCATCATTAAACCATCAGTGTTCATTTAAAAAAAGCTTTGCTGGCTCATGATTATATTTTCTGGACAGTAGCGGACATTACCAGTCGGTGCCTCCTTGGACGTTGCCAGTTCGGCGGTAACAGCAGTTAGTTGGGTCCGACATTTTTCCATCTCCTGAGAGAGCATGTTGTTCTTCTCTGTGAGTACATGAGTATGCAATGATCCTTAAATCAGTTCCGTCAACTGCTTTAAGTCTCAGGGGCTACTGACACATGATCTTACCCACATGTCCTTGGAAAGCTGTTAAGTGGCTCCAACGAGCCCATCCCGAGCAGCTCAGATATATGCATCCGCTGAGCTGAAAGCATTAAAAGCCTCTCCGGTGAAGGTTGGGTCACGCATAGCCGCTCTCCGGCGTCGATGGTTCATTGCACTCTCCACTTCGGAATTGGTAACGGATACATTATTCGAATCCTTTGGGAGAGGACAATCTGGCATTTCACCTGTGTCATCCCTAGCCCTTGGGGCAGGATCCGAGGTCGGATTGGGTAATGCATGACCGGCAAGGTCCTCGGACACAGTCTGGCGTATGCTTTTCCTACAAATGGGGTGCAGTAGGAAACGTCAAAATTCGATACCTCTGTCAAGGGCATATTAAAAACCATACCTTCTGGATGAAGGTGGGGGCTTGGCAATATCGCCGTCCGCCTTTCTTTTTTATGACCCACCATGTGTAGGTGTTGCCTTCTTAAGGGACCCTTCTGATGCGGCATGGTGAGACGAGCGCCGTCCCTTTGAAGCACGAGACAGTGTGGTAGGTGAGGCACAATGTGAAAACACTTTTGGTGGAGACGTTTCCTGGGTACTTACATGGGCGGAGGGGAGAAGGCCGGGGTAATCGGCTATAATGGCCACTTCTATGCCATCGTAACTCGCCTGATAGAAGACTCCCTCTTTGAGCTCTACGAATATATCTGGATCCTCTTCAAATCCGGGATCCAGGTCCCGAATATGGTCCTCCGGCAGCGGGGCAGGACTATATGTCGGATCTCGGGTTCCGGCAAAACCCTTAAGGTTCAAACTCTGGGGTGCACGCGAAGTTCTTTCCCTCCTACCGATCTACGCCCTAGCTCGCTAAGATCTCGTGGACGAACTCGATGAACTCGCAACACAGAAAGACACGAGATTTATACTGGTTCAAGCCACCGTTGTGGTGTAATACCCTACTCCAGTGTGGTGGTGGTGGACTGCCTCTTGGGCTGATGATGAACAATACAAGGGGAAGAGCAGCCTCCTGAGGTTGACGTGTTCTTGTGCTCGACAAACTTGTGTGGGCGAGATGCCTCTGAATGAGTTAGTCCCCCACGGTGGTGGCTAGCTCAAATTATATAGGCCCTGGTCCTCTCCCCAAATGTTGAGCGGGAAGGGAGCCAACAACGGCGGGCCATTTTGAAAGGGGACAGCTAGTACAAGCTATCCTGACAAAAGTGGTCTTCGCCTGCAAAAGGCTTTGGTGGTGACGCCATCTTGGGCTCCATGGTGACCTCCGTCCTGCGGTCCAGCTGGTCTTCGGTCTCATTGCACCAATGTGGAAACCTTTGCTTGATGCCTCGGTACTCTGCGCATGCGCCTGCCTCCTTAGCACCAAAGAGGAAACAAGGACACTACGTGCGCTGGCGCCCGCCTGGTGTTGATCGTCATAGCTCACGTCATGAGAGCCTCATGAGGTTGGCCCCGCCTTGATATCTTTGCTCCTCGCGAGCCTACCGAGTGTGGCCGCTCCTGAGGTGGTCTTGCGCCGTCCGCCCCGCGAGGCTTCCCCTCGCGAGGGTCTTGAACGCCTTGTCGATGAAGATGGGTCGTACGGCCTGCTAGCATAGCCACGCCGTGGGCCGCAGGCAGGCAAGTCTGGGGACCCCAGTTCCCAGAACGCCGACAGTAGCCCCCGGGTCGAAGGCGCGCTCGGGCTTGGCTTTGAGGCGAATCCAATGGTAAAGTACGGAGCACCATGGGCCCCAAAAGCCTACGGCCTCGGTTGACGCGTGGCGGTTGATTGGACGTGGGCGTCTCCGCTTTCCCACACTGCCTCGGCAACTGCTCGACTTGACAAGTCCCTGCGACATGCAAGGAAAATCATCATTACCTGTGATCATGGGGGGCGCTAGTTGGCCTTCACTCACTATAAATGGGGAGGGGGGCAGAGCCCCTGTCGCCCATCTCTTCCCTGCTCGCTTGTTTCTTCCTACTTGCTCCATTACAAGCCACACTGGCCCCGCCGAAGAGGTTCTCCGCTGCGGAGAAGGGCAAGGCCCCTCGGGAGGAACCCGGCTCCCCGGCGCCCAAGCAAGGACGTGGTCGTCCCCACAAGCATGCCGCGACCCCCGCCGCGGCCCCCGGCCCTCGGGGTGGCGCCGTAGTGCGTGGCAGGGGTCGCTCTGGTCGCTGCAGTACTGTCAATGAGAGGAGACGCGCCTCGTCTAGCTATGGTGGCTCCGACCGCGGTTCCATGTTTCAGAGGTGCTGCCGGAGTTTGTTGTCTGGTCGGTGGATCCGGCCGGCAGCTGGCTCCAGCTCCCCTGCTTCTTTGCCGACGAACTACCGGCCTCCGGTTCAGGCGGGCTCTGGCCGCCGGCAGACGGTTGCTGCAGCCAGGCTTTTTGGGTCACGTTCGAGGTCTTCGTCGCGGGCAACATAGCACTGGCCCGCCTGGGCAGGAAGTGCACCCTCCACTTCAAGTTTGATGGCGATGCGGCCCTATATATGAGGGTGTTCGGGGAAGGTGGTCGCCGCGCCGGATGTTGCCCCGAGGTGAACGACGACGAGGAGGTGCTCGTCCTTGGCGATGGACGGGGCGAGGAGGAGGTCGAACCCGTCAGCCGCGCCTCGTCTAGCTATGGTGGCTCCTCCCTTGGCGACAGTTCCAGTAGCGGCGGCCTTAACCAGCCGCCACGCCCGCTTCGAAGGTGGTAGCGGGTCATCTCGTCGCCGCGCATCGATGAAGCGCGAGGAGGGATCCGACTAGTCATGGGACGTCGCCTAGGCCCTGCCCCATTCGGCTGCTGCAAGGGCGAACGCCGATTTTGTCTTGTTCCTCTTTTCCTTCCTGCATTGAAATGAAACCAGCATGGGCCCGGAGGGGCGTGTATCGAACTTATAACTTATAAACAACTAAGCTACACTTGCTGTTTCAATGTTGTGTTGCTATTTTGCGCAAAGATAACTTAGCCTGGTGCATTCGAGGCGCCCTCCTCCTCACGAGGCATTTGTTTCCTTGTGTCCATCTTGACCCTGTGGTCCATGATTGCTCAGGAACTGCAAGAAATTCATTAGGGGGTTTTCCAGGAGTCTTGTCGTTCACCCAAGCCTTGTCCCAGCGCTTTGTATCGTGATACCCAGGGGGCACGGATTAGGAGAGATGCACCGGCTTTTGGGCTCGAACGAGGGTAGCTCGCGAGAAGGCAGAGGGAAGGAAAAATGCTCAAGAGAAGGCAGAGAGAAAAAAACGCTCGTGAGGGCACCTACCTAGCCCCCATCTCGAGGTATGTGAGAGAGAGAATGCAAGCAAACCAGAGCCGGAAAATGCGGCAAGAGACGAGGGAATCGAATCAGCAAGGAACGCCAGAAGCAAACTTCGATTAAGGGAAAGTGAGCCAACTACGGAAAGCAAACGAAATGCCGCGTACGGCACCTAATCTAGTCTTCAAGTCTTCTCACCAACGCGGAGCTAAGTGCTGCCACTAGGCGTGGGAGGGAGCCCCAGGGCCTGAGGCTGGCGCTCTTGAGACTCCGGGGCATGTACAGCCCCACTCATTATTATGTGAGAGTGTCACGGGCGGCGATTCTTCATAGGCACCGGGCCTTCTGCACAGGCTCTGGGCCTTTCTTTACAGGCTCTGGGCCTTGCTTCATTGGTAGAACTTCCAGAGGTGCTGGATGTTCTAGGCATTCTGGATGGGTATCCCGTTCTACGTCTCCAGGCGCGCGGCGCTAGGCCTGGAGACATGGACGACCCTGAACGGGCCCTCCAACATGGGCGAAAGCTTGTGCAGCCCTTCCCTAGAGAGGACCCGCCTCAAGACGAAATCGCCCGCCTCGAGCGTCCTGGAGCGGATGTTGCGGCAGTGGTATCGCCGTAACGCTTGCTGGTACCTTGCCGCCCTAAGCGCAGCTTCGCATCGACGTTCCTCCCCCAGCACGAGGTCCATACCTCGCATGGCGTCCTGCTGCTTTTCATAGAACGCCAGGACATGTGCGGAGCGATGCTTGACCTCGTGAGGAAGGACAGCTTCAGCTCCGTAGACAAGGAAGAATGGGGTCTCACCCGTTGGCTTGGTGGTGGTGGTGCAGATGGACCAAAGCACGGACTGGAGCTCGTCGTGCCAGCCCCTGCCACAGGCCTCGAGCTTCTTCTTGAAGGTCCAGGTCTTGAGGCCCCTCAGGACCTCCGCGTTAGCGCGTCCGGCCTGACCATTGCTCCTGAGGTGTGCCACTGAAGCGTAGCAAATCTGCGTTCCAAGGTTAGCACAGTAGGTTTTGAAGAGGTTACTAGTGAACTGCGAGTCATTATCTATGATGATACAGTTGGGGACGCCGAAGCGGCTCACGAGGCTCTTGATGAACCTGACAGTAGAGCCGGCTGGTATGGTGCAGACAGCCTCCACTTCCGCCTACTTGGTGAACTTGTCGATGGCGACGTAGAGGTAGAGGTAGCCCCCAGGCGCTCGAGGGAACGGGCCCAAGATGTCCAGGCCCCAGACCGCAAACGGCCATGTGAGCGGAATGGTCTGGAGAGCCTGAGCCAGCTGATGAATCTCCTTGGCATGGAACTGGCAGGCTTCGTAGGACTTCACCAGCTCAGCTACGTCATTGAGCGCAGTGGGCAGTAGAACCCACTATGGAATACTTTACCGACGAGGGTCCGTGATGACGAATGGTGCCCGCAGTCCCCACCGTGTATGTCAGTTAGCAGCTCCTTCCCCTGGTCCCTGGAAATGCAGCGCAGAGAAACATCGTTTGGCCGCTTCCTGTACAACTCGCCGTCCTGGATGCAGTACGCCGTGGCTTGCCGAACTATACGCTCTGCATCCTCCTCCTTCTCTGGCAGTGCCCCTTGCATCAGATATTCCATGAATTCCTAGGACCAACATCCCTCCTGGGGCTCGAGTGCCAGGAGCAAGCAAGCTCCTGAGGTCGGGCCACAGGCTGGGGCTCCTGTGGCAGGAGGGTGTGGGAGCTCCTCCTGAGGCTAAGCCATGCTTGAAAGTGGTGGTGTCGCTGATGGCTTGAAGAGTTGTTTCATCAAAGACGCCGGGCTCTTGCGGCTGCTGCTTGAATGCTCTCTTGGCGATGTCGTTGGCCTCCTTGTTCGTGCCCCGGGGCACGTGCTGCAGCTCCAGGCCCAAGAACTGCTTCTCCATCTTGCGCACCTCAGCGAGGTATGCCTCCATATGCTCGTCCTTCAGCTTGTATACCTTGTTGGAGAAGTTGACGTGGAGCTGCGAGTCGCCTTTAACGGTAAGGTGCTTGACCCCCAAAGCTGTCGCGGCCTTCAGACCAGCTATGAGGCCTTCGTATTCTGCGATGTTGTTGGAGACCTTCTCGCCATGCTGAAAGCAGAGCTGCACAGCGTAGTAGAGCTTATCCTGAATGGGCGAGATGAGCACTGCTCAAGCCCCTGCGCCTTGGTGCGCGAAGGCGCCATCGAAGTACATGACCCAACCGTCTGGTGCCTCACTTCCTGGCGAGGTGGACCAGTCTTCGCCTACTTCAAGCGCCGGGACGTCTGTCCATTCCACCACAAAAGTAGCGAGTGCAGCTCCCTTGATGACCCTGGTAGTGTTGAACTCTAACTGGAATGCTTGCAGCTCGATATTCCACTCAGCGACCCTTCCAGCAGAATTGGGGCTCCTGAGCACCCTCTCCAACGGGTAGGCAGAGACAACCTTGATGGGGTGCCCCTGGAAGTAGTGCCGCAACTTGCGCGAGGCCACCAAGAGTGCGAGTAGGAGCTTCTGAGGAATGGGATATCGCACCTTCGCATCTCGCAACACGGTGCTGACGAAATACACCGGGTGTTCGACGAGGGCTGGCGCGCTGTCTGGGCTCGCGCCTTGCAGAAGTTGGAACGTCTCTTGAGGTGACGGGACTCCTGATGCCTGATGGTTTGTGGGAGTTTTGACGGTGTCGTCCTGCTGAGCTTGGTCTTCTGTCGGCGCTGCCACGGCTCCTGTGGCGACTCCCTGATCTTGCATTGCTTCAGCTGTAGCTCGGCGCGGCGTGCCCTTGGCTTGGTGCTCCTCCCGAACCGCCACGAGTGCTGTGCTGGCGGAGTACGGGGTAGCGGCGAGGTAGAGTCGGTACTAGGAAAAGGGCTAAAGATCAAATTGACACTAATGGCGCACCAGAGAAGTGGTGCACCACTATTATATACTAATGGAGCACCATGTGGAGATGCGCCATTAGTGTGGAAGACACTAATGGCGCACCAGGCACAAGGTGCGCCACTAGTAACAAAATGTTTTTTTTCATTTTTTCAAACATACTAATGGCGCATCCAGGCAAAGTGCGCCATTAGTAGTTAGAACTACTAATGGCGCACCAGCCACATAGTGCACCACTACTGTATTTTTTTCTTTTTTTGCAAAACTACTAATGGCGCACCATTGCATAGTGCGCCATTACTAGTTCAAACTAGTAATGGCGCACTGCGCCACGGTGCGCCATTAGTATAAAAATTATTATTTTTTACTTTTTTGCAAAACTACTAATGGCGCATGTCTATGTGGTGCGCCATTAGTGTGTTGGGTTACTAATGGCGCATGGCTGTGTGGTGCGCCATTAGTAACCTGGGACCAGCTATATATTTTTGGACAGCCACACCTACACACTCACTTTCCCCACTTCATTCCCCCCACCTCCTTCTCTAAGCTTGTCGGCTGCCTCCTCCTCCTCACCTCATTTGCACCATAGATTCATCAAAATTAAGTGGTGAAATTACCTTTTTTTTGATAGGTAAGTAAGGGGAAAGCTATCTGCATGTTGTAGATCTACTTTTTTTCTCCCTAGCTCGCTCCAACAACGTGCACATGCACTTTTTGTGGCCTAGCTAGATCTATGTATGTTTGTGGTGTAGCATATGTTTGTGGCGTTGCATATATGTTTGTGTTTGCAGGTACCGGTATTTGAAATGCGATAGTTGCCAATATTTTGCCGGAATGTTGATTCATTTCCGTTTCGGCAAAAATTTTGGCACTATGCATTCTTTTTTGTCCTATTTTTAGGGAAAGTCATGCCAAATTTTTTCTTGGTTCTAAAATATCGTTTTGCTCTAACCCGCAGGCGACCATGGTCCGCACGATGACCGAAGGCATCATGAATAGGTTTTTGAGCTCCGCAAAGGCCGAGATGCTTCAAAAGAACGAGACGGAGATAAGATGTCCGTGTCGAAGATGCAAGCTGAAGAGCCTTATTGCGGTCCCGGATTTCGGGCAGGTGCGGGACCACCTGCTCTTGCGTGGTTTCATGGATGGCTATCGGTGGCAAGGTGATGAAGATGACTATGAAGTCGTCCATGGGGGCCGGGCAAGAAATGAGGAAGGGCAGCAAGACAACCACCGCGGCTCGGGCGGGCGAGAAGACGAAGAATCTTCAGGACATGATCACGACGGTGATGCTGTACACGGTCATCATGTAGAAGATGCCGGACATGATGATGAGGAAGATGCCGGAGCAGATTAAGGGCATGATCATGAAGATGAAGATGCCGGAGGAGCAGACGACGATGGACCATCGATGGGCTGGGTGCAGGACCCTCATATTCAACAGCTACTTCTCAAGCAGACGGATAACGCAAGAGCTGCCGCCCAAGAGAAAGTCAAGCTGGATCAACTAGAGATAGACGCGGTTACTCCATTGTATGAAGGATGCAGACCCGAGGATACCCGCCTGAAAGTAACACTCATGGCTTTGGAGATGAAGGTAAAACACAAAATGACTGACGCATGCTTCGATGAGAACATGTCATTCTGGCACAAACGTCTTCCCAAGGGGAACAAGTGCCCGACCAGTTTCGAGGAGGCGAAGAAAGTCGTGTGTCCTCTGGATTTACCGCACGTGAAATACCATGTGTGCATGAACAATTGCATCATTTATCGGGGCGAGCACGCGGAGTCTACCATATGTCCGGTGTGCGGCGTCACTCGATACAAGAAGAGGAAGAAAGCTCCTCGAAAAGTGGTGTGGTACTTTCCGATCACTCCTCGTCTGCAGCGGTATTTTGCGGACCCTAAGGTAGCAAAGCTCCTATGTTGGCATTCGCATAGGGAGGAGAAGAAGCGAAAAGATGACGCAAATGATCCGGAGATAAATAAAAAAGACAAGATGCTGAGTCACCCTAAGAATGGGAGCCAGTGGCAAGCGTTGAACTTCTAACACCCAGAATTTGGGAAGGATCCAAGGAACATCGTGCTGGGCGCGAGCATCGATGGAGTCAATCCGTTTGGCAGCCAGAGAAGCACACATAGCACCTGGCCTGTGTTTGTGTGGATGTACAACATTCCCCCCTGGTTGTGCATGAAGAGGAAGTACATTCACATGAGTATGCTAATTGAAGGGCTGAAACAACCAGGGAACGACATCAATCTGTATCTGGTGTTGCTGAAAGAGGAGCTAGACACGGTGTGGAAAACGCCAGCCAATACGTGGGATGCCGCAGAGAAAGAATATTTCCCTATGAGAGTCGCACTGCTCACGACGGTGCACAACTATCTCGGTTACGGATATCTCGCGGGGCAGGTGGTCCACGGATTTTCTGGATGCGTCAGGTGCATGGATGACACAATGTATCGCCAGCTAGATAGAGATCCCGGGTCTTCGAAAACCGTGTTCATGGGACATCGAAGGTGGCTTCGCGACGATGACCCGTGGAGGAAACGCAAGGACCTGTTCGATGGTGAAACCGAACTCCGAAGATGCCCGCGTATGAGGAGCGGCGAGGAAATAGACGGGCTGTTGAAAAATTGGAAAGATTGCCCACTGCCAGGAAAGAAGCGAAAGGCGCCAGAGCCGCTGTTGAAGGTATGGAAAACGAGGTCTGTTTTCTGGGACTTGCCGTACTAGAAGATCCACCGTGTGCCTCACAGCCTTGATGTCATGCATATCATGAAGAACGTGTGTGAGAGTGTTCTTGGTACCCTGCTCAACATGCCAGAGAGGACCAAAGATGGGCCGAAAGCAAGGGCAGACTTGAAATCAATGGTCATCAGGCAGAAACTTCACGCTAATGATGATGATGATGATGATGATGATGATGATGATGATGATGATGATGATGATGATGATGATGATGATGATGATGATGAGGCGAAGCAGGACACAGAAAGTCGTCGCAAAGGCAAAAAGGCAAAGAAGACTGGAAATGACTACCCTCCAGCGTGCTTCACTCTAAGTCAGGAGGAGATCGAGCAGTTTTTCACCTGCCTCATAGGAGTAAAACTTCCTTACGATTACGCGGGGAAGATAAGCGGATACCTAGACCCAGCGAAGCAGAAGTTCAGTGGGATGAAGTCTCACGACTGTCACGTGCTGATGACGCAGATACTTCTAGTTGGAATCTGTGGGATCATGGACGGGCACGTCCGTGAAACGCTATTTGGCCTATGCAACTTTTTCGACGTCATCTCTCGGAAGTCTGTTGGCGTGAGGCAACTCAGAAGGCTACAGGAAGAGATCGTGGTGATACTATGCGAGCTTGAGATGTACTTCTCACCTGCATTCTGCGACGTTATGGTGCATCTGCTGGTCCATATCATGGAGGATATCATCCAACTCAGGCCGACGTTCCTGCACAACATGATGTCGTTCGAAAGGATGAATGGTGTCATCAAAGGATACGTTCCCAACATGTCACGTCCAGAGGGAAGTATAGCCAGGGGCTTTCTGACCGAAGAGTGCATCTCCTACTGCACGAATTATGTAGGCATCGAGAACCCCGTTGGTCTGCCCGTCAACAGGCACCTTGGCAGGCTCACTGGAAGGGGTCACCGTGAGGGTCGCCACGAAATGCATGTCGACTTCGAGGGTTGACTCGCCGACTTTGAAAGAGCAAACCTAGTCGCGCTACAACACATAGATGTGGTCGATCCTTGGGTGGTAGAGCACAAAACCTTTATTGAGAAGACATACAATGACCGAGGCCAACAGAGGACGGACGGAGATATAATCAAAGAGCACAACTCATGTTTCACGCGTTGGTTCAAGCAGAAGCTTCAGTCGTACCCTTTACATGAGGATTCTTCCGCAGAAGAACAACTCATATTCGCCTTGTCACAGGGCGCCGAGCACAACCTGATGACCTATGAGGCGTACGATATCAACGGCTACACATTCTACACCGAGGACAAGGACATGAAGAGCGATGGTTATCAGAACTCCGGGGTAACGATGGAATCCTACACCGGTAACGACAAGGACAGATACTACGGAAGGATCGAGGAGATCTAGGAGCTGAGCTATGCTGGAGAGAAGGTCCCGGTGTTCCGTGTCAGATGGGCCAAGAGCGTCCTAAAAGAAGACCGGTATTTCACCACCATGGTTATACCCGAAGCCAAATCCAAGACCGCGGGCGCAAACGTCACTGCGAAAAATGAGCCATGGGTACTGGCTTCACAAGTGGACCAATCCTTCTTCATTACCGACCCGTCAAAGCCCAGTCGTGTTGTCATGAGGAGAGGCAAAAGTAAGATCATCGGAATGGATGGAGTAGCCAATGAGCAAGACTTCGACAAGTACGGCAACCCGAAGATCGAACATGACGACGACGATGAAGTAGCAGCATACACCCCAAGAAGAAGCAGGACCACCCTACCTAAAGGACGTCCGTCCCACAGAAGAACTCCATTTGCAAAAAAGAAGGGCAAGAAGATTGTGAATAGATAGCTAGCTAAGATCGATTGTATTTAAATTGTAGCCTTCATTTCTCGAGCACTTTTTGATATCATGAATATTTTTAAATTTCACGGGCACTTTTTGAATTCATGAGGACACTCGATCTCGATCCCCCTCCATCTCGATCTCGATTCCCCCTCCATCTCGATCTCGATCCCCTCCATCTCGATCGCTATCCCCCTCCATCTCGATCTCGACCCCTCCCCCGCTCCACCGCCGCCGACGAGCACCCCCTGCACCCGCCCCCGCTCCACCGCCGTCGACGAGCACCCCCCGCACCCTCCCCCGCTCCACCGCCGCCGACGAGCACCCCCCGCACCCTCCCCCGCTCCACCGCTGCCGACGAGCACCCCCTGCACCCTCCCCCGCTCCACCCCCGCCGACGAGCACCCCCCCCCACCGCACCCTCCCCCGCTCCACCGCCACCACCGATGATATTTTCAAATAACAAATTTGATGATATTTTTTAAAAAAATTATTACTGTTTTTATAAAAAAATATTACTATTTCATATTCATATTCATTTTTTAAAAAATAATAATAATAAAGTGTAGACTACAATTGTTGTTAAACAACAATTATTACTGTTTTTATAAAAAAATATTACTGTTTCATATACACATTCATATTCATTTTTTAAAAAAAAATCTTACTTATGGCGCACGGGTAGCTGGTGCGCCGTTGCTATCTAAAAAAAGAATACTTATGCCGCACTGTCCCGCCGGTGCGCCATTGCTATGAAAAAAAACATTCTAATGGCGCACCGCCTGGGGGTGCGCCATTAGTAATCTTCCCCCATCCATACAACACTGCGCCGCACCTTCCCCCTCCCTCTCGCCAGACTACTTCGATTCGTTCCTCTCTCTCCACCGCGCCGCTCCCTCCCTCGTCCCTCCCTCCATCGCGTCGCCGTTGCCGCTGCCCCGACCCACTGCGCCGCAGCCGCCCACGCGCCCCCGCCGCCTCCCTCTCCCCTTCCTCCCCCTTGAGCGCCGCCTCCCCCCGAGCCCCGCCTCCCCCTCGAAACCCTAGAAACCCCGCGCCCCCCGCGTCGGCCCCTGCCCTGCGCCGCCTCTACCTTAGTCCGGGCACGGGGTGCAGGACGACGACCGCGGCTGCCGGCCTCCCAACGACCAACCAAGGCGCCCAGGAGGACCGCCGCCGTCTTCTTCTTCGACTACGAGGACCCGGACGAGCGCAGACGCCCTCGAGCCATCCTTTCGACGCCGCCGCCGCCGCCGACCCCGACCCCGACCCCTCCGGCGATCGGCCGCGCCCGCCCAGGTACCTCGCCTCCTTCCTCCTTCCTTCCTCTCCTCCTTCCTCCTTCCTCCCTCTCCACCCTTCCCCGACCCCTCCGGCGACCATGAGTACTTATAAATCTGGTGTCCATGAGTACTTATAAATCTGGTTAGAATTAGTTTAAGAATTGATCTGTGTGTATCAATGTGATTGTAGTTTTTCTTGTCATCAAGTTTAGTTGATGTTTATTTAAATATAGCTTATATGATCAGCCACTCTATGTATGATTGTGGCTTGAAGGTTCTGGAAGAACGTTTATCATTCAAATTCTATCTTGTGGCATTGTCCTGGACTCCTTAGTTCTGTTGTTAATTGTGCTTCTATTAAAAGAATTGGGAGTTACTCACTGTACTAGAACTCTATAGGTTCAATTTTGGTTAACTAATACTGACTGTTGGGGACTACTGGGCGTAAACCAGCCTACCTGGGCCGGGTTAACTTCATTAGTAGTCCAAGAGTGTTAAAGCCCAAGAAGATAGATGAGGGCCCAAGGCCGTAGTCGGTTCAACACTTGTAGCCGGCTTTGTATGTAAACTTGTATTGTAAGTTAGGAATAAGAAGAGACCAACACGGGTACGAGTATGAACCGGTGATTGGGACTCTGTGAACCGACGGGCGTCACCCGTGTATATAAGGGGACGACCCTACAGCGGTTCAAGGACAGACAACCACAACTCGAGACTTAGGCGAAGCTTGTTTGCTCCCTAGTCATCGAAACCCCATCAATTCCATCACAACTAGACGTAGGCTTTTACCTTCATCGAAGGGGCCAAACTAGTATAAACTCTCTGTGTCCCTGTGTCCGCTTTAACCCCTTCGAGTTAACCCGTTGCGATGGCTCCACGACTAAGTCCTTTTGCTAGGACATCTGCCGTGACAAAACCACGACAGTTGGCGCCCACCGTGGGGCTATCACACGATGGTTTCAAGTTCTTGGAGGGCCGCTTCGAAGGACTCGAGGGATACGCGGTGGGCCGGATGACCAAGTGTCGTCGCGGCAAGATCTACATCGATGATGCAGGCTGGGGCCCCGAGGCCGGCTCGATTGAGTACGGGTATTGGGTCCCCTTTGGTGGCATACACGTTTTCATCGGCAAGATCGGTGAACCGGGCCCTGAGCTGGACACCTGCACCGACCTCGTCGAGATAGCTCAGCGTGCGCGACCTGCCCGGGTTAGGCTGGCCGTGAAATGTGCCTTTGTGGGAGTCATCCATGGAGGAAGTTATGAGGATGGATCGGGCTCCGGCGGCGAAACCGTCGTTTACTCTGGCGACGAGTCGTCAACCGGAGAAACTGAGTCTTTGTATCAGCTACAAGATGGCCGGATTGGGGGTTGTTCCGATGGCGACAGTATTCCGGACCCCTCTGATCTGCCCAACCGGGTTGGAATATTCATGGCCGGTACACAAGCAGCTTCATTCATCGACTGTCGCGGCGATGGTTTCCGGTTCAGCAGCGGCAACGGCTGCCGGGGCAGGAGGCTCTGTGCGCCCACCGGCTCAAGTTTCATCAGATCTATTCGATGCGTTGGCTGCGCTCATGGCAGAGGCTAACCCGGCGGATGAGGATGCTCAGAACGCAGAGATTGCAAAGGTGAGGGAGCAGATCACTCAGGCCAAAGCGGATTTAGCAGCCGAAGAGGTCAGGATGACTGCGGAGCGGGCCGCTTTGGACACGCAAGCTTACAGGCTCATGCTGGACCAGAACGCATCACAGGAAGTCATGAGGAGGAAGTACCGATCTCGTCTGCTTTCAGTTTTCGAAGCAAGAGACCTCTTCAATACCCCTGGAGCAGGAACCAGTAATCCGCCGGTGGTAAACTGGGCGGAGGCACCTGGGACGGGCGCGCCGGTCCAGCCCCGCTTAATAGATCTGCCCCGTCATAATACTGGTGTACCGCAGGTTGTGCCCACACCTCCGGGTCATTACTCCAATCCGCTGGATAACCTTGTTGCAGCTGCGGCACGGTTGGAGGCCATTCCAGTTGAAGGTGATTCATTGCAGGCGATAGAGACGCGCCGGGTCAAGGAGCTCCTTAGGACGGCTTTGGTCCAACAGGAAGCGTATTCATACAGCCGCGACCGGATTCATTCTACCCCACGTCCAAGCCGGAGTTATAGCAGGCATATGGAAGAACCAGCTGTGTCAAGTAATGCACGGCGTGGAGCGCCCCGTGGCAACAATCCGGCCGGTGGTGTCGATAATGCTCAGGAGGTGGTGGACCAGGCCCGAGCACGCAGGGAGGCCGAGTTAGCGGCACAACATCAAGCTCGTCAGCTTACGCCGGTTCGTCCGACCACCTCGGTTGAGCCTGGGCTTACTTCTAGCGCATTGGGGGTGCCTTGCCTTGTCCCCGCTTTACGCAATGTGCACCTGCCTAAGGATTTCAAGGGCCCGCGCAAGGTACCAAACTACACGGCAGATCAACCTCCAGAGACATGGGTGGAGAGCTATGAGATGGCCATGGAGATGCTTGATGTGGATGATGTGGCGTGTGCACAGTATTTCACCATGATGCTTGAAGGGACGGCCCGTACCTGGTTAAAGAGCTTACCGGCCAATTCTATCAGTTCATGGGCCCAGTTACGAGCCCGGTTCATCAATAATTTCAAAGACACATGTAGGCAGCCTATGTCGATAGTGGATTTAGCTGCCTGTGTCCCGGAGGAAGGAGAATCAACTACTCATTGGGTGCGCCGGGTCTCGCAAGTTCTGCATTCATCAGACCGCATCAACGCTGACACCGCAGTTATAACCTTGGAAGGCAATTGCCGGTTTGGACCCCTAAAGTTGAAGTTAGGGCGGATGAAGCGCCACTGCACTGACATGGGGACTCTCATGGCCGCTTTGGTAAAGTATGCTGATTCTGATAGTACCAAGGATCCCGAGTCTGATGATGAAAAGACAGGGAAGGGAAAGAAGAACAGCAACTCCAAAGGTTAGCAACATCACTCAGCAGGTAATGGTGGCGGAGGCAAGCGTAAAGCGGATGGCAACATCGACTTTGTGGCTAATACTAACGCGCAGGACAAGGGCCAGCGACGTAAGGGTAAATCGCAGAATCGCAGTGGAGAGCCTAGTCCTAATCCGGACCGCCTGAATTATCTATTGAACCAGCCCTGCCTGAAGCATGGGACGAAGGAGGTGCCAGCAAACCACCTTTGGAAGGGTTGCTACATTATGCAGGAGTTCAAGAGCTCTAATGCTTTCCGGTATGATCCCAGCTCCGGTGGTGGCTCTGGATCCGGGCCGGGTTACGGTGGAGGAAATTCCGGTTCAGGATTTAATAGTAATCCGGGCGGACATAACAATCAGAATAATCAGAATAACCAGGGTGGTTACAATCAGCAACAGCAGCAGTCGGGTTAGCAGAGCAACCCAAAGCAATTGAATAGTGGGCAATATCACGTATTCACCACTAGCTTGGACAAGCGAGACCGGAAGATCCAGAAGCGGGCAGTTAATTCTGTTGAACCGACCGTACCCCGGTATCTACGCTGGCCAGAACGACCAATCCTATGGAGTAGAGAGGATCACCCTCCCCGGGTTGACAATCCGGGCCAACTAGCTTTGGTGATGGCGCCTCAGGTGGGAGGTTATAAGTTCACCAAGGTACTCATGGATGGGGGTAGCAGTATCAACATCCTATACTATGAGACCTTCCGTCGTATGGGGCTAACGGATAAAGATCTCAGACCATGGAATACGATTTTCCATGGTGTGGTACCTGGCAAGTCAGCATACCCCGTTGGTAAGATAGCGCTGGAAGTGGCCTTTGGAGATGATCATGATTCCAGATCAGAGACGCTGACGTTTGAGGTGGTAAAAATCCAAAGCCCGTATCACGCCCTGTTTGGGCGACCGGCCTATGCCAAGTTCATGGCACGGCCCTGTTATGTGTACTTGCAGCTCAAGATGCCGGGTCATAAGGGGACTATAATGGTTCACGGAAGCCGTAAGGTCGCTTTGGAATGCGAAGAAGGAGATGCGGCTTACGCAGAGTCGGTTTGTGCTACCGAGGAGCTGAAGTATTACAAGGACAATGTTGATCCGGCGGATATGGCTCCTTTGAAGAAGCCTACCACGGAGCATGATCCGGCCCTGAAGTTCACATTGGCAGCTGAGACTAAGCTTTTTGACTTCGTACCTGGCGATTCGTCCAAGCAGTTCAGCATCAGTGCCAATTTGGATCCGAAATAGGAAAGCGCGCTCATTGAGTTCATCCGTGAGAATCGGGACATCTTTGCATGGAAGCCTTCTGACATGCCAGGTGTACCGAGGCGACTCGCTGAGCACACTCTTAATGTGGATCCTAAATACAAACCGGTGAAACAGTTCCTCCGCCGGTTCAATGAAGAAAGACGCAAGGCTATTGGAGAAGAAGTGGCCAGACTCCTAGCAGCTGGCTTCATCATTGAAGTTTTCCACCCTGAGTGGCTTGCTAATCCGGTGCTGGTCCTTAAGAAAAACGGCACCTGGCGCATGTGTGTGGATTACACTGATCTTAATAAAGCTTGTCCAGCAGATTCTTTTGCCCTCCCCCGTATTGATCAAATTATTGATGCTACGGCGGTTGCGAGCGTTTAAGTTTTCTGGATGCATATTCCGGCTATCATCATATCAAAATAGCAGTTAAGGACCAGGAGAATACATCATTCATAACTCCCTTTGGAGCCTTTTGCTATGTATCTATGCCTTTTGGGCTCAAGAGTGCCCAGGCAACCTATCAACTGTGTGTGCAAAATTGTCTTCACAAACAGATTGGCCGCAATGTACATGCTTACGTGGATGATATTGTGGTTAAGTCAAGGAAGAAGGAGACTTTGGTTGATGATTTGAAGGAAACCTTTGATAACCTAAGGACGTATAAGATAATGC
This sequence comes from Aegilops umbellulata, assembly GCA_032464435.1. NCBI lineage: Eukaryota > Viridiplantae > Streptophyta > Magnoliopsida > Poales > Poaceae > Aegilops > Aegilops umbellulata. The sequence goes on along the minus strand of CP136055.1, from coordinate 83,783,075 downwards.
TCAATCCGGCCAAGTGTGTCTTCGGTGTACCGGCAGGCAAGTTGTTGGGTTTTCTGGTGTCCAACAGGGGAATTGAGGCTAATCCGGAGAAGATTACGGCCATCACCTCCTTGGCTAAATCGAAGTGTATCAAAGACGTTCAACGTTTGGCTGGCCGGATTGCCACGTTAAGCCGGTTTATCAGCCGCCTTGGTGAGAAGGCAATCCCTTTGTATCAGATGTTGAAGAAGACGGATCAATTCGTCTGGAGTTCTGCTGCTGATCAGGCGTTTGAGGACTTAAAGCGGCAATTGGCCAATCCACCTGTGCTTGCCGCTCCCATTGACAAGGAACCATTGCTGCTGTATGTTGCTGCTAATGCTCGCGCGGTCAGTGTGGCTATTGTGGTGGAGCGGAAGGAGCCAGGCAAGGAGCATCCGGTTCAACGCCCGGTCTATTATATCAGCGAGGTGCTTATTGAGTCCTAACAAAGGTATCCACAATGGCAGAAGCTGGTATATGGATTTTTTATGGCAAGCCGGGAGCTGAAGCAGTATTTCCAAGGGCATCCCATCACAGTGGTCATTTCTGCCCCCTTGGGTGATATCATCCAGAACCGGGAAGCGACGGGCCGGATTGCCAAGTGGGCTACAGAGCTTGGGCCCCACGGGTTGAAATACGTGCCTCGAACGGCTGTGAAGTCCCAAGCACTTGTCGATTTCATCAATGATTGGACGGAGCTGCAGGCCCCTGAAGACAAGTTCTGTTATGTTCTCCGCTTAATGTTCCCTTGTACTAACAATGCAGCTGAGTATGAAGCCTTGCTCCATGGTCTCCGGATGGCTAAAGAGATGAATTTAAGCCGGGTTAAGTGCTTCGGTGACTCGGATCTAGTGGCTCAACAGGTGTATGGCACTTGGGATTCTAAAGACCCACTCATGGCTGCATATCGTCGTGAGGTGGATATTGTTGCGGGTCACTTCAAGGGCTATCAGGTGGACCACGTGGACCGTCGGAAGAATGAGGCGGCGGACGCCCTGAGCCGGTTGGGCTCCCAGCGTAAACCGGTCCCGCCTAATGTTTTTCTTGATGTGTTGCACAACCCGTCGGTCAAGCTCCCAGGTGAAGCGTATTTGGCTGTTCCTGACCCGGAGGCCCAATTGGTGGCAGCTCTTCACGTCATTCCGGATTGGACACTTCCTTACCTGGCGTACATGAACCGGGGCGAGTTACCAGAGGATGAGACTCTGGCCAGACAAATAATGGTGAGTTGCACCATTGCAGTGTATCAGGAGCGCTTCAACGCTGTGTATCTCCTGAGGAAGGCTGTGAAATTTTGCGTGAGATCCACGAAGGGGATTGTGGTCACCATGCCGGTTCAAAATCTTTGGTGGCTAAAGCGTTCCACCACGGTTTCTATTGGTTAACTGCCCATGCTGATGCGGAGGATCTGGTCAGACGATGTGATGGTTGCCAAAAGTTCTCAAGACGTGCTCATGTACCGGCTCAAGAATTGAGGATGATTCCAGTCACTTGGCCGTTTGCAACTTGGGGGCTGGATATGGTTGGGCCTTTCAAAAGGTCCAAGGATAAGAAGACCCACCTCCTGGTGGCGGTTGATAAATTTACAAAGTGGGTAGAGGCAGAGCCTGTTAGCAAGTGTGATGCAGCCACGGCGTTTCAGTTCATCAAAAAGGTGATTTTCCGGTTTGGCTTTCCACACAGTATCATCACAGATAATGGTACCAATTTGTCCAAGGGTGCCATGAAGGAGTTCTGCGAATGGGAGCACATTCGCCTTGACGTTTCATCAGTGGTGCACCCACAGTCCAATGGTCAAGCAGAAAGAGCTAATCAGGAGGTCTTGAGAGGCATCAAGCCACGGCTTATGGTTCCTTTGCGAAGGACGCCGGGTTGTCGGGTAGAAGAGTTGCCATCCGTGTTATGGAGCATCAATACCACACCCAACAGATCAACAGGATACACGTCGTTCTTCATGGTCTATGGAGCGGAGGCGGTTCTCCCTAGTGATATCCGTCACGATTCACCTCGTGTGGCGGCTTATGTTGAAGCGGACAACGAAACAGCTTGACAAGACACTTTGGACCGGTTGGATGAAGAGCGAGACATAGCAGCTGCCCACTCGGTGATTTACCAACAGGATCTTCGTCGCTATCACAGTCGTCAAGTCAGAACCAGAACCTTTCAAGAAGGAGATTTGGTGCTTCGGCTCATTCAAGATCAAACTAATATGCATAAGTTATCCCCACCTTGGGAGGGATCTTTCGTGGTCAGCAAGAATCTGCACAACGGGTCATACTATTTGATCGATGTTCGAGAGCGAAAAGACTCACGCAAATCAGAAGTGGAGACCAACATGCCGTGGAACATAGCTCATCTTCGGCCTTACTATACTTGAGCCATTGGCTCTACTTATGTACATACTATGACAGTGTATATATTATTAATACAACAAACCGGATCCTCAACTAAAGCGGGGTATCTGTTCTTTTACATCATGCGTGGTTACATGGAGTTGTTCTGTCTTAAAGCGGCCTCCGGTTTACCCCTTGCAAAAATTATAAATATCACTAGGGGGCTCGGTCGTGTCTGAACCGATGCAACACCTTTTGATAGGCGAAAGCCACCAGATCACATGGGGACATGTCAAGTCTGAACCAGTCATGCCTCTTGATCGGCCTAAAGGCCATAGAATCACTTGGGGGCTTGGTCGAACCCGAACCATTGCCATGCCACTTGATCGGCATAATGCCACGGTTTCATTTGGGGACCTGGCTGACTTGAACCATAGCTACACCAATTGGGAGTTTGGTCATGTCTGACCATGGTAACGCCATCTGATCGGCTCAGTAAAGCCTCTTTTTTGCAAACGGTTTTATCATTGCCTTTGCTTCAATATTTTTCTTGATAACTGCTGTTTTATCTTGGTTGCGTTCTTAAACCGACAACGTTTTACACCGGTTCAAGCTGCCAATTTGGCGGAACACGGTCCATTTTTAAACCGGAGATTATTTACTCGGTTTGATTTTTTCTGTTAACGTCCTATTTTGGAGTAACAAAATGTTTATTATGACCAAGCATGGTTTACATGGTAAACCGGCATTGTATACACAGGAGCTGTTTTCTCCCATGAAGGTCTAGGTTTATCAAACCTCTGTTTCAAGATTGGCTAAGCCTACTGACGGCAGGTATTTTGTATCACAAAATTTGATCATATATGTTAATCTCCTTGCATATATATGAAGTTCATAAACCGGCTGGCGGTACAACCGCCCTGGTAGTTTAAGATTTTATGATTGCAGGAGATATAGATTGGCAGTTTCGATCTTTCAAACAAAAGTACAGCACAGATGCACGAAGGCATCTCAGAAGCAAAAGTGTTGGCTATCCTATTACAAGGCAACATGGTGCCCAAATAAGATCATTGTTTTTCTGGCAGAATATAACAAGGCAGGCTATTAAACCGGTCTCCGGTTCAAGCTTGGTCACCGCCTTGGTCTGATGGTCGTGGGTCGTCCTGCGCCGCTTCAGCTTCTTCTGCCCTACCCAGCGGCTGGAAGTCAACAGTGGTCCAGTCGATTCCCATTAAAGCTTGAAAAACAGATTCATCATGGATCAGTTAAGATGGTTCAATATTAGGAGCATAAGTATGCTTACGGATTGGCGGGATCAGATTTTCTGCTTCGGGAACTGGTGCAGCCACTCGTTTGTTCTGATTATTATATTGAACTTGATAATGCGTCAAATCTGCCTCTTCTACCAATTGACAAGCCAGAGGGCGCACCGCCCGGTTTATTGCTCTCAGATCTTCATTGAACTCTGAACCGTCTTCCTTCAAACTGGGATAGCCCTGAGCTGCTTCAACAGGATCGAAGTCTGGCACCCATGCCTTTGCTCGGATTAAGGCATAGATGGCACCGGTTCGAGCAGCAGATTTCTTCAGGTCTTCAATCCGGGCGGGAAGCATTGACAATCTCTTAAGAGTATCTTGGATTAACGTGGGTGCCGGATTGTTATGTGATGCAGTCGAGATGATCCGATGCGCTCCAGTATACAGCTGTTCGATTAATGTGTAGGCAGCTTTCAATTTCATCCGAACATCTGACCCCAAGTGACTAATGCGGGTGCCTGCAACATGATAGAAAAGTTCACAAACCGGACCTATCATAGGAAGGTCAAAATTATCACAGAAGTCAAAGGACGCTTACCAAAGATGGCGGCAGTCATTGCATGCACTTGTCGCTTTACGCTAGTCAGTTCATCTGTTACCGGTTTAAGGGCAGCTTCAGCAGTTTCAATCTTCTTGGTCAAAGCGGTTTTCTCAGTGGCCCAATCCGCCCGATCTTTCTTGAAGCCCTCCTTCAGCTGTTCCATGACGCTTAAAGCGCTGGTCAACTCCTCTTTTGCTTTGGTGGTTTCAGCTTGTTGGGATTTTAAGTTTTCTTGAAGATCGGCGAGTTGATTTTCTTTGGTCTTCAGCTCAGCCTGCATTCGAACGGCTATATGGTTTAACAAACGGTATAGGAATTGAAGTACCAACCACATAACGAGTTATGCACTTAGTACTTGGGGGATAATGCCTATTTGATCTACAACTGTCAACTGATTGCAAAGTCCCAAGCTCAATACAAGTATTCAACCTGGCACTTGGGGGCTAATGGCTATTTGTTCAAATAAGTTCTGATGCTCCTATATTCAATTACTTAAAGTCCCGGTTTAACTACATTAAGTTGAACCGGCCCTTGGGGGATACATCAGTGAAATTCGAAGCATTCAGGTTTATATTAATAAGTCCCAGTTTAACTACATTAAGTTGAACAGGCCCTAGGGGGCTACATCAGCACATTCTAAAGTATGCAGCTTTATATTTCACAAGTCCCGGTTTGAAAGAAGATTACAAACCGGCCCTTGGGGGCTAGGAGAATCCGCAAGATTAAAAAATATACAAGCAGGAAGAGGCATATGGAAGTTACCTCAAATTTCTCCTTCATCATGTTCACTAGGCCAGGTTCATAATTGCGACTGGTATACAGCCGGTTCAGATAACCAGAATGAAGATCTTGAGCATTCAGAGCAGCATAAGTCGCTAAATCAACATTCCACTTGCCCTTGCCCATTGCGGCAAATTCGTCCTTGGCAGTATGTTTGGACAAAGCGATAGGATTGCTTGGTTCGGTATGACCAACACCAGTGATAACAACTTCATCATCCTGGGCGTCGCCGGTTTGCACTGTGGCTGTCGGTTTACCAGTAGCCTTGGATGGACTTGTGGATTTTTCAATCCAAACGGGACTTCTAGGCTGGTCAGCAGGACCGGAGGTATCAAAAGGCCTTTCTTCAGCAATAAAAACTTCATCCTGCACTAGCGGGTCATTGGGCACGTCTTCACGGATGGCCGCTTCAACATCTGGGGTGTTGCCCGGTTCAGGGGCAGTTTCTTCTTCGCCCGCTTTATCCAGGCGGGCCTTCTTGCTCGGCCTAGGTGTGGCCCTGAAAGGAGTAGCAAAATCAAAAACAGTATATGTTGCAAGATACCATACCAGGAATATTATGATAAGTGCAAGCTTACCCAAGCACGGTTTTAAGCGGTGGCAGCTGGGTACCCGTTGACTCGCCACAGGATGAGTGGGAGGTAACCTGATAATCGGAGTCAGATGGGTTAAGCGGTTGACGAAAAGAGCCCGCTTTAGGACAAGTACTGACAAGCAAATTAGAGACCTCTGAACGGCGTCTCCGAGCCGGACTGTTCGGTAAACCGGCGGAGGTAACTACCTGGCCGCTGTGCCGAGTTGTGCGGCGCACTTCGTGCTGTTGGGTCTTCATAAGAAATTTGGGATCCAAGTAAGCAAGAGGATGAGAAAATTTAACTTTCCGGTTTGCCTGACGGATTTTTACTGAAGGCAGAAGGTTCGAATCAGAAGAGAGAGTAATTACCTCTGCATCATCAGCATGGCTAGCTTCGGCATCATCCTGACAAATATTATCATCAATAAGGTGTGTAAAAAGCAAGCCAAGTGAATCAAGTTCTACCTCAAGGTCCGGATTACCCACATCGTCATCAGCGGGCGGATCAGAGGATGCAGTGGTTTTCCTCTTATGAGCAGGTTTCTTAAGGACTTTTGTCTAGGGCGGCCGGGTCTGTCGGCGTTCTGGGAACGGGGGTCCCCAGACTTGCCTGCCTGCGGCCTGCGGCGTGGCTCAAATGGGGGCCCAGCGCGGCCCATCTTCCTCAACACAAGACTCAAGACCCTCGCGAGGGGCCAAGCCTCGTGTGGCGGACGACACGGCGCTTCCCTATGCACGGCCTCCTCATGCTGGCTCGCGAGGAGGCGGAGTACCTCACGAGGTGCCCATGAGGCAAGCCATGACGATCGAGGGTGCCAGTCGGGCGCCAGCCCGCGCAGCGTTCCCCTTTCCTCTTTCGTGCAAAGGGGGCAAGCGTAGGCGAGAGGATCAAGCAAAGGTGTCCATTTCGGTGCAACAAGACCAAGACCAGTCCAACGGTGGGAAGCAGGTCACCATGGAGCCCAGAACGGCGTCACCACAGGGCCTTTGGCACGCGAAGACCAACTTTAGTCAGGATAAGTGTACTGGATGTTCCCCTTCGAATTGCCCAATTGTTGGCGCCCTTCCCGCTCAAATATTTGGGAAGAGGCTCAGGGCCTTTGCCTGTAAATGGGACTAGCCACCCCCAGGGTAGAGGCATCTAGAAGTCGAGTTGAAGATCAAGGGCAAGCAGAGAGCAAGTAAAGAGAAAGAGAAAGAGAGAGAGTAGGGTGATTGGACTCCCCTAGCAGTTCATCCCCTAGCCAAGAACAGACCCTCGCGAGGTTGTTCTCCCTTGTACTGTTCATCCTCATCAGCCCAAGAGGCAATCCACCCACCACAAACTAGAGTAGGCTATTACACCACAATGGTGGCCCGAACTAGTATAAACTCTGTGTCCCTTGTGTTGTTCTTTCAGTAGTTTAGATCCTTACGAGACGGAGAGGTAGAGGGCACGATCTCCGCGCGCACCCCAGAGTTTGAACCTTAAGGGTCTGACGGAACCCGTGATCCGACATTTGGCGCGCCAGGTAGGGGTGCGCTGGAATCTGTCTTCCATCGCTCCGCTCTCCTCCGACCGTCGCATCCATGTCTGACGCTCGTCAGGCCCGCGCCGAGCGCCGGGCCGCCATCGCTTCCCGCGTCGCCCAGACGGCCCCCGTTGGTGGGCGTCCTCGTCGTTCTCCGTCGCCCGCCATCAAAGCCGCCACCGGCCCGGTGGGGAACGAGCAGCAAGCATCCTCTCAGCACCCGTCCGTGCGGCAAGACGGCCGCACCGCTACTCCATCGCTCACCCGGCCGGCTCTTCGTCCCGCACGCTTCGTGCACCCTTGGAGGCTCAAGCCGCGCTCATCGCGGCGAACGAGCTCCTGTGCTACCTCCCCGTCGACGATGCCTACGAGGAGTGGCTCGACCGCGTCGCCGAGCTCGTCCGCGCTGCAGGGGGCTCTCCAGCGCCATCCGCCCGGCTGCGCCGCACTTCGCCCCGCATGGGCAATGAAACTCCAGGGGCGTACCAACCGCCTCCTCTCCAAGAAGACGCCATGGCTCCAAGGCACGCAGCCCCTGGGCGGAACCCGCTCCGTCAGGCGCCAGCTCAGCAGGAACGGTGCTGCCAAGAAGTCCCTCGACCGCGAGAGGCTGCCCGAGCGCTCCCAGCTCCGGCTCGCCGAGACCCTGCTCCAGCTCCAGCACGTCAAGACCCCGCGCTACTCCCAGCAGCAGCGCAAGGGGATCCGCAAGGCCAAGCTCTCCCTCAACCGAAGCCTCCCGTGGCCACCGCAGGCTGCCGCGCCTACACCACCGAGCTACGCAGCGTCGCATGGCCCGGCAAGTTCAAGCCGGACTTGCCCCCTCGCTACGACAGCACGACTGATCCCGCAGAGTTCCTCCAGCTCTACGAGCTAGGAATCAAAGCTGCCAGTGGAGACGAAAAGGTCATGGCGAACTGGTTCCCCATGGCGCTGAAGGAAGGGGTCCGCACTTGGCTCCTGAACCTGGCCCCAGGCATGATCTCCTCCTGGGACCAGATGCGTACTCGCTTCAACGCCATCCTCGGGTACCCAGCTCTGGCCAAGTTCATGGCTTTGACTCACCATGGCTACAACGTCCTCAAGATGCCAGGAAGCGGCGGAGTCATCACGGTGCCCTGTGAATAGAAGGATGCAGTGTGTTCCCTGGAGCGAGCCTTTCAGGCCGTGTCGCTAGAAGACCCAGATCGCGGAAGCAGGAGGCTTCCTGAGACCACCCCCAAGAAGAAGAAGACGTCGCCAGGCTCAGCCCCTCAGGAGGCAGGCCCTTCAGGGCCCATGTCGGCCCAGGGGGACCCTCCTTCCATCGCATAGGAAAGCGCGCCCGGCGCCCTCCTCAGGCAGGGCTCGGGGGCTCTCATCTGGAGGGCCACCGACCTAGCCAGGGTCACGAGGGAGGCGCTTGGGCACCATGTGGAGGCGTGCTTCGAAGCACGTTTCCCTCGAGAGGGAGCCAGGCAAGGAAGGTCAAACCAGCAGGAGTTCGTTAACAAGGCCATTCGAGAACTACAGGAGTCAAGGATCATGAGAGGTTGCCGTCGTTCACCAGCTATGGCCCCACATCCAGGCGAGGATGGTGGGCTGCGCGTTTGCGTCGACGTACCAGGGCTTAATCAGATCGCCACGACGGAGCGCCTCTGGCCCTCCCAAGTGGGGTGTTGCGGAGGACCGCCCCACAGCTATGTTCGCATGCCTTACGGCCTGCCGAGCGTGGCTGCGGCGTACCAGCGCCTCATGAGGGGCATCTTGGAGGCTCAGGAAGACAGGCGTTCTGCGGCTCTGGCGGAGATGGAGACAGCTCACGAGGAGCCACCAGTGCCCCCGGAGCCTCCCGAGGCCCCTGGGCCTGGGGGCTCGTGAGGATCGGCTTCCGCAGCCCACCGAGTCTGCTGCACCAACGCCACTTCGCCGACGACATCTTCAAGTGACATCTTTCAAGTTTCATTCCCGGCTGGGAGCGCCCTCCCAGGGTTGCGTCACTCCCAGGCCGCGTGGGTCCATCCCCGTGGCATGTATCCCTTTTTATTTTCTTCAGTCGTTAGCTTGCTTTGCTGGGGGCGCCCCTCGGGCTGCATCATCCCCAAGCCGCTCGGGCTAGGCCCAGTGGCGTGTATCTCCCTCGCGTTTATTTCCAACTATGCATTCGCCTATCATGCTTGATTACTTGATGCCGTCCACGGCACCTCTTCTTCTCTATGTCGACCACTTGCACGTTAAAGGGGGGTGCCTGAGCATCGCGACTCAGGGCTCTTACTGGCTCTCCAGCCCTCACCCTCTGGTCTTGTCCACGGCATCGCGACCTGGCACACCAACGACGGCTGAGACAAGCTCAAGGGCCGGGACCCGAGGACGTAGAGTGCCGGCATCTAACCAAATTTTGCAGGGACACATCTCAAGATACAGCCCAGTGCCAGGCACAACCCGCCTAGAGGTAGGGCCCCGTGAGTCCCGCGCCGGCTCACGGGTGCCCGGATACACCTCACCTACTTCATCCAACGGGCTCTGGGGCGACTAACGATCGACTAATGACTGCCATGGCTGCCCCATCCTCTTTCTATGATGAATCTGCAGGATCCTTGGAGGGAACTGCACTGGCCAAGGCCCTCACGGCGTTCCCTTCGCCCTCGCCCGCGCAAACCGCTTGCACGTTAAAGGGGGTGCCTGAGCATCGCAACTCAGGGCTCTTACTGGCTCTCCAGCCCTCACCCTCTGGCCTTGTCCACGACATCGCGACCTGGCATACCAGTGACGGCTGAGACCAGCTCGAGGGCCGGGACCCGAGGACGTAGAGCAGAAAGGGGAGCAGAGGCGAGGGAGAAGGATCACGCGAGGACCTCGCCAAGCAACTCCGTTCAAATTACCCCACGGACCCGACGGCGCGCTGGGGGCGATCCCCGGTCCTCAAGATAAGTCACCACCCAAAGCATTGGCTACCGTGGCACTACCCCCGCACCTAAAGTGATTCCATACTAGCAACGTTGCTTCCCTTTCTTAACGAGCGGTGGCTTCTTGAGCGCCAAAGGGGACCTCCTGAGCATCGCGACTCAGGGGCTCTTACCGGACCCCGGGTCGCTCACCTCCTGGCCTTGACCACGGCATCGCGACCTGGCATACCAGCGACGGCTGACGCTGCCTTGGGACCGGGTCCTGTCGACGCAGAGCATCAAGCCCTCGCGAGGTGCGAAAGGAGGACTGAACTATGACGAAATTCGCGACTCGCGCAGTTCCATAGCAAGGGTTACATATTAACAACAAGGACCTCAGCCACCTTACAAGCCCCTATGGGGCGCAATGTGATTCCTCACATGGACGGATCCTAAAGGGTGCTAACTACACGCGCCCCTGCAAAAGACGTCATCATCAATGGCGGGCCGTCAAGCACTGGCGCCAACCCCATCCAGATCAGGGTTGGCGGCGGCCGCGCGAGCCCGCCCTGCTCCGAGAGCGGCGCTGGCTCGTGGGCTCGTAGCTGTCGTCGCTCGTCTCCGGAGTCACGAAGGCTTCACTGGAGTCGCTGGATCCACCGGCGCTCCCGTCGCTTGTGGAGCTGTTCGAGGAGCGGTCGGCGGGCCCAGCCCTCGCCGCGGCAGGGTCCTGGCCGCCTCCTCCGGGGCAGCACTCCAGCCGGCGCCCGATCGCGTCGAAGACCTTGAAGAACATCACCGAAGCGCCATTGTACTCCAGGTGGATCATGAGGGCGCCCCTCGCTCTGCAACCCCGAGCGATTTCGCCCTAGCCGCGAGTCATGAAGACCTCGCTCGAGGCAGTGATCGCGACCTCTGCCTCGGTCGCAGGAGTGCTGCAGTCGGCGTGCTGTAGCCATAGCTCCAAGAGTCTCCCCTGCGGGAAGACGGAAGCGAAGAAGGGAGGAAGTGAATCCAAGTCCGAGGAGGCATGGCGGCGTGGAGCACAAGCTCGCAGGAGGAGCCCTTGGCATGGACCCCAGGAGGGACAACCAACACCTTCGTGACCCGCCGGAGCAGGCGACGGCGCTGGCCGCGCGGACCGGCACCGTCCCTCTCAAGGCCCTCGACATACAAAGGAAGCGGGAACTCCGGCGGAGGCCGCTCGTACCAAGGCCTTGGTGCCACCTGACGAACCTCCTCATCGCGGCCGCGGGGAGCCGGTCGCTTCTTCGGCGGGAGAGGGTCTGGCCCCTCTCGAGGAGCCTTTCCCTTCTCCGCTGCAGAAAACCGGCGAATTGGAGCCAGCACACCAAGACGGAGCAAGAACTAAGGCAGAGGAGGAATCAAGGAGAGATGAACTGGAAGGACACGCTTGGTGCCGTACTTATAGCCGGCGAAGGCCAACCATCGGCCTCTACGATCGCAGGTAATCATGACACGATTTGCATGCAGGGACTTGTCCAATCCGCGCGGTCACCAAGGCGTCGTGGGGAAGTGGAGACGCCCACGTCCAATCAACCGCCACGAGGCGCCCAAGGCCGCAGGTTGTTAGGGCCCGCGGCGGTTCGCCCTTGCCCTTTCGCCTTTCGGCACGGCCAAGTTCATGTGCGCCTTGGGCCCGGGGGCTACTGTCAGTGTTCTGGGAACGGGGGTCCCCAGACTTGCCTGCCTGTGGCCTGCAGCATGGCTCAAATGGGGGCCTAGCGCGGCCCACCTTCCTCAACACAAGACTCAAGACCCTCGCAAGGTGCCAAGCCTCGCGTGGCGGACGACACGGCGCTTCCCCAGGCACGGCCTCCTCAGGCTGGCTTGCGAGGAGGCGGAGAGATCAAGGCGGGGTACCTCGCGAGGTGCCCATGATGCAAGCCATGATGATCGAGGGTGCCAGTCGGGCGCCAGCCCGCGCAGCGTTCCCCTTTCCTCTTTGGTGCAAAGGGGGCAAGCGCAGGCGAGATGATCAAGCAAAGGTGTCCATTTCGGTGCAACAAGACCAAGACCAGTCCAACGGTGGGAAGGAGGTCACCATGGAGCCCAGAACGGCGTCACCATAGGGCCTTTGGCAGGTGAAGACCAACTTTAGTCAGGATAAGTGTACTGGATGTTCCCCTTCGAATTGGCCAATTGTTGGCGCCCTTCCTGCTCAAATATTTGGGAAGAGGCCCAGGGCCTTTGCCTATAAATAGGACTAGCCACCCCCAGGGTAGAGGCATCTAGAAGTCGAGTTGAAGATCAAGGGCAAGCAGAGAGCAAGTAAAGAGAAAGAGAAAGAGAGAGAGTAGGGTGATTGGACTCCCCTAGCAGTTCATCCCCTAGCCAAGAACAGACCCTCACGAGGTTGTTCTCCCTTGTACTGTTCATCCTCATCAGCCCAAGAGGTAATCCACCCACCACAAACTATAGTAGGGTATTACACCACAATGGTGGCCCGAACTAGTATAAACTCTGTGTCCCTTATGCTGTTCTTTCAGTAGTTTAGATCCTTACGAGACGGAGAGGTAGAGGGCACGATCTCTGCGCGCACCCCAGAGTTCGAACCTTAAGGGTCTGACGGAACCCGTGATCCGACAGGGTCGGTCTTTCCGGTTTGTCTGCTTTCTCCTGCGGGAGCTTCTTGCTCCAAAACGGATCATCGCCCTGCTTCAACAGATATTGGTATCAAATAATAAGCAGATTTAATAATATCAGAGTTAATGAAAGGGGAAATTCAGACCTACAGCTGGCGGTTTGTTGGTGGCGCAGAAAGGAAGCAGGCCGGTTCGGGCGCAGATGTATTCCAGTTCGTTCAAAATTTTCTTCACAACTTCTGTGACTTCTTCGTCAGTAAGCTGGATGTTCACGTGTCGCAGTGGGTCGTTAACACTGCCCGTATATTCACACATCAAACCGGAGCGTTGACTGAGGGGCAGTACGCTCCAGGATATCCAGCAACGAGCGAGATCAACTCCTGTTAAACCGTTGGCCATAAAGGCTCTGAGCTTGGACAATTGGGGAGCATATTTACTACTCTCTTTGGCAGTCAACCTCTATGGAAAGGGGTGCGTGTTGCTAAGCCATTCCGGACGAAAGCCAGGCAAGGTATTTTCATTAGCAGGGGAGGTGTCTTTGCAGTAGAACCATGTTTGATTCCATCCTTGGGGATGGCTGTGTAGTTTTGCGTGACGGTAAGTAACCTTTTTCCGCTTCTGAATCGCCATACCACCCAATTCCATATTGGAACCATCAGTAAATTCTGTGCGGCGGTTTAGATGGAAACAATCTCGGAATAACTCGACTATGGGTTCCTCTTGAAAGAACACCTCACAGAGCACTTGGAAATGGCATATGTTGGTGACAGAATTGGGGCCAGTTTCTTGCGGACGAAGTTGGAAGTTGGCCAAGACATCCCGGTAGAATTTTGAACTGGCGGATTAAAACCTCGGGCTAAGTGATCCGCAAAAACTACAACCTGTCCTTCTTCAGCTGTGGGAGGACATTCTTTGCTTGGGACCCTCCAATGGATGGTATTCTTACTGCTTAAAGCGCCAGTCAGGACTAAGTTGTTCAGTTGCCTCTCTGTGACACGAGAAGGAGCCCAGTTGCACTCATATACTTGTTTGGCCATGGTGGAGTCTACAAAATAAGTGATTCCAGTTCAAGATTGTGTTGGGTACGAAATATACACCGATATGATCAAGGTTAAACCGAGGATAACTATATTCAAACCGAAGTTCTGTGAAGCGATGGACTATGGCTAAAGGGTTCTGGCGGTTCAATAAGGGGACTAATGGTATATACCGGTTTATTAACTTTTTCTATAGTAAGTTAAACCGCCCGATCTAAACATTGAAAGTACTTGAGGTTGCGAAATGGCTAAGTATGCAGAAACAGGTTTCACAAGGGATCTATTACAGCAATGGATCTGAGGTGAGTTCAGAAAAGCTGAAAAAAATATTCAAAGGCTTAAGAGCAGGGCGGAAGTGAATCAATGGGACGATATATGGATGAAATCCACTGACTTGAACATGAGACTACAGGTGGATGCGAAAAGCTAATGGTATTCAGTACAAGGTTTCACAGATCCATCCAGAGGTTAATACATGAATAGGAGCAGTCGATGAACACCACAAGAACGAGAAACCCTAGAACAGATCTAGGTTAAGAAGAACACAGGCCTTACCAGAGCTGAGGAGGATGCGGAAGATCACCGCAGTTTTCTGGTACGTTCAGGTCGATGCAGCGGCCAAGGTCGAGGCTGGAGGCGACGGCGGCGGCGGAGCTCTGAAGCTGACGACGCGAGGAAGACGAAGATGAGAAGGCACGAAGAGGAAAAAGGAAATGACACTTCGGTCCTATTTATAAGACAAAAAGACATGTGTCAGGCGCGACAAACCAGGGGCCACGGAACGGAGTTGTCGCCTCGATTTTCGCAGCCTTATTTAAGTGAAGAGGTATTATGGATACTTTCTTTATGACAGATGACGTCACCCCGGTTTAATAGCAATTGGATAAGATGACGTCAAGACTGTTCAACAATTACAAGAAGATGCTGAAGATGAAGATTTCTTCTAAGGATTGACATGAACTCATTCAAATCAATCTGGGGCCTAATGTTGGGGATATTACCACTGGGGGTAAACCGGCCTACCTGGGCCGGGTTAACTTCATCAGTAGTCCAAGAGTGTTAAAGCCTAAGAAGATAGATGAGGGCCCAAGGCCGTAGTCGGTTCAACACTTGTAGCCGGCTTTGTATGTAAACTTGTATTGTAAGTTAGGAATAAGAGGAGACCAACCCGGGTACGAGTATGAACCGGTGATTGGGACTCTGTGAACCGACGGGCGTCACCTGTGTATATAAGGGGACGACCCGACAGCGGTTCAAGGACAGACAACCACAACTCGAGACTTAGGCGAAGCTTGTTTGCTCCCTAGTCATCGAAACCCCATCAATTCCATCACAATTAGACGTAGGCTTTTACCTTCATCGAAGGGGCCGAACTAGTATAAACTCTCTTTGTCCCTGTGTCCGCTTTAACCCCTTCGAGTTAACCCGTTGCGATGGCTCCATGACTAAGTCCTTTTGCTAGGACATCTGCCGTGACAAAACCATGACACTGACGTTATGAGAATGTAAGCACCTATTATTGCTACTAATATCATTGGCTCATTGTTGCCTTTGTGAAATGTGGAACTGTTAAGAGTGATTTGGAGGATTCAAGATTCTGTGAAGCTCTTTTGACATTTAAAGCTCAGAACTGAAGGTACTTAATAAACTCAAAAGCATTGATGATAACTCTTGTTGCCTAGAAACAGAGGTAGTTTACGTACTGCATTGCTGGTGTTTGTTCATGTTCAGAGTTTAAGCACGTGTAGTGTAGTGTAGTGTAGTGTAGTGTAGTGTAGTGAGCTTGTTCTAGTGTAAAATCAGACTAGTATGGCCCTGGCCACAATCTGTCAACTTAGCCTTCTGTGATTTTCAAAACAAGTTAACTGCATTCAGATCTCTTGATGCTCAAAACCTGTCAATTTCTATCAGCTTTTGATCTATCAAGTTGATATTCAGTCAAGTTGACAGATTGTATAGAAGCATCTTTATGTGATATGTCAACTTGTGAAGTTTGTGAACTACGAGAATTAGAAAGATTAGGGAAAGGAACTAATTTCCATGCACATACACTACACACACATGCTCATCAGCTTTTTTTTCTTTCGGTTGCAAAAGCCTTGTGCTCCCCCTGGTATGCAAAAGCTGCTCCATTACTAAATGCTTGTCTAGTCCACTCCACACAAAATTCAGAGAAATGCATGCAGAAGCTAGATCAGTACCAGCTAGCTAGCTAGCTAGTAGTACTATTGCTACTGTTCTTTCCTTTCTTTTTCTCTCTGCTCATAATTTTTTTCAGGATTTATCTGTTCATACGATGATATACTAATAATTATAAAGAAAATCTTGGACCTCCGTGGATTCAAGAGTTAGCTAGCTAGATGATAAGAGGGATGCATGAGAAGCTAGCTACACTGCCATGAACTTTGTTTTTCCTTTTGACAAACACTCTTGTTAACATCAGGAATTAAAATGCAACATAGAACAAGATATATAGATAGCTGAAACAAAGAGGTGTGCTTTGAAAGAAAAAATGTGCACCTGCAAGTGAGACTTGACATGTGCCAAGCTAGTAAACAAAATCGGTATATGTACATACTCTCATAAGGTTCTAAGAGATTTTATTATAAGCTTGATGTTCCTTGTCATTAACTTATCACTGTTAAACAGAGACCTCTGAGATAATACTCTGCATGTATGCACACAAACAATAATCCTATAGACAAAAAAATGCCATGATCCATACAGTATAAATTCCATGATGCATAGGCTATATTTGCCATGGGAGATGGCAATTTTGTTGGATCACGATCCAGAGATTAAAAAAATGCATAGACTATAATTTCCTGGCATGATCCATAGAATAAAAAATGCCATTATCCATACACTATAATTTTCATGATGCATAGACTATATTTTCCAAGGCACGGTGCAAAAGAAATTTGCCATGTTGCAAAAAGAAATGAAATTTTCCATGGTGCATATAGTAAAAACAATGCCATGATCTGTAAAATACATTTGTCATTATTTCTGTGTTTGTACAGACTTGCTAAACTATTGATGATTTTTTGTTGGGTGACATATTATATCTGGAATGGAAGCTCACATAAGTTGAGCTGATTTTTTTCATATGAAAGCAGAGGACCATATGGTCTGTGGCTGGGTTTTGTCTCCGACCATTGTGTCGTGATGAATTTGCAGGTACCCCGAGAGGCCCTTGAGTTTGCCGGAATGTCGATTAACTTCCGTTCCGGCAAATTCGGGTACTCCATATGTCTTATTTTCAGCAAAGGTCATGCTGAAATTTTCCGTGAATTTTAGCATGACTTTGCTAAAAATAGGACATATGGGGTACTTGCGACTAATGCATGGGCCGGGGCATTGTCGGTGTCAAAACCGGCAGATCTCGGGTAGGGGGTCCCGATCTGTGCGTCAAGGTCAGATGGTAACAGGAGACAAGGGACACTTTATTTTACCCAGGTTCGGGCCCTCTCGATGGTGGTAAAACCCTACTCCTGCTAGATTAATATTGATGATATGGGTAGTACAAGAGTATATCTACCACGAGATCAAGGAGGCTAAACCCTAGAAGCTAGCCTATGGTATGATTGTGTATGACGATGGTTGTGCTACGGACTACAACCCTCCGGTTTATATAGACACCGGATAGGGTTAGGGTTACACAGAGTCGGTTACATTGGTAGGAGATCTTGAATATCTGCACGCCTAGCTTGCCTTCCACGCCAAGGAAAGATCCTTCCGGACACGGGACGAAGTCTTCAATCTTGTATCTTCATAGTCCTGGAGTCCGGCTGAAGGTATAGTCCGGCTATCCGAACACCCCCTAATCCAGGACTCCCTCAGTAACCCCTGAACCAGGCTTCAATGACGATGAGTCCGGCGCGCCAATTGTCTTCGGCATTGCAAGGCGGGTTCCTCCTCCAAGTCCTTCAAGAAGATTATAAACACCAAGAATAGTGTCCGGCTCTGCAAAACAAGTTTTCCATGTATTCCCATATAGAGAATAATATTAACACAAACCAAATCTGCTGACGTATTCCGTGGTGCGTCATAACACTGCGACCAAGCCTTCTGTATAAATTATTTTCATCGTTCCACCTCGGCGCGTTTAGCGAGGCGGTCTTCTTGGCACGTCTTGTCGAAGCAGAGATCGTGTGCCCCTTTTAACGGGATTCTCATTAATACGGACGTGGGTAACCCAACCGCGCCCGTTAGCACGTCCTGCCTTAACTAAAGGCCAGTCCAAGACGGTTACGGGGAGGGCTCTTGATATTCCGCCTCTTTATAAAGAGACCAAGACCCTGTTCCCCTCTTTTATTCTCAAAACGATCTTGCCCGCCGCCTCGAGTTCCAACACCCTAGGCTTCCAGATTCCAGGCGCACCGGACCTTCGACAATGTCCGGCTCCGACCTCCAAGGTCAATGGATGCCCTCCTCCGTTACGGAGGAGGACGTATCAAGGTTGAGGGAAGCTAGATTCCTGACCAGCGAGATTCCGCACAGGTTGCCTGTTCAAGGACAGGTGATCCCTAGCCCTCAGCCTGGTGAGAGCGTGGTATTCATCTCCCACTTCCTTCGGGGATTAGGCTTCCCAATGGATCCTTTTGTAAGGGGGCTGATGTTTTATTATGGGCTGGAATTCCACGACCTAGCTCCGGAGTCCATCCTCCATATCTCCTCGTTCATAGTTGTGTGCGAAGCGTTCCTCCGTGTTACCCCTCACTTCCGGTTGTGTCTCAAGACCTTCAAAGTAGAACCGAAGATAATCGAGGGGCGCCACGCAGAGTGCGGAGGCGCTGTTATAAAAAGAAATACCAACGCTCCATGGCCCGAGGGCGCTTTTCAAGAGGAGCTTGGCCTATGGCAACAGGAGTGGTTCTACATCACCGCTCCTCGGGGCACCGCATGGGTGGCGCCTCCTGCCTTTCGCTCGGGTCCCCCACCACGGTTGGCATCGTGGATCAACACAGGGTTAGGCCGGGGCTTGCCCAAAGATGTTCCTCTGTTGCAGGGCCGCATTAAGGATCTCTTGATAGGTGACCTCAACCTGGTCAAAGTGACACAACTCATGCTGATTCGCCGGACACTGCCCGGCCAACGTCGCCCCCTCCGCTTGTGGGAGTTCAATCTAGAGGGACCGTGAGCTCTCCGAAATTTTATGGGCGTGACGCCTATGGAGATGTATAAACTGTTCTTCAGATCACAAGAAGTGAGTCCGGATTTGACCGAGGATGTTGGTTTAAGCCGCAACTGCCCGGATACTCAAGTAGGTGACCTTGCGCCCGGACCTTCTATCCGCATAATTGACTTGCTTTTAATCAGTACTTCTCCTTTTAAGCAGGAATGGATAGCGAAGGCGAAGCTGATCCGGTGTCCGGCTCCCCTTCCCGAAACCAGGCTAGATCCCATGCTAATCAGGATGCTAGAGGTGGTGCCTTTGGATGGAAATAAGGGGGCGGACAAGGAAACCATGGCCTCTTCGAAAGAGGCCATTCCGAAGGAGGGAATCAATAATTCCTCTCCTAAGGGGAAGAAAAGGGCCGCCTCCGACGACCCGGAAACCATAGCTCCAAAGCGGGGGAAAGAATCCATGTCAGAGGGCCCGACGTCGGGGAGCCCCTCGGCCAAACTAAACCTTCAAAGGGAACATCCCTCCAGCGAGCCGTAAGTAGAAGGAGAGTTATTATTTTAAGAGAAATCCTTGATTTATATCTGAGGAGTTTTAACCGAAACTTTATTTTGTAGTTCGTACCTCAGCCCTTCTCAGCAAGGCTCGTCCTCGGGGGATCTTCTTCCGGAGATGATGGAGAGCGGAACGCCTCCTTCTTCTGTATCGCCTAACAAGGCGGGCGACGCTGAAGTGTCATCGCGGGGGATTTCTTTGGATCCACCGGGGGCGGAAGGTGACCATGCAGCCCCCCGAGGTTCTCCACGTCCGGCCTTTGAGGAAGGACATGGGACGAGTCCGGCACCATCTGGTGTCTGGCCGGAGGAGCTAAAGATTCTGCTGGGGCGAGCCTCTATGTCAAAGGAGCACCGCGCGTTAATGAACACGGTGATTGAAAAGATTTCATCCGCAGAAAGCGGACTGCATGAGGCCGTCAAGAGTTTACTGGCAGGCCTTGAGGTATGTTTTAAATGACGTATATTTATGTTAGTTGCGCATAAATAAAGTGCGCTCTGTGTAGATAGTAGCCCCTGAGACTCTGTGCGTCGTAAAGGTGTACGGCGCGCAGAGGATCTTAATCCCAGGTCCTTTAAGTGGCACCTTTATATGTAGGTGGCTGATTGTCCGGAGTCAAGCCGGACTCAAGAATTTGCCGTACTGAAGCGACAAATTGATGAGGCAGAAGCCGACATCGTGCTTGTTAACAAGCGGCTTGATGATGCTCAAGGTATTGAAATTATTGGGCGATTGTTAGTAAGAGGAGGTTTATGTCAATATCTTACCGTGTGTATGCTTGACGCAGATGGTGCGGCCGCCGTAGAAGGTCTTCGGGCCGAACTCGCCAGAGCAAAGGAACAAGCCAGAAGAAGCGATGCGGCTACCGTGAAAGCCCGTGAAGAGCTGAAAGCCGAACAGGCTGCTCATTGCCGAAGCAAAGAGGAGATGGCTGATATGGCCGTAAAGTTAAAAAGTGCTACTGACCGTTGCAAGCTTCTTGAAGAGGAAGGTCGGGCAAGGAAAACGAACTTGGAGAAGGCCGTTGCTGATGCCAAGGACGCCCGCTCTGTAATGAGAGCGGCAAGGGAAGAGCTACGTCAAGCCGAACAAATTGCGGATGGAAAGCCCTTCCTGCTGTGGAGAAAATTCTGTGATCCGAAGTTCGCCCCGTTGGACCGAGCGTGGAGCGTGGAGGATACCTATCTGGACTTGGCGGCTAGTGCAGCTGATGCGACCAAATACTTTCAAGATAAGAAGGATCATGAAGTGGAGAAGCACTTCTGGTCGCAATTCACAAATCCAGAGCGTCCACTGGCAATGGACGATCGCCTGGCCCAATGGGCCGAGCTGAATAGGTTGTCCGGACTCGCCATGAAGTATGCCATGGATCGCCTGTGTCCGGGGAGATCGAAGCCGAAGAGTTATTTCAGCTTGGTGCAGCAATTTCTCGACGTGGTGCCACGTATCGATGCTATGCAGAGGTCAGCGTGCACAGAGGGCGCTCGGCTGGCTCTTGCCGGTGTCAAGACATACTGGGCGGATATGGAGCCCACCGTTGTTGCGCCCCGTGATTCGGATAAAAGCCGAATACCTTCCGAGCACTATTTTGAGGAAGTCCTCGAAGGCGCTCGCATAATAGAGACGCAGTGCTCGAAGGATGCTATGTTATGACAACATATGTAATTATAAAACAGTATTTTAATAAAATGTAGTGGCATATTTTAGACTTGTGCCTTCAAGTATTAAGAACACCTCCTGTGCGGCCGTTAAATATATAAATTCTGAAAGATTGCAGTCGTTGGCTTCACCCCCCATGCACATAGTGCAGGGGTGCGCGCAGAAGACGCATTTTCACACTTAACCCAACGTCTTGGTCCTACAAAGGAGGTGATAGCGCAGCGGGCTAGGCAACCGGACTATAATGCTTTAACACTTTCACTTAGCCATAGGAGCTTGACAGTGGGACTCTTTAGGTAGCCCCTTAGTGGCGACTGCGTTTACCCGAATTCGGGGCACGTACGTGCCTGATCGGGAAGCGGCCCTTCGTTAAAACGAAGGAATTCGACAAATTGCTATAGGTCATCGAGTGGCGACCAGTCTCGCGCTACATCATGACAGTCAGTTTTCGGCTTTCTCTACTGAGGTGCTCGCCCGGCCGAACCGGGGCACAATCGCAGTAGTTCTCCTGGTGCTACCTTAGCCGATAAAGCGGAACGTAAGGTAGCCGAACTCAGGAGCCGGGCAACCCAACATTTGACCAAAGACATCATTCGGAGCTGATGCATATAGTGCCAAAACTCGTGACGCCGAACACGCCCTAAGGTGTTCGGTCTTTGTGGGTGTGTGTGAAACAATCACCCTTATAAAAGAAAAAAGCCCCTAGTGTCCAGGTACGAGCAAGAATTCTGGCGTGGCCACATGCCAAAACGCCAGCCTCCTCCTTGGTTATAGTGAAAGAAACCAGGGGATGTATGACAGCAAGAGACAGTAAAAAAGGTTTACGCAGGGTCTTAATCTAAAAAAATTCCTTTAGGACGGGTCCCTACTGCACGTCTGCGCCTGTGTCTCCGCTGTGCCGTTTCCTGGACGGGTGCCATACGACGTTCATCTGTAAAAGAGAGGAACTAAATTGAAAATGGGTCGTGCGGATCAAAAAGGATAACAAACAAAATATAAGAGTAAAAAATAAATGAAGTGCAGCTTTATTGTCTCTGTGTACAGCCCCTGGTATGGCGTACTAAGCCTATATTGATAGTGGGCTTGTGCCGAACTCATTGAGTCCAGGTCCGTGGCCTTGAATGACTTATATCGAAAGAGTCCTTTGGCTGGCGAGGCCACTTTATTGTGCGGCTGTTTAAGCGGCCGCGCAATCCTCCGTTTGGAGGAGACGTATTTTAGTGCGCTCCCTTTAAAGAGATGATGCCTCGAGGACCAGGCATCTTTAGCGTGAGGGATGCATAATGCGGTATTGCTTTAAAGCGAGCGAAAGCTCCGCGTCCCATTAGTGCTTGATAGCGGCTTGAAAATGGGACTACATGGAAGGTCGGCTTTTCGCGACGGAAGTTATTGGCAGAGCCAAATATGACAATAAGCCAGAGAAAACCCATAGAATGGGTGTCCGGGCCTGGTGCTACCCCTTGAAAGGGGGTTTTGCTGTGACGGATTCTTGCTGGGTTTATGCCCATGCGGTGAATTGTATCCTGATATATCAGGTTTAGTCCACTGTCGCCGTCCATAAGGACATTGGTAAAGTGGAATCCGTCGATTATTGGATCAAGTATCAGGGCAATCCGGCCTGCGTTTTTGATATTTCGAGAATAATCTAGCTGATAAAAAATGATTGGCTTTAGTGACCAGTGGCTGGACTCCTGAGGGATAGGCTTGAATGTGCGGACCTTTATGGGTGCCACACGTTTTTTACATGAAGTGAGTTCACTGTTTTGACTTCTTGCGGGAAGTTCTTTTGTTTCCTGGTTTTCTGCTTTTGGGGTTCGTCTTCTTCTTCACTTGGTGTATCGAGCCCTTTGTGTTCGGCGTTAAGCTTGCCGGATTGTTTAAAAACCCAACAGTCTCTGTGGGTGTGATTGGCAGGCTTCCCAGGAGTACTGTGTATCTGACATATTTTGTCCAGGATTCTGCTTAAGCTGGACGGATCATCCCTATTATTTCGGAGGGGTGGTTTTGTCTGATTTTGCCGTGAGCTTTTGAATCCGGCATTGACTGCCGTGCTCTTCGGATTTTTGCCTTTGATTCGGCGGCAGTCTTTATTTTGCCGCAGTTTTCCGTTTCCATCCCTGATTTCTGATGTACTTGGGTCGCTGGGGCTGCATCGTGCCAACCAGCTATCCTCTCCTGCGCAAAAGCGGGTCATGAGGCTTGTGAGTGCGGCCATTGTTCTTGGCTTTTCCTGGCCGAGGTGTCTGGCGAGCCATTCGTCTCGGACATTATGCCTGAAGGCCGCTAGGGCTTCAGCGTCCGGACAATCCACTATTTGATTCTTTTTAGTGAGGAATCTGTTCCAGAACTGCCGAGCTAATTCTCCGGGCTGCTGAGTTATGTGACTGAGATCGTCTGCATCCGGGGGGCGGACATAGGTCCCTTGAAAATTTGCTCGGAAAGCGTCCTCAAGCTCTTCCCAACTTCCAATTGTGTTTTCGGGAAGGCTTTTAAGCCAGTGCCGGGCTGGCACTTTAAGCTTAAGGGGTAAATATTTTATGGCGTGGAGATCATCTCCTCTGGCCATATGTATGTGGAGGATATAATCCTCGATCCAGACTCCAGGGTCTATTGTTCCATCGTACGCCTCTATGTTGACGGGTTTAAATCCCTCTGGAAATTCATGTTCCAGGACCTCATCGGTGAAGCATAGGGGGTGTGCGGCGCCCCTGTATTTGGGTGTGCCGGATTCTGATGGTGGATTTTTTGCATTGCTTGTGAGAGCTTGCTTTCTTGGCCCGTAAATGGACCTGGCTGGGCCATGATGCGAGTCTTTGATTGGGTCGCATGCCGCATTAAGTGCGGCGCCACTTGCCGTTTTATGGTGGCTGTGGGGTCGTCTATCCGACCGTGTGCCTTTTTTGTTTTTCAAGTGTGGGGGCTCTAAGGCCTCCTGGTCGAATTCGGGCAGTAGTTTTCTCTTCGGATAGCTTTTGGTGCGGCGGATGTCGCCGTATTTGTCTTCGGTCTTGATTACTTTGCTCCATCTTGTTCTGAGTGCATCTTCCGCCGTCTTTAGCTTCCGCTTCTGCTTTTTCAGGCTACGTGCTGTGGAACGAGCCTTTCATGGAGATTCTTCTACTCTGTGGTTTTATCCGGCGTGATATCGTCCAGAGTTCTGTTATGGCCGGGGGAGGGCTGTCTGTCCTCTCTATCCGTGTTGCCCTGTTCGGACGGCTGTTCTGAAGCAAGCTCGTCGTCTACCGGCTCATCCTGCTCTATGGCTGGGTCTTGATCGAGGCGGGGCTTAGCTCGGCGTTTACGTCGCCGCTTTGACTGCTTTTCGGAGGGTTTACCCCTTTTTTCGCCCCCTTTTTCCTCGTTGTTGTTTCCTTTAGGGGTATCCACCATGAATACATCGTTAGGTGGGGTGGAGGTCCAGTGCCCTATAGGTGTTGGTTCCAGTTCGTCTCCGTCTTCGTCGTCCATACCTCGAAGTCTTCGGATCCGAAGTCAAGTATGTCGGTTAAATCATCGACAGTGGCTATTAAGTGGGTGGTGGGTGGGCTTTGAATTTCTTCGTCGTCTGAATCCCAACCTCGCAGGCCATAGTCCGGCCTGGGCTCTCCTGATAAAGAGAGAGACTTGAGAGAATTCAGGATATCACCGAAAGGTGAGTACTGAAAGATGTCCGCGGCGGTGAACTCCATTACAGGCGCCCAATCAGATTCGATCGACGAGGGCCCGGAAGGCCCGGAGTTCGGAGAAGAGTCCGGCTCCTTGGAGTCATGAGCCATGCGGAGTGCGGGGCTCATGTTTGGCTCAATCGCGATCGCAGCCCCCGAGGTGACGTCCAACTGTTCATCCTCAAAGGACGCAGCGGGCTCCGAGTCGAGGATCGGGGCCGGAGCGTGTGCGGCCTCCAGGACACTGTTCGGAGGCAGAGCTATATCATGCCCCTTGGGATAGTGCGGCGCGCTTGGATGTGGCTCGAATCCGTCGAAGATCAAGTCTCCGCGGATATCCGCCGTGTAGTTTAAGCTTCCAAACCTGACTTGATGGCCAGGGGCGTAGCTTTCGATCTGCTCCAGATGACCAAGCGAATTGGCCCGCAGAGCGAAGCCGCCGAAGACGAAGATCTGTCCGGGGAGGAAAGTCTCACCCTGGACCTCATCGCTGTTGATGATCAAAGGAGCCATCGGGCCTAAAAGCGACGACACAGAGGAACTCTCAATGAAGGCACCAATGTCGGTGTCAAAACCGGCGGATCTCGGGTAGGGGGTCCCGATCTGTGCGTCAAGGTCGGATGGTAACAGGAGACAAGGGACACTTTATTTTACCCAGGTTCGGGCCCTCTCGATGGAGGTAAAACCCTACTCATGCTAGATTAATATTGATGATATGGTTAGTACAAGAGTAGATCTACCACGAGATCAAGGAGGCTAAACCCTAGAAGCTAACCTATGGTACGATTGTGTATGACGATGGTTGTGCTACGGACTACAACCCTTCGGTTTATATAGACACCGGATAGGGTTAGGGTTACACAGAGTCGGTTACATTGGTAGGAGATCTTGAATATCCGCACACCTAGCTTGCCTTCCACGCCAAGGAAAGATCCTTCTGGACACGGGACGAAGTCTTCAATCTTGTATCTTCATAGTCCTGGAGTCTGGCTGAAGGTATAGTCCGGCTATCCGAGCACCCCCTACTCCAGGACTCCCTCAGGTATCTTAGTACTTAGTTAAGTAGGATCAACGGCCCCGCCATTCTTGCTGCATTAAACCATAGGTGGCAATAGAGCCAAGTGATTAGGCCCAACTTAGAATTCTCCTTAGCATCGATAAACCCTAGATGATAAACCCAACATAGGTGGCAATAGAGCCAAGTGATTAGTGCCAAGTGATTAGGTCCAACCTAGGGTGCCTCGGCATCGATAAACCCTAAATGATGAAAACTTAACTTGGCTTCTATAGGGTGCCTCAGTGTCGATGAGAACCTAAATGATGTACGCTTAGGCTTTTAGGGTGCCTCGGCGTCGACAAACCCTAAATGATAAAAGCTTAGCTTTTAGGATGCCTCGGTGTCGACAAACCCTAAATGATGAGACCATGATCTTGTTCCTTGACAATAACCAACTTTTTGAACAAACTTTTTTCCTATTTAGAGCGAAACATGGCCCACAACGATGAGGCCAGCGGTTCGGGCGGCAAGCCATTCTGGGAGCTGTCCCAGGAGTTGGAGGAAGAACCTCACCGCTATGAGGATGCTGTGGAAGACACCGATCCTGACTACACAACCACTAGTGGCGTCGGGGATGACACCACTGATGGCGACGCCGAGGATGCCACTACTGATGATGGCGGCGCACACACAGATGGCAGCCAATAGAAGAGGCAACGGTGCCCGAGCGTGGTCGCCACCGTCAGGGAGGAATTTACTGAAGTGAACTCTGACGGGGAACCGACGGCGCCCAAACAAGTACTCAAGGGGTACTCGGTTCAGCTCGGGTGCATTCTCCGGAGCACCGTCTCGATCAACACCGAGAACCTAAGGCATAAGGACCGAGGGAATTTGCGTAGCCTCCTCTTCGAGAAGCTGCACGAATGATACAAGTTCCCCACTGAGTTTGCAAACACATGCCTCTCAGGGAATAAAGTGAACAATGCCGCCCTCACGAAGATGAGCAAGGCCCTGTCTACTTGGAGAAGCACGGTGAAGGCAATGATTTATAAAGGTGATAGTTATGACAAGATGAAGGCGAAATATCCTTCAATGAGCAAAGATGACTACAAGGAGTTCAAGATCAAGTGCCAGAGCCCGGCAACCTCCGAATCAAGTCTGTGGGGGAAAGAACTTCGGCAGTTGAACTTAGGGGTCCACCAACTCGGTCCCGGCAGTTACAGAGTGGCGGAGCCTGTATGGGACAAGGAGGACGCGGAGGGTGCCGAGCAAGGCCTACCGCCCCGCTTCGAGAAATAAAGTGACAAGCAGACCAGGAACTTTCTCAGGGCCCGGTACAAGGAGGACCCGGTAACAAAGGAGCTTACCATGGATCCAAAGACCAAGGAGCTTGAGCTTGTTCTGGTAAGGAATACACCCCCGTGTAATTAGCTCCATATGGTTGCATTCTAATTAATCCCCAATATTTCTAAATGGTTCACGTTCCTTCCGCAGGACAAAGAAAGCAGTAGCGTGGGGTCGTCTCAGAGCTCCCCTTTCGACACCCCTTTGAATAGGGCGCTGAACGTAATGAAAAACAGGGATAAGGTCAATAAGCCAACGTCAGCTGGTCGTGTGGCCGGCAAAGGCTTGTCCACAAAATGGTCGTCATACTATACCGCTAGTGGGCGAAAGAAGAAAAAGACCAGCTCGGAAAGCCAATCGCGCGAGGTTGAAGCACTCAAGGAACAAGTGGCGCGGATTCCGGAGCTTGTCCAATAGCAAGTGCAACAACAACTTGGAACGATGCTCAACACCATGGTGCCTACGTTGATTCATGGGCTGACGACGTGGATTGCGGGCGGCCAACAGGGGCCTCCCCCAGTTCCCAGCTTCACGGCCAGCAACTCGCACAGCGCGCAGGCGGCGCCATTGGTGTCTCCAGCGGCGCCATTGGTGTCTCCGGCGGAGGCGGTATTCGTGTCTCCGGCGCCGGTACGGGCATTGGAGCTTAATGCACCCGGGTGTACGCCGGCCGGCACCTCGCCAGCAAGCGGCCCCTCCGTGAGTTGCACGCCCGCCATTGGCGGTGCCTCAACATTAGCCGAGCTCGACGGCATCATGGTAACTAAGCCTCTCGGACGATGACTTCATCTCCTTGCCTTTGACTGGCATCCCTGATGCCCTACATGTTTTCGCAGGGCGCCGCCGACGTTCCTTGCACTCTCCTGCACTTTGTGGGCGGCGAGTTGGTCGATGTCGCCAAGGGAAGAATCGTTCAACCGGCCAACCCCGTGTTCCACGGTAATCCGATGCCACCCACAATGTATAGGGTTGAAGTGGTTCGGGTGCTGCCAGGCTGCGACGAGTTGTTACCTCTGATTAGACCCGCTGGGGCCGACGAAGAAGATGAGATGACCCTCAGCGCCTGCGTAAGCTAGCCCCTGCTTTGGCCGAAGAGCCAGATTCGTTTGGGGGCGGGGGACACCACCCCACAGACTAGACCGCCAGTCGTGCCGGCGCCAAGCCATGGCAAGAACGCCGCAACGCTACCAGACATGCCGGACATCCCTATGGCACAGGATCCGGACATGCATATGGCACAGGATCCGGACGGCGACGATAACGGTACATTTACCAACGTCGATAAGTACTTTGACGAACATGGGTACGATGACGAGTTCTGCGGGCCTCCTTCTCAAGAACCCAACCAAGACGACCGCGATCTAGCTGGTACGTCGGAGAAACCCAGTTGCAATAGGCGTCGTCTGGCGTTCAGTTCTCAGGAGACGCCTCCAGCTGCCGCCTTCACCGAGCCTCAGATTGCTGAGGTGCGAAATATTATCAGCCCCAACACGCTAAAGAAGGCGGTCTGTGAGCAGAACTCGGTCCCATTACAACATATCAAGAAGAAGAGCCGGAAACGGAAGACTAAAAAGGGCGTCGATGCGAGCCAGTCGGCACCGGGTACGATCCGTGCTCAGGACAGGCCACCTTCACCTAAGGATATCTCGAGGAGGGTGCATGTGGCGGGTAGGGCGATGCTACCGACAAATATGCTCAATGCTGCAACCGGTGCTATGCGGAGTCTGCACGACAGTGTTCTTTCTTTGGAGAAGCGGCGTCTAAGAGAGAATGATGTGGCATACCCGGTTTTCGTGGCCAAGGTGCCAGAGGGCAAGGGCTTTGTGGATGGCGACATCGGGGGTACGATCGTCCTGCGGTTTGATGACATCTTTGCTATGCTTAACCTTCATCCGCTGCACTACACCTTCGTTCGGCTGTGTTCGCTGAGTATGGAGATGCGGATCATTAGAGACAAGACCCCGGACATCGTGATCATTGACCCCTTCTACATGTGTGCCAAGCTCTTGAGCAGCGCTGGGGACCGCCAAGTCACGAGTTCACACCTCGAAGGCGTCATTCTGGCAAACCCAGATAAGGATAACTTCCTTGTGGCTTACTTTCCCGAGTAAGTCATCCCTTAACCGCCCCGTAACATATGATTTCTTAGATTTCGATCGTTCTTTTTTTTCTAACATTCCGTGTTCTGTGCAGTGACACACATTGCACACTCATCCTCTTAAGCCCGAAATATTCCATGGCCACGTATTTCGACCAGAACCGTGACTCCAAGATAGACTACACAAATATCAAGAAAGTTCTTGATGATGTTCTCTCCGGCTACGCCAAATCTGGAGGCACCTTCACCAGGGCAGTTTGTAAGTACGGCAAGCACGTGTTCGCCCACAATACGACGTTCTGCTGCGTCAAGAAGCCGCCTGGCGGTCAGAAGGATGCCTACTACGCCCTCCATCACATGCGTGCGATCGTAAGGGACCATCATCACCTTCTTCTACCAGATAATGTCAAAGATTGGGCCGCGAGCTTGTCTGCAATCCAGGACGCGGACATCAGACAAGAATTCTTTCGCATCCAGTCGGAGTTTGCGGACATCATCCATCAAGATGTCCTTCATACCTCGGGGCAGTTCTTCCTCAGATATCAACCATCCAACCTTGAGATAGACGGAATGCTACAAATGCAGGCTGACAACGCCCGCGATTTCATGACCATCACGACAGAAGGCGGCTTCATCCACGCTCATGTCCATGAGTCGAGTTGAAAGTAGTGATGTGTAGTTCTGAAACGTTGATTGGCTCATGTTGTAATTAAACATTAATGAATTGTATGTCTCTTTGGTTTGGATAGTCGTTCAACTTAGAAGTAATCGATGTTATTTATTAGTAGGACCATGAATCGTGCTATTAATGTCTTGCTTTTCTCTTCCGATCCTTTTGTTGCATACTTATATATTGCTTATGTATGTATTGTCTGTTGTTTGGCTTGTGGATAGAGATGTCGTCGTATGTCGTGTACAAGGGTAAGGTTCCCGGAGTCTACGACGACTGGGAGGAGTGTCGGAGACAGGTTCACCGTTTCAGCGGTAACAGTTACAAAGGGGACACCACTAGGGCGGAGGCGGAATCTAGATACGCCCGCTATCTAGCGGGAGAGAAGAGGGAGCGTTGGAGGAACCAGATGAAGACCAGTTTCATCGCGATGATGCTCATCGTGATGACCGCAACTCTCTTCTATGTGATGGTAGTTTAGATGATCGATATCGACTTGTAATGTGAAGACAAACTCGATACTCGCGGTCTCGAGACTTGTAATGTTTTATCTTTGTTCGGTCTTTTGAACTCGGACACTAATATGATGAATTGTATTCGGAGACTAATCTTCTATTGTATTCGATGAATATGCTATTTCTGTGTGCTACTGTCTATATTCTGTCAAATAATATATTTTGTAACCTGTGCAAAAATCAGAAAAGTAAAAAAAAACCTAATATTCAAACTAATGGCGCATCACTACAGAGTGCGCCATTAGTATGCCAAAGTATACTAATGGCGCATCACAAAACAGTGTGCCATTAATATGCCAAGTATACCATCCGCAGTGCGCCATTAGTATGCCAAAGCACATGGTTAAATATGGCCCCCTGGGAGGCATACTAATGGCGCATGGTGTTCTATACTAATGGCGCACTAGGTGGTGTGCCATTAGTATACCAGATACTAATGGCGCACCAGTGGTGCGCCATTAGTAATAAATACTAGTGGCGTGATACTAATGGCGCACCAGTGATGCGCCATTAGTAGGAAAAACGGGTGCGCCATTAGTGGCCCTTTTCCTAGTAGTGAGTACTAGGGCTCGAGGGGTCGTGGTGCCACCATCACCGGAGGGCCGGTTAGGTATCTCTTGAGGTCTTGAAAAACTCGGTCGGCCTCCTGGGTCCACTCGAATGAGCCCTTCTTCGTCATCAGCTTGAAGAAGGGTAGGGCGTGTTCCCCTAGCTTGGAGATGAAGCGTCCCAACGCAGTTACCCGACTAGCCAACTTCTTCATCTCCTTAAGGGTCTGCGGCGGGCTCATGTCCTCGATGGCCTTGATCTTCTCTCGATTCGCCTTGATCCCTCTGTGGGACACGAGAAAGCCCAGAAGCTTGCCGGAAGGGACGCCGAACACACACTTCTCTGGGTTGAGCCGCAAGTTCACTTGGCACAGGCTCGCGAAGGTCTCCTCTAGGTCTTGAATCAGGGTCCTCGCCTCCCGAGACTTCACCACAATGTCGTCGATGTAGGCCTCTGTCTTTCTCTCGAGCTGCCGCCCCAAGGCGATGTGCATCACTCACTGAAAGGTTGCGCTAGCGTTGCGCAGTCCAAAGGGCATGCAGGTGTAGCAGTACACACCACACGGGGTAAGGAAGGCTGTCTTCTCCACATCTTCCACCGCCATATAGATCTGGTGATACCCTGAGAACGCATCCTGGAAGCACATCAGGTCGCACTCGGCGGTGGAGTTGATGATATGATCAATGTGTGGGAGCGGGAATGGATCTTGGGGGGAGGCTTTGTTGTGGTTGGTGAAGTCGACACACATCCGTTCCTTCCCGCCCTTTTTCGGCACTATGACGGGGTTCGCCAGCCATTCGGGATACCGAACCTCGCGAATGGCACCCGCCGCCTCCAACTTGCGGGTCTCCTGGACGATGCAGGCCTGCTTCTCAGTGGACTGCCGTCTCGCCCGCTGCTTCACAGGGCGTACATTGGGGCATACCCTTAAATGATGCTGAATCACCTCTCTCGGGACTCCTACCAGCTGATTGGGCTCCCACGCAAATATAACCTTGTTTGCGTGCAAGAACTTCACCAATGCTTCCTCTTGGCCTGCGTCGAGGCTGGCACCTATGGTAAAGGTGGCTCCTGAGGGCCTGTCCTCGTTGACCGGCACCTGCTTGATTTCTCCCTTGTCTTTTGTGAACAACTGCTTCTTCTTGGTTTGTATGGCTCCCTTGGGCTCAGAGGCACCCGCGTCGGCAGGCTGCGCCGCCGTGGCGGTTTTGAGGGTGAGCTTGAGTGTCGTCACGACCTCCTTGGTGTCCCCCTTGATGGTGAGGACGCCTTTGCTCCCAGACATCTTCATGAGGTTGTAGGACGGATGAGTCGCCACCATGAATTGGGCGAGAGCTGGGTACCTGAGGATGGCGTTGTACGGGAGGCCGATGCGGGCGCTGTCGAAGTCGACCAGCTCGGTGCGGTAGTTGTCGCGTGTGCCCAAGGTGACGGGGAGGCGGATCTGTCCTAGAGAGCAGGCACTGCCGCCACCAACTCCTGAGAAAGGCTTGCTGAGACTGAGCCGCTTGAGTGGCATGTGAAGAAGGCTGAAGGCCTCTACAGAGAGCAAGTTGAGGCATGTACCACCGTCAATGAGGGTTTTGGTAACAGCCACGTTACAGATGGTGGGCGTGCAGAGCATTGGGAGCTTGCCCGAGCCGGTGGTAAAGTTGGGGTGGTCTTCTGAGCCGAAGGTTAGGTCGGCCTCTGGCGCAGCCCAACCCGGTGGAGCCCCCGGGTGCTTGGAAGCGGCACCAATCTGACGGAGGAACGGTTTGACGTGGCAATCTGAAGGAGGTGCTTGAGAGCCGCCCAGTAGGGCTGCGACTCCGTGGTGCGCCGGCACCGCGTAGCAAGCAGTGAAGAGGTCACGGAGTGCCCCCTAGGATGCCATAGTGGATCCAGGGAGGTTGAGCAGCCAGGCACGTGGCTCGCTAGCGAGGGCCATGGGGAACGCCGGCAGGAATGCTGATGGGTCTGTCGCGCCGTCGTAGTGCGACGGCATCTTCGGCCTGAACTTGGGTGGCCATGCACCTGCCGAAGGGCGGGGGCTAGGGCTCGGAGCCCCCTAGCCCCGTCGTCAGCACCGGGCGTTGGAGCCGGTGGCGGGGCGCCTGCCATAAGGGCGCAGCGCAGATCGACGAAGGATAAGCTACGGCGCACCCCTACCTGGTGCGCCAAATGTCAGATCTCAGGTTCCGGCAAAACCCTTAAGGTTCGAACTCTGGGGTGTGCGCGAAGTTCTTTCCCTCCTACCGATCTACGCCCTAGCTCGCTAAGATCTCACGGACGAACTCGACGAACTCGCAACACAGAAATACACGAGAATTATACTGGTTCGGGCCACCATTGTGGTGTAATACCCTACTCCAGTGTGGTGGTGGATTGCCTCTTGGGCTGATGATGAACAGTACAAGGGGAAGAACAGCCTCCTGAGGTTGAGGTGTTGTTGTGCTCGATGAACTTGTGTGGGCGAGATGCCTCTGAATGAGTTAGTCCCCCCACGGTGGTGGCTAGCTCTACTTATATATGCCCTGGTCCTCTTTCCAAGTGTTGAGCGGGAAGGGAGCCAACAAGCTAACCTAACAAAAGTGGTCTTCACCTGCAAAAGGTTCTAGTAGTGACGCCGTCTTGGGCTCCATGGTGACCTCCGTCTTGCCGTCCTGCTGGTCTTCGGTCTCGTTGCACCAATGTGGAAACCTTTGCTTGATGCCTCAGTACTTCGTGCCTGCGCCTGCCTCCTTAGGACCAAAGAGGAAACAAGGACACTGCACGCGCTAGCGCCTGCCTGGCGCCCACCTGGTGTCGATCGTCATTGCTCATGTCATGAGAGCCTCGCGAGGTTTCCCCGCCTTGATATCTCCGCTCCTCGCGAGCCTACCAAGCAAGGCCGCTCCTGAGGTGGTCTTGCGCTGTCCGTCCCGTGAGGCTTGGCCCCTCGCGAGGGTCTTGAACGCCTTGTCGATGAAGATGGTTCGTACGACCTGCTAGCATAGCCACGCCATGGGCTGCAGGCAGGCAAGTCTGGGGACCCCGGTTCCCAGAATGCCGACACTATAGATCCCCACGGCAGCCTTCCTCCATTCCTATTGAAAATGGTCGGATTAAGTTCAACGAGATACGACTCAGGAAGTGGATTAAGTAAGGTTACGGAGCAAAAGCTTACCCAGCTAGGGGGTTGTACATGGAAAATCCCTCTCGGCACTTAGGGCGCTCCCCTTTATAAAGTTCTGCCAACATGGCGGCCATGGCGGCGAAGTTTTCCGGACCCTTGCGCCCGCAGCGCGATGCGTCGTCTTCCCCGTTGTAGTGCCACATGGGGAGTCCTCTAGATTGAAGTGGTTGAACACCTCGCGCTATTGCAATCGTCATTACCTCAATAATAGACAGTTCGGATTAGGCGAGTATATTTATCTTGTCCATTAAATTCTTAACCTCCGCACTATCTTCCTCCTCGAGGCTCCAGGGGCGCCAGCTGTGGTGCTTCTTTAATGGAGTGTTGGAAAATTCGGGTAGGCCTCGTCGGATTCGGTCTGGGAGAACAACGTATTCTATATAAAACCACTCCGAGGGCCACTTTTTGGATGCCTTCTTCGGAGTGCCGGACAGGTATCCTGTCCCGGCTATGCGCCACAGTTCGGCACCGCCCACCTTGAATATAGATCCCTTTTGGGAGCGGGGGACGAGGCAGAAAAGCTTCCTCCATAATTGAAAATGGGCCTCGAAGCCTAGGAACAGCTCACAAAGAGCGACGAAACCCGAGATGTGCAGTATAGAGCCTGGCGTGAGATTGTGCAGCTGGAGTCCATAGTACTCCAGGAGACCCCGGAGGAAAGGGTGGATTGGAAATCCAAGGCCTCTTGAAAGAAAGGAAACGAAGCACACTCGCTCCCCTTATGAAGGATTGGGGAAGTTTTCCGCCAGGGCTTTGCCATTGAAGGAAATTAATCCCGCCCTAACGGGACTAGATCCACGGGAGGGATATGTCCCTGCACTTGAAGCTTGGTCAGATAGGCATGGGATACTGAGCAACTCTCCCAATCGCCTTTTTGAGGACCGTCGGGGCGGGAGGAAGAACTAAGAGTGTTGGCCATGTGTGCGTGGTTTCTTGTGGCAAGCTCTGAGATTTTTGCCTGGTGTGAAAGGGCATTTGAGATCCGATCTCCTTAAATAGATGACTTTCATACGCCGTCAGGGTGTTATCTATAAAAACGCTTGGACCTTTCGTATTCATCTGACACGTGTCAACGAAGGCAACGGAGGCGCGGAAGCCGAAGGATATGATGTTTAATGCAAAAGCCGAAGCTGTCCGGAGTATCATGGAGGGCTCACCCAGCAAGGCTGAAGATATAAAAGCCGGATACTGCATCATCGTCGAAAGGTCGAATTGTAACACCCCGGATGTAACTTGCCATATTTGTAACTCCAACTCTTGCCAATTTCGGCATTGTGATATGATATTCCCTCCGTGGTTGGGTTTTCCTTCAGTTTGCATTTTGTTCATGTCATGCATTTCTTATCATGTCATCATGTGCATCGCATTCGCATACGTGTTCGTCTCATGCATCCGAGCTTTTTCCCCGTTGTCCGTTTTGCAATCCGGCGCTCCTATGTCCCCCGGTGTCCCCTTTTACCTTTTTTCTGTGTGCGGGCATTAAACCTTCTCGGAATGGACCGAGGTTTGTCAAGCGGCCTTGGTATAGCACCGGTAGACCGCCTGTCCAGTTTCGGGTCATTCGGAGGTCGTTTGATACTCCAACGGTTAATCGGGTAACCGTGAAGGCCTCGTGTGTGTTGCAGCCCAAACCCCCTCCAAAACAGCCCAATAACACATCTAAAACACTTCCATGTCCATCGCCGTTCGATCACGATCGTGCAGCCGAAAACCGCACTCCATTTGGAGCTTCCTAGCCCCCTCTACCTATAAATATAGCCCCTCTCCCGAAATTTGCGGATGAAACAACCCTAACCCTAGTCCAACTCCTTCCCCGCCGCCGCCGAACGCGTCAGGATCGGACCGGACATGTCCGCCTCCGCCGCCGACCAATCCTGACGCGCCACGTCATCGCCGCGCGCCCCACATCGCCGCGGTTCCCGCCGGCCCGCAAGCCCATCGCCGGCCCCCGAGGCCCGGTTCCGCCGCCACCTGCCCGAGGGGTGCCGCCCTCACAGCGCCGCCCCGCTGCCCATCTCCGGCGCCGACCACCGCCGCCAACCGCGCCGGCGAGCGCCGCCCTGGCCTCACCCCGACGCCTCCCGCCGGCGCCGCCGTCCCCCGCCGCCGCCCGGCCTCCCGCGCCTAGATCCGGGCCGGCGCCGCCCGGATCCGGCCGGCCCCGTCCCGCCGGCGTCCTTCCGACCGCCGCGCCGCCCCGTCTCCGGCAAGCCAACCCCGGCCACATCTCGATCCGCGCGCGGTTGACTTTTCTTCCTCCCCTCGATTTCGCCCAAGTCACAGATATTTTTTCATATTTGTCACATGTTCATTGCACCATATCTCTGCATCCGTTGCTCCGTTTTGTGCGTGTAATATGTCAAATTGTTCGCCCCGATGAGTACATCATTTCATCTCATTGTATCACTTTAATTTGAGCTCATCTTGATGCCCGAAATGCTGTTGGAAGAGGGTTATGTGATGTTAGTACCAGATTATTATCAGTACATGCACTTTTGTCATTTTTGCCATGATTGATGTGTCCATCCTATGAAGTTGAGTCCTACATGTGTTTTGTAATATGCCATGCTATCTTTCCAGAGGTGTATGCCATGTATTTTTGTGATCTTTGTGGTGACTAGCACAAGCATACAAACTAGGGCACTTTTGCCATGCTTGTTTGAACCTGTTATGATGTGATTTAGCCGTAGCTCAGTGTTCATCTTTTGTCAAGCATCTTGAGTAGATTACTGTCATATGCTTCGTTGCTATGTTTGGGTGCAGTAGCTTAATTTCTTGTTGCTTGCTAAGTAGCATCATGCTGTTAATGGCAGATTATTGTCATTCTTGTTTTGCTTGTCGTTTGCAAACCGTGCATCCGATTCCGGTGATCTTTATATCGATTTCAACCGAAATCACCTCATCTTTCCAGCGGCATACTTGGTTTGCCAATATTATGCCTCGATCATCTTTTTCCTTCCGGAGCACGCATACGCATTGCATATCACATCTCGCATATCATGCCTTGTTCTGCAACATGTTGCTTGCGCATTGCATCGTGGTTGATAATGGTTCCTTTGCTGTGTTCTTGTCTTGGGTAGAGCCGGAAGACGAGTACGTGAACGAGGAACCTGTTGAGAACGCTTACGAGGACCAAGCTTTCGACAACTCTGAGAAACTTGCAGGCAAGATGACCATACCCTCGAAATCACTTCTATCTTTGCTTGTTAGATGCTCGCTCTTTTGCTATGCCTATGCTGCGATACCTACCACTTGCTATATCATGCCACCCATATTGCCATGTCAAACCTCTAACCATCCATGTCCTAGCAAACCATTGATTGGCTATGTTACCGCTTTGCTCAGCCCCTCTTATAGCGTTGCTAGTTGCAGGTGAAGATGAAGTTTGTTCCTTGTTGGAACATGGGCTTGTTGTTCCTTGTTGGAACATGTTTACTTGTTGGGTTATCACAATACCTCTTATTTAATTAATGCATCTATATACTTGGTAAAGGGTGGAAGGCTCGGCCTTATGCCTGGTGTTTTGTTCCACTCTTGCCACCCTAGTTTCCGTCATACCGGTGTTATGTTCCTTGATTTTGCGTTCCTTACACGGTTGGGTGATTTATGGGACCCCCTTGACAGTTCGCGTTGAATAAGACTCCTCCAGCAAGGCCCAACATTGGTTTTACCATTTGACCACCTACCACCTTTTTCCCTTGGGTTTTCGCGAGCCCAAGGGTCATCTTTATTTTAGCCCCCCCGGACCAGTGCTCCTCTGGGTGCTGGCCCAAACCGAGCAACCTGCGGGGCCACCGCGGGGAAACTCGAGGCCTGGTTTTACTCGTAGCTTGACTTCTCCGGATGTGCCCTGAGACCGAGATATGTGCAGATCCTATCAGGATTTGTCGGCACAATCGGGCGGCTTTGTTGGACTTGTTTTATTACTGCCGAAATGTCTTGTAGTCCGGGATTCCGAGATTGATCGGGTCTTCCCGGTAGAAGGAATATCCTTCGTTGACCGTGAGAGCTTATAATGGGCTAAGTTGGGACACCACTGCAGGGTATTATCTTTCGAAAGCCGTGCCCGCGGTTATGAGGCAGATGGGAATTTGTTAATGTCCGGTTGTAGAATACCCGAAGTTGACCTTGATTAAAACACATCAACCGCGTGCGTAACCGTGATGGTCTCTTCTCGGCGGGGTCCGGGAAGTGAACACGGTGTTGGAGTTATGTTTGACGTAGGTTGTTCTAGGATCACTTCTTGATCACTTCTAGCTTCACGACCGTGCTTTGCTTCTCTTCTCGCTCTCTTTTGCGTTGTTAGCCACCATATATGCTAGTCGCTTGCTGCAGCTCCACCTCACAACCCTATCCTACCTTTAAGCTTAAATAGTCTTGATCTCGCGGTTGTGAGATTGCTGAGTCCCCGTGACTCACAGATTCTACCACAACAGTTGCAGGTGCCGACGATGCCAGTGCAGATGATTCAACCGAGCTCAAGTGGGAGTTCGACGAGGAACGTGGTCGTTACTATGTGTCTTTTCCTGATGATCAGTAGTGGAGCCCAGTTGGGGTGATTCGGGGATCTGTGTAGCATTTGGGGTAGTCTTCTTTCATTTTTGGTACCGTAGTCGGACCTTGAGTGTAATTTGAATGATGGATGTTTATTTATGTATTCTGTGAAGTGGCGACTGTAAGCCAACTATGTATCTATTTCCCTTATGTATTACATGGGTTGTGTGAAGATTACCTCACTTGCGACATTGCTTTCAATGCGGTTATGCCTCTAAGTTGTGCCTTGACACGTGGGAGATATAGCCGCATCGAGGGCGTTACAAGTTGGTATCAGAGCCTTCCCCGACCTTAGGAGCCCACACTGATCGATCGTTTTTAGCGGCCGAGTTGTGTCTAGAAAAATTGTTTTGAGTCATCTAGGAATTATATATCATAGAGTTTAGGAATTCTTTTTACTTCCCAGTCTCCTCATCGCTCTGGTAGGGCATCCTGACGTAGAGTTTTGACTCTTCTCTTCTCAAATTTCACTAAAAAAAAATTAGGATCACGCGGGTATCTTAGAATCGTTCCGATGGTTTTATGATGACAACATTGTCTTGGTTGCCTCCCGTCAGCAGGGGTTTTAGTGGAGGTGTCCCGGGGAGTTGAGCTCCGAGGTGTTGTCGTCATAATTTTATCGTTGCAGTTCTGAAATACATGAGTTTAGTACGCCGACATCGAAAATCTCTTTTGTACAGTTGTTGGTGAGATAACCCTGATAGCCCAGTACTGAGGCGAGTGCGGGAGTATTGCCATGACTCGTATAACGGATGCTTTTCGAAGGTTGAGGTAGACGATTTCCGAAGGTTTATTGGTTATGTGTTGAAGGATGGATACAGCTGGATCTAGGTATTGTTAGTCTGGGTGATATATTTTGTGTCCCCTATATCCCCAACACCTGATTGCATAACCAGAAAGTTTCGGGAGTTTATAAGTGGGAATTCATGTAGCTCTAGTACTTCTTCCTGCAGATATTTGGTTCGTGATTGGGTAATCCTTACCAAGTATTTGTTCACATCCGTACCTTGTTGATTTTATTCCATACCTTTTTCTAAGTGGCTTCTCAACTTATGGAAGTGTGATGATTTACTTTGGAATTCATTCGTTCATTCTTGTTCGCATGTTTATTGTGAAGACTATATGTTGCAATTTCGATCCCTTTGATTCAGCTTGAATATATATCTTTTTCAAGATGCTAATGGATGTCACCCTCTTCAGGATGGCTCCGCCAACGCGTCAGAATCCGGAACGCAATGAAGGAAGTCAGGCTAACCCTCCGCCACCACCTCCGCCTCCGGAGGCATGGCAAGCCTTGATGACTGCCACAAATGCCAATGCTCAGATTCTGATTCAGCTCTTGCAAGATCGTAACCAAGGGCAAGGTAATCAAGGAAATCAACGCCAAGGCAACAATCAGCCGCATTTTGCTACCCTCAATCAGTTCCTTGCAAATCATCCAAAGACTTTCAGCTACTGTGTCGAGGCCACAGACGCCGATGATTGGCTCGTGGATATCAGCAAGCATTTCGAGTGCAGCAATGTCAGACCTGAGGACTTTGTCAAGTTTGCCTCTTTTCAACTCAAACATCAAGCTGCTGAGTGGTTCCAATAATACAAAGATTCCAGAGGAGGTCGTGTGATTACCTGGGATGATTTCTGC
Organism: Aegilops umbellulata; assembly: GCA_032464435.1. Lineage (NCBI taxonomy): Eukaryota > Viridiplantae > Streptophyta > Magnoliopsida > Poales > Poaceae > Aegilops > Aegilops umbellulata. Next base: position 83,742,959 of record CP136055.1, on the reverse strand, counting down.
CGTGACTTCAAAGCTCATCACATTCCAGAAAGTGTTGTTGAGAGTAAGCGTGAGGAGTTCCGCAATCTCAAGCAAGGCAATATGTCTGTGTATCAATACAACACTCAGTTCTAGAAGCTCTCTCGTTTTGCGAGGCAAGACATCCCTGATGAGAAGAGTATGATCTACCAATTCAGGCATGGTCTTAGAGAAGATCTGCAACTTGCTCTCGTGCTTTTTGAGCCATTAAAGTATGATGAATTCTACAACATGGCGCTGAAGCAAGAAGCTGCTCAGCTCAAGTGTGAGGCATCTAAGAAGAGAGTCAGAGACGCAGTTCAGTCTTCTTCTTCCTCACTTGTGGCAGCTAAGCAACAGAAGTTCTGGTTGCCTCCTCCTCCTCCGTTCCGTCAGCCTTATCAGCAGAAGAACTCAGGTGGTCGTGGATCTTCCCACCCACCCAACCCTGGCTATCAGAACAAGTCTCAGAATCAAGCTCCAAGGCCAAGTGCTCCTTACCATCGTCCGCTCTCAGAGGTGACTTGCAACAAATGTCAGCAAAAGGGTCAATATGCGAACAAGTGCTTCAACCAAAGGCGCCTTCCGCCTCCTCCTCCTGTGAAATCTTCCAGCAATGCAGTGTTCAAGCATAATCCTAAGCATGCCAAAGTGAACATGATGAACGCGGCTCAGGCAGAGGATTCTTCAGAAGTGATCATGGGTAACCTTCCTGTTAATGATATTCCTGCTAAAGTCTTATTTGATACTGGTGCTTCGCATTGTTTCATGTCAAGACCGTTTTTTGCCAAGCATGATTTCACGTCTTCTAATTTGGATAGACCCATGGCTGTCATTTCTCCTGGTAAACGCTTGAGCTCTAGTTTGGTGGTTCCAAATGTCGGTATCAAGATGGGCGACTATAGATTTCTGGCTAAACCAATTGTTCTTGGTGACTCTGATATTGATCTTATTCTCGGGATGAACTGGCTTTCTAAGCACAAGGCTCAGCTTGATTGTGCTGCCAGGGAAATTCAATTGACTCACTCTTCTGACGATGTGATCATTTATGCCGCTCGTGATGATACCATTCGGTTGTTTTCTCTCAATGAGAAGGGCGAATTGGATCCCATCTCTCAAATTCCATTCTATTGTGAGTACCAAGATGTTTTTCCAGAAGAGCTTCCGAGAATGCCTCCTCACCGGCCAGTTGAGTTCATTATTGATCTTGAGCCTGGCACGGAACCCGTTTGCAAGCGTCCTTACAAGCTTGGACCTAAAGAGTTGAAGGAATTGAAGAAACAACTCGATGAACAAGAACGTCTGGGTCTGATCAGACCGAGTTCTTCTCCTTGGGGTTGTGGTGTTCTTTTTGTCCAGAAGAAGGATGACACGGACCGACTTTGCGTCGATTACCGTCCATTGAACAAGAAGACTATCAAGAACAAGTACCCACTTCCCAACATCAATGAGCTTTTCGAGCAACTCAAAGGTGCTAAGGTGTTCTCCAAGCTTGACCTTCGTATGGGGTATCATCAGATTTGCATTCGTGAAGAGGATATTCCCAAGACAGCATTCAGAACAAGTTTTGGTTCTTATGAATATACGGTCATGTCTTTCGGCCGTGTCAATGCTCCTCCAACATTCACTCGCTTGATGAATTTCATCTTCAACCCCTACACCAATGAATTTGTCTTGGTCTATCTCGATGATATTCTGGTCTTCTCCAAGAATAAGAAGGATCATGCCATACATTTGTGATTGGTGCTCGACAAGCTCAGAGAGTATCAATTATATGCGAAGTTCTCCAAATGTGAATTTTGGCTTGATGAAGTTCTTTACCTTGGGCATATCATCTCTGCCAAGGGCATTGCTGTTAATCCTGAGAAGGTGTCTGCAGTCGTGAATTGGAAACCTCCTCAGAATGCCAAGCAGCTTCGCAGTTTTCTTGGACTTGCAAGCTATTGACGAAGATTCGTTGAGAATTTCTCAAAGATTGCAAAGCCTCTTTCCAACCTCCTTCAGAAGCATGTGAAGTATGTCTAGTCTCCTGAGTGTGACGTTGCTTTCAACACTCTCAAAGAGAAACTTGTCACTGCTCCAGTGTTGACTCCTCCTGATGATTCCAAGCCTTATGAAGTTTTCTGTGATGCTTCTCTTCAAGGCCTCGGTGCCGTGTTAATGCAAGAGAAGAAGGTTGTGGCCTATACCTCTCGTCAGTTGAAGCCCAACGAAAAGAACTACCCCACTCACGATCTTGAGTTGGCGGCAGTGGTCCACGCTCTAATAACATGGAGACATCTCCTGTTGGGAAGGAAAGTGGACATTTTCACCGATCACAAGAGTCTCAAGTACATCTTCACTCAGCCCAACCTCAACCTCAGGCAGACTCGATGGGTCGAAATGATTCAAGAGTATAATCCGAGTATTGAATATACTCCAGGCAAGGCTAATGTGATTGCAGACGCTTTGAGCAGGAAGGCTTATTGCAACAGCTTAATCCTCAAGCCCTTTCAACCGGATCTTTGTGAAGGTTTCCGCAAGTTGAATCTCCAAGTTGTTCCTCAAGGTTTTCTTGCCAACCTCATCGTCTCTCCTACTTTGGAAGATCAAATTCGTGAGGCACAACTGTTGGATACCATGGTGAAGAAAGTGAAACGTGGTATTGACAAGGGCATTTCCAAATACAAGTGCTATCGCATTGATGACAGAGATACTCTTTTCTTCAAGGACCGGATTGTGGTTCCAAAGGGTGATCTTCGTAAAGTCATTATGAACGAAGCGCACAACTCTCTTCTGTCAATTCATCCTGGAAGTACGAAGATGCACCATGACCTCAAGCAGTCATATTGGTGGACTCGAATGAAGCGAGAAATTGCTCAATTCGTGAATGAATGTGATGTCTGCAGAAGGGTGAAAGCAGAACACCAACGACCAGCTGGTCTTCTCCAACCTCTTGCTATTCCAGAATGGAAGTTTGATCATATCGAAATGGACTTCGTGACTAGTTTTCCTAAGTCCAAGCGTGGAAATGATGCTATCTTCGTCGTCATCGACAAGCTCACTAAAGTGGCTCATTTTCTTCCTATCAAAGAGTCTATTACAGCAGCGCAGCTGGCAGAGCTCTACACCTCTAGAATTATCTCCTTGCATGGCATTCCACAATTGATCTCTTCAGACCGTGGCAGCATCTTTACCTCCAAGTTTTGGGATTCTTTTCAGAAGGCCATGGGCACCAATATTCGTTTCGGCACAGCTTTCCACCCTCAAACTAGTGGACAAGTCGAGCGTGTCAACCAAATCCTTGAAGATATGCTCAGGGCTTGTGTTATCTCTTTCGGCATGAAGTGGGAGGATTGTCTTCCTTATGCTGAGTTATCTTACAACAACAGCTTTCAAGCCAGCTCGGGCAAAGCCCCATTCGAGATTCTCTATGGCAGAAAGTGTCGTACTCCTCTCAATTGGTCTGAAACCGGTGAACGCCAATTGCTTGGCAACGATTTGATCTCAGAGGCTGAGGCAATGCGCAAGGTCATTCATGAGAACCTCAAAGCCGCGCAGTCGCGCGAGAAGAGCTATTATGATAGCAAACATCGTGATTTGGCATTCGAGATCGGAGACCATGTCTACCTCCGCGTCTCTCCAATGAAAGGAACTCGTCGCTTCGGTATCAAGGGGAAACTTGCCCCTAGATACGTGGGCCCTTTCAAGATCATCGGCAAACGAGGCGATCTCGCCTATCAACTTGAGCTTCCCCCCAACTTTGCAAATGTGCACGATGTCTTCCACGTGTCACAGCTTCGCAAGTGCTTCAAGATGCCTGAGCGCACCATCAACTTCGAAGAGATTGATCTTCAAGAAGATTTGTCCTATCATGAGCATCCCGTTGCTATTCTTGAAGAAACTGAGCGCAAGACTCGCAACAAGTCAATCAAATTCCTGAAAGTGAAGTGGTCACACCATTCAGACCGGGAAGCCACCTGGGAGTGCAAGGACCACCTCCGTTCCGAATATCTGGAGTTCTTTCAGTCCTAGATCTCGGGACGAGATCCTCTCGTAGTGGTGGAGTGTTGTGACACCCCGGATGTAACTTGCCATATTTGTAACTCCAACTCTTGCCAATTTCGGCATTGTGATATGATATTCCCTCCGTGGTTGGGTTTTCCTTCAGTTTGCATTTTGTTCACGTCATGCATTTCTTATCATGTCATCATGCGCACCGCATTCGCATACGTGTTCGTCTCATGCATCCGAGCTTTTTCCCCGTTGTCCGTTTTGCAATCCGGCGCTCCTATGTCCCCCGGCGTCCCCTTTTACCTTTTTCCGTGTGCGGGTATTAAATCTTCTCGGAATGGACTGAGGTTTGTCAAGCGGCCTTGGTATAGCACCGGTAGACCGCCTGTCAAGTTTCGGGTCATTCGGAGGTCGTTTGATACTCCAACAGTTAACCGGGTAACCGTGAAGGCCTCGTGTGTGTTGCAGCCCAAACCCCCTCCAAAACAGCCCAATAACCCATCTAAAACACTCCTATGTCCATCGCCGTTTGATCACGATCGCGTGGCCGAAAACCGCACTCCATTTGGAGCTTCCTAGCCCCCTCTACCTATAAATATAGCCCCTCTCCCGAAATTTGCGGATGAAACCACCCTAACCCTAGTCCAACTCCTTCCCCGCCGCCGCAGGACGCGTCCGGATCGGACCGGACATGTCCGCCTCCGCCGCCGACCAATCCTGACGCGCCACGTCATCGCCGCGCGCCCCATATCGCCGCGGTTCCCGCCGGCCCGCGAGCCCATCGCCGGCCCCCGAGGCCCGGTTCCGCCGCCACCTGCCCGAGGGGTGCCGCCCTCACCGCGCCGCCCCGCTGCCCATCTCCGGCGCCGACCACCGCCGCCAACCGTGCCGGCGAGCGCCGCCCCGGCCTCACCCCGAGGCCTCCCGCCGGCGCCGCCGTCCCCCGCCGCCGCCCGGCCTCCCGCGCCCAGATCTGGGCCGGCGCCGCCTGGATCCGGCCGGCCCCGTCCCACCGGCGTCCTTCCGACCGCCGCACCGCCCCGTCTTCGGCGAGCCAACCCCGGCCACATCTCGATCTGCGTGCGGTTGACTTTTCTTCCTCCCCTCGATTTCGCCTAAGTCACAGATATTTTTGCATATTTGTCACATGTTCATCACACCATATCTCTGCATCTGTTACTCCGTTTTGTGCGTGTAATATGTCAAATTGTTCGCCTCGATGAGTACATCATTTCATCCCATTGCATCGTTTCAATTTGAGCTCATCTTGATGCCCGAAATGCTGTTGGAAGAGGGCTATGTGATGTTAGTTCCACATTATTATCAGTACATGCACTTTTGTCATTTTTGCCATGATTGATGTGTGCATCCTATGAAGTTGAGTCCTACATGTGTTTTGTAATATGCCATGCTATATTTCCATAGGTGTATGCCATGTATTTTTATGATCTTTGTGGTGACTAGCACAAGCATGCAAACTAGGGTACATAATGTTGCTGACTTCAGAGACAGTATTTTCGCCAAGTCTTGTTCTGCTGTTATTTTTATGCCATGTGTTCATGTTGTTTCCGGGAGATCTATACCTCTTTTGGGCATGATCAGTAAGAGTGTTTTGAGCATATGGATTTGCTCTATCCATCCATGCCTTTGTTTGTAATTATGGAGTGCCTTAGCTTGAGCCAATCGAGCTCTACTTTTGCTATAAAATGTTGCTGGCAGATTGTTTACATGTTATTCGATTTTGCCAAGCTTGTTGTAGTTGATCCTTGCATGCTATGATGTTATTGTTGCCGTGTATAGATTCTATGCCATGTCTTCTTGATGTATGCATGCTTATTTTATCATGTAATGCTCTGTAGTGAGTGCATCGAGCTCGTAAACATGCCTACTTGTTATCTGTCTTTGACTTGTCTAGTTTTCTGCCAAGTCTGAAACCTGTAACGGAACTTGCTTAATTGACATGGGCGTTATTATATTTTCTGATCCTTTTTGGCTCATGGTCAGTAAGGGACTTTTGTCAAGTGCTTTGAGCAGATTCATGCCATGCCTTATTTTGCAATGTCATGTTCCTGTACCATGTTGTTTGCTTGCTCTAAACATGTCATCCTGTTGTTAATTTCTGGCATGTTGTATTCACCAAGTCTGTGAACCTGTTATCTTTTGCACTTTTGCCATGCTTGTTTTAACCTGTTATGATGTGATTTAGCCGTAGCTCAGTGTTCATCTTTTGTCAAGCATCTTGAGTAGATTACTGCCATGTGCTTCGTTGCTATGTTTGGGTGCAGTAGCTTAATTTCTTGTTGCTTGCTAAGTAGCATCATGCTGTTAATGGCAGATTATTGTCATTCTTGTTTTGCTTGTCGTTTGCAAACCGTGCATCCGATTCCGGTGATCTTTATATCGATTTCAACCGAAATCACCTCATTGTTCCAGCGGCATACTTGGTTTGCCAAGATTATGCCTCGATCATCTTTTTCCTTCCGGAGCACGCATACGCATTGCATATCACATCTCGCATATCATGCCTTGTTCTGCAACATGTTGCTTGCGCATTGCATCGTGGTTGATATTGGTTCCTTTGTTGTGTTCTTGTCTTGGGTAGAGCCGGGAGACGAGTACATGAACGAGGAACCTGTTGAGAACGCTTACGAGGACCAAGCTTTCGACAACTCTGAGAACCTTGCAGGCAAGATGACCATACCCTCGAAATCACTTCTATCTTTGCTTGCTAGATGCTCGTTCTTTTGCTATGCCTATGCTGCGATACCTACCACTTGCTATATCATGCCACCCATATTTCCATGTCTAACCTCTAACCATCCATGTCCTAGCAAACCGTTGATTGGCTTTGTTACCGCTTTGCTCAGCCCCTCTTATAGCGTTGCTAGTTGCAGGTGAAGATGAAGTTTGTTCCTTGTTGGAACATGGACTTGTTGTTCCTTGTTGGAACATGTTTACTTGTTGGGTTACCACAATACCTCTTATTTAATTAATGCATCTATATACTTGGTAAAGGGTGGAAGGCTCGGCCTTATGCCTGGTGTTTTGTTCAACTCTTGCCACCCTAGTTTCCGTCATACCGGTGTTATGTTCCTTGATTTTGCGTTCCTTACACGGTTGGGTGATTTATGGGACCCCCTTGACAGTTCATGTTGAATAAGACTCCTCCAGCAAGGCCCAACATTGGTTTTACCATTTGACCACCTACCACCTTTTTCCCTTGGGTTTTCGCGAGCCCAAGGGTCATCTTTATTTTAGCCCCCCCGGACCAGTGCTCCTCTGGGTGCTGGCCCGAACCGAGCAACCTGTGGGGCCACCGCGGGGAAACTCGAGGCCTGGTTTTACTCGTAGCTTGACTTATCCGGATGTGCCCTTAGACCGAGATATGTGCAGATCCTATCAGGATTTGTCGGCACAATCGGGCGGCTTTGCTGGACTTGTTTTATTACTGCCGAAATGTCTTGTAGTCCGGGATTCCGAGACTGATCGGGTCTTCCCGGTAGAAGGAATATCCTTCGTTGATCGTGAGAGCTTATAATGGGCTAAGTTGGGACACCCCTGCAGGGTATTATGTTTTGAAAACCGTGCCCGCGGTTATGAGGCAGATGGGAATTTGTTAATATCCGGTTGTAGAATACCCGAAGTTGACCTTGATTAAAACACATCAACCGCGTGCGTAACCGTGATGGTCTCTTCTCGGCGGGGTCCGGGAAGTGAACACGGTGTTGGAGTTATGTTTGACGTAGGTTGTTCTAGGATCACTTCTTGATCACTTCTAGCTTCACGACCGTGCTTTGCTTCTCTTCTCGCTATCTTTTGCGTTGTTAGCCACCATATATGCTAGTCGCTTGCTGCAGCTCCACCTCACAACCCTATCCTACCTTTAAGATTAAATAGTCTTGATCTCGCGGTTGTGAGATTGCTGAGTCCCCATGACTCACAGATTCTACCACAACAGTTGCAGGTGCCGATTATGCCAGTGCAGATGATTCAACCGAGCTCAAGTGGGAGTTCGACGAGGAACGTGGTCGTTACTATGTGTCTTTTCCTGATGATCAGTAGTGGAGCCCAGTTGGGGTGATTCGGGGATCTGTGTAGCATTTGGGGTAGTCTTCTTTCATTTTTGGTACCGTAGTCGGACCTTGAGTGTAATTTGAATGATGGATGTTTATTTATGTATTGTGTGAAGTGGCGACTGTAAGCCAACTATGTATCTATTTTCCTTATGTATTACATGGGTTGTGTGAAGATTACCTCACTTGCGACATTGCTTTCAATGCGGTTATGCCTCTAAGTCGTGCCTCGACACGTGGGAGATATAGCCGCATCGAGGGCGTTACAAGTTGGTATCAGAGCCTTCCCCGACCTTAGGAGCCCCCACTGATCGATCGTTTTTAGCGGCCGAGTTGTGTCTAGAAAAATTGTTTTGAGTCATCTAGGAATTATATATCGGAGAGTTTAGGAATTCTTTTTACTTCCCAGTCTCCTCATCGCTCTGGTAAGGCATCCTGACGTAGAGTTTTGACTCTTGTCTTCTCAAATTTCACTAAAAAAAATTTAGGATCACGCGGGTATCTTAGAATCGTTCCGATGGTTTTATGATGACAACATTGTCTTGGTTGCCTCCCGTCAGCAGGGGTTTTAGTGGAGGTGTCCCGGGGAGTTGAGCTCCGAGGTGTTGTCATCATAATTTTATCGTTGCAGTTCTGAAATACCTGAGTTTAGTACGCCGACATCGAAAATCTCTTTTGTACAGTTGTTGGTGAGATAACCCTGATAGCCTAGTACTGAGGCGAGTGCGGGAGTATTGCCATGACTCGTATAACGGATGCTTTTCGAAGGTTGAGGTAGACGATTTCCGAAGGTTTCTTGGTTATGTGTTGAAGGATGGATACAGCTGGATCTAGGTATTGTTAGTCTGGGTGATATATTTTGTGTCCCCTATATCCCCAACACCTGATTGCATAACCAGAAAGTTTCAGGAGTTTATAAGTGGGAATTCATGTAGCTCTAGTACTTCTTCCTGCAGATATTTGGTTCGTGATTGGGTAATCCTTACCAAGTATTTGTTCACATCCGTACCTTGTTGATTTTATTCCATACCTTTTTCTAAGTGGCTTCTCAACTTATGGAAGTGTGATGATTTACTTTGGAATTCATTCGTTCATTCTTGTTCGAATGTTTATTGTGAAGACTATATGTTGCAATTTCGATCCCTTTGATTCAGCTTGAATATATATCTTTTTCAAGATGCTAATGGATGTCACCCTCTTCAGGATGGCTCCGCCAACGCGTCAGAATCCGGAACGCAATGAAGGAAGTCAGGCTAACCCTCCGCCACCACCTCCGCCTCCGGAGGCATGGCAAGCCTTGATGACTGCCACAAATGCCAACGCTTAGATTCTGATTCAGCTCTTGCAAGATCGTAACCAAGGGCAAGGTAATCAAGGAAATCAAGGCCAAGGCAACAATCAGCCACATTTTGCTACCCTCAATCAGTTCCTTGCAAATCAGCCAAAGACTTTCAGCTACTGTGTCGAGGCCACAGACGCCGATGATTGGCTCGTGGATATCAGCAAGCATTTCGAGTGCAGCAATGTCAGACCTGAGGACTTTGTCAAGTTTGCCTCTTTTCAACTCAAAGATCAAGCTGCTGAGTGGTTCCAACAATACAAAGATTCCAGAGGAGGTCGTGTGATTACCTGGGATGATTTCCGCCGTGACTTCAAAGCTCATCACATTCCAGAAAGTGTTGTTGAGAGTAAGCGTGAGGAGTTCCGCAATCTCAAGCAAGGCAATATGTCTGTGTATCAATACAACACTCAGTTCCAGAAGCTCTCTCGTTTTGCGAGGCAAGACATCCCTGATGAGAAGAGTATGATCTACCAATTCAGGCGTGGTCTTAGAGAAGATCTGCAACTTGCTCTCGTGCTTTTTGAGCTGTTAAAGTATGATGAATTCTTCAACATGGCGCTGAAGCAAGAAGCTGCTCAGCTCAAGTGTGAGGCATCTAAGAAGAGAGTCAGAGACGCAGTTCAGTCTTCTTCTTCCTCACTTGTGGCAGCTAAGCAACAGAAGTTCTGGTTGCCTCCTCCTCCTCCGTTCCGTCAGCCTTATCAGCAGAAGAACTCAGGTGGTCGTGGATCTTCCCACCCACCCAACCCTGGCTATCAGAACAAGTCTCAGAATCAAGCTCCAAGGCCAAGTGCTCCTTACCATCGTTCGCTCTCATAGGTGACTTGCAACAAATGTCAGCAAAAGGGTCACTATGCAAACAAGTGCTTCAACCAAAGGCGCCTTCCGCCTCCTCCTCCTGTGAAATCTTCCAGCAATGAAGTGGTCAAGCATAATCCTAAGCATGCCAAAGTGAACATGATGAACGCGGCTCAGGCAGAGGATTCTTCAGAAGTGATCATGGGTAACCTTCCTGTTAATGATATTCCTACTAAAGTATTATTTGATACTAGTGCTTCGCATTGTTTCATGTCAAGACCGTTTTTTGCCAAGCATGATTTCACGTCTTCTAATTTGGATAGACCCATGGCTGTCATTTCTCCTGGTAAACGCTTGAGCTCTAGTTTGGTGGTTCCGAATGTCGGTATCAATATGGGCGACTATAGATTTCTGGCTAAACCAATTGTTCTTGGTGACTCTGATATTGATCTTATTCTCGGGATGAACTGGCTTTCTAAGCACAAGGATCAGCTTGATTGTGCTGCCAGGGAAATTCAATTGACTCACCCTTCTGACGATGTGATCATTTATGCCGCTCGTTATGATACCATTCGGTTGTTTTCTCTCAATGAGAAGGGCGAATTGGATCCCATCTCTCAAATTCCAGTCGTTTGTGAGTACCAAGATGTTTTTCCAGAAGAGCTTCCGGGAATGCCTCCTCACCGGCCAGTTGAGTTCGTTATTGATCTTGAGCCTGGCACGGAACCCGTTTGCAAGCGTCCTTACAAGCTTGGACCTAAAGAGTTGAAGGAATTGAAGAAACAACTCGATGAACAAGAACGTCTGGGTCTGATCAGACCGAGTTCTTCTCCTTGGGGTTGTGGTGTTCTTTTTGTCCAGAAGAAGGATGACACGGACCGACTTTGCGTCGATTACCGTCCATTGAACAAGAAGACTATCAAGAACAAGTACCCACTTCCCAACATCAATGAGCTTTTCGAGCAACTCAAAGGTGCTAAGGTGTTCTCCAAGCTTGACCTTCATATGGGGTATCATCAGATTTGCATTCGTGAAGAGGATATTCCCAAGACAGCATTCAGAACAAGTTTTGGTTCTTATGAATATACTGTCATGTCTTTCGGCCCTGTCAATGCTCCTCCAACATTCACTCGCTTGATGAATTTCATCTTCAACCCCTACACCAATGAATTTGTCTTGGTCTATCTCGATGATATTCTGGTCTTCTCCAAGGATAAGAAGGATCATGCCATACATTTGCGATTGGTGCTCGACAAGCTCAGAGAGTATCAATTATATGCGAAGTTCTCCAAATGTGAATTTTGTCTTGATGAAGTTCTTTACCTTGGGCATATCATCTCTGCCAAGGGCATTGCTGTTAATCCTGAGAAGGTGTCTGCAGTCGTGAATTGGGAACCTCCTCAGAATGCCAAGCAGCTTCGCAGTTTTCTTGGACTTGCAAGCTATTGTCGAAGATTCGTTGAGAATTTCTCAAAGATTGCAAAGCCTCTTTCCAACCTCCTCCAGAAGCATGTGAAGTATGTCTGGTCTCCTGAGTGTGACGTTGCTTTCAACACTCTCAAAGAGAAACTTGTCACTGCTCCAGTGTTGACTCCTCCTGATGATTCCAAGCCTTATGAAGTTTTCTGTGATGCTTCTCTTCAAGGCCTCGGTGCCGTGTTAATGCAAGAGAAGAAGGTTGTGGCCTATACCTCTCGTCAGTTGAAGCCCAACGAAAAGAACTACCCCACTCACGATCTTGAGTTGGCGGCAGTGGTCCACGCTCTAATAACATGGAGACATCTCCTGTTGGGAAGGAAAGTGGACATTTTCACCGATCACAAGAGTCTCAAGTACATCTTCACTCAGCCCAACCTCAACCTCAGGCAGACTCGATGGGTCGAAATGATTCAAGAGTATAATCCGAGTATTGAATATACTCCAGGCAAGGCTAATGTGATTGCAGACGCTTTGAGCAGGAAGGCTTATTGCAACAGCTTAATCCTCAAGCCCTTTCAACCGGATCTTTGTGAAGGTTTCCGCAAGTTGAATCTCCAAGTTGTTCCTCAAGGTTTTCTTGCCAACCTCATCGTCTCTCCTACTTTGGAAGATCAAATTCGTGAGGCACAACTGTTGGATACCATGGTGAAGAAAGTGAAACGTGGTATTGACAAGGGCATTTCCAAATACAAGTGCTATCGCGTTGATGACAGAGATACTCTTTTCTTCAAGGACCGGATTGTGGTTCCAAAGGGTGATCTTCATAAAGTCATTATGAACGAAGCGCACAACTCTCTTCTGTCAATTCATCCTGGAAGTACGAAGATGCACCATGACCTCAAGCAGTCATATTGGTGGACTCGAATGAAGCGAGAAATTGCTCAATTCATGAATGAATGTGATGTCTGCAGAAGGGTGAAAGCAGAACACCAACGACCAGCTGGTCTTCTCCAACCTCTTGCTCTTCCAGAATGGAAGTTTGATCATATCGAAATGGACTTCGTGACTGGTTTTCCTAAGTCCAAGCGTGGAAATGATGCTATCTTCGTCGTCATCGACAAGCTCACTAAAGTGGCTCATTTTCTTCCTATCAAAGAGTCTATTACAGCAGCGCAGCTGGCAGAGCTCTACACCTCTAGAATTGTCTCCTTGCATGGCATTCCACAATTGATCTCTTCAGACCGTGGCAGCATCTTTACCTCCAAGTTTTGGGATTCTTTTCAGAAGGCCATGGGCACCAATATTCGTTTCGGCACAGCTTTCCACCCTCAAACTAGTGGACAAGTCGAGCGTGTCAACCAAATCCTTGAAGATATGCTCAGGGCTTGTGTTATCTCTTTCGGCATGAAGTGGGAGGATTGTCTTCCTTATGCTGAGTTATCTTACAACAACAGCTTTCAAGCCAGCTCGGGCAAAGCCCCATTCGAGATTCTCTATGGCAGAAAGTGTCGTACTCCTCTCAATTGGTCTGAAACGGTGAACGCCAATTGCTTGGCAACGATTTGATCTCAGAGGCTGAGGCAATGCGCAAGGTCATTCGTGAGAACCTCAAAGTCGCGCAGTCGCGCCAGAAGAGCTATTACGATAGCAAACATCATGATTTGGCATTCGAGATCGGAGACCATGTCTACCTCCGCGTCTCTCCAATGAAAGGAACTCGTCGCTTCGGTATCAAGGGGAAACTTGCCCCTAGATACGTGGGCCCTTTCAAGATCATCAGCAAACGAGGCGATCTCGCCTATCAACTTGAGCTTCCCCCCAACTTTGCAAATGTGCACGATATCTTCCACGTGTCACAGCTTCGCAAGTGCTTCAAGATGCCTGAGCGCACCATCAACTTCGAAGAGATTGATCTTCAAGAAGATTTGTCCTATCATGAGCATCCCGTTGCTATTCTTGAAGAAACTGAGCGCAAGACTCGCAACAAGTCAATCAAATTCCTGAAAGTGAAGTGGTCACACCATTCAGACCGGGAAGCCACCTGGTAGTGCGAGGACCACCTCCGTTCCGAATATCTGGAGTTCTTTCAGTCCTAGATCTCGGGACGAGATCCTCTCGTAGTGGTGGAGTGTTGTAACACCCCGGATGTAACTTGCCATATTTGTAACTCCAACTCTTGCCAATTTCGGCATTGTGATATGATATTCCCTCTGTGGTTGGGTTTTCCTTCAGTTTGCATTTTGTTCACGTCATGCATTTCTTATCATGTCATCATGCGCACCGCATTCGCATACGTGTTCGTCTCATGCATCCGAGCTTTTTCCCCGTTGTCTGTTTTGCAATCCGGCGCTCCTATGTCCCCCGACGTCCCCTTTTACCTTTTTTCCATGTGCGGGTATTAAATCTTCTCGGAATGGACCGAGGTTTGTCAAGCGGCCTTGGTATAGCACCGGTAGACCGCCTGTCAATTTTCGGGTCATTCGGAGGTCGTTTGATACTCCAACGGTTAACCGGGTAACCGTGAAGGCCTCGTGTGTGTTGCAGCCCAAACCCCCTCCAAAACAGCCCAATAACCCATCTAAAACACTCCCATGTCCATCGCCGTTCGATCACGATCGCGTGGCCGAAAACCGCACTCCATTTGGAGCTTCCTAGCCCCCTCTACCTATAAATATAGCCCCTCTCCCGAAATTTGCGGATGAAACCACCCTAACCCTAGTCCAACTCCTTCCCCGCTGCCGCAGGACGCGTCCGGATCGGACCGTAGATGTCCGCCTCCGCCGCCGACCAATCCTGACGCGCCACGTCATCGCCGCGCGCCCCATATCGTCGCGGTTCCCGCCGGCCCGCGAGCCCATTGCCGGCCCCCGAGGCCCGGTTCCGCCGCCACCTGCCCGAGGGGTGCCGCCCTCACCGCGCCGCCCCGCTGCCCATCTCCGCCGCCGACCACCGCCGCCAACCGCGCCGGCGAGCGCCGCCCCGGCCTCACCCCGACGCCTCCCGCCGGCGCCGCCGTCCCCCGCCGCCGCCCGGCCTCCCGCGCCCAGATCTGGGCCGGCGCCGCCTGGATCCGGCCGGCCCCGTCCCGCCGGCGTCCTTCCGACCGCCGCGCCGCCCCGTCTTCGGCGAGCCAACCCCGGCCACATCTCGATCCGCGCGCGGTTGACTTTTCTTCCTCCCCTCGATTTCGCCTAAGTCACAGATATTTTTGCATATTTGTCACATGTTCATCGCACCATATCTCTGCATCCGTTGCTCCGTTTTGTGCGTGTAATATGTCAAATTGTTCGCCTCGATGAGTACATCATTTCATATCATTGCATCATTTTAATTTGAGCTCATCTTGATGCGCGAAATGCTGTTGGAAGAGGGCTATGTGATGTTAGTTCCACATTATTATCAGTACATGCACTTTTGTCATTTTTGCCATGATTGATGTGTGCATCCTATGAAGTTGAGTCCTACATGTGTTTTGTAATATGCCATGCTATATTTCCATAGGTGTATGCCATGTATTTTTGTGATCTTTGTGGTGACTAGCACAAGCATGCAAACTAGGATACATAATGTTGCTGACTTCAGAGACAGTATTTTCGCCAAGTCTTGTTCTGCTGTTATTTTTATGCCATGTGTTCATGTTGTTTCCGGGAGATCTATACCTCTTTTGGGCATGATCAGTATGAGTGTTTTGAGCATATGGATTTTCTCTATCCATCCATGCCTTTGTTTGTAATTATGGAGTGCCTTAGCTTGAGCCAATCGAGCTCTACTTTTGCTATAAAATGTTGCTGGCAGATTGTTTACATGTTATTCGATTTTGCCAAGCTTGTTGTAGTTGATCCTTGCATGCTATGATGTTATTGTTGCCGTGTATAGATTCTATGCCATGTCTTCTTGATGTATGCATGCTTATTTTATCATGTAATGCTCTGTAGTGAGTGCATCGAGCTCGTAAACATGCCTACCTGTTATCTGTCTTTGACTTGTCTAGTTTTCTGCCAAGTCTGAAACCTGTAACGGAACTTGCTTAATTGACATGGGTTTTATTATATTTTCTGATCCTTTTTGGCTCATTGTCAGTAAGGGACTTTTGTCAAGTGCTTTGAGCAGATTCATGCCATGCCTTATTTTGCAATGTCTTGTTCCTGTACCAACGTCTCTGCGTCCCTGCAAAGGCAAAAATGGATCAAGATAAGTGACTTAATTCAGGGGAATGGAAATGGCAGTAAGGAACGGAGTACTTACTCGTCATCCATCTCCTCCTCTTCCACCATTTTCCTTTTTCTCTTCGGGCTGAGAGGCCCAAGATCAAAAGGGAGCTCCGCATCATCATCCGAGTCGACATATGCCGGAGGAGGCGAAGAAGGCGGGGTTTGTGCGCGCCCAGATGAGGAAGGGACTGTTGTCTTCTTCTTCTCAGCGGCCTTCGTGAGCCTCTTCGCTGCCGTGGCCCTCGTGTGACGCCCGGACCCTTCCAGGCTCAATTGAGGCTGCGTAGCCCTGCCGGGCCAGACCGGCTCGCCAGAGCAAGACCGCCGCAGGACTCGCCCTCTTCCCCTGGCTGGCGTCGAGCCCACCGCCACATCCTCCTCCCCCAACGACTCGTCGGCCGCATCTTCGACAAGCGGAGCTCCCGTGTCGGGGCTGCTAACCTCCCCGGAGGCCGCCGCCCACCGGGTGAGCTCCTCTTCCTCCGCAGCCGTTGCGGCCTTGTCCTCCACACCCCCGGCGCTGCCGGCCTCCATGGCGAGCTGCGCCTCCCTCGCCCTAGTGGCGATGTAGTCCAGCTCTTCCTGGGTGGTGTCCATGACAAGCCATCGCTCGGCGTCAGCATTGACATATACCTCAATAAGGGTATCAAAGAATTGTTGCACGTCCACATCCTTCGGCTCCTTCCAGCTGGGGACAGGGCCGTGCGCATTACAGTCCGGCATCATGGTGATTATCTCGGACCGATGTGAATTATTGCACAACGAGACCACCCCCGCGGGCAATTTGAAAAACGGCCCATTGAGGGCCTTGCCGACCATTGCGGCAGCCCTCGTGGCCTTGCCGGTCCGTTCGACCTCGCTGTCGCGACCCACATCAAGCTGAAAAAGCTGCTGGCAGAAGTGGGCATGCGCCATCACCGTGAAATTGTGGTCGAGGCCAGGGCGGAGTCGCATAATGTCAGCCGGATTCGTAAAGAGCCAGGCTGGCCTCCCCTTGTTGTGCAACGGGGCGATCCGGCGGCGAATGAAGTCCACGCCGATCATCTCCAGGGTGAGTCCAGCCCAGGTCAGCCGGAGAATCCTGGTGGTGGCGACAGTAAGCCTCCCGTCGGCGGCGTCAACATCACCCCAATCGCTGCCATGAACCGGCGGCACTCGGCGGACCTTGCAGAATTCCGGCGGGTCTTCATCTTCAATCTAGCACCACCGGCCACGCCATTCCTCCCACCTCTCCTTCATGGCACCGTCCGGGTACGCCCCCTTGGATCTTGGGATCCAGGTGACGCAACCAGAGAAGGCACCTCCCGGCTGGATCCGAGGGGAGAAATAATGGCGGAAGAGTGCCGTGTTGGGATGCACCCCGGCAAAGCCTTCGCAAAGATGCGCGAAGAAAGCCATGCACGCCACCGCATTCGGAGTAAAATCCAAGAGGTGAAAGTCGAAGGTGTGCATAATATCGCAGAAGGAATCGGAAAAAGGGGGGCATAACCCGCAAGAAAGATAATCGACGAAAAAGGGATACCGATTTGGGGCAGGATCGGCGCAAGCGGCAGGAATGACGCGCGTCGCCGGATGTCCCAAATTCTCTCCACCCGTCTTCACTCCCCATAGAGGCCTGAAGGAGGACCGGAGCTCAGGAACATAAACTGTCGAGGGGAAGAAGAAGGCGGATTTCATCCGGTCCCCTAATAGCGCACTCTCCGGCGGCTCCACAGTCCCGGCGCCCTTAGCCACCCCCTTGCCCTTGGTGGATTTGGGCGCCACGGTGGCTAAGAAAGTTAGAGGACTGAGGGAGGGGGATGGCGAAGCAACGAAGGCGGGCGACAGCGGAAGCTTAGGAAGGAAGGAAGAGAGGAAACGGCGGCTCTGAGATTGGAGAAGACACGAGGAAAGAGGAGAAAGTGAGCAGCGTGCCCACGGTTATTCCTTCTTATGGGGGAAAACGCGGGCCGCCTTCTTTCCAATTAACTGTGATGTGATGCATGCCCGCGGGAACCAACCCAACGCATGCCGCCCACGTCACACACGCCTCCCCACGCCGCGCCACGCGCGGGAATCATGGGAAGCGTAGCGCGCGAAGAATCTTACCGCGGTAAAAACCGCCCCGCCTGCCCGCGCACCGTTTCTGGGCCTAGCCCAACAACGCGTTGCGCTTATTTGTGGCCCAGGCCCGGGGGCTCCTGTCGGTGTACAAAAAGAGGGGTACACTTTTTGTACCCCTATAACTGTGCACGGGCAGTCTGAGCCACGCGCACCACCACACAAAGCAAGGCAAGGGAGGTGAGCCAGGGTAAGACCGAAGCTCAAGAGAACTAGAACGACGCCAAGGCCAAGACCACGAAGAGCGAAGGGGGACGAAGCGGACTCCCCCAGCAAGATCCTTGCCGGGAGACAGTTTTAGCAACCCCGGCAAGACCCTTGCCATGGCGACTCGCCCCGCGCCTACGGAGCAAATCACCCTTGAGTCCACTACCCCCAAAGGGCAAGGATTCGGGAGACATCCCCGTGGTGGCATGCAGATCTTTGTGAAGACATTCAAGATCAGATACGCACTAAGGAGACGACAACCCTTGGCGGGATCCCAGCCGAGGAAGACCACAAGGCCCCCGGCAAGCGCCTTGCCGGGGATGACAGCAGGCGCCTCGGCAAGACCCTTGCCGGGGCCCCGGCAAGGCCCTTGCCGAGGACACCCACAGGGCCACCATCAGGCCCACGCCGACCAAACCTCCACCACCGTACGCATGCAGCTGCCGACCCAACCAGCTGGGCAGGCACCTGCGTGGCAGCATGCTGATGATCGTGAAGACCCACCACTGCGCCACCTCAGCTGCCTGCCTACCTACATGGCATCACAGGCATCGCTGGCCAAGGCACGTGTCGACACAAGAAGGAGCGGCGACGGACGAGACCGGTTCCTCCCCCGTCCCCGATAAAGCAAGGACACCTAAGCAAGACACATTAAATGCGCCTTGTCATGTAATGCAAGGGATAAACTCGCATCACTGTACCCTTTCCACCTCCTGTGTGCCACTGTGGCGACCCCTTTTTCTATAAAAGGAGGCCCGAGGCGACCAGGAGAGGGATTCTGCTTTTTGGAGCCCCTCACGCCCCATAGCTAGCTCAAGAACACAGATATACAATCGACCAAAGCAGGAGTAGGGTTTTACGCATCCTCGTGGCCCGAACCTGGATAAACGAACCGTGTGCTATCTGTTTGATCCGCTCTTCTCACGACCCCGCGCCCCGCTAACCGTAGTAGGGATTCTTGTGATCCCATAGGTGTCGTTCCCACCGACAAATGGGTATATCGAAGAGCAAAAAAGGGAGTTTTAGGTGGACAAAAGGGCTTCTGAACGTGACGGGCTTCTATTTACAACATCTTGTGGTCATAATCCAGTAAAGTTTACGACCCAGGATGTTCATTCTATGGACTTGACTGATCCATTTGACTATGACTGCCGAAAACAGTGCTGGAGTTAGATGTTGTTACCCTTTTCAACTTGGCTGTGACTGTCATATTTTGTTTGAAACAAGGAAAATGGCTTGCCATATGTTTAATTAAGAGAGAAATATTGTAACAAATCCCAACCAAGGGAAATAACATCACTCTCACTTGCTACTTGAGATCACCTTGCAATACAGAACCGAGGTGATTAGCCCCTACCAGCACCCACAAACTTATTTTTGAACTAGCACACCAAATGGCTGTAAATTTTCATAAGAAAGGTTGCATGACCATGACAGATTTGGATTCTAACATTTGGAACCCACGAGGAAAAAGCCTATCCTAGCTCGTGTTGACTTAATTACTAGTCAACAAATGATTCCGCCTACTAGTCGTGGGATTGACATCCAACATCTGCCGTGTATCTTCTATCTCTTGTCTTCTTCCTCCAGCTGCCCGAACCAAACCACACAGTCGGTTTCACCTGCCGCCGCCTCCCACAGCTGGTTGCGCCTCCGCCGCCCTACCGTACCCTCAAACGTTGGCCAGTCCATCCCTGTCTCCCCCCACACATCCTGTTATTCTCTGGCGACTTCAGCCCCAACACGCACCCGCACCCAGACCACTCAACCATCATACTCCCCTCTGCCTGCGAGTAGACTGGCGCATCTTCCACGGCTCCTGTTCGTTCCGTCCGAGGCCTCGACGTCGTCCTTCGCCTTGGTTTGCTCATTGTGCACGGTGCGCCGCTGTTTGGCGTGGTCAACGTGCTCAACAATCAAGAGGAATAAGGAGATGATTGTACGTGGAGAGGATGACAGTAGGAACCCACCAGGGTCATGGCAGTACGCAAGCAAGTGCCTCATTATTACAAGCCCCCAAAAAAATGGTTCCTCCTAATGGTTACACAACGAGCGGCTGACACCAGAGACCCAGCAATTCGCGTAGTTGTTATTTACTTTTTTGAGGAATAACCAGTTGTTATTTACTGGTTTTAGAGACGGCACATGGTAACAATGGGGTCGTGCGGAGGATGTGGCCCATCTAGCCAAGGTTTTATTTTATGCTTTTCACATCATGAGCCCAGTTGTGTTTTTTTCTTGCTGAAAATGGCTAGCCAAGTTCTACCTTTTTTAAGAAATACCCAATGGATGCCTATTTACTTTCTCAGCCCTGCTGGGTTGCCAATCTTTCAAGACAAGAGCGATGTATTCGCTTGCACAGAAGATGAAGTAGTAAGAAATGGGATGTAAATTTATAAAGACAGCAAATCGGCAATTTGTTTGAAATACTACCTCCATTCCCTTACACAAGGCCACTATGAAAAATACATTTCGCATATATACAAGGACACTAACAGTAATCGAGGCAAAAATTAATAATGTTTCCTTGGACTATTAACTTGTTGAATACTTACATGCATGTAGTCATAATGACACACTGCTACTTCCTTCTTATTCCTTCCATGCATGCATGCGGGCGTATTAATGATCTAGGTTACACGACAGAAAAAAGTCACATCCATGACATTTTGGGCCGAACGAAATTTTTTCTGTCATGCTTATGACACTTCTATGACGCTAATTGTGACAAAACCCGATATCATCATAGATGTGGTGGGCTCCTACTTATATGGCAAAAAAATCATGACAGAAAATGGGCTTTTCATCCTGGGCGGGCCGGAGATGCAGCTGCATGACATTCTTTGGGCCATCCATGACGGAAAAAACCGTGGTAGAAGCGAGGGCGAGGAAAATATCGGGGAGTTCCGATTACGACGGGTGGTCGGGGCCGAGCGATGCATGTTTTCTCGTACACGTACGTGTGTGGGTGCAAGGCGTTGGGCTCTAACTGAACCCGGTCGAGGCATTCGCCTACTGAACCCGAGCGATCGCACTGCAGGCTACGTGTTACTGAACCCCAGCGATGGATCGATCTATCTGTGAACTGAACCCGATCGAGCGGTTCCTTCGCTACTACTGCTAACTAAAGCCAAACGAACCCTGCTGTCTCCTTCCCTTGATGAACAGTGAGCGTTGTTGGGGGGGTGTTTGATGAATAGTTCCCGGTGGGGGTTGGATGACCAGGACCCCGTGGTGTTGCCGCTGGATGAACAGGACCTCGATCGATCGAGCCGGTTGGGGGTGGATGAACAGGACCCTGTGGAGGGATGGATGAACAGGACGACCCCGTGGAGGGATGGTTGAATAGTAGCCGATGGAGGGCTAGATGAACAGTAGCCCGTGGTGGGGTGGTTGAACAGGAACCCATGGAGAGGGCTGGTTGAACAGTCGACGGTGGAGGAGGGGTGGAGGCTGGATGCTCAGGAACCCGTGGATGAACAGTCACAGGTGGAGGCTGGAGGAGGTCGACGGTGGATGAACAGTAGCCCGTTGAGGCAGGAGGAGGTCGATGGTGGAGATGAACAGTATCTCGTGGTGTCCCGTTTTGTAGTACGCCACACCTGTCCCAATGAACAGACCCCCATTTCGACCGTTGCGCTCAAACACAAGTCCGTTTCCTCCGTTTTGCGGTACGCCACACCTATCCCGATCAAAAGGACCCTGTTTCGATCATAGGAGGTCCAAGAAAAGTCCGTTTCCTACATTTTACGCTATGCCAACCCCTCCCGATGAACAGGATCCTGTTTCGACCGTGGCCGGTCGAACACAAGTCCGTTTCCTCCATTATGTGGTACGCTAGGCCTTGTTTCGATCGGCTGTTCCGTCCAAGCCGGTTGGCTCCCGATCGACAACGACACAGTTTCTCTGTTTTCGACCCAGCCATGTACACGAGCCTTGGCCGTACGTATGTGCGAGTACGCGTTCTAGACCCTGCTCGTATGTACGTACGTGGTCGTATTTACTTTCTTGCACCCTGGCCGTTGTACGTACGTGTACACGATATTAACGGGACTGCGTGGCATGCTACTTGCACACCTCTACTATGACACGTGCCCTTCCTTACACGACCACGGTTCATCATTGCAGCCTGCAGACAGACCGATCGACCAGTATGTGCGTACACGTTCGCGACCAGAATGACAACGCAATGCTACCTATTGAGCACTGCGTTGGATTTCCTTGAAGAGGATAGGATGATGCAGCAAAGTAGCGTAAGTATTTCCCTCAGTTTTTTAGAACCAAGGTATCAATCCAGTAGGAGGCTACGCGCGAGTCCCTCGTACCTACACAAAGCAAATAACTCCTCGCAACCAACGCGATAAGGGGTTGTCAATCCCTTCACGGTCACTTACGAGAGTGAGATCTAATAGATATGATAGATAATATTTTTGGTATTTTTGTGATAAAGATGCAAAGTAAAATAAAAGCAAAGTAAAAAAGCAAAGGAAATAATAAGGAGTAGGAAGATTGATATGATGAAGATAGACCCGGGGGGCACAGATTTCACTAGTGGCTTCTCTCAAGAGCATAAGTATTTTATGGTGGGTGAACAAATTACTGTTGAGCAATTGACAGAATTGAGCATAGTTATGAGAGTATTTAGGTATGATCATGTATATAGGCATCACGTCCGAGACAAGTAGACTGACTCCTGCCTGCATCTACTACTATTACTCCACTCATCGACCGCTATCCAGCATGCATCTAGAGTATTAAGTTCAAGAAAACAGAGTAACGCCTTAAGCAAGATGACATGATGTAGAGGGATAAATTCATGCAATATGATAAAAACCCCATCTTGTTATCCTCGATGGCAACAATACAATACGTGCCTTGCTGCCCCTACTGTCACTGGGAAAGGACACCACAAGATTGAACCCAAAGCTAAGCACTTCTCCCATTGCAAGAAGAACCAATCTAGTAGGCCAAACCAAACTGATAATTCGAAGAGACCTGCAAAGATAACCAATCATACATAAAAGAATGCAAAGAAGATTCAAATATTGTTCATAGATAATCTTGATCATAAACCCACAATTCATCGGTCTCAATGAACACACCACAAAAAGAAGATTACATCGAATAGATGTCCACGAGAGAGGGGCAGAACATTGTATTGAGATCCAAAAAGAGAGAAGAAGCCATCTAGCTACTAACTATGGACCCGAAGGTCTGAGGTAAACTACTCACACTTCATCGGAGAGGCTATGGTGATGATGTAGAAGCCCTCCGTGATGGATGCCCCCTCCGGCGGAGCCCCGAAACAGGCCCCAAGATGGGATCTCGTGGGTACAGAAGGTTGTGGTGGTGGAATTAGGTTTTTGGCTCCGTATCTGATCGTTTGGGGGTACGTAGGTATATAAAGGAGGAAGGAGTACGTCGGTGGAGCAACAGGGGGCCCACGAGGGTGGAGGGCGCGCCCTGGAGGGGTGGGCGCGCTCCCTACCTCGTGCCCTCCTCCTTTCTTTGTTGACGTAGGGTCCAAGTCTCCTGGATCATATTCGGTGAGAAAATCACGTTCCTGAAGGTTTCATTCCGTTTGGACTCCGTTTGATATTCCGTTTCTTTGAAACTCTGAAATAGGCAAAAAAACAACAATTCTGGGTTGGGCCTCCGGTTAATAGGTTAGTCCCAAAAATAGTACAAAAGTGGGTAATAAAGCCCAATATTGTCCAAAACAGTAGATAATATAGCATGGAGCAATCAAAAATTATAGATACGTTGGAGATGTATCACGCAACATGCGCTTCGACCAGGTGGGTCCCGACTATCAGGCACTTCCTTGCATGTGAAGATGTAGCTGGTGGGTCCCAGCAATCAGGGGGCGAATCATTTTTTCCCGTAATATGGACGCACTTCCTTGTGTGCGAAGATGTAGCTGCTGGGTCCCAGTAGTAAAGGGGGAAACATTTTTTTCACGAAATACGGTGGCCCGTCCGGTGGGTCCCTGCTGTCAGGTGGAGGAATCATTATTTTCCACGTAATAAGGAGGCACTTCTTTGCTGCGGCCGTGGACCCAGCTGTCAGCCTCTCCATGTAGAGTACTCTTCCGATGGAAGTCGTTCCTTGACAACGTTGACCACACTGCACCGAGAGCACTAGGGCAGTGGACAACGGCGAGGCCCAAGAAGGGGACGATGGGGAGCCGGGGAAGATGCGGTAGTGGATGCCCATGTGGAGAGGAGTACGAGGGTTCACTTGTTCAGCTGCGGTGTGAGGTTTCCGTCGACGCAGGGCCTGGCTAGCGGTGGGAATACTAGGGGGTGGTGAGGCCTCCGCGGAAGCACAGCCGGCCACGGGCGGCAGGAGCATGCGGCACGACCGACGCTAGTTTGGGCGGTTGGAGCAAGAAGAGCAGAGGTTGAAGAAGCACTATGGCCATTGGATCGACATTGTACTGTCACTTGATCTAGAATCGTTCATATTGACTAAGTTGTCAAAGCCCTCCATTCCCGTCAACTTAGTAGGCCCACAAGTCGGCCTCACACTATGGTGGGTCCCAGCTAGCAGTGGGAGTAGTCATTTTTTGTGCGTAATAAGGAGGCACTTCCTTGCGTGAAAAGATATAGCTGGCGGGTCCGAGCTGTCAGCGGGGGGAACATTTTTTTTGCGAAATACAGAGGCCCTTCCGGTGGGTCCCAGCTGTCAGGTGGAAGAATCATTATTTTGCGCGTAATAAGGAGGCATTTCCTTGTGTGCAGCCATGGACCCTGCTGTCAGCCTCTCCATGCACCGTCCACTTCCGATGGATGTCGTTCGTTGACCACGTTGACCATGCCGCGCCGAGAGCACCAGGGTGGTGGACGACGACAAGGCCTCGGAAGGGAACGACACGAAGCCGGGGAAGATGCGACAGTGGATGCCCATGCTGAGGGGAGTAAGAGCGCTGACTGGTCGGCTGCGGGTTAGGCTGACGTCGCCGGAAAATAACAAGATGTGCGGTGGGTAGAGGGATGGCCTGGGAGCAGCACAGCTGACCATGGGAGGAGGGAGCAGGCAGTCCCAACAGCGCTGGTTTGGGTGGGTGGAGCAGGAAGATCAGAGATTGAAGAAGCACGGCGGCCGTTGGATGGCGATCCACCAGTCACTGCTCTGTGTTGACTAAGTTGACAAAGCCATGCGTACGCGTCAAAAAAGTTTAGGACATCATCATCATGAACCTAGTAGGCCTAGAAGTCAGCCTCTAAATCTATGGAAAACAGCATACATCCCATTAGCTGTTATTTTCAATAATTTACAGCCCGTTTGCTAATTCTTAAGGATATTTTGAAGCCCACATTCTTTTCTTATTTCGGTGGGGTCCGAACTCTTTTAATCACGAAATGCTAGTCACGTTAAAAATAATTTTAAAAAAATTATATCAAAATAAAATTCAAAAAAAAATGTTCTCCGCCAAAAAATGAATGAAATTTAAAATATTTACTAGAAAGATGCCCGTGCGTTGCACGGAACATGAAGATGCATTTGTATGAGTAGTTTATGTTGTGGGAGAAAAGGATGAACGAGGGAAGGCCTTATCTGCAAATGTGGAGAGGAGTGCGCGTAAATTGTCATAGTTTCCTTCCTATCCGTTAGATATAGATCGGATGGCCTATATTTCAAGATGGCAGGCGCACCATCATCACCAACTCTGTTTTTATAAGAGTAGAGAAATCCATAAAAACGATATTTAAATGTAGTTGCCGGTTGGCTTTGGTTTAAAAATTTACATCCCATTTCTTACAACTTATAGACCATTTTCTGGGGAAGCCCATTTGTTACTACTTACATATCCCTCCTCGTCTTGAAAGATTTGTGGCCATGCAGGGCTGAGAAAAGCAAATAGGCCTTGGTTGGGTATTCTCCAAAAAACAGAACTAGGCTGGCCATTTTCAGAAAGAAAAAAGATATCAATTGGGCTCTTCATGTGCTTAAATAAAAGCGTAAGCGTGGGCTAGATGGGCCACAGCCCCCGCACAGCGCGCAGTTGATCTCCGTCTCTAAAACTAAGAAACAAGTAGGCGAGCTGCTGCGTCCCTGGTGTTATCTGCTCGTTGTGTAATTTTCTCGTTTATTGACTACATTGACAATGGCGTGGAACCTACTGTAGTTGTCAAACAATTAGGAGGAAGTATTATTTTTTGGCTTGTAGGTGTAACAACGAGGCACCTGCTTGCGTAATGCAATGACCCTGGTGGGTCCCTACTATCAGCCTCTCCACGTACAGTCATCTCCTGATTCCTTTCGGTTGTTGACCATGTTGAGAACGCCAGACGGCGGCGGGCACAGCGAACAAACCAAGGCGAAGAACGATGGCGAGGCCTCGGACGGGAACGAACCGGAGCAGTGGAAGGTGCGGCAGTGTAGTGGCAGGCAGAGGGTAGTACGAGGGCAACAACATGTAACTGAAGCTTACAAACAGTACAAAGATCCCAAGGATTAATTGTTCATCAAATTTAGACAAGACCCAGATTGAACATGGCAATAACATCTAACCTAACCACTCTTTTTTGCAGTCACAAACAAATGGATCGGTCTGATCCATAAAATCAACATCTTGTGCAAAAACATTTATTGGAGGATGACTACAAGTTGTTGTAAATAGAAGCCGAGCATGTTCAGAAGACCATTTGTCCACCTGAAACTTCTTTTTTTTTGCTATTCAACATGTACGTTCGTGAGATATCTCTTTACGAAAAACTTAAGCCTCACGGACAATAGTAACCTCGCATTCAACAGGAAGAATGTGACAAAGCTTATGTTTGCCTGGTTGGATGCATATCCATCCATCGTTATTTTCCTCAAATGAATGTCATGCGAACTGAGAAAATCTTGGTGCTTATTACGCCACCGATTGGTTATACGTTTTTCTCCATGTGGTAGAAGTGCCTAAGTAGACATGAAGATTGAAAACAGTTAAGGTCTGAAAAAAGAGATATAGGCTTTCAATGTGCATAAAATCATCACCTCTATATATAAATTCTCCAGAGATTGAAAGCATCACAGCAAGCCAATAATTATGTTCAGATCAAAACTAAACATTCCGATATATAAGATCTTGACAGAATCTAGCAGCATTGATAGGCTATCCATAGACGAACTCTTCATTGAGCATATAATATAATATTAGTACCCAAAGTGTACTCCAAGATGATATAAAACTTATGTGCACAAATGAAAAATGCAGCTTATGATTACAAATGTGTAGATGATAATATACGGTACCTTAAAAAGTGAGGAGCCAAACACCAACTTCCTGTGATCATTAAACGGATCACGAATTACACCCAATGTCTCCAGTTTGGGCGCAGAGATGACAGTTATGTGCGAAGGTTTATAACAATCATCAAGGAGCAACCTTTGAAGTTAAGGGGCATCTTAAATGATGAGCTGTTGTACTTCAAAACAAATTCCAAGGCTTTTAAGGTGAGGCGACTTTATTTGAAGACAACTGATAGGGATTTCTATTCTCAAAACAATCAGCAAGCGCTCCAAGGTAGGGCAACTGGAGTGGATGATGTTGTCTAGTGAGGCCTTGGACAGATAAACCACCACAAGCGAAAGTTTTTTTTAGTAGTGGGAGTTGAAGCATTTGCACCAGGTCGTGTGGTAGATGTTACCGGGCGAATGTGGCGGTGTAGAGAGAGGAGGAAAACCGCGAGATGCACAATGGTGGTGTGGGCACAAATTGTTGGTGTGTTCATGGTACAAAACTTTCTTGGTAATGGTAGAACTCAAACTGTTGGAGTTTTCTGAATTTAGGGGATGTCAGCCAAGCGTCCACCATGGAGACTATGGACAGTAGGTAGCGTGTCGGGATGCAGAGGCGTTGAACAGGGCCCTGCTGGTGAGAGCATACGATGGCTCTCAGGAGATCAAATTCAGGAAGGACAGAAATCTAACGACAATCGAGATTGAGGGGAGCGGTGTGCCATATCGGCCGCCACCGAGTTGAGAGGACTTGTGTGCGGCAACAATCCTTGGTGGGGAGAAGCGGGAAGATCTCCTCGAGGATGCCGTCCGGGAGATCGCTGATGCGATCCATCGGAGATTCTACTGGTTCCACAGATCCGGGTGGGGGGGCTCGCCGCTTCTCCCCACGCTGCCGGGTGTCGGATCTACAAACAGCGTCGCCATTGGCGTGAGCCTCATCTTCTGGGCACTGGGGCCAGCCGACTCCATTTTCCTTGTGGGCGTCGCACCGAGCTCATGGGTTTGAGCAGAGTAGCCAGAGATGAGCCTAGTGGCAGTGAGAGTGGGGAAGAAGGAGGGCTGGGGTTTTCTGTACTAGTGGAACAAGAGGAGCAGGCATTTTCTGTACGAGTGAGGGAGAAGGTGACTGGGGGTTTTCTGGACAAGTGAGGAAGATGGGGAGCGTGGGGAATTGGGGCGAGATAGAAGCAGGAGAGCGAGCTGCAGTATAAGTGGAAGCGATGAGGAAGGAGGGTTTTTCTAGGATCGCCCCCTCTTCAAGAAATATGGGCTTCCCCTTGCAAAAAACAAAAACAAACGGGCCTTAAGATGGATAGGCTTTTGTATTGGCCTAGTCGGCTACCCGTGTTTCATATTGGAGGGCCTTCTTTTAGAGGCAGCCTGAGACACTCTCTAGCTTATTGCCCATTCGAAAGAAAAAAAGAGAAGCCTCCAGCTTATGGCTACTCATCAGTAACCTTTTTCAACTTGGCATCCACCAAATTAAAGGATGCGGTACTGGATGCAGACACTCACACTGGTCGCGTAGCGTGGCAAAGTGAGGTGTCAAATAACAGGCGTACAATATACTTACTAGATTGTGAAGGATCACAGTATAGTCAACATTCACATTAAACTAAGCTTCAGAGGATATGGTTTGCATACTAACATTCAGAAGGACAAAAGATCAGCATGTTTATGCATCTCAATGATTCACCATACTATAACAATACAAAGCTGTGAGAAGGTGTGGAAATAAAGAAAATCAGTCAATGCTTCTCTGAGCAAAGAGCCTCCCTGCGCACGCATTAATTTCCTGGGCATCCTTGTTTCTTCTGAATGTTGCGAGCACTTTATACAAGTTGGCAACTCCAAAGTTAGCTAGCTGCCTCATCTTGCAATTAATGCTAACACATTTGCAGCGAACACATGAGGCAATAGAGATGACTCAACATGAGTCCATATTGTGCAGTTCCCCTGAAATAATCTTCATTGTCCTGAATCTGAAAAGATAGGAAAATAATAGCTATACTTAAACGATGTTCCAAAACAGTTGCACATATCAATAGCTCGGCATGACAAAACCCGATCATCTGGACGAAGGGGATACTGACCTTCCTGAGGAAGATTATATATAATTTCATAAGTCCTTAGTTGATTTCCACCTTCGGCTGCACTGCTTGTTTGCTCCTCCACACATGACAGGATCGTTCCACACTGCAATCAGCAAGTCAACGTACGAATAAGCTTATTTCATCTTGCTGTGGTTGTCGGATCACGGGTTCCGGCAGACCCTTAAGGTTCGAACTTTGGGGTGCGCGCAGAGATTATGCCATCTACCTCTCCGTCTCGCAAGGACCTAAACTACAGAATGAACAGCACAAGAGACACATGGTTTATACTAGTTCGGGCCACCATTGTGGTGTAATACCCTACTCTAGTTTGTGGTGGGTGGATTGCCTCTTGGGCTGATGAGGATGAACAATACAAGGGGGAACAGCCTCGCGAGGGTCTGTTCTTGGCTAGGGGGATGAACTGCTAGGGGGAGTTCAATCGCCCTTCTCTCTCTCTCTCTACTTGATCTATGCTTGCTCTGAATGCTCGATCAGATGTCTCTTCCCCCCGTTCCTCTACCCTGGGGGTGGCTAGTCCTATTTATAGGAAAAGGCCCTGGGCCTCTTCCCAAATATTTGAGCGGGAAGGGCGCCAACAATTGGCCAATTCGAAGGGGAACATCTGGTACAGTTATCCTGACTAAAGTTGGTCTTCGCCTGCCAAAGGCCCTGTGGTGACGCCGTTCTGGGCTCCACGGTGACCTCCTTCCCACCGTTGGACTGGTCTTGGTCTTGTTGCACCGAAATGGGTGCCTTTGCTTGATCCTCTCGCCTGCGCTTGCCCCCTTTGCACCAAATAGGAAAGGGGAACGCTGCATGGGCTGGCGCCCGCCTGGCACCCTCGATCGTCATGGCTTGCGTCATGGGCACCTCGCGAGGTATCCCGCCTTGATCTCTCCGCCTCCTCGCGAGCCAGCCTGATGAGGTCGTGCCTGAGGAAGCGCCGTGTCGTCCACCCCGCGAGGCTTGGCCCCTCGCGAGGGTCTTGAGTCTTGTGTTGATGAAGATGGGCCGCGCTGGGCCCCCATTTGAGCCACGCCGCAGGCCGCAGGTAGGCAAGTCTGGGGACCCCCGTTCCTAGAATGCTGACAGTAGCCCCCGGGCCCAAGGCGCGCATGGACTTGGCCGTGCCGAGAGGCGAAAGGGCAAGGGCGAAGCGCCACGGGCCCTAACAGCCTGCGGCCTTGGGCGCCGCGTGGCGGTTGATTGGACGTGGGTGTCTCCACTTCCCCACGGCGCCTTGGTGACCGCGCGGATTGGACAAGTCCCTGCATGCAAATCATGTCATGATTACCTGTGATCGTGGAGGCCGACGGTTGGCCTTCACCGGCTATTAGTACGGCACCGCGCGTGCCCTTCCAGTCCATCTCTTCTTGCTTTCTCCTCTGCCCCAGTTCTTGTTCCGTCTTGGTGTGATGGCTCCATCGAGGAGGTACTCGGCTGTGGAGAAGGGCAAGACCCTCCAGGTCGATCCTGCCTCTCCCCCGCCCAAGCGTGGTCGTGGGCGCCCTCGGAAGCATCCGGTGGCTGCCCCGGTAGCGTTTGGTGGCCATGGGGATGGTTCCCAGCGCGGCGGCGGGTGAGCCACTGTGGCCGAGGGACGCGCCTGGGTTGCGCGCTCTCCCAGGCCGCGCTTTCATGCTACGCAGGCGCTGCCGGAGTTTGTCGACTGGTCGGCGGAGCCGACTAGCGCCCGGCTCCAACTCCCTCGCTTCCTCCTTGGTGAACTCCCGGCCGGTGCTCCTGGTGGCCTCTGGCTCCAGGCGGAGGGCTGCTGCAGCAGGTCCTCATGGGCCGCGCTGGAGGTCTCCGCCAATGGGGGCTTGGCCTTAACTCGTGGCTGGCAGGCGTTCGCCCGCGCTCGCGGCCTGGGGCGCCGGTGCACCCTGCACTTCAGGTTTGACGGCGACGCCACCCTCTATGTGAGGGTGTTTGGGGAAGATGGTCGCCGCGCGGGGTGTTGCCCTGAGGACGACGACCGCGGCCGGGGGCCCCGCTCCGACGGTGATGGAGGAGATAGCGCCCGCGCGGATGGTGGCGTCCGAGACTCCCCAAGCTTCGTCAACTCTTCCTCAAGCGACTCCTCCAGCGGTGGCCGCAGTCAGCCCCCGCGCCATCGAGCTTGCTTGGGAGGTGGTGGTTTGTCCGCCCGCCGTCGTGCCCCGGTGAAGCGCGAGAGGGAGTCTGCCTGAGGCCCGGAGGCAGTCCGGGTCGCCTCCGCAGGCCGATGTGAGGAGGGCCGCGCCAGGCTCGCCCTTTCCTTTTCCTTTTGTTTCCCGTGTAAGACAAAACAACTGCATGGAGCCCCGCTGGGGCGTGTTGGGAATTATTGCAGTCGTAGCCATTACCTTGATCATATTTTTGCGTTTCTTAACTACACGCCTGTGCGTAGATAGTTTTTGACCCCTGCCGGGGGCGACCGACCCAGGCCTTGTGTGCGCGTCGCGGTGCCCGAGGGGCACGGACTAGAGGGGTGCTCCTGTAACGTGCCCGGGCCATGAAACCTTCCAGCGGCTAGAGCAGAAACGCTCGTGAGGACGTTTGAGTACCATCCCTCGCGAGGTCATTTATGAGAGAAACCAAACGAGGAGCGAAAATTGACGAACCACAAATCAACAACAGCGATAACTTCAATAAGACTTCAAATGCAAGTAAACACGTCAACTGCGGAAAGCAAATAAAAAAGCCGCGTCCGGCACCTAATCTAGTCTGCGACGTCTTCTCACCAGCGCGGAGCTAAGTGCTGCCACTGGGCATGGGAGGGAGCCCCAGGGCCTGAGGCCGGCGCTCCTGAGACTCCGGGGCGTGTACAGCCCCACTCATTATTACGTGAGAGTGTCACGGGGCAGCGAGCTTCACAGGCATTGGCCTTCTTCACAGGCTCCGGGCCTTTCTTCTTAGAGGTAATCAACTTCACAGGCACTTGCCTTCTTCACAGGCTCCGGGCCTTTTCCAAAAAGGGAAGGTCTTCACAGGCGTTCACCTTCTTCACACGCTCTAGGCCTTTTCCTAAAAGGGAAGGTCTTCACAGGCGTTCGCCTTCTTCACAGGCTCTGGGCCTTTTCCAAAAAGAGATGATCTTCACAGGCATTTGCCTTCTTCACAGGCTCAGGGCCTTTTCCAAAAAGAGATGATCTTCACAGGTGTTTGCCTTCTTCACAGGCTCAGGGCCTTTTCCAAAAAGAGATGATCTTCACAGGCGTTCGCCTTCTTCACAGGCTCAGGGCCTTTTCCAAAAAGAGATGATCTTCACAGGCGTTTGCCTTCTTCACAGGCTCAGGGCCTTTTAGGGGTAGAACCTCCGGAGGTGCTGGATGTTCCACGCGTTCTGGATCGGCTCCCCCTCTTGAGTCTCCAAGCGCACGGAGCCTGGCCTGGAAACATGAACAACCTTGAACGGGCCCTCCCACATGGGAGAGAGCTTGTGCAGCCCCTCCCTGGAGAGAACCCGCCTGAGTACGAGGTCTCCTACCTCGAGGGTCCTGGGGCGGATGTTGCGGCAGTGATATCGTTGTAGCGCCTGTTGGTACCTTGCCGCTCGCAGCGCAGCTTCCCGGCGGCGTTCCTCCCCTAGTACGAGGTCCATCCCTCGCATGGCGTCCTGCTGCGCCTCGTCGAACGCTAGGACCCGTGCGGAGCGACGCCTGACCTCGTGAGGAAGGACTGCTTCGGCTCCATAGACCAGGAAGAACGGGGTCTCCCCAGTTGGTTTGGTCGCGGCTGTGCGGATGGACCACAACACGGACTGGAGCTCGTCGTACCAACCTCTGCCGCAGGCCTCGAGCTTCTTCTTGAATGTCCTGGTCTTGAGGCCTCTCAGGACCTCCACGTTGGCTCGTTCGGCCTGCCCATTGCTTCGCGGGTGTGCCACCGAAGCGTAGCATATCTGCGTCCCAAGGTTAGCACAGTATGTTTTGAAGAGATTACTGGTGAACTGCGAACCATTGTCTGTGATGATGCGATTCGGCACCCCAAACCGGCTCGCGATACCCCTGATGAACTTGACCGCAGAGCCCGCGGGGATGGTACGGACGGCCTCCACTTCTGCCCACTTGGTGAACTTGTCAACGGCAACGTAGAGGTAACGGTAGCCCCCTGGCGCCCGAGGGAACGGGCCTAGAATATCCAACCCCCAAACTGCGAATGGCCACGAGAGGGGTATAGTCTGCAGGCCTCCCGCCGGTTGATGGATCTGTTTGGAATGAAACTGGCAGGCCTCACAAGCCTTTACCAATTCGAATGCGTCGTTGAGCGCGGTGGGCCAATAGAACCCACTACGAAATGCCTTGCCGATGAGGGTCCGTGATGATGAGTGGGTCCGTAGTCTCCGCCGTGTATGTCCTCCAGTAGTTCCTTTCCTTGCTCCCTTGAGATGCAGCGCAGAGATACATCGTTTGGTCGCTTCCGGTAAAGTTCTCCATCTCTGATGCAGTATGCCGTGGCCTGCCGTGCCACACGCTCCGTCCTCTTCCTTTTCCGGTAGGGCCCCTTGTGTTAAATAACTCCGGAGTTCTGTGATCCAGCACTCTTCCTGAGGTTCCATCGTCGGGAGCAGGCGTGCTCCTGAGGTCGGTCTACAGATTGGGGCCCCCGAGGCTGGCGGCTGGGGGAGCTCCTCTCGAGGCTGAGCGGTGTTTGATAACGTCGGCTGTGCTGAAGGTTTGAAGAGCCGCTCTTCGAAGACACCGGGTTCCTGCGGCAACCGCCTGGATGCCCGTCCGGCTATGTCGTCAGCTTCCTGATTGGTGCCACGGGGCACGTGCTTCAGCTCCAGCCCCCAGAACCGCTTTTCCATCCTGCGGACCTCCACCAGGTAGGCCTCCATATGCTCGTACTTCGGCTTGTACACCTTGTTGGAGAAGTTGACTAGGAGCTGCGAGTCGCCCTTGACGGTGAGGCGCTTCACTCCCAGGGCCACTGCGGCCTTCAACCCGGCTATCAGTCCCTCATATTCTGCTATGTTGTTGGAGACCTTTTCACCTTGCTGGAAACAGAGATGTACGGCATAGTAGATCTTATCCTGAGTGGGTGATATCAGCACCGCACCAGCCCCCGCTCCGTCCCTGGAGAACGCCCCATCGAAGTACATGACGCAGCCTTCCGGCGTCTCACTCCCTGGAGAGAGGGACCGATCCTCGTTGTCCTTGAGGCATGGTGCCTCCGCCCATTCCGCCATAAAATCCGCCAACGCTGCTCCTTTGATGACCCTGGTTGTGCTGAACTCGAGCTAAAACGCCTGCAACTCTATGTTCCACTCGGCGACCCTTCCGGCTGAGTTAGGGCTCCTGAGCACTCTCTCCAGGGGGTACGATGAGACGACTTTGATGGGATGAGCCTGGAAGTAGTGACGCAGCTTGCGCGAGGCTACCAGTAGCGCGAGGAGGAGCTTCTAAGGCATTGGGTACCATGCCCTCGCGTCCCGTAGCATCGTGCTAACAAAGCAGACCGGATGCTCAACAAGGCTGAGAGCATCTTGGGTCGCGGCGCCCTCGGGAGGTAAGGGCGCCTCGCGAGATGACGTGGCCTCGGGAGGTGGACCATCGGGCGTGCAGCCTCTCCTGCCTCCGGTGCATTCTTCGGCAGCTGACCCTCCTCAACTACGGTTGTGGCTTCCGCAGGCTTTCCTTGTTCCCGTTTTGTCTTGGCTCGGGCTACCACTGCGGTCTTGACCTGGCGCTCCTCCCTAACCGCCACCAGGGCTGCGCTGGCGGAGTAGGGAGTGGCGGCGAGGTAAAGCAGCAGGGGCTCTTGAGGTCGCGGAGCCACCATGACTGGGGGACTGGTCAGGTACCTCTTGAGATCTTGAAACGCCTTATCTGCCTCTTCAGTCCATTCAAAGGGCCCCTTTTTCTTCATCAGCTGAAAGAAAGGCAGCGCTCGCTCCCCCAATTTGGAGATGAAACGCCCTAGCGCGGTAACGCGCCCAGTGAGCTTCTGCATTTCTCTGAGGGTCTTTGGCGGACTCATGTCCTCGACCGCCTTGACCTTCTCGGGGTTGGCCTCGATGCCACGATGGGACACGAGGAATCCCAAAAGCTTGCCCGAGGGGACGCCAAACACACATTTCTCCGGGTTGAGCCGCATGTTTACTGCGTCGAGGCTCGCGAAGGTCTCCTCCAGGTCTTGTATCAGGGTCTTGGCCTCCCGAGATTTTACTACAATTTCATCAACGTAGGCTTCGACATTCTTTCCGAGTTGCGGGCCCAAGGTGATGTGCATCAGCCGCTGAAAGGTCGCCCCTGCGTTACGCAGTCCGAACGGCATGCATGTATAGCAGTATACCCCGCACGGGGTCAAGAAGGCGGTTTTCTCAACGTCTTCTACCGCCATCTTGATCTGGTGATACCTGGAGAAGGCGTCTAGGAAGCATAGCAGGTCGCACTCCGCAGTGGAATCGACGATCTGGTCGATGCGGGGGAGCGGAAACGGATCTTGCGGGCATGCCTTGTTGAAGTTGGTGAAGTCGACACACATGCGTTCCTTCCCCCCTTTCTTGGGCACAACGACAGGGTTGGCCAACCAATCCGGGTAACGGACCTCGCGAATGACCCCAGCGGCTTCTAGCTTGCGGGTCTCTTGGACAATGAAGGCATGCTTCTCCGCGGACTGCCGCCTCGCCTTCTGCTTCACGGGGCGCACATTTGGGCACACGTTGAGGTGATGCTCGATGACACTCCTGGGGATCCCCGCCAGCTGATCGGGCTCCCAAGCAAATACCTTCTTATTCGCGCGCAAGAACTTGACCAAGGCCTCCTCCTGCTCAGGCTCAAGGTTGGCGCCTATGGTGAAAGTGGCACTGGAGGACCCGTCCTCGTCGACGGGTATCTGCTTGGTTTCCGCCTTGTCCTGGGTGAACAACTGCTTCTTCTTGGCGGGCGCAGCCCTCTTGGGCTCAGGGGTCTCCGCGTTGACGGGCCGTGCCGATGCCGCCGTCTTGAAGGCGAGCTTGAGTACTCGCAGGGTGTCCCCGGTGTCCCCGTGCACGGCGAGGGTACCGCTGCTTTCGGGCATCTTCATGAGGTTGTACGCCGGGTGTGTGGCGGCCATGAACTGAGCCAGTGCCGGGTAGCCGAGGATGGCGTTGTAAGGGAGGCCGATGGGGGCGATGTCGAAGTCGACCATCTCCGTGCGGAAGTTGTCGTAGGTGCCAAAGGTTACCAGGAGCCGGATCTGTCCCAGGGAGTCGGATGATCCGCCCCCGACGCCCGAGAAAGATCGACTGGGTCGTAGCCGCTCCCGGGGTATGCAGAGGAGGTCGAAAGTCTCGACCGAAAGCACACTGAGGCCCGCGCCACCGTCGACGAGGGTTCTGGTGATGGCGACCTGGCAGATGGTGGGGGTGCACAACAGGGGGAGCGCGCCCGAGCCGACCAGGTTGGTGGGGTGGTCCTCCGAGCTGAAGGTCAGACCGACCTCGCGCACCGCCCGGTCTGGGGGAGCCCCCTGCCGTGCGGAAACGGTGCTGACCCGGCGGGAAAAAGGCTTGACGTGGCGACTCGTGGGCGGCGCCTGCGAGCCGCCCAGGAGGGCCACAACGATCGGAGGCGTCGATGTTGCGGTGCAGCTACTCTGTCGCGTAGGCGGATGCTGGGGTGGTGCTTGCCGCTCGTTTCCCGCCGGGCCGGTGGCGGTGTTTACGGCGGGCGACGGGAAACAACGAGAACGCCCACCGGCGAGGGCCGCCGGGGTGACGCGAGCTCGACTGGCGCCGTACATGGATGCGGCGGCCGGAGGAGGACGGAGCGGTGGAAGACGGATTCCGGCGCACCCCTACCTGGCGCGCCAAATGTCGGATCACGGGTTCCGGCAGACCCTTAAGGTTTGAACTCTGGGGTGCGCGCGGATATTATGCCCTCTACCTCTCCGTCTCGCAAGGACCTAAACTACAGAACGAACAGCACAAGAGACACAGGGTTTATACTAGTTCGGGCCACCATTGTGGTGTAATACCCTACTCTAGTTTGTGGTGGGTGGATTGCCTCTTGGGCTGATGAGGATGAACAATACAAGGGAGAATAGCCTCGCGAGGGTCTGTTCTTGGCTAGGGGGATGAACTGCTAGGGGGAGTTCAATCGCCCTTCTCTCTCTCTCTCTCTCTCTCTCTCTCTCTCTCTCTCTCTCTCTCTCTCTCTCTCTCTCTCTCTCTCTACTTGCTCTATGCTTGCTCTGAATGCTCGATCAGATGTCTCTTCCCCCCGTTCCTCTACCCTGGGGTTGGCTAGTCCTATTTATAGGCAAAGGCCCTGGGCCTCTTCCCAAATATTTGAGCGGGAAGGGCGCCAATAATTGGCCAATTCGAAGGGGAACATCTGGTACACTTATAATGACTAAAGTTGGTCTTCGCCTGCCAAAGGCCCTGTGGTGACGCCGTTCTGGGCTCCACGGTGACCTCCTTCCCACCGTTGGACTGGTCTTGGTCTTGTTGCACCGAAATGGGTGCCTTTGCTTGATCCTCTCGCCTGCGCTTGCCCCCTTTGCACCAAAGAGGAAAGGGGAACGCTGCGCGGGCTGGCGCCCGCCTGGCACCCTCGATCGTCATGGCTTGCATCATGGGCACCTCGCGAGGTATCCCGCCTTGATCTCTCCGCCTCCTCGCGAGCCAGCCTGATGAGGCCGTGCCTGAGGAAGCGCCGTGTCGTCCGCCCCGCGAGGCTTGGCCCCTCGCGAGGGTCTTGAGCCTTGTGTTGATGAAGATGGGTCGTGCTGGGCCCCCATTTGAGCCACGCCGGAGGCCGCAGGCAGGCAAGTCTTGGGACCCCCGTTCCCAGAACGCTGACAGTGGTCATTGTACCTAGTTACGAATGTAGGAATACCTGGAGCACCATGAGGTTAGCTGACAGCAGGTAGATGCAGCCATATAATTTTCTGCGGTGCTACCAAAATTGATTTTTGTATCCCTTCCCATTAAGAGAATTCTTCTTTAAGTTGGTAGAATGTGACGGCTTGTTCTTTGCACCAAACTTGCCTTTCGCCTGAGATTTGTTCTTATTGTTTTGGGGCTGGTTGGGCTAGAAGTTCTTCTCGTGTACCATGTGGGCACTAGAAGCTCCCTCAGCGACCCGATCGCGTGCGTCTTTTGCTCTCGCCTTCTCTTCGAAATCAAGAGAGCTAATGAGATCCAAAATGGAAAACTCATGTCTCTTGTTTTTCAAAGAAGTAGCAAAACTATTCCACAAAGGTGGAAGCTTGGCAATGATGGTCCCAGCAACAAATTTGTCCGGTAACACACACTCAAAGTACTCAAGTTCCTTAGCGAGTAACTGTATCTCATGAGTCTACTAAACAATAGAGTGCTCATCAGTCATCTTGTAGTCACAGAATTGCTCCATGACGTACAACTCATTGCCAGCGCCCGAGGGCCCAAACGTGGCCTCGAGCGCAGCCCACATGTCTTTGCCGCTGTCAAACGACATATATGAATCCACAATGGAATCGTCAAGAACACTCAGCAGGGCGGCTTTGAAGAGGGTATCCATGTTCTCAAAAGCTTCCTGCTATGTAGGATTAAGATCACCCTCACGCTTACCCTTAGTGGCATCATAGCAGTACATGATCTCAAACCAATATACTGCTCTTGTGCGCCACCTTTTATATTGCACCCCCTTAAAAGTAGGTGGCTTCAAAAGCGCAGCAAATCCACTCGGAGTAAATTGCCTATAATCAGGTTTTTGGACTGCATTGTTGAATATTTGAGCAATTCACTATGAGATTTAATCTGAATCAATAGTAAATAGATCATGACGACAATTGCAAAGATCAAAGTAATGATACGGACTAAACCAGGAGGACAGAATCACATACTGTACTGCGGGAGCAGAACCGCTGTGGTTGATGTTGTCACTCATGTCCTTGATGAAGAGGTTACCGATGTCGGGGAAGAAGGCTCTCGTTGAGGAAGTCGTCGCTGGCAGCAGTCACATGAGTGTGCTCCGCAAAAACCTGATCGCCCCTCTCCCGTATAGGATCACGAAAGGTGGGGTTCGGAGGACTGCTGTCCCTTCTCGCGGTGCACGCCGGAAGGAGGGCTGGAGAAGAATTGTGTGGCGGCGCTAAGATCTGGAACGATGCGAAACCATATGATACATCGGCGGCTAGGGTAGAGCCTGTCAGGTCGATCATGCGACTAAGACCAAGTATAATAGTAGGCCTCTGGCCAAAACCCCACGTCCAAGTCAATAATAGCCCCACTATCCAAAAGAATCAGAAATGGCTGAGTAATTAAGGCGTCCGTTAGTTATTAATTAATGACTTAATAAATTTTCCGACCAACAAAAATATAGACCACATGCAACGTTCATGGCTTTTGTCCTTGGACAGACTCATTCCTGAAGAGCGCGCGTGTAGGTTTCCTATTTTCATGCTCATACAAATGCTAGAATAGATCACATTATAAAGTGGTGCAACTC
Organism: Aegilops umbellulata; assembly: GCA_032464435.1. Classification (NCBI taxonomy): domain Eukaryota; kingdom Viridiplantae; phylum Streptophyta; class Magnoliopsida; order Poales; family Poaceae; genus Aegilops; species Aegilops umbellulata. The sequence continues at coordinate 83,703,086 of CP136055.1, read as the reverse complement.
ACACTCACCTAGCAGTATGGGACTAAAATTTAGTCCCATTCACACCACACATAGAGCATGGTTAATAGTATAGCTAACATCCGTCTATATGAAGTTGACACATCATATGGAACCGACCTAATAGCCTGCTAGTACAATAGTTAGTCCCTTTAGTATAACACTATATCATTAATAATGGCCCCACCTTTTGTCTCACAAAGTATGTTGGAGCTCCTGCTACAACCGGCTACAAGTTTACAACATGCTTCTCTTCTCTCTCCTTCAAGTAAGCACAAATACTATATTTAAATCCTTATAGACTGCTTATGTCATCTAATTGTAGTACTTGCTCTAAAGTTACTCTCCACTGTGTAGTCTGAAATGTCGGGCGTGCAGCGGGCGGTGCCCTCAGTCGGTGCGCTGCTTCAACGGTGAAAGCAGTGAGAGGTCGCGTCGCCCTGGCTTGCCATCAATGTGGAGCGGCAGACTCAGCTTGCACCGGACGGGAAGTGCGCGGGGGAGGGGGAGGGGTTTTTGGTGGGCCAACAAGGTTAGAAGCCAACTTGGTATCGGTCCGGATAGAGAAATATCATGTGCTCCCACACTCTCTTGTTTTATCTGTATGACACTAGTCTATGTTACTACTCCCTCCTTTCCGGTTTATAGGGCTCAGTTCGAAAATCTCACCAACCAAGGTAGATGATGAGTGGTGGAATACTTTTTGTAATTTACAAAAGTACCCAATTAATGCTTTTTTTTCCTCAAAAATTTATGTTTACCATTATATTAATTGCAATGCATGCATGCATAAAGTACATGCATTGGTCAATTTTCTCTTAATACTTGCATGCAATTATTTAATGCACCTTGAAATCTAAACTTGTGATGGGAAACAACCAAAATGATGCTTATAAAATGGAAAAAGTAAGGTTTTGAGATAAGCGCTATAAACCAGAAAGGCGGGAGTAACATACTAATGTAATGATGGCTTCATTTATTAGCTTGTAGACTCATCTTGTCTTGGGAAACACTATGTTACAGTAACATATTATGTTACCATTTCTCATTAACTACTTGCCACATAAGCAAAAAATTATTGGAGTGCTCTAAGTTACTCCCACTATAACTAGCCGTACAAAGTGTAGGCTATGTAGAGGGCGTAGTAAGCAAGCTTCTCATCATTCTGCGAGTCAAGATGACACATCAAAGTAGTAGCTTTTCTCAAAATGTAAATCAAAGTACCAGTGTAAGTCTCCAAAAAGGGCCGACCATGTCCATGGCTACCATGCCATCCCGTGCTCCGTCATTGAGTATGTGCACGATTCACATGCCATTCAAGAAAAAAAATTGTGTATGTTCCATTGAAGAAAAAAAATAAAAAAAACACGCCACCGCGTCATGGTCGAACTTTGATTCGTCCATGCGTGGTTCCCGACCCTCCACTAAGTGAACAACTACCAAACGCGTCAAATTATTACGTGAGCTGCCTCTTCATTCAGAAATGAGCTCCACCGTGTACCCGCGCGCGTGTGTTAGGGAATGAGGCATAGAGTACGTGCGTCCGTGCGTGCAATTTTTCTCTTCGTGCACGTAGTACTTCTTTTGGGTGATTCGTGCACGTACTCGGCCTACGTTGGTCACCGTTGGTGAGTCTCACTTATCTCGACATCTCAATATGTACATCTACATCTGTATCTACGTCTACACTACATCTACATCTACATCTACCTCTACTATAGTACAACAAGTTTTAAACATGAGACCATCCATTTTCTTGCATGACACGACCAACCCGTATGGCTTCTTGCTCCTCGTCTCTCTCAAAGTGCGTCCGGCAGGCGGTTTTGCCATCGATTGAGGTCCGTTCGCTCACACTCAGTCCCACATGTTATAAGTCTAAAAATAATGCAGTGGCCAACGGACCATTGAAAGAAGTATATTTTTCACCCTCAAATGTAAGTTGATGGACAAATAACCCCCCAAAGTCAATTTTGGTATGATTTTTACCCTAAAATCTCTAAAACCAGGCATATCACCCCATTGAGCGGTTTTAGTGTTCACATGTTAGAGTTTAGGCGGTTTTGATTGTTGACTAGGAATTGATTAATTATTTACACTAATGAAATGGCAACGACGCTGTCTGAATCCGCAGATGTCGTTGGAGATGTACCCAATGGACCCCGACCTTCCCTACGAGTAGAGGATATCATGCGGGTGCCTTTCAAGCTCAAGGGGTCGTCGATCTACCTCGTCGGCTCGTCGCCCGCCTATCCCTGGTCCTCCTAGAGCCTCTATCATTGTCACATAGCTCACGGTGGCGCTCATTTGCAGGTGGGCGCTGCTAGCTAGGAGACATAGTTGAGTTAATCGAGCCCTACTTGAAAATCAACTGTGACCTTGGCCTAAGCTCCACCACTACTAGAAGAAAACTCCTGCAGAGGAGGTCGATGAGAGGCAGCACCGTGATACCTGCGTTGGTCGTTTGATTCATAGGATAGAATGCTATAAGATTTTTTCCCATGTAATCATGTGTTAACTGGAAATCTAGGATCGACCCAACTTTTTTTTCCACTTCCTTTGGTTTTCCTGTGTCAAAGACTCTAGTTTTTTTAGGGGAACACTGTGTTAATGCTATGGGATTCAAGTGGACATGCCACTCCAACCCTTTATTTTTCTTTCGAAGAGAGTACTTGCTGCTGCAAGAGCACTGTGTTAATGATGTGCCGCTGCAAGAGCCGCCTATATTAATTAACTGTGCAACAGTTCATTTAGTAGTACTAGGTTAGTAGGTGATCTTGCGCTTGGCTCTTCTCCTCTTCCTGAAGTCGAACAATAATGATGGTACTACAGTAGTACTTCTGGCAATCTGACACCAAATGACCTGTTGCACGTCCACCACTTGTAAGCAAAAGTTTCTTCTCATGTTGCGAGCCACTACACACGCATTGGCGAGGGAGCTCGTCGTTCTGCGAGTTGACGGGACACATCAAAGTTAATTACTACTCTCTCCAAAAAGGGCCGACCATGTCCATGGTTACCATCCTGTGCTCCGTCACTGAGTACATGCACTATTCATTGCCATTGAGGAGAAAAAATATTGCGTAGTACGTACTATGTGCCATCAAAGTGCACGACTCACTTACTCACTGCTTATCTCCATTTTATTGCATGACACATGCATCTTGATGCTAGATGCCCCACATGTTGGAAAAAGGATGAACAAAGCTGACGTAAATAAAAGTGGAAGAACATAGGGCATGTTTGGTTCCAAGCCTAAGGTTGCCACGTCTAACCTTAGTCATGCGACAACATCTTAGACATGTGTTTGGTTCATTGCCACACTTGTGGCTTTGCCACACTTCTCTTGTTATATTGTCCATGTGTCATAGGCTCATTTTTTTTGCCAAATATTGCCACACTTGTGGTGGCCATAGCCACACTTTTGGTGGCAGCCACACTTTGCCTAAGGTTAGTTGTGGCAAAGGCGTTGTTTGGTTCTAGGCCTAGCATTGCCACACATTTTTGCCAAGCTTGCCTAAGTTCATCAAAATGAGAGCCACAAGATGGCAAGCCTAAGGGAATCATGCCTTACTTTTTGTGTGTATGCCATGTGGCGTCCAAGTGTGGCTTGACTAAGGTGTGGTTTGAACCAAACACTCACCTCATAGATTCTATCCTCATAGATTCCTGACGACCGAGAAGGAGCAAGGAACCTCACGGTAGAGCGGTTGCACTCATAATATTTTATATTACTCCCTCTCTCCGGGTGAATAAGTCGTCTTTGGTTGTGCATCATGACCAAGAAGGACGGAAAAACAAGAGAACTTAATGTTTATTTGCTAAATAATAGCATTGCATGCAATGAGCTAACCACTGCATGTCGTGTTTGGTAGTCTCGAGTCATTGAAAACATGCACGCCCACATCTCTTATTGGCTAATATGTCAAGAAACAGGAATGTTTATTTGCTAATTAATAGCATTACATGCACGCCCAACGACCGGGAGGGAGCAAGGAACCTCGTGGTGGAGCGTCTACACTCATAATATTTTATATTATTTAGTGATATAAAATCAACCAATCATCTCCACAGTAGACCGGAAGAGTACGAATCACGGCAGCCCAGTGTAGTTATATCATACTATACATGGCCAACCCACGCTATCACCATATTTCTTGGCCTCCGTGCGACACCTAGCTATAGTAATCAAGCAGCCCATAACGCTTCTCGCTCCTCAACTCTCTCAAAGTGCGGCGGCCTGGCGTAGTTGCCGTCTATTGAGGTTGGTTAACTCATTACATGTTAGCGACATGCCAAGTGCATTCTAAAAAAATATTGTACTCTATTGTTATGCCAAGAAGAGGAAGCGCTTTGACCGATGGACCAAACTAGACAGGCGTGTCGTGCCATGAGTGGGTGCAGTTTCTTGTTTTGAACTTGTTTGGTGTAGTAGTAACACCTGGTTTTGACTATTGAGAAGATTTTATGTAGGGCCTAATGTATTCTTCGAGGATGCCTTTGACTATTGTTAAGATTTTATATAATTTGAAAATTACTAGGAAATATGCCCGTGCGTTGCACCGGGTGAAAAAATCATAGGCCCCTAGCTCAAAGCACAACTCATGACCCCTCCAACGGTTCATGTCCTCTATTCCAATTATACTCCTTGCCATCCTCACTGAAAGTGGCCACGGTGTCCACCTGACTGAAATGTGTTCGAATTTGACCAATTACAATACGATGATCTTGACCACCGCATGCCACACCTACAATTGAGCCATACTAGCCCAAGGAAATGTTTAAACTTTTAAAACTAATCATGTCGTCGTGTGAAGCTGAATGTTGATGGGTCGTTCGTCGAAGCCGATGGTGGATTAGCAGGAGCCGGTATGATCCTACGTGACAATAACGGCAACATTGTCGTATCCACTTGTCGTTCCGTCTTGCATTGTTCCAGACCACTCCAAGTTGATTGTTGGCGTGCCAGGAGGGATTAAGCCTCGCTCTACAATGGTCTACTCTATCGATGGACATTGAGATGGACTGCATGGATGCGGTCAAGTTGATCAAGTCGTCTACCCTTGACAGATCATCGCACATAGAATGATAGTTCAATATATTAAGAGGCTCCTTTGCGGAAGGGATATCAATATTGCTCATGTAAGTAGGAATCAGAACACTGTTAGCCACACTCTTGCTGCTTTCGGACGATCGGAGGGCCGAACTGCAGTTTGGTTGCGCTCTGGACCTGCAGACATTCCTCTGCTCTGTAGGAACGAATTTTCCAATAGTTGACCAATGAAATCCTTTTAACCCTACAAAATAAATTAAAATAAAACTAATCCTGTCGAGCGCAAAGATGTGGTTAAACAGTTGTAATAAATGTCTATAATAGGGTTACATTGATTATTGCTTTTCGGAGAAAACAAACTTCGACGTTAAAAGGCCATCTTGGTGTTCATCTGATGGAAGAGTAGTGGTTCATGGAATTGTCTGTGGATCATTTTATTTTTTGCTTCTTGAAAAAACAAAAATGCTAATTTGTTTTTAATAAAAATTGGATTGATTTTTTGAAGGAAAACATTATTTGAACAATTTTTTATATTATGAATATTTTTTGATTTGTGAACATTTGTTAATGTATTTGTTTTTAAAAAATGATTTTCTGGAAAATTTGATGACTTTTAAAAAATTGTGAATATATATATAACAGTCAACATTTTTAAATTTACTTTTGCTATGTTGATTTTTTGTAGATAAAGTTTTTTAGTTTATAGATATACTAGTATATTGCTTGGTTGGAAAGAGTTCTTTTTCGTTCAGAATTTAGGCTTGACCCTAACACTTCACGTGACACACTCTTTTTTACTATATTAAAAAAATGCACGCACACGAAGTGCTCATTCTCCCTTCTCGTTCCCAATCTAAAGTTTTCTTCCCAGCGCTGCCTCCGCTGCACACGAAGCTGCCGCCAAGGCCCGCATCTCGAGCGCCTCCGGCGACCAGCGCCCCTGCCCTGCGCTCCTCCTCCTTCTACTCCTCCCATTCCCCTATCTGCTAGTTCGCCGCGCTCGTTGCCCTCTCTCTCACAACTCCATTTCTGCCGCAGATCGAGACCGCCATGGACGCCGAGCGCTGCACACCTCCGAGTCGCACGCCCTGCTGCTGGAAAGCGATGGCGCCATCTCCTCCGACTTCGACGGATCTACACTCTAGCCACCGGATTAATTAGCCCGCTGTTATGAATTAGCCTCAATTCTCTTCCTGTCTTCTCGAGCAGAGGAAGGCGAGGGGTGCATGTCGGAACAACACAGGGGCACGGGGATGCGACGCGAGGACCGAGTGGGGATAGCGGCTCTGCTGCGTTTGAAGATGGAGACGGATCCATGGGAATCCCGGCAACGGCCGAGCAGTTTGGGCGACGGGCTGCGGAAGATGCGTGCGTTTTTTTGACGTGGTCATTATAGGACGAATCATTTTTCGCACTTATGGGTGGCATTGGTGGGTAATTCTCGCCAACTTCGAGGGTAATTTAAATTACGGTGAACAGGCAGGCAGAAGCGATAATCGCTTTATTATTAGTGACAGATATCATTCGAAGATCCTTTCATGTTCTGTTAAAAAAAAGATCCTTTCACGTACAAATTTGCACTACTGCAGGTTGCTGCTAATGCGACACTACAATCAGATACCCTTCGACGAAACTGTGTGTGATGCCATAATTGTAAACGGTAGTGTAAAAAACCCGTTAAAAATGGTGTAAAACTTTTGCGATAGAGGATGCATCAAACACGGTTCATATTATAGTTGCGTGTGCGATGCTCGGCTTACGATTCAGTTCAATTAACTGTATGCGATGAGGAGGAACAAAAGAAACGGGCAGCCAGATGAAGGCGTGTGCGATATACGGCTTACGGTTCACTCAGATGAACTGTTTGTCATTAGGCAACACAAAAGAAACGGTCAGCCACATCAAGATGTGTGCGATATACAGCATGCGGTTCACTCGGATGAATTGTTTGCGTTGAGACAAGAGAAAGGAAACGGTTCAATATAATAAGATGTGTGTGATACACATCAAACAGGTCTGTAATCAGAAATGTGTGCGAAGGCCGATAATAATACAGACGATTGCTGCTAATAAGACGTGTGTGTTGTGCGATGGGATTGCATACAGAACGACAACATTATATACACAATTATAAGGACATGTTTGCATAACAAATTAAACATCCACTTACATAGGTGGCTACTACAACCATGGCATTTGCAAAGACCAAAGTAAACTATTACATGCATAATTACGTAGGTGGCTACTACACACATGACATTTCCACACACCAATAAAGTAAACTATATATTACATGCATGATTAACTAGCATAAACAATCATCTGATCATCATCTACTTCTTGTGACGCTTGCTCTGCTTGTTGCTTGATCTGGGCTCGTCGATTTCGGTAACGAGGCACTTCCTCATGTCAACGTTCCGCCTGTGCATCTCGTAGCATGTGTACATGCTCTTGGCCATGAACCTGAGGTGAGGTTCATCCAGTTGCCGCATCCAGGCCCTGTGCCAGGATAGGGGACTTGTTCTCTGGGCACCCTTCTTCATCTTTCCGTAGTAGGGGTCGATGATGGCCGAGGCGAGTTCGACCAGGGAGTCCTTCGTGCTGCCCCAGACCCTTTAGTGGTCACGCATTTCGACAAGGTTCTTCCGGACCAAGCCCGTAACATTGAGCACATTTGCATCATCTTTGGTGTCCACCGCGGCGAACTTGTAGTCAGTACTGTTGACAAACCTACTATAGCGGTCGCAAGGCTCTGTGGCCATGAAGTACTGGTAGATGAGGACATGATGGCACACGCACAACTGGGCGACGGCACCCTTCTGATCTATGCCGGGATGACCGACGGTGTACTGGAGGTCGATGCCGACCACCTTGTACTTGTCTCGAGCAAGCAACTGCTCAACGTTGTTGATATAGTCGTCCACCACAGCCGGTTCGATGGTGTACACCACCGAGAGATCCATCTCCCTCGCATGGGTCTCCACTCTATGCTCGACGAACTCCATTGGAGCGCCGCTAGACATCCCCTCTCTATGTGTTATTGTGGGTGTGCTTGTTATGTTGTGGGGCGCGATCAAGAGGTTGAAGAGACTAAGGTTATAATAGCCGCGGGGATTAAAGGGGAAGTCGGACGGTTAGGAATATCGTCAGGCCCTGATGACAGTTCTAATTTGAAGCACGTAACTCCATCGTGCCGCACGTAACTGCATCGCGTGGCAACACGCGCGGCGCAACCGCATGCATATGGGGGCCCCGACGTGATCGTGCGCACGCCCAACCGCTGGCAGAGCGCGCGCGGAGGGACGCAAGCAGAGCGCTCCGCAGTCGCCTGAACGGCGAGCAACCATATATATATATATATATATATATATATATATATATATATGTGTGTGTGTGTGTGTGTGTGTGTGTGTGTGTGTGTGTGTGTGTGTGTGTGTGTGTGTGTGTGTGTGTGTGTGTGTGTGTGTGTGTGTGTGTGTGTGTGTGTGTGTGTGCGCGCGCGCGCATATAGCAGTTGAACACGCAAGGAAAATGTGTCCACAAGCCCAGCGTGCCGAAGGACGTGAGCAGAGCGCGCCGCGGTGCCTAACGGTGAGCAGAGCTTGCCAAGGGACACGAGCAGAGCACGACCCAATGATAGGTGGCATATAAGACGAACTGTGCGAGCGATGTCGGAGACATCAAGCACGGATCATATTAGAGTTGCGTGTGCGATACGTGGCACACAGTTGATCCATCCGAGCTGTTTGTGATGGAATAGGCCGTGTGTGTTGCGGGCAAACGCTAGCTGGTATATAACCTTAAATTTAACCAAATGCATGTTACAAAAATTGTATAGATGGAAACTATGTTCAAATACGACTCCAACGATATAATCTTTGGCGACATGCATTCGTATTTTATTAGTTAAATCCTACTTATGAACCAGGACGGGGGTACAGTAGGTAATTAAATCATAAACATTTTTTAATTAACCGTATGTGTACGTGGCCTTTCGTCCACCTCTCGCACATCTTGTCACCCCGCTGCCGCAGACGGCTTACAGCGCTAGCTTGCGCAGCGCGCGGGGGCGTGGCTCGAAGTGGCGCCAATGAATCGTCGGTGAGCCCGTTCCCGCGCAACCTTGAAGGTTACCGCGCAAGCTTCCTGCCCGACTCGGTAAAATCCCCCAAAATCCCAAAGCTTACCGGCCTGCTATAAAAACCCTCACGGTCGGCGAGTCCTGCGTCACATTTCCCCCTCCCTCCCTATAGCTTATCTCGTCTTGTTCTCCCACAATCACCAATGGCACTGGTCCGTCGTCGTCGCTCAGCCACTCCGCCGTCATCAAAGGATAGCTCCAGCTGGGAGGCTACACCGCGGCGGCGGCACAGTCCCTGGTGTAGTGTAGTGCGCGTGGCATCCCTGTTGGGTGTGTGTTGAACACCCACCACACGCTCCACCGCCGTTGCCCGTCGGTAGTTGTTACCGGCCGCCGTTGCCGCCACATCACCTTCGAAAGCCAGGGCCATCTCCCTCTCCGCCACCGGGCCTGAAGGCGGGAGGTGGCCGTCGTGGCCGCCACCCCACTGCCGGCCACCGTGGCCATCACTCGCTTCGCCACTGCGGCCCGAAGGCGGGAGGTGGTGGTCGTGGCTGCCACCCCATCATCGGCCAATGTGGCTGCCAGCCCACCGTCGACCGTCGGGATCATCACCCGCTCCGCCACTGCCGCCCGAAGGAGGGAGGCGGAAGTGGAGGCCCGCACGTGCGTCAGCAACCTTGCGCGCTACATCGAGTTCTTGCGGGAGGAGGAGGAGCGCCTCGTCGAGCATGCAAAGAGCCTTACCGCCGTCGTGACCGCAGCACACGCTGACGCAAAGGAAAGGAATCAGGAGATCTACGAGTAGTCCGGCCGCTTCGAGAGGGATCGTCTGGAGCGGCAGTGGGCGTTCGAGCTGGTGAGCGTCGCTGAACGTGCAGCAACGGCATGCACCGTGTTGCATTTGTCCAGCTTGTCGGTAGGCTCCTTCTCCTACTCTGCTTCTTACTCAGCGCGCTCGGCAGAGGAGAGGCTGCCGAAAGTAGCACAAAGCCCCTCCACAGTAGTTGTAGCAATAGTATTAGGGGCTATTTTTTCAGTTCGTCTGACTATAGATGTCTGGTGGAATTGTACAATGTACTTAAAATTAGCTAGTATATATAGTTGAACTAGCTAATTCAGTACGTGGTCAACAACAATTGGGGAAAAGTTTGGTCGGTTCAGCTGTCGAGTTGAACTATTTGTATAAACTAAGAATGATTGCTTAATCTATGAATGAAATCTATGCTTAATTACTGAATATTAGTTGCAAAAATTAGATAGTGTTAGTGATTTTTAGCTGCATATTTTGACAAATTGTAGTGTTACAAGGGTTGACAAATGGCAATGTTACTAGATCAACAAATGTCAATCTTTCAAGTTTGACAAATGGCAACATACCCAATATGACAGATGCAAATCTTACCAAATTGTTTGTACGTGGTTGCACACGGGTCATCCAAAACAACCGTTTGCATTGAAGGGATGCACAAATCTTGCACTGCAAACTTTCCCTCGACTTAGGCGGGAAGACCATTGCTCTCACTTTGCATACGGGTGCTCTATCTAATACGTTTGCGATCAAGAGCTGCAGAAATCCTGCTCGGCACATTTTCTCTTGGCTTCCTAGGGTAGCTGTCGGTTTGCATATGGGTGTTCTAACTAAAACGTTTGCGATCAAGAGTTGCACAAATCCTGCTAGGCATATTTTCCCTTTGCTTCTTGGGGAAGTTGTCGGTTTTCCATACGGGCGTTCTAACTAAAACGTTTGCGATGAGTGTTTTATATTTAAAAACCGTATTAAACTGCGGCTTGGGCGCCATTAATGTAGAGGATGCGAGCAAGGCGGGCGGCCATGGAAGTCAAAGGGCTCGCTTCCCGATGAGCCTGCATGGCGTACAGCTCGCACGCTTCTTGGCGAGCCTCTGCATTGGAGTACAGCTCGCACGCGTCCCGTTTAGTCAAGGACTCAAGCACCTGTCCGCACGGCACCTCCTAGCCACTAAAAGAGTGAGTCATGGCGTCACGTGAATGGTTAATAGAACACACACAATTTAAATTGTACAAAACATTTGAGATATTACAGTGGCAGCTATTTGTTTCAAAATGCCTTTGTTGGCTGTTATTCCACTGCGCCTTCTCTCAAAATGGACACAAAAAATACCATAGCATGTCGGGTGCCATTCCATTATAGCATGCCAAGTTTCATGAATTTCAGACGAGTTTTGGGTTTACTAGAATTTAAAAACAATGTATCTCAACGTTTTGGCGGTCATCAACAGTGCTCTCGAGTTTGAAATTCATTCCCATTTCTTGCATGGGACCTAAGCATGCAACTAAGGACACGGATTTAATTTTTTAACCCGTTTATATGCACTGGAGCATGTGCATGTAGTTCAAATTTGAATTATGCACATAAAATGCCTGGGCAACCCAGTTAATGCATAAAAATGTCCAAACGAACCGCGAAAAATTCCAAAATCAAACACAATACTCTTGTTGTTCTTTGTTGACACAGGAAAAATTTTGAAAGCAATAAGAGGCAACGAATATCGTTTCATCCCCGAAGGTGGCACGTTCCCTACCGAAACCATCACGCTTTTTGTGAGAAGCTTATACCCAAACCTGCCCCAAATGGGACAAAAATTTTATCACGGCATGTTGATGCCGCTCCTTGATAGCATGCCAAGTTTCATGAATTTCAGACAAGTTTTGGATCTACTAGAATATAAAAACCAGGTATCGCAATGTTTGCCGCCGAGTGACGGTGGCAGGGTGTTTGAAACTCATTCCCATTTCTTGCATGGGTCCTGTTGGGGATATAACTATTGAGTATAAACCGCCCAGGAGGGGCCGGGTTATACTCATAGTAATTTACCCGTATTGAAGCCCGTGAAGACATGGAAGATGGCGCTTTATGGAGGAGACTAAATAAGAAGGCCCAAAGCCCAAAGGCGGATTAGGGCCCATAGATATAAACCACCATAAGGTGTTTAACTTGTATTGTAAGATAGGAAAGAGTAGATACCGACCCGAATGCATTTATGAGCCGGCCGGGATTCTGTAAACCGACCGGGCGTCAACCTGTGTATATAAAGGGACGACCCGACGGTGGTTTAGGGACAAGAAACAATAGATCGAGAGCCAGGTCAAGCGTATTCGCTCCCTGGTCATCGAAACCCTAGCAATATGACCTGAAACTGGACTAGGCCTTTACCTTCACCGCAAGGGGCCGAACCAGTATAAACTCCTCGTGTCCTTTGTCCTGATTAACCCCTTTAAGCTAATCTCGTTGCTATGCCTCCACGACTAAGTCCTAAGACTAGGACATCTACCGTGACAATTCCACGACAGTTGGCGCCCACCAGGGGCTATCGCATGATGGTTTCAGGTTCTTAGAGGGCAACTTCGAATGGCTCAAGGGATACGTTGTGGGCCAGATGACCAAGAGTCGTCGCGGAAAGCTCTACATCAACGACGCAGGCTGGGGCCCCGAGGCCGACTTAATTGAGTACGGGTACTGGGTCCCCTTTGGTGGAATTCACATCTTCATCGGTAAGATCGGCGAACCGGGCCCTGAGACGGACATCTACACCGACATCATCGATGCAGCTCAGCGTGCAAGACTTGCCTGAGTTTAGCCCGCCATGAAGCGTGCCTTCATGGGATTCATTAACGGTGCGGAATCTGAGTAGGTATCTAACAGTGAGACGGTTGTCTATTCAGATGGCGAGTCATCCACCGGTGAGACCGAGTCATTGTACCAACTACAAGATGGCCGGCTTGGGGGCTGTTCCGATGGCGACAGTATTCCGGACCCTCACAAACCACCAAACCGGGTCACGATCTTCATGGCCGGTACGCAGCCCGTGCAACATTCTTCAACTACGGCGGCATTAATTTCTGGATTAGCAGCGGCAACGGCGGCCGGGGCAGGAGGCCCTGCGCGCCCGCCAGCTCAAGTCTTGTCCGGTTTACTAGACACCTTGACGACACTGCTGACAATGGAGGTTAACCCGGATAATCAAGATCAGCATAACGCGGAGGTCACAATGCTACGAGATCAGATAGCTCAAGCCAAGCAGGACCTGGCGGCTGAGGACACCAGGATGGCAGCAGAACGAGTTACGTTGGACGCTCAAGCGCAGCGTATTCAGTCAGAGGCTTACCGGCTCATGCTAGATCAGAACGCTTCAAACGATGTCATGAGGAGAAGGCATCAGAGTCGTCTGCCCCCGGTTTATGAGGCGAGGAATCTCTTTAACACGCCCAGAGTAGGAACTAGTAACCCTCCAGCGGTAGACCGGGTTCAAGCGCCTAGGGCGGGAGCGCCGGTTCAGCCACGTGCCATGGACCCGCCTCGTGAGAACAATATCCCGCCGCAACACGTGCCAACGCCACCGGGTCATTACTCTAACCCTTTGTATAACATGATCGCTGCAACGTCATGATTGGCGGCTCTCCCGGTTGAAGGCGAGTCCCCAACGACGGTTGAAACACGGAGGGCTAGAGAGCTCCTTCAGACAACTTTGGTTCAGTAGCAAGCTTATTCTCACAGCCGTGACAGGATTCATTCCACCCCACGCCCAAGGTGGAGTTATAGCAGGCGTATTGATGAGCCGACTGTGTCAAGCAGTGGACGGAATCATAACCCGCCACACGGACATAACCCGGCGGGTGGAGGTGCTGATGCTCAGAACGTAGTGGATCAAGGTAGAGCACGTCGGGAGGCCGAGCTGGCGGCTCAGTATGCTGCCCGTCAACCTACTCCAGTTCGTTCAACAACTTCACTGGAGCCAGGGGTAACCTTTAAGAATTTGGGCGTGCCATGTTTAGTGCCAGCTCTACGTAATGAGCGTCTACCCAAGGATTTCAAAGGTCCTCGCAAAGTGCCTAACTACATAGCCGACTTACCTCCTGAGGCATGGATTGAGATTTATGAGATGGCCATGGAATTGCTGGATGTTAGCGAAGCTGCGTGTGCTAAGTATTTCCCCCTAATGTTGGAAGGGACGGCCCGTACTTGGTTAAAGGGGCTCCCTGCCAATTCCATTGGGTCATGGGCTGAGTTAAAGGCCCGATTTATCCAGAATTTTAAAGACACATGCAAGCAACCCATGTCAATTGTGGATTTAGCCGCCTGTGTCCAAGAAGAAGGTGAATCGACAACTCATTCGGTGCGCCGGGCTTCAACAATTGTGCACTTGTCGGATCGCATCAATGCCGACTCAGCAGTCTTAATGTTGGAAAGAAATTGTTTTTTCACGCCCCTGAAGCATAAATTGGGGCGGCTCAAGCGCCACTTCAATGACATGGGGACACTCGTGGCGGCTCTGGTTAAGTATGCTGACTCTGATGGTACCAAGGACCCCGAGTCTCATGATGAAAAGCCAGGAAAGGGAAAGAAGAGCAGCAACACCAAGGGGCAGCAGCATAACCGGCGAACCAGGGAGGCATCGGTAAGCGCAAGGCTGATAATAGTTTTGACTTTGTAGCTAACACCAATGCACAGAATAATGGTCAGCGTCGTAAGGGTAAACTGCCCCCACAGATTGGATGGTTAGGCATCAATCTTGAGCAGCTATTAAATCAGCCCTGCCCAAGACACGGGACGCGAGAGAGGCTGTCTGGGCACCTCTGGAAGGATTGCTTCATTATGAAGGAGTTTGAAAATTTGAATATTTTCCAAGACAGTCATGGGCCGGGTGACGGTTCAGGATCCTGTTTCCATGGGCCGGGTTACGGCGGAGGCGGCTCTAGCTCAGGGTTCCAAGGAAATCAAGGCAGTCGTGGCAACCAAGGTGGTTACAATCAGCAGAATAATCAGGGGAGTCAACAGCAGCAATAGTAGGGTTATCAGAGCAACCCGAAGCAGTTGAATAGTGGACAGTATCATGTATTTACCACTAGCTTACGCAAGCGTGACCAAAAGCTTCATAAGGGGGCAGTGAACTCGGTTGAACCGGCAGTTCCCAGTTATTTACGCTGGTCTGAGCAGCCCATCGTATGGAGTCGGGAAGATCACCCGCCCCGGGTTGATAATCCAGGTCACCTGGCATTGGTGGTGGCACCTCAGGTTGGAGGGTATAATTTCACCAAGGCACTCATGGACGGAGGGAGCAGCATTAATATTCTCTATTATGAGACTTTCCTTCGCATGGGGTTGACAGATAAAAATCTTAAACCGTCGAACACTGTTTTCCATGGCGTGGTGCCTGGTAAGTTGGCATACCCAGTTGGTAAGATACCTCTGGAAGTTGCTTTTGGAGATGATCATGACTCTAGATCAGAGACCTTGACCTTTGAAGTGGTGAAAATCAAGAGCCCTTATCATGCTCTGTTTGGACTGCCGGCTTATGCTAAGTTCATGGCCAAACCCTGTTATGTTTATCTGCAGCTGAAGATGCCCGGTCATAAGGGGACCATTACAGTACATGGGAGCCGGAAGATATCTTTGGAGTGTGAAGAGGGCGATGCAGCTTATGCTGAGTCGGTTTGTGCAATAGAGGAGTTAAAGTTTTATAAGGACAATGTTGATCCAGTGGATATGACTTCTTTGAAAAAGCCAACTACAGAGCATGATCCGGCCTTGAAGTTTAAATTGGCTGATGAGACTAAACTAGTTGATTTCGTTTCTGGCTATTCATCCAAGTAGTTCACCATCAGTGCTAATTTGGATCCGAAATAGGAAAGCGCGCTCATCGAGTTCATCCGTCAGAGCCAGGACATCTTTGCATGGAAACCTTCCGACATGCCAGGTGTACCGAGGGAACTCACTGAGAACACTGTGAATATTGAACCCAAGTTTAAACCAGTCAAGCAATTTCTTCGTGACTTTAACGAAGAAAGGTGTAAGGCCATTGGTGAGGAGGTAGCCCGGCTATTGGCGGCCGGGTTTATTGTTGAGGTTTTTCATCCTGAGTGGTTGGCTAACCCGGTCCTGGTTCTTAAGAAGAATGGCACTTGGTGTATGTGTGTGGACTACACGGATTTAAACAAGGCTTGTCTAGCTGATCCTTTTTCTCTCCCTCGTATTGATCAGATTATTGATGCTACGACGGGTTGTGAGCGATTGAGTTTTTTGGATGCTTACTCTGGTTATCATCAGATCAAGATGGCAGTTAAGGACCACGAGAAGACAACTTTCATAACTCCCTTTGGGGCTTTCTGCTACGTGTCTATGCCTTTTGGGCTCAAGAGTGCCCATGCGACTTATCAGCGATGTGTGTAGAATTGCCTTCATAATCAGATTGGGTGCAATGTTCATGCAAATGTGGATGATATTGTGGTGAAATCCAGGAAGAAGGAGATGTCTATAGACGATTTGAAGGTAACCTTTGATAATCTCTGGGTTTATAAGATGATGCTTAATCCGGCCAAGTGTGTCTTTGGTGTACCGGCAGGCAAGCTCTTGGGCTTTCTGGTCTCTAACAGGGGGATTGAAGCTAATCCGGAAAAGATCAAGGCCATTACTTCTCTAGCTAAACCGGCGTGTATCAATGATGTTCAACGTCTGGCGGGTCATATTGCGGCGCTAAGCCGGTTCATAAGCAGGTTGGGAGAGAAGGATATCCCTCTGTATCAGATGATGAAAAAGATGGATAATTTTGTCTGGAGTGATGCTGCTAATGCGGCGTTTGAAGATTTGAAGAAGCAGTTAGGTGAGCCGCCTGTTCTTGTTGCCCCTGTTGATAAAGAGCCATTGTTGTTATATGTGGCAGCCAATGCCCAGGCTGTCAGCGTGGCTATTGTGGTGGAGCGAAAGGAGGCAGTCAAGAAATATCTGGTTCAACGGCCGGTTTATTATATCAGCGAGGTGCTTATTGAGTCCAAGCAAAGATACCCACATTGGCAGAAGCTTGCGTATGGAGTTTTCATGGCAAGCCGGAAGCTTAAGCAATATTTCTAGGGTCATCCCATCATTGTGGTCAGTTCTGCTCCTTTGGGAGATATCATCCAAAACAGGGAAGCAAATGGCCGGGTTGCTAAGTGGGCCATTGAGCTTGGAGCTCATGGGTTAAAGTATATGCCTCGCACGGCCATCAAGTCTCAAGCACTGGTGGATTTCATCAATGAATGGATAGAGCTGCAGATGCCCGGGGAAAAGCCAGATAACACGTATTGGACTATTCACTTTGATGGGTCCAGGCAATTGGAGGGCTCGGGGGCTGGAGTTGTGCTAGCTTCCCCTCGAGGTGATAATTTTTGTTATATTCTCCATTTGATGTTCCCTTGGACTAACAATGCAGCTGAATATGAGGCTTTACTCCATGGTCTTCGGATGGCTAAGAAGATGAACTTAAGCCGGGTAAGGTGCTTTGGAGACTCAGATTTGGTGGCTCAACAAGTCTCTGGTACTTGGGATTCCAAGGATCCACTTATGGCGGCTTATCGACGAGAGGTGGACGTTATTGCTGGTCACTTTAAGAGTTATCAAGTTGAGCATGTTGATCAGCAAAAGAATGAAGCAGCTAATGCCTTAAGCCGGTTGGGTTCTCAACGTAAACTGGTGTCGCCTAATGTCTTTCTTGACGTTTTGCATAACCCGTCGGTCAAGTTACCGACAGAGGAGGATTTTGCTATTCCTGACCCGGAAGCTCAGTTGGTGGTGGCTCTTCATGTTATCCCTGATTGGATAGTTCCATATTTGGCATATATGACCCGGGGCAAGTTACCTGAGGATGAAATTTTGGCCAGGAAGATAACCCGGCGGTCCAAGTCAATGACTATTGTCAATGGGGAGTTACATCATTGCAGTGTCATAGGGGCGTTTTAGCGTTGCGTTTCTACTGAAGAAAGCTGTGAGATTCTGCGTGAGATCCACAAACGAGATTGTGGTCATCATGCCGGTTCAAAATCTCTAGTAGCCTAGGCTTTTCGTCATGGTTTCTATTAGCTGACGGCTCATGCTGATGTTGAAGACTTGGTCAGGAAATGTGACAGTCGTCAGAAGTTTTCACATCGAGCTCATGTTCTGGCTCAGGAGCTGAGGATGATCCCAATCACTTGGCCGTTTGCAACTTGGGGGCTTGATATGGTTGGGCCTTTTAAGAGGTCCAAGGATAAGAAGACCCACCTTTTGGTGGCAGTTGACAAGTTCACTAAGTGGGTAGAGGCTGAGTCGGTCAGTAAGTGTGATGCAGCAATGGCGGTTCAATTCATGAAGAAGGTGATCTTCCGTTTTGGCTTTCCACACAGCATTATAACAGACAATGGCACTAATCTCTCCAAAGGTGCTATGAAAGAATTTTGTCAACGTGAGCATATCCGGCTTGATGTGTCGTTAGTGGCTCACCCCAATCTAATGGTCAAGCTGAGAGAGCCAATCAAGAGATCCTGAGAGGCATCAAGCCCTGGTTTATGGTTCCCCTGGAGATGACGCTGGGTTGTTGGGTGGAGGACTTACCTTCCGTGTTATGGAGCATTAATACCACCCCCAATAGATCTACAGGTTACACGCCTTTCTTTATGGTTTACGGAGTAGAGGCAGTTCTCCCTAGTGACATCCTGCACGACTCACCTCGCGTGGCGGCTTATGTTGAAGCTGACAATGAAAAAGCACGTCAAGAAGCACTGGACCTGTTAGATGAGAAGCGGGACATAGCAGCAGCTCGCGGCTATTTACCAGCAAGATCTACGTCGTTATCACAGCCGCCGGGTTAAAACCAGAACTTTTCAAGAAGGCGATCTAGTGCTCCGGCTTTTCCAGGATCAGACTAATAGGCACAAGTTATCCCCACCTTGGAAAGGACCCTTTGTGGTCAGCAAGAATCTAAACAACGGGTCATACTACCTTATCGACGTACGAGAGCACAAAGACTCACGTAAGTCGGAGGTGGAGACCCACCGGCCGTGGAATATCGCTCATCTTCGGCCTTATTACACCTGAGCCACATGCTCTTCTGATGTACATATTTTTGACAATGTATATATTATGATCAATATAATAAACCGACATCCCTTCTATAGCAGGGCCTCTGTCGTTTTTTCTTAGTGAGTTTTTGGTTACTTGGGGGCTTCCGGCTTATGCATGAAGTTATGACTACCCTTTGAACAAGGTTATAAGCCAATGAAAAATAAATTGGGGGCTTGTTACCCAGATTAAGGGACCAAACAGAGTCTGTTGCAAAAGCACAACTCAAACATAGGTGCCCATTGAGCATAGCTCAGAAATATTGCTTGGGGCTCTTTTGTTCTAAAGAACAAGACTTGCTGTAACCCTTGTGATAGCCTTAAAAGCCAGGCTTGGAAGCCAGGTGTATTCACCTAAAACCCCGGGTTATCCTGCCTTTTTAAGTAAGCCACTCCGCCCAGGTATTCCTGGAATGACCCGCCGAACGTTTGACAAGTCGATCTTATGCAGACCCTCAACTTGTCAAAGTTAAAACGACGATTGGTTATGTGAGGTCCATCTTATAAGATTTGTTAAACTATTTAACTCAGTGGCCTGGCAGCCCGTGAAAAGCCTCGAGTTTTCGGCCTGGCAGCCAATGAAAAGCCTCGTTTTTTGCTTGTTTTTGTTTGACAAACTTTCTGAGGTTTATTGAATGAAGCTTATTAAGTTTTATTATCACAGTTCACCGGTATTTATTAACCCGGCTTAGCTGTCAATTATAAGTTGTCAGTACATGCTAAGTTAATATCCGGTTTTTATTGACCCGGCCTGGCTTTTCACTATACGTCGCCAGTATGAGATAAAATAACTATGGTGTTTATTAATCCAGCCTGGTTTTGTTCATAAACCAGCAATCTATCATAAATTACCAGTGCTCAAAATTTGGGTTATCACCCTTATTGTATTGGCTTGGTAAACCAACAGTGTGATAAAATATCACAAGTATGATATATTTTCAATTATATATGGTTATTCTTAAGTCCAGACTTGGTTATAAACTATGTTATTGGGCATGATAACCCGTTTAGTGGTAAACCGCCAGGACACTTTTTATCTGTTATATGCAGGACCAGATTCCACATTGCTAAAATATCATGAGCAAACGTAGCATATCTTTAACATGGCGGATTCGTAGTGTCATGCAAAGTAAATATGCATGATGGCATAGCAGATTAAGAGTTTAAACTAGCCTATTACAAGGCGTTTTTATGACCAAAAGAACAATAGTTCTCAACAAGTCTTGCAGAATGCAGAAGCTAAACCGGCCCCAGATTTATGAATCTTCGCCACGCTGACTTGAAGGTTGCGGGTCATCCTGCGCCGGTTCATCCTCCTCCTCTCTAGCAAGTGGCTGGAAGTCAATGGTTTCCCAATCGATCCCAGTTAATGCTTTTAATACAGCTTCATCGCTTATAACTGTGGAGGGGTCAACATCAGGGGCATAAGTATGCTTACGGATTGGAGGAATAAGAGTTGGAGCATCATAGGTTGGCGCATTAATTCTCTTGTTGTCCGCATCATAAACCGACTGATAATGTGAAAGATCGGTCTCTTCAGCCAATTTGCTAGCCAATGGGTGCATTTCCTTCGTCAAGGATCTGAGGTCATCATTATCAAAGTCTGATCCGTCCTCCTTTATGCTCGGATAGTCGTTTCCCACATCAGTCGGATCAAGATCAGGTATCCACGATTTGGCTGAGTTAGTGCGGTAAGAGCACTTGCCCTTGCAGCTGATCTCTTTAGCTCTTCAAACCGGGCAGGCATCATCGACAGCCTCTCTAATGTTTCCTTGATCAAAGTTGTGGGCGGCTTGTTATGGGAAGCTGTGCAGATGATCTGTTGTGCACCGGTATATAATTGCTCTATAAGTGTATAGGCAGCCTTCAGTTTCTTCCGCATATCCGGGACAAGATGAGCAATTGTCACGACCGGTTTTCCAATAAAAATATTTATTGAGAAACCAATCTTTTGAGTCCAGTTCGAGAGAAAACCTCCTCACTGGTAGACAAATACTTGATACAATAAGCCAGTAGCATAAAATATATTACAGGGTTGAGCTGAGGGTGCTCAACAATTATTACAAGCGCGCCAATAATTATACATACAGGCGGATATGACACAAGGGAGTGGTGGCATACTACTGACTCGGAATTAGAGTAATGGTGGAATAACACAGTGGGGAGTGGATATCGTGGCTCTCAAACTAGCATCTCATCGAGCGTCGAGGTGAGGCTCGATGAATTTATTCGGGTTGCGGAAGCGGATATAATACAGTGACCAAATCCAGGGTCGCACGAGACTGACTGGGATTCCTCTAGGCGTCGGACTCGCTATCGAACTCTTCATCCATGAGATCACCTTTGTCAGCATCTGGCCAAATCAACAAGCCAGTGAGTACTTTGAGAGTACTCGCAAGACAGTTCGGACGTAAGATATAACAAATGCATGCATGAATGCGTCATGAATAATTTACCAATGCATATTCAAAATATTAGCAGGCAAAGTAAGTAAAAAGGGAATCGGCGGTAGTCCACCTGAAATCCCAACAAAATATAAATGGAAACCGATCGGGTGTCTGAAGCGACGCCTCAAAAGGTGAACAATAAATAAAATAAAATCATGTCGCAGTCGGGCGTCTGAGCGACACCATATAAAGGGCTTAAAAGAAATGCCACAGTCGGGCGTCTTAGCGACACCACCTAAAGGGCTTAAAAGAAATGCCACAGTCGGGCGTCTTAGCGACACCACATAAAGGGCTTTAAAAGAAATGCCACAGTCGGACGTCTTAGCGACACCACATAAAGGGCTTTAAAAGAAATGCCACAGTCGAGCGTCTTAGCGACACCACATAAAGGGCTTTAAAAGAAAATAATAGACGTACGTGCCACAGTCGGACGTCGGGGCGACATCAAGCTCACCTTCAAGACGGCGGCATCAGCACAGCCCGCCGGCGCGGAGCCCCCTGAGCCCAAGGGGGCTGCGCCCACCAAGAAGAAGCCGTTGTTCACCAGGACAAGGCAGAAACCAAGCAAATACCCGTCGACGAGGACGGGTCCTCTAGCGCCACTTTTACCATTAGCGCCAATCTGGAGCCTGGGCAGGAGGAGGCCCTGGTCAAGTTCCTGCGTGCAAACAAGAAAGTGTTTGCTTGGGAACCTGATCAGTTGGCAGGGATCCCCAGGGACGTCATCGAGCATCACCTCAATGTATGCCCGAATGTGCGCCCCGTGAAGCAGAAGGCCAGGCGGCAGTCCGCAGAGAAGCAGGCCTTCATCACCCAAGAAACCCGCAAGTTAGAAGCCGTTGGGGTCATTCGCGAGGTCCGGTACCCGGACTGGTTGGCCAACCCTGTCGTCGTGCCCCAGAAAGGGGGGAAGGAACGCATGTGTGTCGACTTCACCAACCTCAACAAAGCATGCCCGCAAGATCCGTTTCCGCTCCCCCGCATCGACCAGATCGTCGATTCCACCGCCGAGTGTGACCTGCTGTGCTTCTTGGATGCCTTCTCCGAATATCACCAGATCAAGATGGTGGTAGAAGACGTCGAGAAGACCGCTTTCTTGACCCCGTGCGGGGTGTACTGCTATACATGCATGCCATTTGGACTGCGCAACGCGGGGGCAACCTTTCAGCGGCTGATGCACATCACCTTAGGCCCGCAGCTCGGCAAGAACGTCGAAGCATACGTTGACGACATTGTAGTGAAATCTCGAGAGGCCAAGACCCTGATACCAGACCTGGAGGAAACCTTCGCGAGCCTTGACGCAGTAAACCTACGGCTCATCCCGGAGAAATGTGTGTTTGGCGTCCCCTCGGGCAAGCTCTTGGGATTCCTCGTATCTCATCGCGGCATCGAGGCCAACCCCGAGAAGGTCAAGGCGGTCGAGGACATGAGTCCGCCAAAGACCCTCAGAGAGATGCAGAAGCTTACTGGGCGTGTGACCGCACTAGGGCGCTTCATCTCCAAATTGGGAGAGCGAGCGCTGCCGTTCTTTCAGCTGATGAAGAAAAAGGGGCCCTTTGATTGGACTGAAGAGGCAGATAAGGCATTTCAGGATCTCAAGAGGTACCTAACCAGTCCCCCAGTCATGGTAGCTCCGCGTCCACAAGAGCCCCTGCTGCTTTACCTCGCCGCCACACCCTACTCCGCCAGCGCGGCCTTGGTGGCGGTTAGGGAGGAGCGTCGGGTCAAGACCGCAGGAATAGCCCGAAGCAAGGCAAGAGGGGAACCAGGAAAGCTCGAGGAAACCGAAATCGCAGATGAGGGGGGGTCTGCCGCTGAAGAACGCACCAGAGACAAGAGAGACTGAGTGCCCGGATGGTCCACCTCCCGAGGTCGCAGCATCTCGCGAGGTGCCCTCATCCCCCAAGGGCGCCGCAACACAAGATGCTCTCGGCCCCGTTGAGCACCCAGTCTACTTTGTTAGCACGGTGCTGTGGGACGCGAGGGCACGGTACCCAATGCCTTATAAGATCCTCCTCGCACTGTTAGTAGCCTCGCGCAAGCTGCGTCACTATTTCCAAGCTCATCCTATCAAGGTCGTCTCGTCATACCCCCTAGAGAGGGTGCTCAGGAGCCCAAACTCAGCCGGAAGGGTCGCTGAGTGGAACATAGAGCTGTAGGCGTTTCAGCTCGAGTTCAGCACCACTAGGGTCATCAAAGGAGCAGCCTTGGCAGATTTCGTGGCAGAATGGACAGAGGCGCCAGGCCTCAAGGGCGACGAAGATCGGTCCCTCTCCCCAGGGAGTGAGGCGTCGGAGGGCTGGGTCATGTACTTCGATGGGGCATTCTCCAGGCACGGCGCGGGGGCTGGTGCGGTACTGATATCACCCACTCAGGATAAGCTCTATTATGCTGTGCAGCTCTGTTTCCAGCAAGGTGAAAAGGTCTCCAATAACATAGCCGAATATGAGGGACTGATAGCCGGGTTGAAGGCCGCAGTGGCCCTGGGAGTGAAGCGCCTCACCGTCAAGGGCGACTCGCAGCTCCTAGTTAACTTCTCCAACAAAGTGTACGAGCCGAAGGACGAGCATATGGAGGCCTACCTGGCGGAGGTCCGCAGAATGGAAAAGCAGTTCTGGGGGCTAGAGCTGAAGCATGTGCCCCGTTGCACCAACCAGGAAGCTGACGACATAGCCGGCAGGGCATCCAGGCGGCTGCCGCAGCAACCCGGCGTCTTTGAGGAGCGGCTCTTCAAACCTTCAGCGCAGCCGACATTATCAAACACGACTCAGCCTCGGGAGGAGCTCCCTCAGCCGCCGGCCTCGGGAGCCCCGGTCTGTGGGCCGACCTCAGGAGCACGCCTGCTCCTGACGATGGAACCTCAGGAGGAGTGCTGGATTACAGAGCTCTAGAATTATCTGACACAAGGGGCCCTACCAGAAAAGGAGGAAGCAGAACGTGTGGCGCGGCAGGCCATGGCGTACTGCATCAGAGACGGGGAACTCTACCGGAAGCGGCCAAACGATGTATCTCTGCGCTGCATCTCCAGAGAGCAAGGAAAGGAACTATTGACGGACATACACGGAGGAGACTGTGGGCACCACTCATCATCGCGGACCCTCGTCGGCAAGGCATTCCGTAGCGGGTTCTATTGGCCCACCGCGCTCAACGACGCAGTCGAATTGGTAAAGGCTTGTGAAGCCTGCCAGTTCCATTCCAAGCAGATCCATCAACCAGCAGGAGGCCTGCAGACTATACCCCTCTTGTGGCCGTTCGTAGATTGGGGGTTGGATATTCTGGGCCCGTTCCCCCGGGCGCCAGGGGGCTACCGTTACCTCTACGTCGCCATCGACAAGTTCACAAAGTAGGCAGAAGTGGAGGCCGTCCGTACGATCCCCGCGGGCTCTGCGGTCAAGTTCATCAGGGGTATCGTGAGCCGGTTTGGGGTGCCGAACCGCATCATCACAGACAACGGTTCGCAGTTCACCAGTAATCTCTTCAAAACATATTGTGCTAACCTTGGAACATAAATTTGTTACGCTTCAGTGGCGCACCCGCGAAGCAACGGGCAAGCCGAACGAGCCAACGCGGAGGTCCTGAGGGGCCTCAAGACCAGAACATTCAAGAAGAAACTGGAGGCCTACGGCAGGGGGTGGCACGACGAGCTCCAGTCCGTGCTGTGGTCCATCCGCACAACCGCGACCAAGCCTACCGAGGAGACCCCGTTCTTCCTGTTCTATGGAGCCGAAGCAGTCCTCCCTCACGAGGTCAGGCGTCGCTCCGCGCAGGTCCTGGCGTTCGATGAGGAGCAGCAGGACGCCATGCGGGGGATGGACCTCGTTCTGGGGGAGGAACGCCGCCGGGAAGCCGCGTTGCGAGCGGCGAGGTACTAGCAGGCGCTACGACGGTATCACTACCGCAACATCCCCCCCAGGACCCTCGAGCTAGGAGACCTCGTACTCAGGCGGGTCCTCTCCAGGGAGGGGCTGCACAAGCTCTCTCCCATGTGGGAGGGCCCATTCAAGGTTGTTCATGTTTCCAGGCCAGGCTCCGTGCGCTTGGAGACTCAAGAGGGAGATCCGATCCAGAATGCGTGGAACATCCAGCACCTCCGGAGGTTCTACCCCTAAAAGGCCCTAAGCCTGTGAAGAAGGCGAACGCCTGTGAAGATCGTCTCTTTTTGGAAAAGGCCCTGAGCCTGTGAAGAAGGCGAACGCCTGTGAAGATCGTCTCTTTTTGGAAAAGGCCCCGAGCCTGTGAAGAAGGCGAACGCCTGTGAAGATCGTCTCATTTTGGAAAAGGCCCTGAGCCTGTGAAGAAGGCGAACGCCTGTGAAGATCGTCTCTTTTTGGAAAAGGCCCCGAGCCTGTGAAGAAGGCGAACGCCTGTGAAGATCGTCTCTTTTTGGAAAAGGCCCTGAGCCTGTGAAGAAGGCGAGTGCCTGTGAAGCTCATTTCCCCTGAGGAGAAAGGCCCGGAGCCTGTGAAGAAGGCCAATGCCTATGAAGCTCGCCGCCCCGTGACACTCTCATGTAATAATGAGTGGCGTTGTACACGCCCCGGAGTCTCAGGAGCGCCGGCCTCAGGCCCTGGGGCTCCCTCCCACGCCAGTGGCAGCACTTAGCTCCGCGCTGGTGAGAAGACGTCGAAGACTAGACTAGGTGCCGGACGCGGCTTTTCCATTTGCTTTCTGCATTTGACGTGTTTATTCGCATTTGAAGTCTTATTGGAGTTATCACCGTCGTTGATTTGTGGTTCGCCGATTTTCGCTCCTCGCTTTGATTTCCCTTATAAGCGACCTCGCGAGGGATGGTTCACACGTCCTCGCGAGCGTTTTATGCTCCAGCCAAGGGAGGTTTGCATGGTCCAGGCACGTCAAAGGAGCACCCCTCCAGTCCATGCCCCTCGGGCACCGCGACACGCACACAGGGCCTGGGTCGATCGCCCCTCGGCAGGGGGTGAAAGCTATTTACGCGCAGGCGAAAGGTTAAGAAGCACGCGAATAAGGCCAGAGTGTCGGCCAAAACGGATTAGCCAAGATAGGATTATTGACCTGGCTAAGATAGGATTAGCCAACGGTCAGCCTGGCTCTGATACCAAGTCTGTCGCGACCGGTTTTCCGGACATTAATTTCTAGAAAATGGCCGTCAAGCTCATCAGCCCCAGGATTACTGTTAGCTGATGAGGCATCAACTCAATAGAGAAAAATCCAAGCAAAAATACATAACCTGTAGTACAAGACCATTGTGGTCCATGAGTACAACAAATGGTTTCTAAAGGTTGGTGGCGGAAGCGGTTTGCGGATCATCTGTGTATGGGATTCCATTTCCCACGGGAACAGCTGACCGGGTTAACTCCTATCTTCACGGGGTGGCTATCACCGATTTCTTAGGACCTGAGGCCGTCCTCACGTCGCATCTCTCCAGGCAAGAAAATCTGGCCAAGACAATAGCCAGGGACAAGCTAGTGAGTACTTTGAATGTACTCGCAAACATTAAGAACACAGGTATAATATAGCCACAGATAATCATGCTTCAAAATATTCTATGACTACTCTAATCATTATGGAATAAGGTTCATGGTGTATGCGAGTAAAAATAATTAACTAAAACATGGGCAAACAATCAAGTAAATGAAATAACAAAAAAAACATGCCACAGTCGGGTGTCTGAGCGATGCCACATAAAGGGCTTTAAAAGAAATGCCACCGTCGGGCGTCTGAGCGACGCCACTTACAGGGCTTTAAAAGAAATGCCACCGTCGGGCGTCTGAGCGACACCACTTACAGGTCTTTAAAAGAAATGCCACAGTCGGGCGTCTGAGCGACACCTCTTACAGGGCTTTAAAAGAAATGCCACAGTCGGGCGTCTGAGCGACACCTCTTACAGGGCTTTAAAAGAATCACAGTGAATGTCCAGGAGGTAGAACCATCCCAGGTATATTCGATAATGCCAATGATATAATGGGTTAGTCAACAATGATAACAATAATCATAATTATCACAAGTCTCGAATCGTGTTCTCAGGTTGGTTTTAACAGTTTCTCCTCCGAAGACCGACACTAAGACCGACACTTGACCCTTCCCAGACTAAAATCCTTAACCATGGACACGGGTATTCGAATAGGTTTAATCTCTGCAGAGGGTGTACTCTTTACCCATGAGTAACGGATTCCTTTAGTCCATTGGGACTAATTCCGTCTACGGTCTTTTAATTGAAAACACTCCTGACTTGCACACACCAGTCTTAACTCACCGGTGTCTGGAATCACCCACGACACCTGTCAAGTAAACTCTTAGTGGGGAGGCTACAACCTCGCGTAGCATGGGATCAAATTTATATCGCGCGCTCTAAGGGGTGGCCTCCCCTCTTGGTCCCAACCGGATACACCCATGCCCCCGGACCAGGTGGCCAGCCTACCGGTTACAACCGGTACCTTCCACCATGGCCTCTCTGTACGGTGTTTGCTTGAAAGGGGTTGACGACTTACTGAACCGTACCCTACCTGTGGCAGGGACAAGTGGTAGTACCAGGCAAGTATGGGGGTTACTGGAACAAGACTCGGTCTGTGGTCGACCCAGGAGGTTTATGAGTTTCCTGCATCACATGGGTAATACAAATTATTTCAACCAATAAATCAACACCCAATATACCTTACCATGCCATACCGGATATAACTGTTCTGACGGTGACCGGCGACAAGCTCACGCCTACCCAAGGCAGAGGCTTTCCCAGATCCCTCTCCGGCATGCATGCAAGGCACATGAGTATGATTGCCATCACAAATGTGTTCATTTCTCACAGCAAGGAAAATCACCATTATGCATCCATGCAAAAGATCATAGCACATGAAATAACAATACCCCGAAATAAGCGGGGATTATAAACAAGTCAACTATGACATCAAAATATTATTCCTGGGTTCGGGATGCTTGCCTTAATGGTGTGGAAAGGCAAGGTGCACCCAAAGGCCTTTGAAAGATTTTCTTCTTCTCTCCAAAATCCTATTTTCAAAAACATGCAAATAACACATATTTCAAAAACAGCACAGAAAAGTTATTTGGAAAATTTTCAAATAAATCTTAAAATAGACTAGACAATATTTGAGAGATGTAGGAAATAAAATTAATTCATTTGGAGTTATATTTAAAAAGATATAATCAGTCAAAGTTCTGGTCAAAATTGATTTAAATAAAACAGAAAAAGGAAAACGTTTCAGAGGGGAATAAGCTTTCGGAGCGGGGAAAACGTACTGGGGCGGATTACGCCTTAACTTAACCCACGTGGATAGGTGCAGGGTCACTAACAGTGGGTCCAGGGGGCCCACTAGTCAGGTTTGGCCAGTCGTCTCCCTCCTCTTTCTCTGTCCCGGGCAGAGGCGGAACTCCGGCGATCGCTGCCGGCGATTGGCGGCTCCGTTCGAGAAACCGAAGCCATCCACGGGCTCAGGGGGTCGAGGCGGTCCCTTCGGTGGGTGTTATAGTCTCGGGGGTGGACGCGGTCGTCGGCGGTGAGCTTCGCGGCGGAGGGAGCTTTGGGAGCAGAGTGTGTTTGGGGCTATGGTGGTTCCCGATCAAAATCGAGTAGGGGGATGGGTTTACGAAAGGAAGGGGAAGTTCTTGGTGGATAGACCGGAGAGGGAGAGGCCCTGGTGGTGCTGGAAGAGCTGGGGCCATGGCGGCGGCTGTGGTTGCCGGAGATGGGGAAGAAGGCTTCCCTGGGTCATCTGGCTGCGAATGGAGTCCCTAGGGGGATGGCTTGAGGTCGCCTGTGTGCCCAGATGAGCTCGGGCCTCATTTTATAGGCGTGGCAAGGTGGTTCCGCGGCGGCCGTGGATAAGCTCTCCGATGACCGCCATTCTGTAGCTGTAGGGCATCGTGGTGAGGCTGGGGATGGCGGCAGGGGCTAGCGGACGAGTGGCTACTGCTCCAAGGGCGAGCTGGCGAGCGGAGGTGGCTTGGGCGGCGCTGGCCAGCGCAGGAGCTGTCGGGCGGCAGTGGCGGCTAGCTGTTGGCTTGCCGGAGACGTGGCGAGGGCTGCGGGGTTCGTGGGGTGCAGAAGGGGACACGGCGCGCTGGCTACGGTCGGTCACGGACTGGAGTGAGTGCGGGGCGGGACGCGGCGGGTCGGGTGCACGTGCGTGCCAAACGCACGCTCTGGGCGCGCCCAGAGCACGCACGAAACATGCTCGACGAATTGCCAGAGCCTGCTACCGAGCTTGGGTGAGGCTGGCAATTAACAGACCCAGGCTAGGGGCAACTGGGGGCCTAGTGGACATGTTAGTTTGATCAGAGGTGCAAGATCATAGTGCAATGTTAAAAGTCATGTCAAAACAGATCATGCCCATAAGGTGTTTGTCAAAATGCCAAGGGCACTTAGGCATTTCTTGTAGTGGTCAAATTCTCCATATCAGTGTCTCCTTAGATGCAAGAGAGGGTGGCAAGGTTAGTTTGGCAAAAGGAAAAAGTTGTTAGTGCAAGTTTTGCTGAACCTCACTTCTGGACAGGAGCTAGATGGCATCATTTCATGAACCAAAGGTGATCCAATAGGTACATCCTCCTGGATTTAGTGGTTTTGTAGGAGTGGCTATAAGCAGGAGAAAGCACAAGGTCATTGGAGCAAAAATAAATGGGGTTGCAGTAGGGATCACAAGACTGGACCAGAATGGAAAAGAGGTTGGTTCACTCAAAATTTTCAAAGAACAACACTGGGTTTTTGCATAAAGTTTAATCATAGGCTACTACCAACATACCATAATTTTGGTGGGGGCTAGAAAGAAATATTTAAAAGGGTTGTAGTGAAAAATTGCTCTCTCGACCAGAGAAGAAAAATTGGGTGTAGAGCTCAAAATATTCAAAGGACAGAAGATGTTTTTGCATAAAAGTGGTTTAAATACATCACAAGACATCTCCAAATCTTGGTTGGAATGCTAAGTGAATTTATCAAATGGTTGTAGTTCAAATATGGCCATTTTAACCTTGAAAAACCCATTCTCAAGAAAGTAAAAATCAAGCAACTTAATTATCTAATTAATTCTACTAATACAAGAAAAGTTTTTCTTGAGTGGTTAAACAGGTCAAATAACATATAAAAAGGTTTTCACTCTGGGAGAAACTCCACCACAACAAGGAAGAGAAATGATTAAAAACAAAAGGAAGCTCAGAAAATCTAGGTTTTAAATCCTGGCAAAAAAATTTAACCCATTAAAACAAGGCTAAAATTTTGGGGTGTCACAACAGTAGACGGTGGAGGGCAGGATGAACAGTAGCACGTGGAGGGGTGGTTGAACAGGAGCCCGTGGAGAGGGCTGGTTGAACAGTAGCTGGTGGAGTAGCGCGCCGTGGAGGCTCGATGAACAGGAGCTCGTGGATGAACAGTCGCTGGTGGAGGCTGGAGGAGGTCGACGGTGGATGAACAGTAGCTCGTGGAGGCTGGAGGGGGTCGACGGTGGAGATGAACAGTGTCCCGTGGAGTCCTGTTTTGCGGTACGCCACATCCCTCCCGATGAACAGGACCCCCGTTTCGACCGTAGCACTCCAACACAAGTCCGTTTCGTCTGTTTTGCGGTACGCCAGACCCCTCCCGATCAACAGGACCCCCGTTTCGATTGTAGGAGGTCCGTTTCCTCCGTTTTGCGGTACGCCAGACCCCTCCCGATGAACATGATCCCGTTTTGAACGTGGCCGGTCGAACACAAGGCCGTTTCCTCCGTTCTGCGGTACGCCAGGCCTCGTTTCCATCGCCTGTTCCGTCCAAGCCTTTCTGATGAACACGACGCGTTCCGTTGCCTCCCCATGAACACGACGATGACGCTGTTTCTCCATTCCGAGCCAGCCATGTACACGAGCCCTGGCCGTACATATGCGCGAGTAGGCGTTCGACACCCTACCCGTATGTACACATACGTGGTCGTATTTTCTTTCTTGCACCCTGGCCGCCTCTACTACAACATGTGCGCGCCTCAACATCCACTAGTATATATGTACGTACACGTTCGCGACCAGAATGACAACGCTACGTATGCTTCGACCAGGTGGGTTCCGACTGTCAGGCACTTCCTCTCGTGCGAAGATGTAGCTGGTGGGTCCCAGCAGTCAGGGGGCGAAATACGGTGGCCCGTTCGGTGGGTCCCCACTGTCAGGTGGAGGAATAATTATTTTTCACGTAATAAGGAGGCACTGCCTTGCTGCGGCCGTGGACCCAACTGTCAGCCTCTCCACGTACACTCCACGTTCGATGGAAGCCGTTCGTTGACCACGTTGACCACGCCGCGCCGAGAGCACCAGGGCGGTGGACGACGGCGAGGCCTTGGAAGGGGACGACGCGGAGCTGGGGAAGACGCGGCAATGGTTGCCCACGCGGTGGGGAGTACGAGGGTTTACTGGTCCGACTCTCGTTGCCGGAAAATAATAGGAGGTGTGGGTGAGTAGAGGAATGGCCTGGCCAGCAATGAAGTAGGGTGGGGCGGTGCGGCCTGTGCGGCAGCACAGCCGGCCATGGGAGGCGGGAGCAGGCAGTCCCACTGGTGCTGGTTTGGGCGGCTGGAGCAAGAAGATCAGATATTGAAGAAGCAGCACGGCCGTTGGATTAACATCCAGTGGTCATTGCTGCTAGAATCGTTTGTGGACTAAATTGACAAAGCCAAAGTACACGTCAACCTAGTAGAACCACAAGTCGGCCTCCAATCTGCCCCAAACAGCATACAACCCGAAATTTCTAGCCAGATTCAAATTAATTTTAAATCTAAATATACCGTAATTTAAATTCAATGAAATTTTACCCGCACAAAAACAATGAAATTTAAAATATCAAAATCCGAAAGAAAACAGCATTTTGGAACTAATTGTCTGTTTGATGTATTTTTTTTCATTTTACAGCCCATTTATTATTACTTATAGCCCATTTCTTATTACTTATAGCCCATTTTCTGGGCAAAACGCATCCCTCCTCATCTTGAAAGATTTCCGGCCGAGCAGGGCATAGAAAAGCAAGTAGGCCTACGTTGGTTATTCTGCAAAAAACAAAATAGCTGGCTAGCAATTTTCAGAAAGGAAAAAAACAACATATGAAATAAAAGCCTGTGCTAGACGGGCCACGGGTCCCGCACAACCCAGTTGATACCCTTCTCCGTCCCAGAAAACAAAATTACTGCGCGCGCTGCTGGGTCCCTATTGTCATCCTCACCATGTACAGTCATCTCCTTATTCCTCTCGGTTGTTGACTATCGGATTTCGGGTTTCGGCAGACCCATGAGGTTCGAACACTGGGGTGCGCGCGGAGATTTCTCCTTCTACCTACTTGCACCCCACCGCCTCGCTAAGATCTAAGCTATGGAAAGAACATCACAAGAGACACATGATTTATACTAGTTCGGGCCACCATTGTGGTGCAATACCCTACTCTAGTTTGTGGTGTGGTGGATTGCCTCTTGGGCTGATGATGATGAGCAATACAAGGAAGAACATCCTTGCGAGGGTCTGTTCTTGGCTGGGGCGATGAACTGCAGGGAGGAGTTCAGTCACCCTTCTCTCTGTGTGTGTGTGTGTTATGCTACTCGATCCCATCCTAGCTTGTTTCTGGATTGGCCTCTAGATTCTCGATCCCCTCTACCCTGGGGTTGGCTAGTCCTATTTATAGGCAAAGGCCCTGGGCCTCTTCCCAAATATTGAGCGGGAAGGGCGCCAACAATTGGCCATTTTGAAGGGGAACATCTGGTACACTTATCCTGACTAAAGTTGGTCCTCGCCTGCCAAAGGCTCTGGTGGTGACGCTGGCTTGGGCTCCACAATGACTTCCTCCCTACCGTTGGGCTGGTCTTGGTCTCGTTGCACCGAAATGGGTGCCTTTGCTTGATGCTCTCGCCTGCGCTTGCTCCCTTTGCACCAAAGAGGAAAGGAGGACACTGCGCGGGCTGGCGCCCGCCTGGCGCCCTTGGTCGTCATGGCTTGCGTCACGGGCACCTCGTGAGGTACCCCGCCTTGATCTCTCCGCCTCCTCGCGAGCCAGCCTGATGAGGCCATGCCTGAGGAAGCTCCGTGTCGTCCGCCTCGCGAGGCTTGGCCCCTCGCGAGGGTCTTGGGTCTATGTTGATTAAGATGGGCCATGCTGGGGCCCCCTTTGAGCCATGCCGCAGGCCGCAGGCAGGCAAGTCTGGGGACCCCCGTTCCTAGAACGCCGACAGTAGACCCCGGGCCCAAGACGCGCCCGGACTTGGCCGTGCAGGGAGGCGAAAGGGCAAGGGCGAAGCGCCGCGGGCCCTAACAGCCTACGGGCTTGGGCGCCGCGTGGCGGTTGATTGGACGTGGGCGTCTGCACTTCCCCACGACACCTCGGCAAGTTCACAGATTGGACAAGTCCTTGCATGCAAAGCGGGTCATGATTACCTGCGATCGTGGAGGCCGGCGGTTGGCCTTCGCTGGCCATAAGTACGGAACGGCATGCGCCCTTCCAGTTCATGTCCCCTTGCTTCTCCTTCTTCTTCATGGCTCCGTCGAGGAGGTTCTCGGCCACAGAGAAGGGGAAGGCTCGCCAGGTTGAGCCCGCCTCTCCCCCGCCCAAGCGCGGCCGAGGGCGCCCTCGCAAACATCCTGTGGCCACCACGGCAGCTCCCCGCGGCCGTGTAGATGATTTCCAGCACAGTGACGGGCGGACAGTTGTGGCCGGGGGGCGTGCTTCAGTTGCGCGTTCCTCTAGGCCACGCTTCCGCGCTGCAGAGGTGCTGCCGGAGTTCGTTGTGTGGTCGGCGGAGCCGACTAGCACCCGGCTTCAACTTCCTCGCTTCCTCCTTGGCGAGCTCCCGGCCGGCGCCCCGGGCGGCCTCTGGCTTCAGGCAGACGGCTGCTGCAGCCGGGCCTCATGGGCTTCACTGGAGGTCTCCGCAGCCGGGAGCCTGGCCTTGACCCGCGGTTGGCAGACGTTTGCCCGCGCGCGTGGCCTGAGCCGTCGGTGCACCCTGCACTTCAAGTTTGACGGTGATGCCACCCTCTAGGTGAGGGTGTTCGGGGAAGATGGTCGCCGCGCAGGGTGTTGCCCTGAGGACGACGACCACGGCCAGGGACCCAGCCCCGGCGATGATGGAGAGGACAGCGCTCGCGTGCTTGGCGGCGCTCAGGGTTCCCCGAGCTTCACTGGTTCTTCTTCAGGAGACTCTTCTAGCAGTGGCCGTGGTCAGCCTGCACGCCATCGTACCTGCTTGGAAGGTGGTAGCACGTCTGCCCGCCGTCGCGCCTCGGTGAAGCGCGAGAGGGAGTCTGCCTGTGACTCGGAGGCAGCTCGAGTCTTCCCTGCAGGCCGGTGTGAGGCGAGTTGCGCCTGATTTGCTCTTTCCTTTCCTTTTTCCTGCGTAAAAAGACAGTAGCGTGGAGCCCCGCGGGGGCATGTTTGGGTTGTCGCTGTTAATCATCGCTTTGATTCTGTTATCGTGCCTTACGGCTACGTGCCCGCGTGTGGATAGTTCCCGGCCCCAGCCGTGGGGGGGGGGGCGACCGACCCAGGCCATGTGTTCGTCTCGCGGTGCCCGTGGGGCACGGACTAGAGGGGTGCTCCTGTAATGGACCCAGGTCGCGAAACCTTTGAACGACTAGGACAGAAACGCTCACGAGGGCGCCCGGCTGCCCCCCTCGCGAGGCCTTGCATAAAAGAAATCAAGGCAGGAGAGTGAAAAGTCGAAGAACCACAAGTCAAATATGGTAACAGCTTCAACAAAACTTCGAATGAGAATGAACAAGCCAACTGCGGAAAGCAAATGAAAAAGCCGCGTCCGGCACCTAATCTAGTCTTCGACGTCTTCTCACCAGTGCAGAGCAAAGTGCTGCCACTGGGCGTGGGAGGGAGCCCCAGGACCTAAGGCCGGCGCTCCTGAGACTCCGGGGCATGTACAACCCCAACTCATTATTACGTGAGAGTGTCACGGGCGGCGAGCTTCACAGGCGTTGGCCTTCTTCACAGGCTCCATGGCCTTTCTTGGGGGAAGCAAGCTTCACGGGCATTTGCCCTCTTCACAGGCTCTGGGCCTTTTCCAAAACGCGATAGCTTCACAGGCGTTCGCCTTCTTCACAGGCTCTGGGCCTTTTACAAAAAGGATAATCTTCACATGCATTCGCCTTCTTCATAGGCTTTGGGCATTTTCCAAAAAGGATAATCTTCACAGGCATTCGCCTTCTTCACGGGCTTTGGGCCTTTTCCAAAAAGGATAATCTTCGCAGGCATTCGCCTTCTTCATAGGCTCTAGGCCTTTTCCAAAAAGGATAATCTTCACAGGCATTCGCCTTCTTCGCAGGCTCTGGGCCTTTTCCAAAAAGGATAATCTTCACAGGCATTCGCCTTCTTCACAGGCTCGGGGCCTTTTTAGGGGTAGAACCTCCGGAGGTGCTGGATGTTCCATGCGTTCTGGACCGGCACCCCCTCCTGAGTCTCCAAGCGCGCGGAGCCAGGCCTGGAAACATGAACAACCTTGAACGGGCCCTCCCACATGGGAGAGAGCTTGTGCAGTCCCTCCCTGGAGAGAACCCGCCTGAGCCCGAGGTCTCCTACCTCGAGAGTTCTGGGGCGGATGTTGCGGCAGTGATATCATCGCAGTGCTTGTTGGTACCTTGCCGCTCGCAGCGCGGCTTCTCGGCGATGTTCCTCTCCAAGCACGAGGTCCATCCCCCAGGGACGGCTGGACGAGGTGGCGCCATGCGGGGCTGCCGCGGCCAGAGCTCAGCCATTCAGGTTTGTCGGCGTTGGAGGGACGGACCCATGCACAAGCGTCGTGCCATTTTGGGAGCAGCTCCGTCAGTTGGCGTCAGTTGAGCAGGCAACTAGGTCAAACACATTAGCCGCAAAGGAGTGGATTCATTCAAATAGATGCTGGGAAGGCGGACATCACTGGGTCAGGCCCGTGCGACTTGGGGATGATGCAACCGAGGGGCGCCCCCAACAAAGTAAGCAAACAACATGAAATAAAAGGGATACATGTCGCAGGGACGGACCCACGCGGCCTGGTAATAATGCAGCCCTGGGGGGCGCTCCCAGCTGGAAATGAAACTTTAAAGATGTCACCTGACGATGTTGAGGACGAAGGAGTGTTGGTGTAGCAGACTCGGTGGGCTGCGGAAGCCGATCCTCACGAGCCCCCAGGCCCAGGGGCGTCGGGAGGCTCCGGAGGCGCTGGTGGCTCCTCGTGGACCATCTCTGCCAAGGCTGCGGAACGCCTGGCCTCTTGAGCCTCCATGATGCCCCTCATGAGGCGCTAATACGTGGCAGCCGTGTTCGGCAAGCCGTAAGGAATGCGAACGTAGCTGTGGGGTGGACCTTCGCAGCGCCCCACTCGCGAGGGCCAGAGGCGCTCCAGAGAGGCGACTCGATTGAGCCCTGGTATGTCAATGCAGACGCGCAGCCCACCATCCTCACCTGGATGGGGAGCCACAGCTGGTAGGCGGCGGCCGCCTCTCATGACTCTTGACTCCTGTAGCTCCTGAATGGCTTTGCTGACGAACTCCTGAGGGTCTGGCCCTCCTTGCCTTACTCCTTCTTCAGGGAAACGTGCTTCGAAACACGCCTCCATGTGGTGCCCAAGCGCCTCCCTCTTGACCTTAGTCAGGTCGGTGGCCCTCCAGGGGAGAGCCCCCGAGCCCTGCCTGAGGTGGGCGCCGGGCGCGCTTTCCTATGCGATGGAAGGAGGTTCCCCCTGGGCAGGCGCGGGCCCTGAGGGGCCTGCCTCCTGAGGGGCCGGGCCGTACGATGTCTTCTTCTTCTTGGGGGTGGTCTCGGGAAACCTCATGCTTCCGCGATCCGGGTCTTCCGGTGATGCGGCCTGAAAGGCTCGTTCCAGGGAACACACTGCGTCCTTCTCTTCACAGGGCACCATGATGACTCCGCCACTTCCTGGCATCTTGAGGATGTTGTAGCCATGGTGAGTTACGGCCATGAACTTGGCCAGCGCTGGGTACCCAAGGATGGCATTGTACGGCAGGCGAATGTGAGCGACGTCGAAGTCGATGAGCTTGGTGCGGTAGTTCTCGCGTGCCCCGAAGGTGATAGGGAGGCGGACCTGCCCAATCGGGACCCTGGAGCCGTCGGTGACTCCGGAGAAGGGCTTGGTTGGCTGAAGCTGGTTGGCTGAATCGGGACCGTGGAGCCGTCGTGCCCCGAATGTTTCCACAGACAGGACGTTGAGCCCTGCCCCGCCATCGATGAGGGTCCTGGTGACCAGCACGTTGCTGATGATTGGGGAACAAAGCATCGGGAGGACTCCGGCTGTGGCCGCACACTTGAGCTGATCCGCTGAGCTGAACGTGATGGCGCACGCTGACCACCTGAGAGGGCGCGTGGCTTCAAGCTTGGGGAGGACTGCACTTCACGAGCGAACTGCTTGAATATGCGCTGAGAGGCTGGGGCTTGAGCCCCGCCCAGGATGCAGGCGATCGCGCGCGGCTCCTGGAAGCCCCCAGCCCCCTCGTCCTGATGGCGGTCCTCTTTTCTCCTTGGCTGCAGCGGCAGCGGAGGGAGGCCTGCGTTGCCTTGCGGGCGATCCTTGCGAGGCTGATCCCTCCAGTCTCCCTCGCGAGGCGGGTCTTGCCAGCGATCCTCGCGAGGTC
Source organism: Aegilops umbellulata (assembly GCA_032464435.1). Classification (NCBI taxonomy): domain Eukaryota; kingdom Viridiplantae; phylum Streptophyta; class Magnoliopsida; order Poales; family Poaceae; genus Aegilops; species Aegilops umbellulata. The sequence continues at coordinate 83,665,060 of CP136055.1, read as the reverse complement.
GATCGCGCCACCCATGGTGCAGGCCACGGTCTTCCCAGCGTCCTGTGTTCCTTCCTCCTCCTCGACCGTAGCCCCGGTCACCGCGGTCGGGACGACGGCCGATCCTTCCTTCTCGCACGGCTCGGAGCTCTTGACATTCGTTGGTGTTGTGGGTGTGGAGGTCGTGGTACACACAATACCGACTGCCCTTGGAAGATTCGGGATGATCTCTGCCCCGCTTGGTGTCTGGTTCTGCCGCGTGCACGGCAGCCCCCTTGCGCTTCACATCCTTGGCCTTGGGCTTCTTCTCTTCTGGGTCTGCGGCAGGCAGCTCGAGGAGGGAGAGACGCCCTTCATCAGCCCTGGCGCACTTGGTTGCCAAGTTGAACAGCTCCAAGGAAGTGCACAGGTCTTCATGCATCGCCAGCTCCTCCTTCATCTTGACGTCGCGCACGCCGTCGGAGAAGGCTGAGATGATGGCCTCCTCGGTCACCTTGGGAATCAGGCGTGCGTTGTTGAAGCGCTGGATGTACTTCTGCAGGGTCTCTCCGGGTTGTTGCTTGATGTGGCGCATGTCGCTCACGGCAGGTGGTCGGTCGCTAGTACCTTGGAAGTTGGCGATGAAGCGGGTGCGCCTCTCGTCCCAGGAGGAGATCGTGCCTGGAGCCAGGTTCAGGAGCCAGGTGCGGGCCCCGTCCTTGAGCACCATGGGAAACCAGTTCTCCATGACCTTCTCGTCTTCATTGGCAGCTTCGATGCCTAGATCATAGAGCTGGAGGAACTCCGCAAGGTCGGCCGTGTCGTCGTAACGAGGAGGCAGGTCTGGCTTGAACTTGTCGGGCCACGCGACGCTGCGTAGCTCGGTGGTGAAGGCACGGCAGCCTGTTGTGGCCACAGGAGGCCTTGGGTGACGGAGAGCTTGGTCTTGCAGGTCCCCACGCGCTGCAGCTGGGGGCAATGCGGGGTCTTCACGTGCGGGAGCAGGAGCATGGTCGCGACGTGCTGGAGCAGGGAGTGCCCGGGCAGCTTCTTGCGGGCGAGGGACTTCTTGGCAGCTCTGATCTTGCCGCGCTGGCACCTGACGGAGCGGGTTCTGCCCAGGGGCCACGCGCCTTGGAGCCAAGGCGCCTTCTTGAGGAGGAGGTGGCTGGGGCGCCCCCGGAGCTTCGTCGCCCGCGCAGGGCGCGGTGTGGTGCAGCGGAACGGACGGCGCAGGAGAGCCCCCTGCGGCGCGGACAAGCTCGGCGACGCGGTTGAGCCATTCTTCGTAGACGTCGTCGACGGGACGGTAGCGCAGGAGCTCGTTTGCCACGATGAGCGCAGCTCGAGCCTCCATGGGTGCGCGGAGTGCGCGAGACGAAGAACAAGTGGGGGTGAGCGAGGGAGTAGCGGTGCGGCCGTCTCGCCGCACGGACGGATGCTGAGACGATGCTTGCTGCTCGTTTCCCGCCGGGCCGGTGGCGGTGTTGACGGCAGGTGACGCGGAGCGGCGAGGACGCCCGCCGACAGGAGCCGTCTGGGCGACATGGGAAGCGAGAGTGTCTCGGCACTCGGCGCGGGCCCGACGAGCGTCAGACATGGACGCGATGGTCGGAGGAGAACGGGGCGGTGGAAGACGAATTCCGGCGCACCCCTACCTGGCGCGCCAAATGTCGGATTTCGGGTTCTGGCAGACCCTTGAGGTTCGAACACTGGGGTGCGCGCGGAGATTTCGCCTTCTACCTACCTGCACCCCACCGCCTCGCTAAGATCTAAGCTATGGAAAGAACAGCACAAGAGACACAGGATTTATACTAGTTCAGGCCACCATTGTGGTGTAATACCCTACTCTAGTTTGTGGTGTGCTGGATTGCCTCTTGGGCTGATGATGATGAGCAATACAAGGAAGAACAGCCTCGCGAGGGTCTGTTCTTGGCTGGGGCGATGAACTGCTAGGAGGAGTTCAGTCACCCTTCTCTCTCTCTCTCTCTCTCTCTCTCTCTCTCTCTCTCCGTGTGATGCTACTCGATCCCATCCCAGCTTGTTTCTGGATTTGCCTCTAGATTCTCGACCCCCTCTACCCTGGGGGTGGCTAGTCCTATTTATAGGCAAAGGCCCTGGGCCTCTTCCCAAATATTAAGCGGGAAGGGCGCCAACAATTGGCCATTTTGAAGGGGAACATCTGGTACACTTATCCCGACTAAAGTTGGTCCTCGTCTGCCAAAGGCTCTGGTGGTGACACTGGCTTGGGCTCCACAATGACTTCCTCCCTACCGTTGGGCTGGTCTTGGTCTCGTTGCACCGAAACGGGTGCCTTTGCTTGATGCTCTCGCCTGCGCTTGCTCCCTTTGCACCAAAGAGGAAAGGAGGACACTGCGCGGGCTGGCGCCCGCCTAGCGCCCTTGGTCGTCATAGCTTGCGTCACGGGCACCTCGTGAGGTACCCCGCCTTGATCTCTCCGCCTCCTCGCGAGCCATCCTGATGAGGCCGTGCCTAAGGAAGCTCCGTGTCATCCGCCCCACGAGGCTTGGCCCCTCGCGAGGGTCTTCGGTCTATGTTGATGAAGATGGGCCATGCTGGGGCCCCCTTTGAGCCACGCCGCAGGCCGCAGGCAGGCAAGTCTGGGGACCCCCGTTCCCAGAACGCCGACATTGACCATGTTGACAACACCGGAGGGCGCCGCCGCGGCGAGCGAACCAAGGCGGAGGACGATGGTGAGGCCTCGGATGGGAACAAATAGGAGCCTGGGAAGATCACAGCTAGCCGTGGGAGGCGGGAGCAGGCGGTCCCGCCGGCGCTGGTTTAGCTTTGGCGGCTCAAGGAAGAAGAGACTGAAGAAACGCGACAGACGTTGAATGTCGATCCAACGGTCAAGATTGGCACAATCGTTTGTTGACTAAGAGGACACCAAGTAGCATACTTTTTTATATATAGGAAGAAAACTGCGAGGAAAATGTGTTCGTCTGTCGTCCTCCTCACAGGGAACGTTCACCACATAAGTGACTAGCACCCTTGGTTTTCAACCAAGAGGTCTTGGGTTCGAGTCCCAGGAACTCTCAATTTTGTCCTCCTTCCTTCCTCACAAAAAAGGGAAAGAAAATCAAAGACTTGGGAAGGCGTACAGAACAAGCTAGTGTACCAGTACAGAGACGTTGCCGAGTTTTAGAAAAAAGAAAGACGTGCTCCTGTAGCTGGTTCAAATCCAAACCTAGACTATGACTATATATGGTGGTATGCTACTCTGTAAGTAATGAAACTGACATATCCAACGTTCGCTTCCCCTCTTCTCTACTTAATCTGCCAAGCATCAGAAGCTCTGGCCGTAGCAACCATGTCCGTTGGCTGCTCGTCCACCTGCTCTTGAGCAGGCAACAACCAGATATGCGCCAAGTCGCAACCCGTACCATCGCCTGTGGGTCTCATCACACCCTCGCCGGCACGCGCACCGCATCCGATTGCTCATCGCAACCCGCTGCCGTTGGTGTGGTGCCACTGCTGCAAATCACGCAGAGTCATCCGTCGCGTCTGAACCATAATCCGTAACTCTGGCCGAGTCTTCTACGAATGCCCGAATCATGGGGTAATAATATGTTTAAGTGTTGTTCTGCTGCTTTCAGTTGCTGATTTTTTTAATAGTTTGGTTGATGATCTACCAATTTGATTCGTGTAGAAAAGGGAAGATTCGTGTGATTTGTATTTCTGGGAAGTTGCTGATGTGGGGGAATGCAACTACGCAGATTATTTGGTTAGCCGAGGAATCCCAATACCAGTAGGTTGGGGTGTTAGACAAGTAACTGAAGGAACGACAGAAGAGGAAGATGCAGAGTAGAAGGTTAAAGATGCAGTTCCTCTGATCATGGCCAAGCAATAGCTGTTGAATGGCCTTGACAACAATAAGGAGATGAAAGAGCTTGTGAAGAAAATGGGCAAAATCGATGTGCTCTGTAGGATGATTGTCTCTTTATTTGCAGTGTATGTAGCACTCGTGATGTATTCAGTGGCTACGACATGAGCACTTTGCTAAAACTAGTAATGAATGAAACCTGTGTAGCAGGCTGGGCGTAGTTTTGTGAACATCTAATGATTTCTATTAACGGAAATCAGGGGGTATCCTCTTTTACTCATATAAATAAATAAATAGCAGAGGCCCTATCGGGTCAGCTTTGTTCTCATTCGAAGACGTCGAGCAAATTGCAGTCCAACAGCAAACAATGTCATCAAATTCAAGTTTCACAGCCAAATATGAGTACAACTAAACAACAATGTCATCATGTATTAGTTGTCATACAATCACCAAACACAAATCAGCATACATAACAAGTGATGTTCTCACAGCAAAATACTAAACAACATGTTCATCAGGTTTCATTTGTCATAGCAAACCCAATTTCACATAGTAGATAAAAAAACGTCTTCTGATAAGAAAATACGACAAAAGCAATGCAATCATCATCCACAGCAGCAGCGTCAACATCTTCGCCATGTGTATCATCGTAATTCCCCATGATGTCATCTTGTTCTTCGTCCTCAACGTCCTCGAACGTTGGCTTATTCTTGATCAACTCTTGTATGTCCACAACATGACATGCAATCTTTTCGCCGGCGTCATTGACGTGATGGTTCTCAAAGATATTAGGAACATCTGTGTTATCCTGTACATCAGGAGCAGTGTAAGCATCATCTTGTTGTGCAACTTCATTGAACGAATTCCTCTGCTCAAACCTTTGCAATACTCTCCAGTCATCGCTATGTGCAAATGTGTCTTCCAAGAAAAATATTTGTGTTGCTTGATTTGCCAAAATAAAAGGCTCGTTGGTCTGGTACGCCGCCTTGACGTTGATGGTTTGAAATAATCATCAGCTCTGGGATTTGCTGTAACGCCCTCGATGCGGCTATATCTCCCACGTGTCGAAGCACGACTTAGAGGCATAACCGCATTGAAAGCAATGTCGCAAGTGAGGTAATCTTCCCACAACCTATGTAATACATAAGGGAAAGAGACACATAGTTGGCTTACAATCGCCACTTCACGCAATACATGAGTAAAGCATTACATCAAACAGATACAAACAAGGTCCGACTACGGAACCAAAATAAAAGAAGACTACCCCAAATGCTACACAGATCCCCGATCGTCCCAACTGGGCTCCACTACTGATCAACTGAAACGAAACAACACAATGAACAAGATCTTCATCGAGCTCCTCCTTAAGCTCGGGTGCGTCATCTGCACGGTTTCATCGGCACCTGCAAACTGGTTTTGGAAGTATCTGTGAGTCACGGGGACTCAGCAATCTCACACCCGCGAGATCAAGACTATTTAAGCTTAAGGTAGGACAGGGTAGAGAGGTGGAGCTGCAGCAAGCGACTAGCATATCTGGTGTCTAACATACGCAAATGGGACCGAGAAGAGAAGGCAAAAGCACGGTCGAACAACTATGATCAAGAAGTGATCCTAGAACAACCTACGTCAAGCATAACTCCAACACCGTGTTCACTTCCCGAACTCCGCCGAGAAGAGACCATCACGGTTACACACGCGGTTGATGTGTTTTAATTAAGGTCAACTTCGGGTTTTCTACAACCGGACATTAACAAATTCCCATCTGCCACATAACCGCGGGCACGGCTTTCGAAAGTTCAAACCCTGCAGGGGTGTCCCAACTTAGCCCATTATAAGCTCTCGCGATCAACGAAGGATATTCCTTCTCCCCGGGAAGACCCGATCAGTCTCAGAATCCCGGCTACAAGACATTTCGACAGTAATAAAACAAGTCCAGCAAAGCCGCCCGGATGTGCCGACAAATCCTGATAGGAGCTGCACATATCTCGGTCTCAAGGCACACCGGATTGTCCAAACTTCCGGTAGGCGAGCCCAGAGTTGCCCCTGGTAGCCACCGGCGGCTGACGGTTTGGACCAGCACTCACGACGAGCACTGGCCCGGGGGGGGGGTAAAATAAGATGACCCTCGAGAGCGCGACTCCCAAGGGAAACAAAGGGCTAGGTGAGGCAAATGGTAAAACCAAGGTTGGGCCTTGCTGGAAGAGTCTTATTCAAAGCGAACTGTCAAAGGGGTCCCATAAATCACCCAAACGCGTTAGGGACGCAAAATCCGGGAACATAACACCGATATGACGGAAACTAGGGCGGCAAGAGTGGAACAAAACACCAGGCATAAGGCCGAGCCTTCCACCCTTTACCATGTATATAGATGCATTAATTAAATAAGATATATTGTGATATCCCCACAAGTAAACATGTTCCAACAAGGAACAACATCTCCATGTTCCAACAAGGAACAAAGTTCATCTTAACCTGCAACTAACAACGCTATAAGAGAGGTTGACCAAAGCGGTAACATAGCCAAACAACGGTTTGGTAGGACAAGGTGGGTTAGAGGCTTGACATGGCAACATGGGAGGCATGATAAGCAAGTGGTAGGTATCGCAGCATAGGCATAGCAAAAGAGCGAGCATCTAGCAAGCAAAGATAGAAGTGATTTCGAGGGTATAGCCATCTTGCTTGAAACCCCGCAAAGAAGAAGAATGAGTCCATGAAGAAGATGAAGCCACGAAGACGAACCAAGCGTAGACGAACGAATCCTCACGAACGCAACGAAACGGGAACTATCGAGAAGAAGCACACAACATAGTAAACACACCACACATGAACAAGGCATGATGCCCAACCAAGTATGATGCATGACAAGACTACATGAAGCTATTCATGGCAAGGGATGATGCAAACAAGAGCAACACATCAACGCAAGTTAAATGAGGCCGGAATCAACATATAACAAATCCAGTAAGTCCTGATATGCAAATTTCGAAATTGGTCCAGATCTGAATAAACCTTATGTTAAAGTTGTTAAACATCAAGTTAAGATGCACCATAATGATCTACACGAACTTCTAGTCAAGTTACATATAAAGTTCATTAGATTCGGAGCTACGGCCTAGAAGATATGAGCAAAACAAGATAAGCATGACATCGACGAAAAATGCATTCAAACATCAAGCAAACACATCAAAACAAGGATGCAACATGATAATATGAAGCTACATGCAATTCTAAGCAAGTTTCATATAGAGCACACCCAAAACGGAGCAACGGTTCAAACATACACCCTATACTAGATATAACAACAATCTGTCCAAAACAGCAAGTAGGCATCTAGCAAGCATCAAAACAACATGCTACAGCACCATAACATGATAACAAAAGGCATGGACATAAAGTAAAGGTAAAGCATGACAAAACATGAACACTGAGCTTTCTTCAGAAATCACTAGATCATACTCAAACAAGCATGGCAAGATTGCAAATAATAACAGGTTCACAGACTTAACAGAATTTCAGGACATGGGAGAAATAACATCAGGTTAACATGTTTAGAGCTATGAAACAACATGCTACAGATAGCTATCATGTCGAACTAGAGCATGGCCTGAATCTACTCAAAGCATATAACAAAAGTCCCTTAATGACCATAAGCCAAAAGGGATCAGAAAATACAATTGCAAGCATGTGAACATAGCAAAAACATAAACAGATTCAGACTTAGTGAAAGTAACAGCACATGGCAGGAACAACGATAAGTAGGCATGTTGCTGAGCTTGATGCACTCACTAAGAGGCATTTCATGACTAACTAAGCATACACACAGAAAATATACATGGCATAGAAGCAAGACATGGCAAGAACAACAACATAGCATGCACGGATCAACTACAACAAGCTTGGCAAAATTGAATAACATGTAAGCAATCTGCCAGGAACATTTATAGCAAAAGAAGAGCAAGAGTGGGTCATTCTAGAGCACTCTATAATTACAAACAGGGGCATGAATGGATAGAGCATGACATATATAACAAAACATCCTTACTAAAGATACTCAAAAGAGGCATGGATAACACTGTAGCAACAAGAATACAGGGCATGAAAATAACAGCAGACAAAGACTCTGAAATCAGCAACATCACGGAGGCTACTTTGCATGCTCAAAACAAATAATACATGGCATATGATGAACAATGGGTTGCACCACGGCAAAGATAACATGGCATAGCTCATAACACATGTAGACTTCATGCTTAAAAAAAATCACACAAAAAGATACAAAAATAACAAAAGAGCATGTTCTGATAAGAATCTGAAACTAACATCACATAGCCCTCTTCCAACAGCATTTCGGGCATCAAGATGATCTGAAATGAAAATGATGCAATCGGATGAAATGATGTACTCATCGAGGCGAACAATTTGGCATATTACACACACGAAACGGAGCAGCATGCAGCAAGTTATGATGCGATGAACATGGCATGATTATGCAAAAATATTAAAAGACTTGAGGGAAATCGGGGTCAACCTCAAACGGATCTAGGGTTCGCACGGATCACGAGGGTCGCCGGAGAACGGGACGCGGTGGCCGGAGTTCGTCTCCGCGGGGGAGGAAGAAGGGCGGCGAGGCTCTCCCGGGCCGGATCTCGCAGGATCCGGCTGGCGGCGAGCCGGAGGGGCGACGGGGGAAGGCGCGGCGAGGCGGCGGAGGAGCGTGGTGGCGCGCGCGGGCGAGCGGCGCGGCGGCGCGGGGTGGTCCGGCGAGGGCGGCGGCATGCGGCGCGGGGCGCGGGACCGGCGCGGGGCGCGGGATCGGCGCGGCGAGGTCGAGGGAAGGCGCCGGACGGCGGCGGAGCGCTGGCGGCGGGCAGCGGCCGGAGAAGCGGAATCCGGCGAGGCGGCGGGGCCGGCCGGCGCTGAGCGAGGCGACGGGGCGATGCGGGCCGGGCGGCGGCGAGATCCGGCCCCGCGCGGGTCCGGGATGGGCTCCGCGGGCTTCGGCGGCGGCGGGCGGCGAGGGCCACGTGGCGGCGCTTGATTCGGTGCGGGCGGCGGCGGAGCTGATGTGTCGCCCCGGGATTGGTCGGGCGACGTGGCTGGCGGGGGTGGACGTGTCCGGCCGCCGGGCGGACATGTCCGGCGGCGCGAGGAGGGAGAGGGTTAGGGTTCATCCGCGAATTTCGGGGAGGTGGACATATTTATAGCTAGGAGGAGGTGGGAGGCTCCAAATGGAGTGTGGTTTTCGCCCACACGATCGTGATCGAACGACCGAGAATAAGGAGGGGGTTAGGATGGTTTTGGGCCACTTTGAAGGGGTGTTGGGCTGCAAAGAGAGAGGGGCTTTATCGGTTACCCGGTTAACCGTTGGAGTATCAAACGGACTCCAAATGGCACGAAACTTGACAGGCGGTCTAACGGTGCTATACCAAGGCCGCTTGGCAAATCACGGTCCATTCCGAGAACGTTTAACACCCGCACACGAAAAGAGGCAAAAGGGGGCGCCGGAGGTCATAGGAGCGCCGGATTGCAAAACGGACAACGGGGAAAATGCTCGGATGCATAAGACGAACACGTATGCGAATGCGATGCACATGATGACATGACATGAAATGCATGACAAGGACAAAACGCAAAATGAAGGGAAACCCAACCACAGAGGGAAAAACATATCACATTGCCGAAAATGGCAAGAGTTGGAGTTACAAATATGGCAAGTTACATCCGGGGTGTTACAACACTCCACCACTATGAGAGGATCTCGTCCCAAGATCTAGAATGGCACCGGAGGGGAAAACGGAAGAGAAAGAGAAGAGGTAAAACTAAGTTGCTTCTTTGACAAAATAGTGAAACCAAAGAACCTTGAGAGGTTAAACAATTTAAAGGAGAATGAAATGGAGATGAATGAGATTGCGAACACTCCGTTAGATAAGATGTACAAGGAACACCATATGAACCTTGGAGGTTGCAAAGTTATGAATTACGAGCACAATGGACAAGAAGGAACTGAAAGCACTCTGGTTGAAACGAGATAAACAAGGAATAAGGAAGAACAAATTTGGACAGCACTCCGGTTGAAAAGAGATGCAAGCCTTGATAAGAAGAAAAGAACTTGAAGAGAAGACACAACACTCCGGTTAAATGGATTAGCAAGGAAAAGGACATGATCTTGACAATTCGAGATGATGAGTGAAGAGAGCAACATCACAAAGCCTCCGGAAGAAGAAATAGAAGTTAGATCATTGGAATAAAGGAATGGAGCAGAAAATGACAACTTCTACCACAAATGAGTTTGGAAAGCACCCTTAAAAAGAAGAATAGAATGGAGTTGTTGGAAAAACTAGCAACGAAAAGAATAAGTTTGTAGTGGGCTTATAGAAACATCTCAAAATTATGAGGTGAGCTTCTGCCACCAACGGAAACAAATGATTGGATTGATATCCACAAGGAGACGAGAAACTTATTTCACCGGGAGAACAAACGAAGAACTTGGGTCATTTATAAGCAACAATCCTTAGGGAAAGCTTTAGGTGAAATATAACCCAAGATAACTCCAATGAAGAGATTGATGGATTTAAATACCTCTCTTGACAACATGTAAATCATGAAGCATGAAGAGAAATTGTCAAGAATGACATAACACCACATCAAAAGATAAGGTAGAAAGAATTGCACTTCGAGATGCAAAATGAAGAAATGCTTGAACTCCTCCAAACAAAACATGTGTTGAACACCATGTTTATTTTTTTAGTATAGTTTGGCGGATCTTAACTCCGAGAGAAATCTTGACGAACAATTGAAGAATGAAAAGGGTCCTTGATAAACCACTATGTAGAGCCTCCATGAAGAACTCCAGTAATAAAAGGAAGATAGAAAGAAAGAGAAGTTAGAAATACAAGGTGAAGCCTTGCAATGATTTAGATGGAGCTTTGAGATGATATACCCGAGAAAAATTTGGAACTCCGGAAAAAAGATGAACAAATGAAATCAAGAATTTTGATGAACCTCCGGAATAAGGAATAGAATTTACTCGATGAAACAAGAATAAGAATTACATTATGCTTGTCCTTCACCAATTTAAATTGATGACAAGCAATGGATTTGGCATACTACTTATTCTCGTAGAAAGGATTAAGATCGATCTGGCGCAAACTTGAGAAGGTCTTCAACGAACCACCGGTAGGATTGGAAAGACTGAATGAATTCATATGATAATGAAGGAAGTGTTCTCTTGAACGAACCACCATAAGAATTGAAAATGAACAAAGAAAAGATAAGGAAACGCCGGGAAGAATTAGCAAATGAACGAAGATGCTTGCTAGGATTTAGATACATGAGAACGAAGAGATCGTGAATTGATTAGAGAATATTGAAAGATGCACCGGTAAGATTTGGAGAACGATAGACGAAGCTGAGAATGAATAATTCTTCTGAAATGATGGCCTTCGGAGAATCAAACTGAAAAGACTCCTAAAATTCTCCGGATGGGTGAAAATTATTCTCACAATCGAAAACAATTATGAGAGGATGGCAACAAGCTAGAACAATGAATCTTGAAGAGAATGGGTCAAGATTTAAGAGAAACTCTTCTTCGGTCTTCCAATGTTGAGAATGATGACGAGAACCACCACCATGAGTTGTTAAGATACTCCGGGATGGAAATTAGAAAGGTTGAACCAACAATGAAAAGAATTTGAAAGCGATCTTGGAGAAGGAATATGACTGATGATACTTCATTCTTACGTCAAACTTTGAAACTAATTTGGGAATCGCTCCGAGAAAATTAGAAGAGTCAGGTAAGATCCTGGGAAAAGACCTGTGGGTTAGGGCCCACTCAAAAGAAACACCATTGAACGATTACTTGAAAGGGAGAACACACCGGTTGATTTAAATGGCTTGAATGAGATAACATCCTCAAAAGAACTTGAGTGAATTGAGAATGGAAACTTGAATCTTCTGAGATATCTTCATCACTCCGGAACAAATGAATAGCGAGAGGTGAATGATTAAGAGGTGCATCGGTACGCGAAATCATTAGAAACGAGGAAAATATATGATCGATAAAGCTTGAATTGGAACCACCGGAGAAGAAAAGAATGACGAATGATGAACTTGAAACTGTTGAGCATCTTCATGGGAAATCACCGGATAAGAACATTGAAAGAAAAGAATGAAGAGACTTCCCACAAATAAAAGGATAACTGATTAAGAAATCTGAGTCCTTGAAGAAAAAGGGTGGGAGGGCGGGAAAACAAAAGCAACTTAGGGACGGGTGAAACGGATACCGTTGAGAAAACCAAGAATTGGTCTTGCACAAATTGAAAGGATCGGATTAACTTGAAGAGAAATCACGCAGGTTGGAAAAGATTGAAAAGACAACCTTGATGATCAAGAAGGATTAGTATTCCCATAGAAATATGAGAACACCGCTTAGAATAAGGTATGGAATCAACATTTGACTTCGAAGCAACTCGAATACCACAAATAGAACAAAACAAAGGATTGGCTTGTAGAATAAGCCGGAAACAAACATATGATAGAGACCATATCGTATCATGTGTCTATTGGAAAGAATTCCTACGTGATACTTGAATTCCCACTTATAAACTCCCGAAACTTTCTGGTTATGCAATCAGGTGTTAGGGATACAGGGGACACAAAATATATCACCCAAACTAACAATACCTAGATCCAGCTGTATCCATCCTTCAACACATATCCAAGAAACCTTCGGAAATCGTCTACCTCAACCTTCGAAAAGCATCTGTTATACGAGTTATGGCAATACTCCCGCACTCGCCTCAGTACTGGGCTATCAGGGTTATCTCACCAACAACTGTACAAAAGAGATTTTCGATGTCGGCGTACTAAACTCAGGTATTCCAGAACCGCAACGATAAAATTATGATGACAACACCTTGGAGCTCAACTCCCCAGGACACTTCCACTAACCCCCTGCTGAAAGGAGGCACCAAGACAATGTTGTCATCATAAAACCATCGGAACGATTCTAAGATACCCGCGTGATCCAAAAAATTTTTTAGTGAAATTTGAGAAGAGAAGAGTCAAAACTCTACGTCAGGATGCCTTACCAGAGCGATGAGGAGACTGGGAAGTAAACAGAATTCGTAAACTCTCCGATATATACTTCCTAAATGACTCAAAACATTTTTCTAGAAACAACTCGGCCGCTAAAAATGATCAATCAGTGGGGGCTCCTAAGGTCGGGGAAGGCTCTGATTACCAACTTGTAACGCCCTCGATGCGGCTATATCTCCCACGTGTCGAAGCACGACTTAGAGGCATAACCGCATTGAAAGCAATGTCGCAAGTGAGGTAATCTTCACACAACCCATGTAATACATAAGGGAAAGAGATACATAGTTGGCTTACAATCGCCACTTCACGCAATACATGAGTAAAGCATTACATCAAACAGATACAAACAAGGTCCGACTACGGAACCAAAATAAAAGAAGACTACCCCAAATGCTACACAGATACCAGATCGTCCCAACTGGGCTCCACTACTCATCAACTGAAACAAAACAACACAATGAACAAGATCTTCATCGAGCTCCTCCTTAAGCTCGGGTGCGTCATCTGCACGGTTTCATCGGCACCTGCAAACTGGTTTTGGAAGTATCTGTGAGTCACGGGGACTCAGCAATCTCACACCCGCGAGATCAAGACTATTTAAGCTTAAGGTTGGACAGGGTAGAGAGGTGGAGCTGCAGCAAGCGACTAGCATATCTGGTGTCTAACATACGCAAATGGGAGCGAGAAGAGAAGGCAAAAGCATGGTCGAACAGCTATGATCAAGAAGTGATCCTAGAACAACCTACGTCAAGCATAACTCCAACACCGTGTTCACTTCCCGGACTCCGCCGAGAAGAGACCATCACGGTTACACACGCGGTTGATGTGTTTTAATTAAGGTCAACTTCGGGTTTTCTACAACCGGACATTAACAAATTCCCATCTGCCACATAACCGCGGGCACGACTTTTGAAAGTTCAAACCCTGCAGGGGTGTCCCAACTTAGCCCATTATAAGCTCTCGCAATCAACGAAGGATATTCCTTCTCCCCGGGAAGACCCGATCAGTCTCGGAATCCCGGCTACAAGACATTTCGACAGTAATAAAACAAGTCCAGCAAAGCCGCCCGGATGTGCCGACAATACCTGATAGGAGCTGCACATATCTCGGTCTCAGGGCACACCGGATTGTCCAAAATTCCGGTAGGCGAGCCCAGAGTTGCCCCTGGTAGCCACCGGCGGCTAACGGTTTGGACCAGCACTCACGACGAGCACTGGCCCGGGGGGTAAAATAAGATGACCCTCGAGAGCGCGACTCCCAAGGGAAAAAAAGGGCTAGGTGAGGCAAATGGTAAAACCAAGGTTGGGCCTTGCTGGAAGAGTCTTATTCAAAGCGAACTGTCAAGGGGGTCACATAAATCACCCAACCGCGTTAGGGACGCAAAATCCGGGAACATAACACCGATATGACGGAAACTAGGGCGGCAAGAGTGGAAAAAAACACCAGGCATAAGGCCGAGCCTTCCACCCTTTACCAAGCATATAGATGCATTAATTAAATAAGATATATTGTGATATCCCCACAAGTAAACATGTTCCAACAAGGAACAACATCTCCATGTTCCAACAAGGAACAAAGTTCATCTTAACCTGCAACTAACAACGCTATAAGAGGGGCTGAGCAAAGCGGTAACATAGCCAAACAACGGTTTGCTAGGACAAGGTGGGTTAGAGGCTTGACATGGCAACATGGGAGGCATGATAAGCAAGTGGTAGGTATCGCAGCATAGGCATAGCAAAAGAGCGAGCATCTAGCAAGCAAAGATAGAAGTGATTTCGAGGGTATGTTCATCTTGCCGGAAACCCCGCAAAGAAGAAGAATGAGTCCATGAAGAAGATGAAGCCACGAAGACGAACCAAGCGTAGACGAACGAATCCTCACGAACGCAACGAAACGGGAACTATCGAGAAGAAGCACACATAGTAAACACACCACACATGAACAAGGCATGATGCTCAACCAAGTATGATGCATTACAAGACTACATGAAGCTATTCATGGCAAGGGATGATGCAAATAAGAGCAACACATCAACGCAAGTTAAATGAGGCCGGAATCAACATATAACAAATCCGGTAAGTCCTCATATGCAAATTTTTAAATTGGTCCAGATCTGAATAAACCTTATGTTAAAGTTGTTAAACAGCAATTTAAGATGCACCATAATGATCTACACGAACTTCTATTCAAGTTACATATAAAGTTCATTAGATTCGGAGCTACGGCCTAGAAGATATGAGCAAAACAAGATAAGCATGGCATCGATGCAAAATGCATTCAATCATCAAGCAAACACATCAAAATAAGGATGCAACATGATAATATGAAGCTACATGAAATTCTAAGCAAGTTTCATATAGAGCACACCCAAAACGGAGCAACGGTTCAAACATACACCCTATACAAGATATAACAACAATCTGTCCAAAATAGCAAGTAGGCATCTAGCAAGCATCAAGACAACATGCTACAGCACCATAACATGATAACAAAAGGCATGGACATAAAGTACAGGTAAGGCACGACAAAACATGAACACTGAGCTATCTTCAGAAATCACTAGATCATACTCAAACAAGCATGGCAAGATTGCAAATAATAACAGGTTCACAGACTTAGCAGAATTTCAGGACATGGCAGAAATAACATCAGGTTAACATGTTTAGAGCTATGAAACAACATGTTACAGCAAGCTATCATGTCGAAATAGAGCATGGCCTGAATCTACTCAAAGCATATAACAAAATTCCCTTAATGACCATAAGCCAAAAGGGATCAGAAAATACAATTGCAAGCATGTGAACATAGCAAAAACATAAACAGATTCAGACTTGGTGAAAGTAACAGCACATGGCAGGAACAACGATAAGTAGGCATGTTGGTGAGCTTGATGCACTCAGTAAGAGGCATTTCATGACTAACTAAGCATACACACAGCAAATAGACATGGCATAGAAGCTAGACATGGCAAGAACAACAACATAGCATGCACGGATCAACTACAACAAGCTTGGCAAAATTGAATAACATGTAAGCAATCTGCCAGGAACATTTTATAGCAAAAGAAGAGCAATATTGGGTCATGATAGAGCACTCTATAATTACAAACAGGGGCATGAATGGATAGAGCATGACATATATAACAAAACATCCTTACTGAACATACTCAAAAGAGGCATGGATAACACTGTAGCAACAAGAATACATGGCATGAAAATAACAGCAGACAAAGACGGTGAAATTCTAAAGTCTCTGAAATCAGCAACATCACGGAGGCTACTTTGCATGCTCAAAACAAACAATACATGGCATATCATGAACAATGGGTTGCACCACAGAAAAGATAACATGGCATATCTCATAACACATGTAGACTTCATGTTCAAAAGAAGATCACACAAAAAGATACAAAAATAACAAAAGAGCATGTTCTGATAAAAATCTGAAACTAACATCACATAGCCCTCTTCCAACAGCATTTCGGGCATCAAGATGAGCTCAAATTAAAATGATGCAATGGGATTAAATGATGTACTAATCGAGGCGAACAATTTGACATATTACACGCACGAAACGGAGCGGCATGCAGCAAGTTATGATGCGATGAACATGGCATGATTATGCAAAAATATTAAAAGACTTAGGGAAATCGGGGTGAACCTCAAACGGATCTAGGGTTCGCACGGATCACGAGGATCGCCTGAGAACGGGACGCGGCGGCCGTAGTTCATCTCCGCGGGGGAGGAAGAAGGGCGGCGAGGCTCTCCCGGGCCGGATCTCGCCGGATCCGGCCGGCGGCGAACCGGAGGGGCGACGGGGGAAGGCGCGGCGAGGCGGCGGAGGAGCGGGGCGGCGCGCGCGGGCGAGCGGTGCGGCGGCGCGGGGCGGTCCGGCGAGGGCGGCGGTAGGCGGCGCGGGGCGCGGGATCGGCGCAGCGAGGTAGCGGGGAGGCGCCGGACGGCGGCGGAGCGTGGGCGGCGGGGAGCGGCCGGAGAAGCGGAATCCGGCGAGGTGGCGGGGCCGGCCGGCGCTGAGCGAGGCGACGGGGCGATGCGGGCCGGGCGGTAGCGAGATCCGGACCCGCGCGGGTCCGGGATGGGCTCCGTGGGCTTCGGCGGCGGCGGGTGGCGAGGGCCACGTGGCGGCGCTTGATTCGGTGCGGGCGGCGGCGGAGCTGATGTGTCGCCCCGGGATTGGTCGGGCGACATGTCCGGCGGCGCGAGGAGGGAGAGGGTTAGGGTTCATCCGCGAATTTCGGGGAGGTGGACATATTTATAGCTAGGAGGAGGTGGGAGGCTCCAAATGGAGTGCGGTTTTCGCCCACACGATCATGATCGAACAACCGAGAATAAGGAGGGGGTTAGGATGGTTTTGGGCCACTTTGAAGGGGTGTTGGGCTGCAAAGAGAGAGGGGCTTTATCGGTTACCCGGTTAACCGTTGGAGTATCAAACGGACTCCAAATGGCACGAAACTTGACAGGCGGTCTAACGGTGCTATACCAAGGCCGCTTGGCAAATCACGGTCCATTCCGAGAACGTTTAACACCCGCACACAAAAAGAGGCAAAAGGGGGCGCTAGAGGACATAGGAGCGCCGGATTGCAAAACGGACAATGGGGAAAATGCTCGGATGCATAAGACGAACACGTATGCGAATGCGATGCACATGATGACATGACATGAAATGCATGACAAGGACAAAATGCAAAATGAAGGGAAACCCAACCACGGAGGGAAAAACATATCACATTGCCAAAAATGGCAAGAGTTGGAGTTACAAATATGGCAAGTTACATCCGGGGTGTTACATTTGCGATCCTGGAAAACAGGTTATACCAACGACAGCACAACAGAACCACACACCGATGATCCTCGAAATGGAGATATACTGCAACTGAACAATGTCTGTTATGTTAGCATACATTTCAGTTGTCTGTTTGTCATACGTATCCGTGCTCATGATGGCACTGTTTTGTGACTTCATCCCTTCGTCTCGTGCAAGGGTGTTGAAGCGCACATCTCCAACAATGCAAGATTCATAATGTCTTACCCGAGTATGTGGACCCATTGCCAGTGAGTAAAGGGCATCATCAACTGCCTGCCCATCCTCCCGCATCTTCTTAACCTATGGTTAGAAAAGAGACAAGCTGATCATCTTATGTACCCAATATTTAAAAAAAACAGACAGTGCACTTCAAAAGCTTACATGGTTCTTGAACCATTTCGCAAATCCTGCCATAACCAGTTTGTCATTGATTCTTGGATTTTGCGGCAGTAACTCCTCTTTGTAGACGCTGCACAACATAGTGATCGCGTCAAACATCTAAATATATAAGAATGTGCTGCAAGTTTATTAGATTACGATGTATAAGCTGCAGTACTGCACTTACTTGATATAAGGTAGTATCTTAGGACAGTTATTCAACACATACCAAACCATTTTGTCCAAATCTTTAGGTTTGTCCTCTTGTCGACTCCTCCCTGTAACTCGAACAGAATAATGAAAAACATTGAGCCCGGGATTGTCTTCACCCACCTCTTTGCTAAGCTGATTAGCTGTTTCAATGTATTTTGAGAAGAATGTCAACGCTTCTGTAGCAATGTAGGCCTCTGCAATGGAACCCTCAGGTCTAGCTCTGTTCCTAACATAGCCCTTGAAAGTGCCTAGCCGCCTTTCAATAGGGTACATCCAGCCATACTGTACTGGACCTCTAAGTAGTGCCTCATCAGGTAAATGAACAGCCAAATGCACCATCACATCAAAGAAGGCTGGAGGATATATCTTCTCAAGGTCGCATAGGATAGTTGGTATCTTGTCTCTAAGACGCTCCAAAGCATCTATCCTGATATTCCTACTGCAGTGTTCCCTGAAGAATTGCCCCAACTCTGCAACTGCTCTGTATAAGTCAGGGCGGCCCAATCCTCTAAGGATAACAGGTAAAACCCTTTGAAGTAGGACGTGGCAGTCATGAGTTTTCAACCCTTGTACCTTGGTTCCATCTGCACTGACTCTCCTTTCAGGGTTGGAAGCAAATCCATGTGGGAATCTCACACGTGACAGGACCTCGCAGAATTCTTTTCTTTTTACCTTGTCCAAGACGTACACAGCTGGTGCCATATCCCGTGGTTTACCTTCATCTTGCACCTGCAAATCCTTTCTGATACCCAGGTGTGTCAAATCAATCCTTGATTTTAAGGTATCTTTCGTCTTGCCTTCAATATTAAGAAGTGTGCTGATAATGCTGTCACATATATTTTTCTTGATGTCCATCACATTAAGATTATGCCGCAGATCCAAATCTTCCCAATACTCCAAGTCCCACAAAGTGGACCTGTGGGTAAACGATAATATCGCTTCTACCCTGCCATGCTTCCTTTTCCCGCTACCATTACCAGGATGGTTTCCTGGTGTAATATGCCCGACCTTCTCTAATTCCACTTGCAACTCATCGGCGGTGAGCCTCTTTGGCGCATCACGGTTTTCATGCTTTGCATTGAACAGATGTCTTCGATATTTTCTAGGATGCGGCTTGTCCTGGGCAAGGAAACGGCGGTGTCCAATGTAACAGATCTTGCTAAGTATTGCGTATGACAGCGGATTCCTATCACAGCGAACACATGCATTGTAACCATGCGTCGTTCGCCCTGACATAGTGCCCAAAGCCGGATAATCATGGATGCACCAAATTATAACAGCACGCAGAAAGAAATCAACTGGTGGGATGCTATATAGGTCTCGAGTGAGAACACCCTTCCATAGCTGTTAAAATTCCTCCAGAAGAGGCTCCATGAACAAATCAAAATCCTTTCCAGGACTTTTTGGACCTGGGATGAGCAAGGCCATCATGTAGTTTGATTCTTTGGTGCAGACATTTGGAGGCATGTTGTAAGAGATAACAAGCACTGGCCACATGCTATATGTGGCGCTCTGGTGGCCAAATGGGTTAAATCCATCTGAAGCTAAGCCAAGTCTAATGTTTCTCGGGTCAGTAGCAAACTCTTTGTGTTTATCATTGAAGCTTTTCCACTCACTTCCATGAGATGGATGGATCATTACATTCTGATCTCTGTACTCCTGGTTCCTAGAATGCCACAGTACATCCTCTCTTGTTTCAGCATCATGAAACAACCTCTGCAATCTTGGTGTAATTGGAAAATGTCTCAGAACATTATGAGGAATCCTCTTCACAGCATCGCCATCTTTCCATCTTGATGATTTGCATTTCAGGCATTCACTTAAGTTGGCATAATCCTTCTGGAACAGAACACAATTATTCTTACAAACATGGATCATATCATATCCAATTCCAACAGCACGAAGGAAAACCTTCATTTTACTGTAGGTGTGTGGCAGCTCAAACGCATCTGGGAAAGATTCGCAGAAAGCAGCCAACATCGCATTGAATGATTTGTTGGTCATTCGCTCAGATGTCTTCACCTGAAGAAAGGTGACCATAGCTGAGAATACTGACAACTCATTTCTTGGGGTGACAGCAACATGCGGGCCCACCGTTTTTCTTCTGCAGGTGAAAGTTCACGGAATGCACGAGCATTTTGTAGCATTGTTTCAATGTTGGTCAAACTCACTGGCTCCGCCACTACCACATCCTCCTCCTCTTCCACCTGAGCATCAGGCAGATCAAGATGGTGATCTGCTGCTTCCACATAGTCAATAATATTGACGTTCACAGCTTCACCATGATGAACCAACCTAGTATATGTGACCGACATCCCATACAAGTGTAGATGATTTTGCACAGTTGACTAGGGTCTTGTAACTGAATTCATACAACTGCTACACGGGCAGAGCACATCTGATTTCGGACCACCGTACTTAGCTCTGATAAAGTTCATGAAGTTTTCAACCCCCTCGACATATGCAGCGGAGAATCTTCGAGCAGATGTTATCCAAGTCCTATCCATCTGTTAGACATACAAATTAGTTCTTCTACTAGATATTACAAGAAAAACATATATGCTTTTTTATGAAGTCCAGAATTAAAATACCTAGGTCGATGTCTAAAGCTATGGAAAGATATTTGGACGAGCAGATCTAAGTAACGAAATATATGTAAAGCTAATTCAGCAAACAGATTTGAGTGCCAAATTATGGCAGGATGTTTCAGCAGTCAATGAGGCCGAGCACACAGCCATCGAACTATCGAAGGCCATCGCAGCAACAAAGATCGAGTATAAAATGGTGTAGAGCTATTTCACCTAACAGATTGGCTACTAGACCATGGCAGTCTACGTCACAATAAATATATGGCAGGATATTTTAGCAACTAATCGGCCTTGGCATGCCATCTCAGCTAAGCAGATTGAGTGCAGAACAGGGCAAGGAAGCTTCTTAAGCAGAGCATATTGACAGTAAACTACTTCAACAAACAGTGAGATTAACAGCGTCTATCAGCTAACATTCAGCGCTACACCGACATGAATGGGGCCTCAGTCTAGAATGCGCGTACCGTGGGAGAAGCTGACCGCCATGCGTCTCCACATGAACGTCGCCAGCGGTGGCGGCGCTGACCGCCGTGCGCCTCCACAAGAACGTAGCCAGAGGTGGCGGCACGGCTAGAGGACGGCAGTCTACGAGAGCGTACTGTGGGAGCGAAAGGATCGCCGAACCGCAGTGCCGACGTATCGGCGCAGCGGGGAGGGCGGCTTTGGCAGAGCGAATGGAGTGGAGGGGGACAGGGGGAGGGGGTTTGGGGAATATTATTGGCTAGTTGGCTGAAGGGCGGTTGAATCGGATTTGGGGGAATTTTTGGGTGTGGGGGGGAGGATTTTCGCGCGGTGGGCGGGGGGAGTTTGGCGCATGGTCGGTTTCTCCAAGTGCAGTCCCATGTGTCAGTGAAGAGGCAAGCCGAAGCGCATTCCGTTTGCGTGAGCCGTGTGCATGACCGAACGTGTGTGGGGTGCAATGCGACCGCGACAGGAGTGATGTGAGTGTACCGCATTTTTTCCTTTAAACTAGGTGCTTCGCCCCCTGAAACAAAAATATGTTGCTTCGCGCGATCCATCGATACTACTACTAGTAATCCTGTAATCCCGACTAAAAAGGCACGGCCGGGTCTTTTCCCGCACGACATGATGGGAGGTTGGCTTAGTTGGGTGTTTTAGGACGAGTAATGCTACACCTACGTAATCCCAGTTACGTAATTAACGTAATGTGAAACGTGTGAGCTATTGATTGTAGATTGGGGGGAGGGAGGGGCCCAACACCATGAAAATCAGGGGAGGAGAGAGAGAGGCAATTTACGTTAACCCTTTTGTAGGTTCCCGTAGATGTAGAAAGATGTGTCTGATCCTGCAATATAGGTCGTCCGATCTATATCTAACGGATAGGAAGGAAACTATGACAATTTACCCGCACTCCTCTCCACATTTGCAGATAAGGCTTTCCCTAGTTCATCCTTTTCTCCCACAATATTTGATCTTCCGTGCAACGCACGGGCATCTTGCTAGTACTCCTACAATATGTATATTATTGTGAAAGTTCATATACACCGGCCGAGATTAATGCAAACACGGCAGATTTTCATTACATTTCGAACTTTTATAGGACAAAAAAATAAAAGAAACCCGACCCTAAACCTATTCTACGGCGGCGACCGACGTCCTCCATCTGTGATCTCCATGTACGGGGGCGGGGTTCAAGACCCGTGAAGTGAAGGTGCAGTCTCCGGCGAGGAAAAGTAGAACACGGGAGACGGACCGGCCAGTTGGCACACCATGCCCTGCCGTCTCCCATGCCCTACTCTTCCTCGGAGGAGTCCCCCACCTCGGCGGTGTCGGATGTTGGAGGGCGGCAAGTAGGACGCGTGGCTGACGGTGCTCCCGTCGTCGGCCGCCAGCGTGGCCACTGCTTGTGCGGCGACTTGAGCGAGGGCTGTGACCTCGAGCTCCATCCCCGAAGACAAGCTCTCCCGCAGAGCGTTCACGCTTGCGGTCATGGCGGATGTGGTTCCAGGTAGGAGGACGATGTGCTATAGTGTGGAGGTTAGTTGGGTGTTGCCACTTTAAGTAGAGCATTCCGGTGAGGCCAAGCGTCCGGGTGCGTCATTAAGTCGCCGGAGTTGGTTCCTCGGGCACCGAGCCTCTTAACAATGACATACGAACGGACGACATGACTGCGGGTAGCTGGCGCCGGCTGGGAACGCACCGCGCGACGGCGCGAGGGGCGAGGGTTTTGGTGTGCCAGGGTAGTCAGCTGCGGTCGTGGCAACGTTGGAGATGCCCTTTGCTCACATGCGATCCCCGCATGTCATTGAAAAAGCAAGACAACCCGGCATGGTCTCAGGTCCAGGGGATGCAGTTGGCCGCACTACACCACTCCGCAGACGCGTCGCGGCGCCCCGTGCATCCTCGACGAGCCGGGTGTTGGGGTGTGTTTGGATTGTGGCCAAAGTGCACCTTGCCAAAATTTTGGTCATGACCAAATGATTGGTCTTTGTTTGGATGGTTGCCATTTTTTGGCATGCCAATGAACTCTAGCCAACTCTAGTTCATTTTTCTTGCCAATGTCGGCCAAATCAGGGGCAACCAATACCTCAACCAAAATTTTGGTCATGACCCAAAGATTGGTCTTTGTTTGGATGGTTGCAATTTCTTTGGTATGCCAATGAACTCTAGCCAACTCAAGTTCATTTTTCTTGCCAATGTCGGCCAAATCATGGGCAACCAATACCTCAACCAAAATTTTGGCTACCCAATGCTTTGATGGGGCAACCTTGGGCACAAACCAAACATACCGTTGGTCGTGCCACAACACTAACGCCACCCTCGGCAAAATGAAACCGACCATGTCTAGCGATGAGCAGAGCGTGTTGCTCACTGCGGTCGTCGTGTCCAGAGGCGGTGCTGGAGCTGCGCCCCGTTGTTGGCCCCAACGACCCACATGAACAGTTGTCAGTGGTGAGGAGGTCGTGGGCCAGCTCCTCCATTGGACTAGTCTGCGCTACGTTGTCCTGACGGGTGTGCCCCACATGTCTGTTTCCCTGTTTTCCTGGCCATATTCGAGCGTTAGTGCTCCGCGTTGCGCATTAGGCCTTTCACTATGTAGGCCAAGCGAGACAACTTATTGTTTATTTGAGCCGTTCAAGTATAATCATGTGGCGTTTGATTATTTCTCATTCCTCTCCAACCCTCTTCTCCATCGATCATATCGCCCTCCAGTCGAGTCCATCCTCCCGCATGCCTCATTTGAACATTCCGCCGAGTATCATTCGCATGTACCCACCCTAGTCCTCTTTCAATAGATCTCCGGACCCCGAGATGAAATCGAGAGGGAACGAGTGGGGGCACGTGATACCTAAGGCGTATTCAAAATTTTGAACCGGTGATCATAGCATCCGCAAATCATATATAAAGAGTATTCATTGTTCGTTTCATTTTTGAACGTACAATATACTCCCTCATATCCTTTCTACTCCTCTTTCCATCTATATTGGGCCTAATGCATTTTTCAAGACCGCCTTTGACTATTGAAAAGATTAATACTACATGACATGTATAATGCGAAAATTATATCATTGGAAGCTCCTTTCACATACGAATTTGATGGTATGCTTTGTTTAAGTTGCATGTCATATATTATTGCTCTACCTTTTGGTCAAAGTTAGCCTCGAAAACGCATTAGGCCCTATACAGATGGAAGGAGGGAGTAGTTTACATATAAGTTTTATGTGTAGTCAAAGTATATCTACTTTGATAAAAAAGGTATCAACATTCGACAACGCCCAATAAATATTGTTAGATTTGTACGTACTCCTAGATTTGTACTCGAGATGGTTTCCAATTTGACTATTGGGAAGATTAATAGTACATGAGATGTATAATGTGAAAATTATATCATTGGAAACTCCTTTCACATACGAATTTGACCGTATGCTTTGTGTAAGTTGCATGTCATATATTATTACTCTAACATTTGGTCAAAGTTAGCCTCGAAAAACGCATTAGACCCTGTATGCTTTGTGTAAGTTGCATGTCATATATTATTACTCTAAAATTTGTGTAAGTTGCCTGTCATATATTATTACTCTAACATTTGGTCAAAGTAGTATAGTGGAAGTGGATCCTCTGACGTAGGTATCCCTGCCTTACCCTCCCTTTCGGTCACTTACTGGCAGACCCCATGCTTGCTAGGCCCCGCATGTCAGTTACTCAATGGGTTCGGCCACGTCAGGGGATCCTCATCCGTAGTATACTCCCTCTGTTTTTATTTACTCCGCATAAAACAGAGGGAGTGGTGGTATAATAAATGACGCGGGCGGGGGAGGGGGAGGGACGTCGGTTTGCTCTCAACTGCGGTCCCACAAGCGAGCGAAAATGCAAGACGAAGCATGTTCCATTCGGTGAGCGACGTGGAGGGTCCAGCGTGCCGGGCTGCAACGCGAACGCGACAAGAGCGATGCATAGTCAAAACCGATTGACCGGTCGTCACCGGAACCACTATTCACACCAGAACCTTCACTGCTCGGCCTACGCCAGCCACTGCCTAAAACCACACCAAATCTCCAGCCCATTCCCCCACCTTTTGATCCCCTAGCCCGCATCAAGCGTCCCCTAGTTCGTCGGAAAGCCATGGTGTGCCGGAAGATCACTTACTACAAGATGCTGACGCCGGAGCGCCGTGCAGAAATCACGGCGGCGGTCGGTGCCACAGACCTCTTTTCCCAAGCTCGCTTTGTGGCGGGCCAATCCCCGAGTTCTCTGGAGCCAAGCTATGAGGAGGAGGAAGCCGATCCAATGTTCATGGCGGAGGTCGCGATGCAGAAGGCCCCCGATGGGTATGAGACGATGGACGTCGACTTCGTGTCGGCGTCCGAGTCCCCCATGGTGTAGGCGGACCAGCAGTTCAACATGGCGATACTAAAGGAGGACCGGGAGGCAGAGGCTCAACTCTACGCGGAGTGCGCGCATGCCGCTGCCATCGAGGCTCTCCTGCAGGCGGAACCGGATGTCGTGGATGTGAACCGGGCGGCGGAGGCTCAACTTGAGGCGGAGCGCACAGATGCCGCAGCCAACAAGGCCCTCCTGCAGGCGGAACCGGACGTCCTGGACTTGAAGCGGGCGGCAGAGGCTCGACTCGACGCAGAGCGCGCGGATGCCGCTCTCATCGACGCCCTCCTGCAGGCGGAACCGGACGTCCTGGACTTGAACCGGGAGGCGGAGGCTCGACTCGACCCGGAGCGCGCGGATGCCGCTGCCATCGAGGCCCTCCTGCAGGCGGAATCGGACGTCCTCGACTTGAACCGGTCTGTGCTCTCGTCCGTGCAGAGCGCCCGCACGCTGGAGGCCGAGGACAACCACGGTGAGGAGACACACGTCGGCAGCTACGGCTGGTTCGCACCGGCAGCCAAAGACGACGAGGTCGTCTCTTTCCGCGAGCAGTGATAGTTTTTCTTTATGTTGTTGTTTTCATGGATCTTTTGCTGTGTAAAAACATATATTTGTTATGCAAGTCGCCTGACTTGGGCCAGTCTACCATTTCAGGCGGTTGGATGAATATCCTACGTCTCCTAACCCTTCTTTCCTTCTTCCTCACCTCTTCTTCTTCCCCAACAGACCACCGCACGGGCTGTACGGATACTCCCCAACATGCAGTTGGATAAACATACTCTATGAACGAAAATTATGTGTCAGCGATAGGATGGCTAAGTTTGGTGTGTTCACATGCGACAGCACGTGTCAGTGAGGGTGCGTTCCCTTGGTTGGGTTTGCGGAGTGCAGGAGTGACTGTGCGAGGGTGTGGTGCGACTGCGGCGTGCAGGAGCGACCGTGTGAGGGTGCGGTGCGACCGCAATAACCGTGCGCAAGTGTATCTCCTTCTCATTTTGAAAACTTTAGGAAAGCTTGGCAAAAATGTGTGGCGAAGTTTGGCAATGCAAGGCCTAGACCCAAACAGGATAAGTACGTACGTACTAGGAGTACTAGTGTGAAAAAAGAAAGGTTGGGTTTTCCTTCGCGGGATTTAATCGATACAAATACTCGTTTCACGTGTCAATTAATGCATATTTTTTCTCCAAATACCAAAGAGCTAACCATCTCACTCCTCATCGCTTGATTAATGCAGTGCCATGCAAACCATCCTTCTCACTTACGCATGCATGTAGGGGATATTAATGTCCTTGGTTAGTGTTAGTGGCCCTTTGCAAATTGTAATTTTGATATACTGGCCTTGTGTACAAAAAATGGAGGTAGTAACTATACTTGACTTCCTTCCCCATTGCAGTGACGTCGATGATATATTTATTTTTTTGGTGGTTTGGCGAAGTGCGTACGACGGAGAACACCATTGAGGGAGACCACGGTAAGTCATTCACAAGTGCCTCCTGCAAGTCGAGACAACCGCCTTATTTGCATCCAGGAAGTCCTTTAGTAGTACTACTAGGAGTAACTAATGCGGTGAGATGGCTTCTCGAAGAAGACGATGGAGAAGTGGAGTCAGCGAAGAGTGAAATGATGGTTGCTTCGTCCGTGCTTTTGTGATTTGACGCCTCACTGCTTTGTGATTTACGATAGAAGGGACAGGGGAGTATACTCTGTGCTCTATACTGTACTACATGCATCCAAGCATGGGATAAAGAGGAGAGACGTTGCATTTTTCCATTCCTTCAATCAATCAATCAATCAGGGAGCTTCGGTTCTATCATTTTGGCTTTGGCAACACCGTCCACAATGGTTCCCACGATGCCAAAAGCTATTTTCACATTTGGCTACACATTGTGGATGCCCTTAACCGTACCACCTGGTTTTGCACCTGTGTGCTATCTGTACAAATCTCAATTATATTGATCTAAAAAATTACAGAATCGAGATTAGTAAAAAGGAGGTGATTTTGCCACGCGGATGGCGGGGGAGGTTTCTT
Source organism: Aegilops umbellulata (assembly GCA_032464435.1). Classification (NCBI taxonomy): domain Eukaryota; kingdom Viridiplantae; phylum Streptophyta; class Magnoliopsida; order Poales; family Poaceae; genus Aegilops; species Aegilops umbellulata. The sequence continues at coordinate 83,637,288 of CP136055.1, read as the reverse complement.
ATTTGAGCAATGCTACATCCACATAATGGTTTACGTAAAGTTACGAACTGGTGTGATGTGGGACTATTTGATTGGATTAAAGGAGAGGATTAGTCCCACCCCACCTGAAAATCAGGGGGGCATATATAGATTAGATGGAAAGTATACGTAGCAGCTACGTAGCCCTTTGTAAGTCTAGGATTAGGCTTCTTATTTTCAGAGGACGTTGTCCTGGCGGTTTGCTAACATGTAGTCCCACGTGTCAGTGCTTTACCAAGCCGATCTGTGTCCCACATGAGACAGAACAATGGCAGAAGCAACACGTGGTTAAGTTGAAGCAGATGAGGGAGAAGCGGATTCAGCAACGAGTGAAATGATGGTTGCTTCGTCCCTCCAACTTAACTGCGGGAAAGGTGCAGCTTTGTGATTTGACGCCTCATTGCTCATTACTACGTCGGCGCCATGACTGGGGTGCTTCACCCTGGCTGCTCTGCACTGTATTCCGGTATGGCACGTGGACCCGTTAGCTTGACGTCCCACATATCGGCGAAACGGACTAGAAGATTTATAAAAGCGAGCGCTCCACTATTACGACGGAGGAGTAGACGACACGACGGCCCAGTGAACTGTCACTTGTACTGTATAGTACTATAGTTTTGTTGTTTCGCATGATCCATCGATACAAACCCGATTAAACAGGAAAGGGCAGGATTTTTCCCGCGCGGTAGATGACACTGGCCATACATTTCAAAGGCAATTTTAATGTATGCAAACTGAATAATTATAAGTAACAATATGATATCTAGTAAAACTAAAAACACATATGATTTATTGTGTTAGAGTGTAGTAGTAGTGCTGTATTGCTTAGTTATTAGATGTAACATGCGAGAACGTGTAGAGATGTAGTTTTGGAGGGCCTACAGAGAGAAAAGCGTAATATGGTCAGCGAACTTCAGAATAAGCTGATTACGGTCACTATATATGTTTTGCGGTGATTATACGGTCACTTGCTCATAGCTCAGCATCGGATTGCACTCTGTTGACCGGCCAAATAGTCTGCGTGGCGCCATGTTGACTAGTTAAATTGACCATGTTCGTTGTGGGTCCCACCTGTCAGTTCGCATAGGCAAAGGTCAGATAAACACAACTTTACGCAGGCGCGACAAGTCTCCAACCCGTGTGGGGGAATCACCTGGTTGTGTTTGTGTCTGTCAGGGCCTGATGTGTGCGCATGCACGTGTAGGTTGAGCACTTGAGCGTGAGAGTGTGTGTTGGTCGTGTGGTGTACTGGTGTGTGCATGCATGCGTGCGTGTGTGCGTGTGAGTGTTGCATGTGTGCGTGGCTGCGTGTGTACGTGTGAGTGTTGCGTGCGTGTGTGGGTGCATGTGTTTGTGTGAGTGTTGCGCGGATGCAGTTCGTGTGCATCCGTGCGTGTGTGTATAATCACCACACCAGCTCCTGTGTGTTAACGGCTCAGCATACCAATACAAGGCCACCTTGTGCACTGTGCCCGCGGTCATGACTTCGAACCACCGTCCAAATATATTTGTTGTCGTTTGTTTTCATTCTTACTAGCAAGATGCCCGTGTGTTGCACGTAACATCAAGATGCATTTGTATGACTTGTTTATCTTGTGAGAGAAAAGGATGAACGAGGGAAGGCCTTATTTGCAAATGTGGAGAGGTGTGTGGGTACCTTTTTGTAACGCCCTGAGACCGATGCTCGAGAAGACTTCCATATATTCCGGGTTTCGCCGTGTGTTTCATTTGTGCCTGCCCTTTTACTTTTGCATTGCATCATGTCATCATGCCATCATCTCATAAATCTTTTGCTACTCAACTAAATAAATGGCATGGATTTTTGATCCATTTAAATCAAGGGAATTCACATGGTGATTCTCTTTAAAACATATCCTCTCGATATTTAGAGAGCTATGGTAAATATTCCAATTATTTGGATTTACCGCAAACACACTTACAAAATATCCTAATGCCTTTGTTGTCTTAATTCTTAACCTCCAACTTTGCCATTTATTCTTTCATCATCTTCCGGAGCTCCACCAAAAATCCCAACATTTTTGGAAACCTCTAATCCCTAGTCCTTGCTCAAACCTTTTGAATTAAATTCAAATGATTTTGAATTTAATTCCTGCAATCTTGCCACTCCTATTTTTCATGGACCATGCACATTTTTACGAGTTCGTGGAAATTATCCCCGTGCCCAACTCTTTCTCTAACCTTTCTTTTCTTCCCTTTTTCTTTCTCTTTATTTTCTATTTTGAAAAGAGAATTAGAGAAAGAGAGAGAGAGAGAAGGAGCCCAGCAGCCTGGGCCTCCCAACCTCCCGCGCCGGCCCAAGGCCAAGGCCAAGCCGCCCCCACCAATCCCTCCTAACCCTAGCCCGAACCCCCCTGCCCGATCCCCCACTCTCCCTCGTCTCCTCCCTCGCGCCGTCACCACGCACGAGAGGAGCGCCTCGCCCGATCCCATCTCTTCTTCTCACCCTCTCCCTCTCGTCATCCCTCCAGCCACGCTCAGGAGAGGATCCCCGCACCCGATCCCCATCTTCGCCTGCGCACCCGACGCCGCCCCGTCTCCTCGCGCTGGCCCCGGCCACCAGCCGGCCACCGGAGCCCGCCGCCGCCAGCCTTCGCCTCGCCACGCTGCTCTAGAGGACGTCGCACCCTCCTTCTCACCCCCTGGCCCGTTCCCGGCCGGAACCCGCCGGGAGGGCCCCGTCCCCACCTCCGGCGCGCTGCGCCCGGACCTTCCCTGCACCCCTCGCATCTCCTCGTGTCGTCGCCGGCCACCATAGTAGCAGACCGGGCCGCCTCGCCCCTGCCGTCTTCCTACCCTGCCCCGCCGGTCGCCTCTGCCTCGACCCCGCGCCCGCTGCCATCGCCGCGCCGTCCCGGAGCCCCCAGCCGCTGGCTCGGCCATCACCTCCTGCTTTCCCTGCTTGCTGCTTCGACTTCCTGCCCGGTCTTCGTTTTTGCCATGGACGTGGGGTAGCAGCTGAACCTCGCCATGGTTCTGTCCAACGCCGCAAGTCCGACGCCAGGAGCACCTCAAGTTCGTCTACAGGAGCAATTTTACATCACCCAGTACCCTTCGGATTCATCAAGACCCTCATGAACAACTACACCCGATGATGTGACAAGTTCCCCGACAATGTGTACATCTACATCGCCAAGACCGGACAGACTAGTACCCCGACGTCGCGTGTACCACTACCGATGCCCCGAAGACGTTGGAGTCGTCAAGTTCCTCTACGAAAACGTGAACCGCTACCGCCGCCACGTGGACCACTACTTCCTCTACCATCGCCGAGTACCACTACTTCCCTCGACGACCCGTGAATGACTACTTCCGCTGAACTTGATCCGCTCCGAAATACACGCTTCAAAGGTATAACCGCTGAGAACGATGACCCGTGGACGAATGCTTGTTGTCTGAGATGAGTCGTATGTTGGCACGGTGCCCGTTTGCTTCATGCACGTTCCTCCTCGTTTGCCATGCCGTTGACCCGTGGGAACCCGGTAGCCGGGATCACCCCACCATCTTTTGCATGCTCCACACATCCGCACACTTGCGCTTTTGCACCGGTTTCTCAGTGAGTTGTCGGATCATCGGAATGTTGCCGTGGCACCATTTCCGTTGTCGTTGCCGTGGCACCCCTTTCGTTTCCTCCACAATGACAAATGCTTCTTAATGCTCTTGTCAACTTTTAATAATAATTGCATAAAATTTGCATATGTCATCCGCATCATAATAACAACATTTAAAATGTTTATATTTGTTGTTTCCATTAAATTTGCTAAATGCATATGGGGATTTACCGGATTTGTTGTTTGTTATATCCGGCCCCATTTAAATTGTTTAGATGGTATAGTTTTGTTACGCTTCACCTCTTGCCATGTTAACTAACATTTAATATTGTTGGATACATAACTAAGAGAGAACTAAATAAGTCATGTGGTGTTTCGTCAATATGCAACTCGTTGCATATTGAGCTCCACTTAACTTGTAGTGTTGTTTGTTACACTTTGACATGCCATGCATATTTAAATCGGACATGCATCATACTTGGTTGTGCATCATTCCATGTTTATGTGGTGGTTGTTTACTATGTTGTTTGTTTCTTTCCGGGTTGCTTCTCTCGTTAGCTTCGGTTTCGTTCCGGAGTTGTGAGGATTCGTTCGACTACATCCGTTTGTCTTCTTCATGGACTCGTTCTTCTTCCTTGCGGGATCTCAGGCAAGATGACCATACCCTCGAAATCACTTCTATCTTTGCTTGCTAGATGCTCGCTCTTTTGCTATGCCTATGCTGCGATACCTACCACTTGCTGCTCAAGCCTCCCTATTTGCCATGAACCTCTGACCTTTGTTACCCTTCCTAGCAAACCATTGTTTGGCTATGTTACCGCTTTGCTCAGCCCCTCTTATAGCGTTGCTAGTTGCAGGTGAAGATGAAGATTGCTCCATGTTGGATTATGTTTATGTTTATATTGGGATATCACAATATCTCTTATATTATTAATGCATCTATATACTTGGTAAAGGGTGGAACGCTCGGCCTTATGCCTGGTGTTTTGTTCCACTCTTGCCGCCCTAGTTTCCGTCATATCGGTATTATGTTCCCGGATTTTTCCGTCCCTAACGCGGTTGGGTGATTTATGGGACCCCCTTGACAGTTCGCTTTGAATAAGACTCCTCCAGCAAGGCCCAACCTTGGTTTTACCATTTGCCTCACCTAGCCCTTTTTCCCTTGGGAGTCGCGCTCTCGAGGGTCATCTTATTTTAACCCCCCCCCCCTCGGGCCAGTGCTCGTCGTGAGTGCTGGTCCAAACCGTCAGCCGCCGGTGGCCACCAGGGGCAACTCTAGGCTCGCCTACCAGAAGTTTGGACAATCCGGTGTGCCCTGAGACCGAGATATGTGCAGCTCCTATCAGGATTTGTCGGCAATCCGGGCGGCTTTGCTGGACTTGTTTTATTACTGTCGAAATGTCTTGTAGCCGGGATTCCGAGACTGATCGGGTCTTCCCGGGGAGAAGGAATATCCTTCGTTGATCGCGAGAGCTTATAATGGGCTAAGTTGGGACACCCCTGCAGGGTTTGAACTTTCGAAAGCCGTGCCCGCGGTTATGTGGCAGATGGGAATTTGTTAATGTCCGGTTGTAGAAAACCCGAAGTTGACCTTAATTAAAACACATCAACCGCGTGTGTAACCGTGATGGTCTCTTCTCGGCGGAGTCCGGGAAGTGAACACGGTGTTGGAGTTATGTTTGACGTAAGTAGTTTCAGGATCACTTCTTGATCATTTCTAGCTTCACGACCGTGCGTTGCTTCTCTTCTCGCTCTCTTTTGCGTTGTTAGCCACCATATATGCTAGTCGCTTGCTGCAGCTCCACCTCACAACCCCATCCTACCTTTAAGCTTAAATAGTCTTGATCTCGCGGGTGTTAGATTGTTGAGTCCCCGTGACTCACAGATTCTACCAAAATAGTTGCAGGTGCCAACGATGCCAGTGCAGATGACGCAACCGAGCTCAAGTGGGAGTTCGACGACGAACGTGGTCGTTATTATGTGTCTTTTCCTGATGATCAGTAGTGGAACCCAGTTGGGACGATCGGGGATCTGTGTAGCATTTGGGGTAGTCTTCTTTTATTTTGGTTCCGTAGTCGGACCTTGATTGTATTTGTTTGATGTAATGCTTTACTCATGTATTGCGTGAAGTGGCGACTGTAAGCCAACTATGTATCTCTTTCCCTTATATATTACATGGGTTGTGTGAAGATTACCTCACTTGCGACATTGCTTTCAATGCGGTTATACCTCTAAGTCGTGCTTCGACACGTGGGAGATATAGCCGCATCGAGGGCATTACAAGTTGGTATCAGAGCCTTCCCCGAACTTAGGAGCCCCCACTGATTGATCGCTTTTAGCGGCCGAGTTGTGTCTAGAAAAATGTTTTGAGTCATTTAGGAATTATGTATCGGAGAGTTTAGGAATTCTTTTTACTTCCCAGTCCCCTCATCGCTCTGGTAAGGCATCCTGACGTAGAGTTTTGACTCTTCTCTTCTCTAATTTCACTAAAAAAATTAGGATCACGCGGGTATCTTAGAATCGTTCCGATGGTTTTGTGATGACAACATTGTCTTGGTGCCTCTTGTCAGCAGGGGTTTAGTGGAGGTGTCCCGGGGAGTTGAGCTCTGAGGTGTTTTCGTCATAATTTTATCGTTGCGGTTCTGGAATACCTGAGTTTAGTACGCCGACATCAAAAATCTCTTTTGTACAGTTGTTGGTGAGATAACCCTGATAGCCCAGTACTGAGGCGAGTCCGGGAGTATTGCCATAACTTGTATAACGGATGCTTTTCGAAGGTTGAGGTAAATGATTTCTGAAGGTTTCTTGGTTATGTGTTGAAGGATGGATACAGCTGGATCTAGGTATTGTTAGTTTGGGTGATATATTTTGTGTCCCCTGTATCCCCAACACCTGATTGCATAACCAGAAAGTTTCGGGAGCTTATAAGTGGGAATTCTAATAGCTATAGGATATCTTTCCGACAGATGTGTGATTTGAGATTGGGGCCTAACGTGCTAGTGGTCCGCCTATTCATGGCCGATTTACAGTGGTCGCAAGGCGTCTTAAAGAATCCTTGGCTATGCTGATTCGGGGACGTCTTGTTTGTCATTCGTGACGTCCGCTATACGTCGTGACCGTGTGGGCCCCACCACGAACACTTTGGGCGAAATCTCTATCATGTGTTTGTTATTTTGCAAGCCAATCCTTTGTTTTTGTTTTGTTTTGTGGTATTCGAGTTGCTTCAATGCCAAGTGTTGATTCCATACCTCGTTCTAAGCGGTGTTCTCATATTTCTATGTGGATGCTAATCCTTCTTGTTCATCAAGGTTGTCTTTTCAATCCTTTCCAACTGGTGTGCTCCTCTTCAAGTGGATCCAATCATTTTCAACATCCGCAAGATCAACTCTAAGTATTCTCAATGGTGTTTGTTTCATCCGTCCCAAGTTGTCTTTGCTTTCCCTCCCTCCCACCCTTTTTCTTCAAGGACTAAGATTTCTTAACAAAGTATCTTTTTTATTGATGGGAAGTCTCTCCATCCTTTTCTGTCAATGTTCTTATCCGGTGATTCTCAGGAAGATACTAACGGAGCTTCAAGTTTGTGGATTTAAGTCAAGCTTTCAGTGTTGATCGTATTCTTTTCCTCGTTTCAAATGCTTTCTCATGTCGGTGCATCTCTTAATCATCCACCTCTTGCTATTCATGTTGTCTGGAGTGCTGAAGATATCTCAGAAGATTCGCATTTCCATTCCTAATCCGTTCAAGCTATCTCGAGGTTGTTATCTCTTTTGAGCCATTTAATTCAATCGGCGCAATCTTTCTATTAATCATTCAACGGTGGTTCTTTTGAGTGGGCCCTGACCCACATGTCTTTTTCCAGGATCTTACCTGACTCTTCTAATTTTCCCGGAGCTTCTAAAATTCTTTTCAAAGTTTGACGTAAGAGTGGGTTATCATCAGTCATATGTCTTTCTCTAAGATCTTTCAAATTCTTTTCATCGTTGGTTCAACCTTTCTAATTTTCATTCCGGAGTGCCTGAACAATTCATGCTGGTGTTTCTCATCGTCATTCTCAACATTTGAAGACCGAAGAAGAGTTTCTCTTAAATCTTGCTCCATTCTCTTCAAGATTCATGGTTCTAGCTTTATGCCATCCTCATAATTGTTTTTGATCGTGACAATTCTTTTCTTACCACCCGGAGCATTTCATGAGTTCTTTCCATTTTATTCCTACGAAGGCCACCATTTCAGAAGATTTATTCATTCCAGCTTTCAGCCCTCGTTCTCCAAATCTTACCGGTGCATCATTCAAGTATTCTCTAATTAGCTAGTGATATATTCGTTCATTTGTATCTAAATTAACTCAAGTATCAATGTCGTTTTCTAATTCTTCCCGGTGTTTTTTTATCTTTTCTTCGTTCATTTTCAATTCTTACGGTGGTTCGTTCAAGAGTTCTCTTCCTTCGTTATCATATAGATTTATTCGTTGTTTCAATCCTACCGGTGGTTCGTTGAAGACCTTCCCAAGGTTGCGCTATATCTCTCTTAATCCTTTCTACGAGAATAAGTAGTATGCCAAATCCGTTGCTTGTCATCAATTTAATTTGTGAAGGATGAGCATAATGTACTTCTTATTCTTGTTTCATCCAAGTGATTAACTCCTTATTCCGGAGGTTCATCAAAATTCTTGATTTCATTTGTTCATCTTTCTTTCAGGAGTTCCAAGTTTTCTCGGTTATATCATTTCAAAGCTCCATCTAAATCATTGCAAGGATTCACCTTGTTTTTTTTTTCAACTTCTCTTCCTTTTTATCATCCTTTTATTTACCGGAGTTCTTCATGGAGGCTCTACATGGTGGTTCGTCAAGGATTCTTTTCATTCTTCAATTGTTCTTCAAGTTTTCTCTCTAAGTTATGATCCGTCAAGCCATACTTCAAAATAAACATGGTGTTCAACACATGTTTTGTTTGGAGGAGTTCAAGCATTTCTTCATTTTGCATTCCGAAGTGCAATTCTTTCTACCTTATCTATTGATGTGGTGTTATGTCATTCTTGACAATTTCTCTTCATGCTTCATGATTTACATGTTGTCAAGAATGAGGTATTTTAAATCCATCAATCTCTTCATTAGAGTTATCTTGGGTTATATTTCAACTAAAGCCTTCCCTAAGGATTGTTGCTATTTATGGTGCTCATAAATGACCCAAGTTCTTCATTTATCCTCCCCGTGAAATAAGTTTCTCGTCTCCTTGTGGATATCAATCCAATCTATTGTTTTCGTTAGTGGCAGGTCGTCACCTCATAATTTTGAGATGTTTTCCATAAGCCCACAACAAGCTTGCGCTTTTCGTTGTTGATTTCCCAACAACTCCGTTCAATCCTTCCTTGCAAGGTTGCTCTTGAAATTCAATTGTGGTGGAAGTTGTCATTTTTTCTTCTCTGTCCCTTTATCCCAACAATCTATCTACTATTCTTTTGTTCCGGAAGCATTGTGATGTTGCTCTCTTCACTCTTCATCTCGAATTGTGGGGATCATGTTCTTTCCTTTTGCTTATCCGTTTAACCGGAGTGTCGTGTTTTCATTCGAGCTCTCTCATCTTACCTAGTTTTGCCTCCCTTCTCAAACGGTGTGCCGTATGAAATCTTTCTTACACCTTGTGCCATTCTTTCAATACTCCCGGAGGCAGTGTGATGTTGATCTCTTCAAGTATCCTCTCATCTTGTCAAGTTCATGTTCAATTCCTTCCATTTTCAGTCGGAGTGTTGCCCAAATTATGTCATTCTTGTTCCTTCTCTATCTAGTTTTAACGAGAGTGGTTTCAATGTCTATCTTGTCACGTAAACTCTTCTTTCTTGCCATATTCCATGTTCCTTGTTCCTCTTTCTGAACGGAGTGTTTTAGATTTTGTTCACCTCCGTCGTGTCTTTTCTTCAAGGTTTGCGACCTCTCAAGGTGCGTTGGTTTCACTCTTTTGTCAAAGAAGCAACTTAGTTTTACCTCTTTCTTCTTCCGTTTTCTATCCGGTGTCATCCTAGATCTCGGGACGAGATCCTCTCGTAGTGGTGGAGTGTTGTAACGCCCCGAGACCGATGCTCGAGAAGACTTCCATATATTCCGAGTTTCGCCGTGTGTTTCATTTGTGCCTGCCCTTTTATTTTTGCATTGCATCATGTCATCATGCCATCATCTCATAAATCTTTTGCAACTCAACTAAATAAATGGCATGGATCTTTGATCCATTTAAATAGAGGGAATTCACATGGTGATTCTCTTTAAAACACATCCTCTCGATATTTAGAGAGCTATAGTAAATATTCCAATTATTTGGATTTACCGCAAACACACTTACAAAATATCCTAATGCCTTTGTTGTCTTAATTCTTGATCTCCAACTTTGCCATTTATTCTTTCATCATCTTCCGAAGCTCCACCAAAAATCCCAACATTTTTGGAAACCTCTAATCCCTAGTCCTTGCTCAAACCTTTTGAATTAAATTCAAATGATTTTGAATTTAATTCCTGCAATCTTGCCACTCCTATTTTTCATGGACCGTGCACATTTTTACGAGTTCGTGGAAATTATCCCCGTGCCCAACTCTTTCTCTAACCTTTATTTTCTTCCCTTTTTCTTTCTCTTTATTTTCTGTTTTGAAAAGAGAATTAGAGAAAGAGAGAGAGAGAAGGAGCCCAGCAGCCTGGGCCTCCCAACCTCCCGCGCCGGCCCAAGGCCAAGGCCCAGCCGCCCCCACCAATCCCTCCTAACCCTAGCCCGAACCCCCCTGCCCGATCCCCCACTCTCCCTCGTCTCCTCCCTCGCGCCGTCACCACGCACGAGAGGAGCGCCTCGCCCGATCCCATCTCTTCCTCTCACCCTCTCCCTCTCGTCCTCCCTCCAGCCACGCTCAGGAGAGGATCCCGCACCCGATCGCCATCTTCGCCTGCGCGCCCGATGTCGCCCCGTCTCCTCGCACTGGCCCCGGCCACCAGCCGGCCACCGGAGCCCGCCGCCTCCAGCCTTCGCCTCGCCACGCTGCTCCAGAGGACGTCGCGCCCTCCTCCTCACCCCCTGGCCCGTTCCCGGCCGGAACCCGCCGGCAGGGCCCCGTCCCCACCTCCGGCGCGCCGCGCCTGGACCTTCCCTGCACCCCTCGCATCTCCTCGCGTCATCGCCGGCCACCACAGTAGCGGACCAGGCCGCCTCGCCCCTGCCGTCTTCCTCCCCTTCCCTGCCGGTCGCCTCTGCCTCGACCCCGCGCCCGCTGCCATCGCCGCGCCGTCCCGGAGCCCCCAGCCGCTGGCTCGGCCATCACCTCCCGCTTTCCCTGCTTGCTGCTTCGACTTCCTGCCCGGGCTTCGTTTTCGCCATGGACGTGGGGTAGCAGCTGAACCTCGCCATGGTTCTGTCCAACGCCGCAAGTCCGACGCCAGGAGCACCTCAAGTTCGTCTACAGGAGCAATTTTACATCGCCAAGTACCCTTCGGATTCATCAAGACCCTCATGAACAACTACACCCGATGATGTGACAAGTTCCCCGACAATGTGTACATCTACATCGCCAAGACCGGACCGACTAGTACCCCAATGTCGCGTGTACCACTACCGTCGCCCCGAAGACGTTGGAGTCATCAAGTTCCTCTACGAAAACGCCGAGTACCACTACTTCCTCTACCATCGCCGAGTACCACTACTTCCCTCGACGACCCGCGAACGACTACTTCCGCTGAACTTGATCCGCTCCGAAATACACGCTTCAAAGGTATAACCGCTGAGAACGATGACCCGTGGACGAATGCTTGTTGTCTGAGATGAGCCATATGTTGGCACTGTGCCCGTTTGCTTCATGCACGTTCCTCCTCGTTTGCCATGCCGGTGACCCGTGGGAACCCGGTAGCCGGGATCACCCCACCATCTTTTGCATGCTCCACACATCCGCACACTTGCGCTTTTGCACCGGTATCTCAATGAGTTGTCGGATCATCGGAATGTTGCTGTGGCACCATTTCCGTTGTCGTTGCCGTGGCACCCCTTTCGTTTCCACCACGATGACAAATGCTTCTTAATGCTCTTGTCAACTTTTAATAATAATTGCATAAAATTTGCATATGTCATCCGCATCATAATAACAACATTTAAAATGTTTATATTTTTGTTTCCATTAAATTTGCTAAATGCATATGGGGATTTACCGGATTTGTTGTTTGTTATATCCGGCCCCATTTAAATTGTTTAGATGGTATAGTTTTGTTACGCTTCACCTCTTGCCATGTTAACTAACATTTAATATTGTTGGATACATAACTAAGAGAGAACTAAATAATTCGTGTGGTGTTTCGTCAATATGCAACTCGTTGCATATTGAGCTCCACTTAACTTGTAGTGTTGTTTGTTACACTTTGCCATGCCATGCATATTTAAATCGGACATGCATCATACTTGGTTGTGCATCATGCCATGTTTATGTGGTGGTTGTTTACTATGTTGTTTGTTTCTTTCCGGGTTGCTTCTCTCGTTAGCTTCGGTTTCGTTCCGGAGTTGTGAGGATTCGTTCGACTACATCCGTTTATCTTCTTCATGGACTCGTTCTTCTTCCTTGCGGGATCTCAGGCAAGATGACCATACCCTCGAAATCACTTCTATCTTTGCTTGCTAGATGCTCGCTCTTTTGCTATGCCTATGCTGCGATACCTACCACTTGCTGCTCAAGCCTCCCTATTTGCCATGAACCTCTGACCTTTGTTACCCTTCCTAGCAAACCGTTGTTTGGCTATGTTACCGCTTTGCTCAGCCCCTCTTATAGCGTTGCTAGTTGCAGGTGAAGATGAAGATTGCTCCATGTTGGATTATGTTTATGTTTATGTTGGGATATCACAATATCTCTTATATTATTAATGCATCTATATACTTGGTAAAGGGTGGAACGCTCGGCCTTATGCCTGGTGTTTTGTTCCACTCTTGCCGCCCTAGTTTCCGTCATATCGGTATTATGTTCCCGGATTTTTGCGTCCCTAACGCGGTTGGGTGATTTATGGGACCCCCTTGACAGTTCGCTTTGAATAAGACTCCTCCAGCAAGACCCAACCTTGGTTTTACCATTTGCCTCACCTAGCCCTTTTTCCCTTGGGAGTCGCGCTCTCGAGGGTCATCTTATTTTAACCCCCCCCCCCCCGGGCCAGTGCTCGTCGTGAGTGCTGGTCCAAACCGTCAGCCGCCGGTGGCCACCAGGGGCAACTCTGGGCTCGCCTACCGGAAGTTTGGACAATCCGGTGTCCCCTGAGACCGAGATATGTGCAGCTCCTATCAGGATTTTTCGGCACATCCGGGCGGCTTTGCTGGACTTGTTTTATTACTGTCGAAATGTCTTGTAGCCAGGATTTCGAGACTGATCGGGTCTTCCCGGGGAGAAGGAATATCCTTTGTTGATCGCGAGAGCTTATAATGGGCTAAGTTGGGACACCCCTGCAGGGCTTGAACTTTCGAAAGCCGTGCCCGCGGTTATGTGGCAGATGGGAATTTGTTAATGTCCGGTTGTAGAAAACCCGAAGTTGACCTTAATTAAAACACATCAACCGCGTGTGTAACCGTGATGGTCTCTTCTCGGCGGAGTCCGGGAAGTGAACACGGTGTTGGAGTTATGTTTGACGTAAGTAGTTTCAGGATCACTTCTTGATCATTTCTAGCTTCACGACCGTGCGTTGCTTCTCTTCTCGCTCTCTTTTGCGTTGTTAGCCGCCATATATGCTAGTCGCTTGCTGCAGCTCCACCTCACAACCCCATCCTACCTTTAAGCTTAAATAGTCTTGATCTCGCGGGTGTGAGATTGCTGAGTCCCCGTGACTCACAGATTCTACCAAAACAGTTGCAGGTGCCAACGATGCCAGTGCAGATGACGCAACCGAGCTCAAGTGGGAGTTCGACGAGGACCGTGGTCGTTATTATGTGTCTTTTCCTAATGATCAGTAGTGGAGCCCAGTTGGGACGATCGGGGATCTGTGTAGCATTTGGGGTAGTCTTCTTTTATTTTGGTTCCGTAGTCGGACCTTGATTGTATCTGTTTGATGTAATGCTTTACTCATGTATTGCGTGAAGTGGCGACTGTACGCCAACTATGTATCTCTTTCCCTTATATATTACATGGGTTGTGTGAACATTACCTCACTTGCGACATTGCTTTCAATGCGGTTATGCCTCTAAGTCGTGCTTCGACACGTGGGAGATATAGGCGCATCGAGGGCGTTACACTTTTTGCAAAATTGCCATAGTTTCTTTTCTATCCGTCAGATATAAATCGGACAGCCTATATTGCAGGATGGCAGGCACACCATCATCACAAACTCTGTTTTTTATAAGAGTGTATTTTATGTATTATATAAGAGTGTAGATGTAGAGTAGATACAAGTCGACAGGTGGGCACGATGGTAGTAAGATAATGTGATGCAACACTAGAGGTGCCACGTGGAGCGTTTAACTGGTCAACTAGTCATGTCATGAGCAAATACAGAGTTGTACGGTGAGCCCGTGACTGCATAATAACCACTAAACGTAAATGGTGACCGTAATGAGTGGATTCTGAAGTCCAATGTACGTATCGTGCTTTCGCTTCAAATACAATGATCATCATTGCATATATCGCGAGAGAAAGATGAAACATGCGTGAATTTTCTGGGGGCTTACTTTTAGAGGACCTGGAGATACTTTTGTGTGCATACGTGAATGGGGCGTACAGGGGGGGTATGCGATGGAGAGAGAGATGCTCTTTGTTTCTCTTTATTATGACTAACTTTGTATATAGTATAAAAATATACAAATTCACAGTGCGGAATAAATATCATTGTGGGAACCATGCAATGCAAATTAGCGTTCGTACTTCTCCATATAACTTTGTAATGTTGTATATATGTAGAAACTCTAAAATAATTTTTTGGCCACACTTTCTTCAAAAGGAATGTTGTATGTGAAATAAATGTGAAGAGAGGGCTTTTTAGTTCAATGGGGTACGTGATGTAACATGTGTGAATGTGTAGTTGATGCATTTGGCGGGGCCTAGAGAGGTATGTGTGTGTATTACGTATTCGAGAGAGGCATGGATAGAGGGGCCGACGGGGGGGCGTGGGAGAGATAGCACGAGAAATGAGAGTGGTCTAGAGAGAGAGAGACGAATATGACGTCATGATAAGAGATTCCATTCCCTTGAGTGTGTATATGCAAGGGGGGAGGGAATAGAGGCACGAGGAGAAATTTTCTCTGTGTGTGGTGTTTGTGTTGGTATGTGTGGGTGTGAGAAGATAATGAGACGTGGGGGCAGAGGGTGTGTCACCGCGTGAGGTCCGGTGGGTCGAGGTGAGGCCCTTCGTTCTGTTTCGTCCTGCGCCACTTTGGTCGGCCCGTGACGCATTTAGGAAGACTCATGGATGACTAGTCGTACAAGACAAAGATAGCAGAATTGTGAAGGACTTTGTGTCCACTGACAAAGCCGGCTAGGATTTGTAACCCTAGGTTCTCGGACTAAGGTAACCCCTTTATCTCTGATATTACTATTCATCCAACCTAACTTTAAGGGCCATCCTACAGAATGCTCTGCTAGAATCATACTCGTCGATTAGGAAGAGTTGTTTGAGACAATGCGTGAGAGACATGTAACGCCCTCGATGCGGCTATATCTCCCACATGTCGGAGCACGACTTAGAGGCATAACCGCATTGAAAGCAATGTCGCAAGTGAGGTAATCTTCACACAACCCATGTAATACATAAGGGAAAGAGATACATAGTTGGCTTACAATCGCCACTTCACGCAATACATGAGTAAAGCATTACATCAAACAGATACAATCAAGGTCCGACTACGGAACCGAAATAAAAGAAGACTACCCCAAATGCTACACAGATCCCCGATCGTCCCAACTGGGCTCCACTACTGATCAACTGAAATGAAACAACACAATGGACAAGATCTTCATCGAGCTCCTCCTTGAGCTCGGGTGCGTCACCTGCATGGTTTCATCGGCACCTGCAAACTGGTTTTGGAAGTATCTGTGAGTCATGGGGACTCAGAAATCTCACACCCGCGAGATCAAGACTATTTAAGCTTTTGGGTAGGAGAAGGTAGTGAGGTGGAGCTGCAGCAAGCGACTAGCATATCTGGTGTCTAACATACGCAAATGAGAGCGAGAAGAGAAGGCAAAAGCACGGTCGAACAACTATGATCAAGAAGTGATCCTAGAACAACCTACATCAAGCATAACTCCAACACCGTGTTCACTTCCCGGACTCCGCCGAGAAGAGAACATCACGGTAACACACGCGGATGATGTGTTTTAATTAAGGTCAACTTCGGGTTTTCTACAACCGGACATTAACAAATTCCCATCTGCCTCATAACCGCGGGCACGACTTTCGAAAGATAATACCCTGCAGGGGTGTCCCAACTTAGCCCATTATAAGCTCTCACGGTCAACGAAGGATATTCCTTCTACCGGGAAGACCCGATCAGTCTCGGAATCCCGGACTACAAGACATTTCGACAGTAATAAAACAAGTCCAGCAAAGCCGCCCGATTGTGCCTACAAATCCTGATAGGAGCTGCACATATCTCGGTCTTAGGGCACATCCGGATGAGACAGGCTACGAGTAAAACCAGGCATCGAGTTTCCCCGAGGTGGCCCCGCAGGCGGCTCGGTTCGGACCAACACTCGAAGGAGCACTGGCCCGGGGGGGGCTAAAATAAAGATGACCCTTGAGTCTGCAGAACCCAAGGGAAGGGGTATATGGTGGTAGGTAGGCAAATGGTAAAACCAATGTTGGGCCTTGCTGGAGGAGTCTTATTCAAAGCGAACTGTCAAGGGGGTCCCATAAATCACCCAAACGCGTTAGGGACGCAAAATCCGGGAACATAATACCAATATGACGGAAACTAGGGCGGCAAGAGTGGAACAAAACACCAGGCATAAGGCCGAGCCTTCCACCCTTTACCAAGTATATAGATGCATTAATTAAATAAGAGATATTGTGATATCCCAACATTTAAACATGTTCCAACAAGGAACAACATCTCCATGTTCCAACAAGGAACAAACTTCATCTTCACCTGCAACTAACAACGCTATAAGAGGGGCTGAGCAAAGCGGTAACATAGCCAAACAACGGTTTGCTAGGACAAGGTGGGTTAGAGGCTTGGTTTAACAATATGGGAGGCATGAAAAGCAAGTGGTAGGTATCGCAGCATAGGCATAGCAAAAGAGCGAGCATCTAGCAAGCAAAGATAGAAGTGATTTCGAGGGTATGGTCATCTTGCCTGAAATCCCGCAAGGAAGAAGAACGAGTCCATGAAGAAGACAAACGGACGTAGTCGAACGAATCCTCACAACTCCGGAACGAAACCGAAGCTAACGAGGGAAGCAACCTGGAAAGAAACAAACAACATAGTAAACAACCATCACATAAGCATGGCATGATGCACAACCAAGTATGATGCATGTCCGGTTTAATGAGCATGGCATGGCAAAGTGCAACAAACAACACTACAAATTAAGTGGAGCTCAATATGTAACGAGTTACATATTGACGAAACACCACATGAAATATTTAGTTTGATCTCGTTATAAGCAACTCAACAATATTAAATGTTGTTAAACATGGCAAGAGGTGAGGCATAAGTAAACTAACTATCTAGGCAAATTTAAATGAGGCCGGAACAACAAACAACATTTCCGGAAAATCCCCATGTCCATTTAGCAATTTATGCATACACAGTTTTAACCATTTAAATGTTGTTAACATGATGCGGATGACATAATCAAGGTTTATGCAATTTTTATGAAAATGTTGACATCTAATATGATAGGGAGCATTTCGTCACCATGGCGGAACAAAAGGGGTGCCACGGCAACGATAACGAAAATAGTGCCACGGCAACATTCGGGTCCCGGTAACTCGATTGAGATACCGATGCAAGAGAGAACTGTGCGGATGTGTGGAAAACGCAAGAGATGGGGAGTGATCCCGGATACCGGGTGTCCCACATGACGGTGGCATGGCAAACGAGGAACGTGCAAAGACAATTCGATCACGGTGCAAATCTCGAGCATCTCATACAACACACAAGCATTCATCCACGGGTCATCGTCTCGGCGTTATACCTTCGAAGCGTGCATTTTCGGAACGAGTCAAGTTCGTAGTAGAGGAAGTAGTGGTACACGGCGACGGTAGTGGAAGTAGTGGTTCACATTTCGTAGTCGTACACACTCCATAGATGATCGGGGTCACGGCGAGGAACTTGACGGTCCATGTAGTTGAACCAAGTATGTGTTTCGTAGCCGTTCCGAGTCATCGGTAGAGGAACTTGACGGATTCGGGTCTTTCGGGGTGGGTCTTGGCGAGGGATGGTCGTAGTGGTACTTGCCGGTCTCGGCCAGGGTAGCAACACATAGTCGAACTGGAGGTGGTCTTGGTGATTCCAAAAACGCTCCTGCTCGAGGAGGTCTCTGTCTTGGTCTTCGCCGGTCGTGGTACTTGGCAAAAGGAACCCACGAAGGCATCCTTACGTCCCTGGTTGCCGGGTCTTGGCAGTGACAAGAGGGGAAAACAAGGCCAACCAGGCAGCAAGGGGGGTGGAGATCTCGTGGAAGCTGGCCGTGAAGGAGCTGCTCGAGGCAGCAGGAGAAGATGGCCAGGGCGGGCGTCGAGCTTGAAGGCCGGTGGTGCAGAGGCGAAGCAGAGGATGGAGCAAGGGCAGAGCGACGCTCGATGGCAGGAAGTGGAGAAGATGGTGCGGCGGCGGGGCGAGGAACGCAGGGGCCACGGGGCGTTGCGCGCCTGCGGAAGCGAAGCGATGGTCGCGCGCGCGTGGAGGGGCTCGGGGTCGTGCGCGGGGTGGCCCTCCCGATGGTCGCCGACGGCGGCGGGTGGCGACAGGGCTCCGGCCTGGAGCTGCGGAGGGAGGCGCGCGACAGGCTGCGAGGGGGGTCGGTCGCGAGGTAGCGGCGCTGCGGGATCGGGGTCCCTCTCCTGTGCGATGCGTGTGTGAGGGACAGAAAGGGAGAGAACCAGGGAGAGATGGCGGCGCTGCGGAAGGAGATGGGGATCGAGGGAGAGATGCTGAGGGGATCGAGAGAGGCTAGGGTTAGAGCTGGTGGGGGCGCCGGCTGGGCTGCAGATGGGCCAGCCTGCTGGGCTCTCTTATCTCTCTCACACTAAAGAAAATAAAAACAAAACAGAGATAAGAAAGAAAAGAAAGGGAGGTTAGGGGAAGAAGTTGGACACGCGGATAATTTTCCCGGACTCACAAAAATGTGCTTGTTCTGAGAAAATAGAAAAGGCCATGATTGAAAGATTTAAATTCAAACTCATTTGATTTAAATTCAAATGATTTGAATAGGAATTGAGGGTTGGGAAGGTCAAAAAAATGTTGAGAATTTTGGTACAGCTCCGGAAAAAGGATGAAAGAATAAAAGACAAGGTTAGAGGTCGAGAGTTGTGATAACAAAGGCATTGGGATTATTTTGCAAGTGTGTTTGCGGTAAATCCAAATAATTGGAATATTTACTATAGCTCTCTAAATATCGAGAGGATATGTTTTAAAGAGAATCACCATGTGAATTCCCTCGATTTAAATGGATCAAAGATCCATGCCATTTATTTAGTTGAGTTGCAAAAGATTTATGAGATGATGGCATGATGACATGATGCAATGCAAAAATAAAAGGGCAGGCACAAATGAAACACATGGCGAAACCCGGAATATATGGAAGTCTTCTCGAGCATCGGTCTCGGGGCGTTACAACACTCCACCACTACGAGAGGATCTTGTCCCGAGATCTAGGAATGGCACCGGAGAGAAACGGAAGAGGAAGATATAAAACAAAGTTTCTTCTTCGACAAACGAGTGAAACCATGAACCTTGAGAGGTTGAAAAGTTGAAAGAAAGAACACAACGGAGTTGAACGAACTTGAAAACACTCCGTTAGATAAGAGGAACATGGGATACGACAATAACCAAGAGGTTTAGTGATAAGATAGATATTGAAAACACTCCGGTTAAAACTAGATAGAGAAGGAATAAGATTGATATAATTTGGGCAGCACTCCGACTGTAAATGGAAGGAATTGAACATGAACTTGACAAGATGAGAGGATTCTTGATGAAATCAACAACACACTGCCTCTGGAACTATTGAAAGAAAGGCACAAGGGATAAGAAAGATTTCAGACAGCACTCCGGTTGGGAAGGGGGCAAAACTAGATAAGATGAAAGAACTTGAATGAGAGTACAACACTCCGGTTAAATGGATAAGCAAGGAAAAGGACATGATCTTGACAAAACAAAATGATTTGACAAGAGAGCAAAAACACAATGCCTCCGGAAGAAAAAATAGAAGATAGATCATTGGAAAGAAAGAAAGAATGGAGAAGAAAATGCCAACTTCTGCCACAAAAGAGCTTGGAGAGCACCCTTCCTAGAAGGTTATAGCGGAGTTGTTGGAAAACCAACAACGAAAAGATATGATCCTCGTGGGCTTATTGGGACATCTCAAAACTTGAGGTGAACTTCTGCCACTAACGAAAACAATAGATTGGATTGAGATCAACAAGGAGATGAAAACTTCTTCACCAAGAGGATAGGAGAAAACTTGGATCATTAATAAGCACCACAATAGCAACATTCCCGGTGGAAGGCTTTAGGTGAAATATAACCCAAGATAACTCCAATGAAGAAATTTTTGGATTTAAAATATCTCATTCTTGACAACATGTGAATCATGAAACGCGAACTCAAATTGTCAAGAAGGACATAACACCACCTCAAAAGATAAGATAGAAAGAATTGCACTTCGGAATGCAAGAAGAAGAATACTTGAACTCTTCAAAACAAAACATGTGTTGAACACCATGTTTATTTTAGAGTATAGCTTGGCGGATCTTAACTCCGAGAGAAATCTTGAAGAGCAATTGAAGAATGAAAGGAATCCTTGACGAACCCTTTGAGATGATAGAAATCCTTGATGAACCACCATGTGGAACCTTCATGAAGAACTCCGGTAAAAGGACGATAGAAAGAAAGAGAAGTAAAAAAACACAAGGTGAATCCTTGCAATGATTTAGATGGAGCTTTAAAATGATATAACCGAGAAAACTTGGAACTCTAGAAATAAAGATGAACAAATGAAATCAAGAATTTTGATGAACCTCCGGAATAAGGAATTAATCACTTGGATGAAACAAGAACAAGAATTATGTTATGCGTATCCTTCACCAATTGAATTGATGACAAGAAATGGATTTGGCATACTACTTATTCTCGTAGAAAGGATTGAGAGAGATATAGCGCAAACTTGAGAAGGTCTTCAACGAACCACCGGTAGCATTGGAAAGAACGAATGAATCTATATGATAACGAAGGAAGAGAACTCTTGAACGACCCACCGTAAGAACTGAAATTGAACGTAGCAAATGCACAAATCACCGGGAAGAATTGGAAAATGAACGAAGATACTTGAGAGGATTTAGATACAAATGAACGAATAGATCATGAGCTGATTATAGAATACTTGAATGATGCACCGGTAAGATCTGGAGAACGAGAGCTGAAAGCTAAGAATGAGGAATCACGAAATGATGGCTTCGGAGGAAGAAGTGGAAACAACTCATGAAATGCTCCGGATGGGTATGAAAATAATTCTCGCAATCGAAAACAATTATGAGAGGATGGCATCAAGCTAGAACCATGAATCTTGAAGAGAATGGAGCAAGATTTAAGAGAAACTCTTCTTCGGTCTTCAAATGTTGAGAATGACGATGAGAAACACCACCATGAATTCTTGAGGCACTCCGGAATGAAAATTAGAAAGGTTGAACCAACGATAAAAAGAATTTGAAAGATCTTGGAGAAAGACATTTGACTGATGATAATTCATTCTTACGTCAACTTTGAAAAGAATTTTAGAAGCTCCGGGAAAATTAGAAGTGTCAGGTAAGATCCTGGGAAAAGACCTGTGGGTTAGGGCCCACTCAAAAGAAACACCGTTGAACGATTACTTGAAAGGGAGAACACACCGGTTGATTTAAATGGCTTGAATGAGATAACATCCTCAAAAGAACTTGAGTGAATTGAGAATGGAAACTTGAATCTTCTGAGATATCTTCATCACTCCGGAACAAATGAATAGCGAGAGGTGAATGATTAAGAGGTGCACCGGTACGAGAAAACATTAGAAACGAGGAAAAGATATGATCGATAAAGCTTGAATTGGAACCACCGGAGAAGAAAATTAGAATGGAACAATGATTAAGTTGAAGCTTCCTTAGCGTCTTCATGAGAAATCACCGGATAAGAACATTGAAAGAAAAGAATGGAGAGACTTCCCATCAATAAAAGGATACTTGATTAAGAAATCTGAGTCCTTAAAGAAAGAGGGTGGGAGGGCGGGAAAAACAAACACAATTTTGGATGGATGAAACAAGCAACGTTGGGAAAAACTGAGAGGTGATCTTGTGAATGTTGAAATGATCGGATCCACTTGAAGAGAAGCACACCGGTTGAAAAGGATTGACATGACACTCTCAGTTATCATGAAGGATTGGTATTCACATCAGAGTATGAGAACACCGTTTAGGAAAAGGTATGGAATCAACATTTAACTTCGAAGCAACTCGAATACCACAAAACAAAACAAAACAAAACACAGGATTGGCTTACAAAATAAGCCGGAAACAAACATATGATAGATCCCATATCGTATCATGTGTCTGTTGGAAAGATATTCCAGGAGCTACTTGAATTCCCACTTATAAACTCCCGAAACTTTCTGGTTATGCAATCAGGTGTTGGGGATACAGGGGACACAAAATATATCACCCAAACTAACAATACCTAGATCCAGCTGTATCCATCCTTCAACACATAACCAAGAAACCTTCGGAAATCGTTTACCTCAACCTTCGAAAAGCATCCGTTATACGAGTTATGGCAATACTCCCGCACTCGCCTCAGTACTGGGCTAACAGGGTTATCTCACCAACAACTGTACAAAAGAGATTTTCGATGTCGGCGTACTAAACTCAGGTATTCCAGAACTGTAACGATAAAATTATGACGACAACACCTCAGAGCTCAACTCCTCGGGACACTTCCACTAAACCCCTGCTGACAGGAGGCACCAAGACAATGTTGTCATCACAAAACCATCGGAACGATTCTAAGATACCCGCGAGATCCTAAAAAAAATTTAGTGAAATTTGAGGAGAGGAGAGTCAAAACTCTACGTCAGGACACCTCACCAGAGCGACGAAGGGACTGAGGAGTAAAAAGAATCCTACACTCCGATATATATAATCCTAAGACTCAAAACATTTTTCTAGACACAACTCGGCCGCTAAAAACGATCAATCAGTGGGGGCTCCTAAGGTCGGGGAAGGCTCTGATTGCCAACTTGTAACGCCCTCGAAGCGGCTATATCTCCCACGTGTCGGAGCACGACTTAGAGGCATAACCGCATTGAAAGCAATGTCGCAAGTGAGGTAATCTTCACACAACCCGTGTAATACATAAGGGAAAGAGATACATAGTTGGCTTACAATCGCCACTTCACGCAATACATGAGTAAAGCATTACATCAAACAGATACAATCAAGGTCCGACTACGGAACCAAAATAAAAGAAGACTACCCCAAATGCTACACAGATCCCCGATCGTCCCAACTGGGCTCCACTACTGATCAACTGAAATGAAACAACACAATGGAAAAGATCTTCATCGAGCTCCTCCTTGAGCTCGGGTGCGTCACCTGCACGGTTTCATCGGCACCTGCAAACTAGTTTTGGAAGTATCTGTGAGTCACGGGGACTCAGCAATCTCACACCCGCGAGATCAAGATTATTTAAGCTTATGGGTAGGAGAAGGTAGTGAGGTGGAGCTGCAGCAAGCGACTAGCATATCTGGTGTCTAACATACGCAAATGAGAGCGAGAAGAGAAGGCAAAAGCACGGTCGAACAACTATGATCAAGAAGTGATCCTAGAACAACCTACGTCAAGCATAACTCCAACACCGTGTTCACTTCCCGGACTCCGCCGAGGAGAGACCATCACGGTAACACACGCGGTTGATGTGTTTTAATTAAGGTCAACTTCGGGTTTTCTACAACCGGACATTAACAAATTCCCATCTGCCTCATAACCGCGGGCACGGCTTTCGAAAGATAATACCCTGCAGGGGTGTCCCAACTTAGCCCATTATAAGCTCTCACGGTCAACGAAGGATATTCCTTCTACCGGGAAGACCCGATCAGTCTCGGAATCCCAGACTACAAGACATTTCGATAGTAATAAAACAAGTCCAGCAAAGCCGCCCGATTGTGCCGACAAATCCTGATAGGAGCTGCACATATCTCGGTCTCAGGGCACATCCGGATGAGACAGGCTACGAGTAAAACCAGGCATCGAGTTTCCCCGAGGTGGCCCCGCAGGCGGCTCGGTTCGGACCAACACTCGAAGGAGCACTGGCCCGGGGGGGCTAAAATAAAGATGACCCTTGAGTCTGCAGAACCAAAGGGAAGGGGTATATGGTGGTAGGTAGGGAAATGGTAAAACCAATGTTGGGCCTTGCTGGAGGAGTCTTATTCAAAGCGAACTGTCAAGGGGGTCCCATAAATCACCCAAACGCGTTAGGGACGCAAAATCCAGGAACATAATACCGATAAGATGGAAACTAGGGTGGCAAGAGTGGAACAAAACACCAGGCATAAGGCCGAGCCTTCCACCCTTTACCAAGTATATAGATGCATTAATTAAATAAGAGATATTGTGATATCCCAACAGTTAAACATGTTCCAACAAGGAACAACATCTCCATGTTCAAACAAGGAACAAACTTCATCTTCACCTGCAACTAACAACGCTATAAGAGGGGCTGAGCAAAGCGGTAACATAGCTAAACAACGGTTTGCTAGGACAAGGTGGGTTAGAGGCTTGGTCTAACAATATGGGAGGCATGAAAAGCAAGTAGTAGGTATCGCAGCATAGGCATAGCAAAAGAGCGAGCATCTAGCAAGCAAAGATAGAAGTGATTTCGAGGGTATGGTCATCTTGCCTGAAATGCCGCAAGGAAGAAGAACGAGTCCATGAAGAAGACAAACGGACGTAGTCGAACGAATCCTCACAACTCCGGAACGAAACCGAAGCTAACGAGAGAAGCAACCCGGAAAGAAACAAACAACATAGTAAACAACCATCACATAAGCATGGCATGATGCACAACCAAGTATGATGCATGTCCGTTTTAATGAGCATGGCATGGCAAAGTGCAACAAACAACACTACAAATTAAGTGGAGCTCAATATGTAACAAGTTACATATTGACGAAACACCACATGAAATATTTAGCTTGATCTCGTTATAAGCTACTCAACAATATTAAATGTTGTTAAACATGGCAAGAGGTGAGGCATAAGTAAACTAACTATCTAGGCAAATTTAAATGAGGCCGGAACAACAAAAAACATTTCCGGAAAATCCCCATGTCCATTTAGCAATTTATGCATACACAGTTTTAACCATTTAAATGTTGTTAACATGATGCGGATGACATAATCAAGGTTTATGCAATTTTTATGAAAATGTTGACATCTAATATGATAGGGAGCATTTGGTCACCATGGCGGAACAAAAGGGGTGCCACGGCAACGATAACGAAAATGGTGCCACGGCAACATTCGGATCCCGGTAACTCGATTGAGATACCGATGCAAGAGAGAAGTGTGCGGATGTGTGGAACACGCAAGAGATGGGGAGTGATCCCGGATACCGGGTGTCCCACATGACGGTGGCATGGCAAACGAGGAACGTGCAAAGACAATTCGATCACGGTGCAAATCTCGAGCATCTCATACAACACACAAGCATTCATCCACGGGTCATCGTCTCGGCGTTATACCTTCGAAGCGTGCATTTTCGGAACGAGTCGAGTTCGTAGTAGAGGAAGTAGTGGTACACGGCAACGGTAGTGGAAGTAGTGGTTCACATTTCGTAGTCGTACACACTCCATAGATGATCGGGGTCACGGCGAGGAACTTGACGGTCCATGTAGTCGAACTTGGCGCATCCGAAGGGGTACTTGCCAGATCCACAACACTGTGACCGTTCATGGCAGGGGAACTTGATGTCCACGGGGTCTTCGTGGGTCGACTGTAGTGGTACGCGTTTCGTAGCCATTCCGAGTCATCGGTAGAGGAACTTGACGGATTCGGGTCTTTCGGGGTGGGTCTTGGCGAGGGATGGTCGTAGTGGTACGTGCTGGTCTCGGTCAGGGCAGCAACACATAGTCGAACTGGAGGTGGTCTTGGTGATTCCAAAAACGCTCCTGCTCGAGGAGGTCTCTGTCTTGGTCTTTGCCGGTCGTGGTACTTGGCGAAAGGAACCCACGAAGGCGTCCTTACGTCCCTGGTTGCCGGGTCTTGGCAGCGACAAGAGGGGAAAACAAGGCCAACCGGGCAGCAAGGGGGGTGGAGATCTCGTGGAAGCTGGCCGTGAAGGAGCTGCTCGAGGCAGCAGGAGAAGATGGCCGGGGCGGGCGTCGAGCTTGAAGGCCGGTGGTGCAGAGGCGAAGCAGAGGATGGAGCAAGGGCAGAGCGACGCTCGATGGCAGGAAGTGGAGAAGATGGTGCGGCGGCGGGGCGAGGAACGCAGGGGCCACGGGGCGTTGCGCGCCTGCGGGAGCGAAGCGATGGTCGCGCGCGCGTGGAGAGGCTCGGGGTCGCGTGCGGGGTGGCCCTCCTGGTGGTCGCCGACGGCGGCGGGTGGCGACGGGGCTCCGGCCTGGAGCTGCGGAGGGATGCTTCCCCTAAACCCTATCTCTCTCACTCTAAAGAAAATAAAAACAAAACAGAGATAAGAAAGAAAAGAAAGGGAGGTTAGGGGAAGAAGTTGGACTGGCGGATAATTTTCCCGGACTCACAAAAATGTGCTTGTTCCGAGAAAATAGAAAAGGCCATGATTGAAAGATTTAAATTCAAACTCATTTGATTTAAATTCAAATGATTTGAATAGGAAGTGAGGGTTGGGATGGTCGAAAAAATGTTGAGAATTTTGGTAGAGCTCCGGAAAAAGGATGAAAGAATAAAAGGCAAGGTTAGAGGTCGAGAGTCGTGATAACAAAGGCATTGGGATTATTTTGCAAGTGTGTTTGCGGCAAATCCAAATAATTGGAATATTTACTATAGCTCTCTAAATATCGAGAGGATATGTTTTAAAGAGAATCACCATGTGAATTCCCTCGATTTAAATGGATCAAAGATCCATGCCATTTATTTAGTTGAGTTGCAAAATATTTATGAGATGATGGCATGATGACATGATGCAATGCAAAAATAAAAGGGCAGGCACAAATCAAACACACGGCGAAACCCGAAATATATTGAAGTCTTCTCGAGCATCGGTCTCGGGGCGTTACAAGACAGGCATAAAGATAATGTGCGTACATGAGACACGTAGGCAGGTCCATGTATATAGAAAGGGTCGATGAGGATTGTGCGTGTGTATGTTTGCGAGAGGAAGAGTGCTTGTGATAAAGGTTAGTGAAAACAGTTCTAAATGGTTACGAGAGGGTGGGAGGGTTATATCTAGAGCATGTGTGCGAGAAAGACACCTCGGGAGAGAGTGTGTGAGCATGTGTGAGAGACCACCGATGGAGAGTGAAAGTACACGTAAAAGACTGCTCTACACATTGATTAAAGATATAAATGTCGGGGGAAATCTGCCTCCTCGAACACCTATGGGGACCGAGCCCCTTTCCGGTTCGGCGGGGGGCGGAGGTCGCACGAAGAGCGGATTGAGGCGATGCACACAAGGGGTTTACCCAGCTTCGGGCCACACGGATGCATAAAACCCTACTGCTACTTTGTGGTTTGTATTGCGTTCTTGCTCGGGGGCGCTGAGTGCTATAGTACACTCTAGCAGCTAACAAGACCGAGCGTGAGAGTCCTCCTCCTCTCTACGTCACGCATGGGGCCTCCTTTTATATGCTCAAGGGGTTACCCACAGGTGGCAATGTAGGCAGGGGTAAAACTGGAAAGCGTTGTGTTGGGTACAGCTGCCTGTACAGTGCTATCATACGTAACTCTGACGGCAGGGGACAAGGGCATTAAATGCCCGTCTGTGTCACCCAAACAGTGCAGAAAAGGGACCGTCAGGGGGCGCCACCGTTTGCCACGATGGCTATCTTGTCAGCGTTGCTTCGCCACCGCATGCCCCTGGCTGCATAGCCTCTCGCCACGTACGCCTGGAATGGCCCCAGAGCGACACGTTGGTGGATGAGCTGGAGCGCAGGCACGGGGTGGTAACTTGTCGCGGCAAGCGCCTTGCCGCGGTCGATGTCTTGTCGCGTCCGAGAGCTTGTCGCTCACCGGGTCTTGCCGGGACGCGCGGCGCATCGCAGCGAATCTCTTGTCGTGCCGTCGTTGGCCTTCCCGGCAAGCTCCTCTTGCCGGGGTCTTGTGCTTCGAGCGGCCATCCCGGCAAGCTCCTCTTGCTGGGGCCTTGCTCCCTTCGAGTGGCCTTCCCGGCAAGCTCCTCTTGCCGGGGCCTTGTGTCTTGGCTTAAATACTTTGTTTTTGGATGGCCCAAAAGGGGACCATGCAAGCCTTGCCGCGGGGTGCTACGACTGTCCGTGCACAAGTTCGGGGTACTAAGGTACCCCTACTTTAGTACACCGACAGGAGCCCCCGGGCCTGGGCCATACACGGTGCCGAGCGCTGTTGGGCCAGGCCCAAAACAGTGCACGGGCACGCGCGCCCTGGGTCACGCTGCATCTTTTCCTGCATTCACCACGCCCTCCCCGAACGGCACGCGTTTGCGGCGTCGTGGGGAAAGACGTGCATGACGTGGGCGGCGTGCGCGGGGCTGAGCCCCGCATGCATGCGTCACGTCGTAGTAAAGGGGGGCGGTTTGCGCCTTCTCCATAAGTGGGGGGAGGCGTGGAGGCGTGGTTTGCTTACTGGACGGGGCCGAGGCGCGGTTTCCGAGGCGCCCGCTCCCCACGATCACGGGGTGGGGAGAGGTCGCCTCACCCGTCGCCTCGGTTCTGCGCGCCCGCCACGTGGCCTCCATGCGCCTGGGGTCGCGACGGTGGAGGCAGGAAGCCAGGCCGTCATGGGTCGAGGCAGCGGGTCGGTCCCAGTCGCCTGCTCTTCCTGCGTCTTGATTGGCTGAGCGGGGCGGTCGAGCCCCCACCCTGCTCCTTTATAAGGAGCGAGAGGGGGCGACGGGAATCCGCACTCCTTCATCTCTTCTTCTCTTCAGCTTCTGATCCCCTATCTCCCATTCGCCATGGAGAAAGGGAATCCTGGTCCTTCATTGGTGGCGGCGAGGGTCGCCGCTAAGCAACGCGCCCCTCCCCCCTCGCACCCGTGGTGGCAGAGCCAGCTGTAAGGGGAAGAGGGAGGGGGCGAGGTCGTGGACGAGGTCGAGGACGAGGCCGAGGCACTCGGGGAAGAGGCGGAAGGGGCGGTGCGCCGGCTTCGCCTCCGCCAGCGGCTCCTCTTCTCACGGCGGTCCATATTGGGGACGACCCTTGCGAGTTCTTCGTCAGGCTGCGTCGGGCGCCTCGTCGTCGCCTCCGCCTCCCGGCTCCTTTCGCGAGCGTGATGGAGATGGAACAACCCGAGACGCTGAGACTGCGCATGAGGGGCTGTGGGATCAGCGGCACGCGAGTCCACGTTGAGTCCCCAGCCCCCGCGTGATGTATCTTGGTCGATGGTGGAAGTCGTTCGCCCGTATCCACAGCTTGATGGAGGGGTTCACCCTCCATTTTAAGTTGATGGAGGGTGATCTCCTCTCCGTCAAGGTCTTCGGGTGCTACGGGACCCGGGCCCGGTGCTGCGTGGATAGCTCCTCCGACAGTGAAGGCTCCTCCTCGAACGAGAGTGACAAGGAGGGGAGTGACAGCGACGACGAGGGTAGCGGTCGTCGGGATGACGGGTCCGACTAGGCGCCGGTCGCAGCTCCGTGTGGCACCGGCGACCCCATCATCCGCGTCGCCGGCTCCTTGAACTTCCCGGGGTCGTCTCCTTGGGCGGCTGGAGTGGCGAGGCTGCGAAAGAGGAAGACGGCTGGCGGCAAGGCCGTCAAGTCGGAGTACGAGGGCGAGGTGCCCTCGACAGCATGCTGACGTCCTGCCGCCCCGTCGAGCCCTGCTTCCGGCGTCGCCATCACCATCCAGCCTTCTGACGGCCCCCGGGATGTTCTGTTGGTGTCTTCTGCCACCCGTAGCTCGCCTAGGCGCCCCTTTTGCCCTTTTCGCCTCCTTGTCCTACCTCCTGAAGAGAGGGACAGGAAAAGGATTACGGGCACCTTATCTCTTTTTAGCTTGTAAGCCCTCAGGCCTTAGTTGCATTTAAAACTTGTAATCCCATCTCTCATGTTTTTCATTCTCTCTGAACTGTACCTGAGCGGAATGTTTTTAATGAAAAGGGGATGTTTGCCGGGCCACTTGTCTCGCGGGTGAAACCCACGCCAAGGAGCGAATCCTTTATATCGTTAAGATAGACACTTCTTTGCCTGGCAACAGGCCCTGCCGTCTTCCCACGTCGCTCGACCTTTCTCACGCTCTCGGCGGAGGCAGGGATGAGGCGGGTTCGGGCTCCTTGTTTCGTCCCTTTGCTGTCGCGGCTACTACCAAAACTGGCCCCAGGAACGCGCTCTGGGGCCTAGAGTTAAGGGAGCACGGTAGCTTTTAGGAAGAAACATGGTTTTTGCATTCCTCAGTCCATAGGAGAATGCATGACAAGGGATAAAAAAAACTTATCTGGGATTGCAGCCCCCGGCAACTCTGGCTTGCCGCGGGCGAATCTTTGTACTTGCAGCCCCCGGCAACACTGGCTTGCCGGGGACCAGATGCTAGTCCGGCCTTCTTCTCTTCTTCGTCCTCAAGCGGTCCGGCCAGGATATGCAGAACCCTGCGAACCAAAGGAAACGAAAGAACAGGAAAAGGGACGCACACTCGACCTCTAAGTTAGGGGTTAGCAGCTGTTAGGCACTATCAACCCTAACCAAGGACGAGACTCAACTCAGCATGCATGCTATGACTTAGGGCGCCAGCGCTTCATTTACTGATGCTCAGGGTCTACGCGTGGCTTTGTACAAAGGATTACATGCAACAGCGGCAAGACTTGTACAAAAGGGTGGTTGCCGGACGGGGTCCGACAGCCGCGCCTTACGGGTTAAACTTACGAAGATGCTCGATATTCCAGAAGTTGCTCACCAGAATGCCATCTTCGGTCTCAAGGCGGACAGCGCCGGGCCTCGTGACTCGTTTCACCCGGTAAGGGCCTTCCCACTTCGGCGTCAACTTGTTGGAATTCTTGGCGGACGGAGCGCGCCGAAGAACAAGGTCGCCTTCCTCGAAGCTTCTGGCTTTAACTTTGCGGCTATGGTAGCGACGCAAAGCTTGCTGGTAGCGAGCGGCTCGCACAGCAGCCTGAAGACGGTCTTCCTCAAGGAGCAGCGCGTCATCTCCATGCAGCCGCTCTTGCTCAAGCTCATCATAAGCGAGCACTCGAGGTGACCCGTATACGAGTTCCGTGGGGGTAGCTGCTTCTGCTCCATAGACTAGAGCAAATGGTGTCTGGCCAGTGGCTCGATTTGGCGTCGTCTTGATCGACCAAAGAGCCACCGGCAGCTCCTTGATCCAGTTTCTTCTGCACTTGTGCAGCCTGTTGAAAGTTCTTGTCTTGAGCCCATGCAGCACTTCAGCATTGGCCCGCTCCGCTTGACCGTTGCTTCTGGGGTGAGCAACAGAAGCGAAGCAGACCTTGGCGCCAAGATCTTGGACGTATTGCTTGAAGGTGCGGCTTGTGAATTGCGTACCGTTGTCGGTGATGATCCTGTTGGGGATCCCGAAGCGGCAAACAATCGACCTGAAGAACTTGACTGCTGACTGTGCTGTCACCTTCCTCACTGGTTCCACTTCCGGCCACTTTGTGAACTTGTCGATTGCGACGTACAAGTACTCAAAGCCCCCGACAGCTCGGGGGAAGGGGCCGAGGATGTCGAGCCCCCAGACCGAAAATGGCCAGGATAAAGGGATCGTCTGGAGAGCTTGAGCTGGCTGGTGTATCTGCTTGGAATGGAACTGGCACGCTTCACACTTGGTTACTTGTGCAGTTGCATCCTGGAGGGCTGTCGGCCGAAAGAATCCTTGCCGGAACGCTTTGCCGGCAAGTGCTCTCGCGCCAATGTGGTGACCACATATGCCTCCATGTATCTCCGCCAACAGCTTCTGTCCGTCTTCCCGGTGGATACACTTCAATTTCACCCCATTGCGTCCTCTTCTGTACAAGTGTGCTGTCGAAAAACTGGTACATACTTGACCGCCGGGCTACTCTTTCCGCTTCTTCTTGCTCTTTGGGAAGTTCTCCTGTCTGAAGGAAACGGACGATCTGCTATGCCCATGTCGGAGCTTGTGGCTCGACAACAAGGACTAAAGGCATGTCTGTGGCTGCGGGAACATCTGCTTCTATGGCGAGAATCTGGGGCTCAGCCGGAGCTCGATGTTCCCCGGCAAGCTTGCCGGAGCAGAACTTGTCGGGAGCGCCTGCTTCGACGGAACAAACCCGGGGGTCTGCCGGAGCAGACTGCTCCTCAGCACTCTTGGCGTCGATCTTGGGGACCTTCTTGGCGGCGGCTTCGGGAAGCTCTGCCGGAAGATAGTCGCCAGAGATCAACTTCCTCTTCTTGCTCTGCCCAGTTGACGGTGTTACGGATGGCTGAGTCAGCTTAAGCACAAAGATTCCTGGTTCCACAGGCAACTTAAGTGTTGCGCACTTCGACAGGCCATCAGCAATGTCGTTCTCAGCTCTTGGAACGTGTTCCATTTGCAGGCCGTCAAAGCGCTCTTCCAGCTTCCTCACTTCATCAACGTATGCCTCCATCAATGGACTCTGGTAATCTTTGTTCACTTGGCGGACGACAATCTGCGAGTCACCCCTGACAATGAGCTTCTTGATCCCACGTTCTGCCGCGATCCTGAGACCGGCAAGCAAACCTTCGTACTCTGCAGTATTGTTGGTCGCTTGCTCCTTGGGAAAGTGCATCTGGACTATGTACTTGAGGTGTTCTCCGGTGGGTGCGATAAGCAGCACGCCAGCACCGGCGCCTTGCAGCGAGAATGCACCATCAAAGTACATCAGCCACTCTTTGCTTGCTTCTTTGATGGGGATGCTCGTCTCTGGAATTTCGTCATCTGGTGTCGGCGTCCACTCTGCTATGAATTCTGCCAACGCTCTTCTCTGGATAGTCGAGGTGCTCACGAACTTGAGGCCAAAGCTTGACAGTTCCAGTGCCCACTCGACAATCCTGCCTGTTGCTTCTGGATTCTGTAGTATCCTCTTCAACGGAAAGCGAGTGACAACTGTAATCTCATGTGCTTGGAAGTAATGGCGCAGCTTTCTCGAGGCCATGAGAAGGCCGAAAAGCAATTTCTGCACACCAGAGTACCTTGACCTAGCCCCCTGCAGGAGGGAACTGACAAAGTAAACTAGGCGCTGCACCATTTTCTTCTTCTGCACCTCCTCTTGCGCCTGCGCAGACTCATCCTTGTCGGGGCCAGAGCTTGTCGGGGAGCCCCCTGCTTGTCGCTGGATGCACTTGCCGCGGTTGCCAGCTCATCATCTGCCTCCCTCTCCGCTACTAACGCAGCACTGACCACTTGATTGGTTGCCGCCAGATACAGCAGCAACTTCTCTTGCGGTTTAGGCGCGACAAGTATTGGAGCGGAGGACAGGTATTTCTTCAAGTCTTGCAGCGCAGCCTCCGCTTCCGGAGTCCATTTCACTGGACCCGCCCTTTTCAAAATTTTGAAAAATGGCAGGGCGCGTTCTGCAGACTTGGAAATAAACCTGCTGAGAGCCGCCACGCAGCCGGCGAGTCTTCGTACATCCTTGACGCGTGTTGGTGCTTCGATCTGCTCGATGGCCTTGATCTTGTCGGGATTGGCTTCGATTCCCCGCTGAGACACGAAGAACCCGAGAAGCTTGCCGAAAGGGACTCCAAACACGCACTTCTCGGGGTTGAGCTTGAGGCTGATCTTGCGCAGATTTGCAAAAGTCTCTTCTAAATCCTGAATCAGGGTTGCCCTGTTCCTGCTCTTGACCACTATGTCATCCATGTAGGTCTCCACATTTCTGTGGATTTGTGGCTCAAAAGCCGTATGGACAACCCTTGCAAATGTTGAACCGGCATTCTTCACACCGAAAGGCATCCGTACGAAACAGTACGTGCCACATGGAGTGATGAATGCGGTCTTCTCCTCATCTTCTTCAGCCATGAAGATCTGATGGTATCCTGAGTATGCATCAAGAAATGAAAGCAGGTCACATCCGGCCGTGGAGTCAACAATCTGGTCAATGCGCGGCAAGGGAAATGGATCTTTGGGACAAGCTTTGTTAACATCGGTGAAGTCGATGCAAAGCCTCCATTTCCCATTTGCTTTGCGCACAACAACAGGATTGGCCAACCACGTCGGATGGAGCACACCTCTGACGAGGCCTGCTGCTTCCAACTTCTTGATCTCTTCCGCGATGAACTCTTGGCGCTCCACTGCTTGCTTCCTGACTTTCTGCTTGACGGGCCGCGCGTGAGGACAGACGGCAAGGTGGTGCTCAATTACTTTCCTGGGAACACCGGGGATGTCAGATGGCTGCCACGCAAACACATCGACATTCGCCCGCAGGAAAGCAACAAGCGCGCTTTCCTATTTAGGGTCGAGCGTGGCACTGATGGTGAAGGTACCACCAGTGCCGTCCTCCTTGCCGGGCACCTTCTTGGTCGCTGGCGGAGCTGCCATCGTCTTCTTGCACTTGCCGGTGGATCTCGATGGTGCGTCATCGACGGCAGCGCAGCACTCCGAAGAGGTGCGCTTGCCGGAGTGGGCATCAGAGCACTTGCCGGACTTGGTCTTCTTCTTCCCCCCGGGAGCTTCAGCGGCAAGTGGTTTGCGATCAGCTGCGGCTGTCGCTTCTCGGTAGATCTTGTCGGCACAGATAAGGGCATCCTTCCTGTCGCCAGGGACAGAGATGATGCTTATCGGGCCTGGCGTCTTGAGCATGTTGTATGCATAGTGAGAGGCCGCCATGAACTTGGCGAGCGCTGGACGGCCGAGGATCCCATTGTAAGGCAGTGGGAAATCGGCAACGTCAAAGGTGACCCGCTCAGTCCTGAAGTTCAACTCGCTGCCAAATGTTACCGGCAATGTGATCTTCCCCTTCGGCTTGCTCCTTCCCGGGTTGATTCCTTGGAACGTGCCGGTCTCTTCGAGCTCGCTGTCGGGGACTTGGAGTTTCTGGAGCATAGCGGAGGAGAGCAGGCTCAAGCCGGCCCCGCCGTCAACTAGCATCTTAGTGACCTTGAGGTTGCGGATTGTTGGTGAAACCAACATCGGCAAGCACCCAATCGCAGTTGTGCGATCAGGGTGGTCCTCAATATCAAAGATGATAGGCGTGCTGGACCATTTCAGAGGCTTGCGTGACTCGACGGGCGGTTCTGCAGCATTGACTTCCCGCGCCCACTGCTTGAGATGGCGGTGAGAAGTATGCAGAGAAGCACCGCCGTCAACGCACAAAACCTCTGTGGCTTTCTGAAACTCCTGCTCACTAGTCTCGACATCATCCATGTCTTCGTCTTCGTCGTCGTCTTCATCCTTGTCGCGGCCGCGGGGAGGTCTGTCTGTTTGCCGCTGCTTGTCCTTGCCGCGGCGTCCTCCCTGGCCGGGGCGCTTCGTGTCGGATCCTCCGCCACCCCCTTGGGCTCTCTCCTTGTCGCGCCGCTCGTACTCGGCCTTTTGCAGCTCGACAAGCCGCTTGACCTGCTTGCAGCTCTGGAGGTCATGGCCCTTGGTGCGGTGGATCTTGCAGTACTGTTTGTTGGTGCCGTCCCGCTTGTCGGCGACCGCCACGGCCTGGCAGTTGGCGCATGCGGCAACCTCCTTGCCGGAGCCGCCAGCCTTGGCTTGCTTGGCGCCACCTTCGCTGCCGGACTACTCAACAACCAGCACTTCTTGGTTCTTCTTCTTCCTGTTGTTCCGCCGCCGGTTTTTCCTTGCCGGGGCGGTGTCTTCACTGTCAGATTCTCCTGCTCCAGTATTCTCTCCGGGGAGTTTCCTCCCTTCCTCAGCACGTGCAAACTTGTCGGCCAGGGCATATAGCTCGCTGACGTCTTTGATCTTGCACATCGCCATCTCCTCCCGCATCCTGCGGTTGCGCACGTTCTGATGGAACGCGCTGATGACCGCAGCAGGGTGGACGTCTGGGATGTTGTAGTGTACGCGGCTGAATCTCTGGATGAACTTGCGCAGAGGCTCCCCTTCCTTCTGGACGAGCAGATGAAGGTCGCTCGCTTGGCCATGAGTTTTGTGGCCGCCCGTAAAGGCGCCGACAAACTGATGGCACAAGTCAGCCCAGGAGGTTATGGAGTTGTCCGGCAAGTGCATGAGCCAGGACCTGACGTTGGACTTGAGTACCAGCGGGAAGTAATTGGCAAGGATCTTGTCGTCCCGCCCCCTAGCAGCCTGCACCGCAATGGTGTAGATGCTGAGGAACTCCGATGGATGCGACTTGCCGTCGTACTTCTCTGGTACGTCTGGCTTGAAATTCTTCGTGCTGGGCCACTGGACTTGCCGCAGCTCAAGGGTGAACGCAGGGCAGCCTACCGCGTACATCAGGTCGCCTGGTTCCCCTGGTGCATGCATGTCGACAGAGGGCTCAGCGCGCTGGTCTGACTGACGCCACGCTTCTCTCCGACGCTCGATGCGAGTACGAGCGTCTTCTTGCTTCCGTTCATGAAGAACTTGGCGTTGATCGCGACGAGTTCGCGGATTCGACGACGCGGTAGAGTCGTTGTCGTGATGGTTTCGGCGAGTCGGCGATCTTGGCTTTTGGGGCGGGGAGTGCACGGTGGTCGCACCCCCACCGGTCTTATCGCCACCAGCTGGTGCCTGGCTGGCTCGCCGCGGCTGTGACGCACTCGGCTGCCGCGGAGTGTCGCCGTTGGCGAAGCCGATGAGGCTCTGAATGGTGGCCCTCCAATCGTCGAGCTTGTCCACCGTTGGAGGGTAGTCTAGGAGCAGTTGAGCTCGTGCTAGAGCTTCTGCTGGAGTGGCGGGCAGTGGTGGCGAACGGCGTGTGGAGCGAGATG
Organism: Aegilops umbellulata; assembly: GCA_032464435.1. Lineage (NCBI taxonomy): Eukaryota > Viridiplantae > Streptophyta > Magnoliopsida > Poales > Poaceae > Aegilops > Aegilops umbellulata. The sequence goes on along the minus strand of CP136055.1, from coordinate 83,600,545 downwards.
TGCTCGAACTTCTAACTACGTTAGAAGGAGCAGTACCCGGTCCAGGCAACCGTGCCACGCTCGCGCCAGCACGTTGGTGCGTATGTTGGCCTTGAGCGCCCTGAGATCCGCCAGCTCGATCTGGGTCTAGCGAGCGTATGGTACCGTGAGTGCCAAGACGCTACCGGTCCCGCGCCTCCTGAGAGGGTCGCGGTGCATGCTCGGACGCCGTGGCGCCATGAGCCGGCTCGATGACGCCCGTTCCTCCGTCGGTGCCTTCCCCACTGCCCGTTTGCTCCAGGGGCGGCGGGTTCGACGCGGACGGACCAGCCACCTCCGGAGCCTTCTTCTTCGGTGGCATGTCGATGAAGACGATAAAGATCTAGTTCGTGCGGACGCCGGATCAGGTTCACACAACCTCGACGCCCCCTACCTGGCGCGCCAAATATGTCGGGGGAAATCTGCCTCCTCGAACACCTATGGGGAGCGAGCCCCTTTCAGGTTCAGCGGGGGGCGGAGGTCGCACGAAGAGCGGATCGAGGCGATGCACACAAGGGGTTTACCCAGCTTCGGGCCGCACGGATGCGTAAAACCCTACTGCTGCTTTGTGGTTTGTATTGCGTTCTTGCTCGGGGGCGCTGAGTGCTACAGTACACTCTAGCAGCTAACGAGACCGAGCGTGAGAGTCCTCCTCCTCTCTACGTCGCGCATGGGGCCTCCATTTATATGCTCAAGGGGTTACCCACAGGTGGCAACGTAGGCAGGGGTAAAACTGGAAAGCGCTGTGTTGGGTACAGCTGCCTGTACAGTGCTATCATACCTAACTCTGACGGCAGGGGACAAGGGCATTAAATGACCGTCTGTGTCGCCCAAACAGTGCAGAAAAGGGACCATCAGGGGGCGCCACCGTTTGCCATGATGGCTATCTTGTCAGCGTTGCTTCGCCACCGCATGCCCCTGGCTGCACAGCCTCTCGCCACGTATGCCTGGAATGGCCCCAGAGCGACACGTTGGTGGATGAGCTGGAGCGCAGGCACAGGGTGGTAACTTGTCGCGGCAAGCGCCTTGCCACGGTCGATGTCTTGTCGCGTCCGAGAGCTTGTCGCTCACCGGGTCTTGCCGGGACGCGCGGCGCGTCGCAGCGAATCTCTTGTCGTGCCGTGGTTGGCCTTCCCGGCAAGCTCCTCTTGCCGGGGTCTTGTGCTTCGAGCGGCCGTCCCGGCAAGCTCCTCTTGCCGGGGCCATGCTCCCTTCGAGTGGCCTTCCCGGCAAGCTCCTCTTGCCGGGGCCTTGTGTCTTGGCTTAAATACTTTGTTCTTGGATGGCCCAAAAGGGGACCATGGAGAGTTTTGGCGGTCACCTGGCAAGCCTTGCCGCGGGGTGCTACGACTGTTCGTGCACAAGTTTGGGGTACTAAGGTACCCCTACTTTAGTACACCGACAATAAATTTTATCCAAATATTAGGATGGGATCATGATATTTGCAATTCGCGTAAGGAGCGGTCATTGATCCATCAGACATCTAGATTCTATCGAATTTGAGCATGTCTATGTTATTATTCGACACAATTTATCCACGCAGTTAGTATTTTGAACTCCAGACAATGCATCGCTTTAGCAATCGAATATAAACGTGAGTATAGTTCATGTTGTGTGTAAAGCACATTATACATACGAAAGTTACACGATGGACATTATAAATAGCTACAACCTATGAACTAGCACACATTTGAATTCAACTTAAGGTGGTTTAAAAAAATCAAATTCAACATGAAGTCCATTCAATTATTTGAATTTGATATCATGGCATTTGTAAACCATACCTAAATTATGGGGGCACCAATCTTTGCTCTGATTTTGTACATAATAGCATATGTAGTCGTGTACAAAATAGATTCAAATTTAGCTCCTCCATTCCAAAATAATCGTAGTTCTAGGATTTTCAAGTGTCAAAATTTCAAAAAGAAGCGGATAATTTAATGAAATTCCCAAACATACAAGGTCAAATATAACGTTGTATATTTAGGTCAATCCTCATAGTTCAAGAGTACTCTAAACATGAATGCTTGTGTTTCAAAATTTCGAAAGAAGCGCCAAAAGAGCCTCTACTCGCCCGAAACCGCGTGAGACCAATGTTTGGTAGTACAAGGAAATTACTTTTCTAATAACTCCGACCCGTGAAACCTGTCGGCCCGACGTCCAAAGGTGTTAACCGGGGTAGGTTTGTAGCTTCATCTAGACGTCACGCAACCGCATCCGAAAAACATTCATACACAATGGCCGCCTAAGCACACATGCGCGCAGCCGAAATCACTCCCCCCCCCCCGACTATTTGGGACACCTGGGATTACCATCCTACCCCCGACCCGCAGTAGGTCCGAAATTTAAGAGGGGGGCAAAGTTTGTACTTTCCCCACATTTCAAACAAGTGTGTCCCATCTTCTGTTCAAAAAAGCCAAAAACAAGCGCGTCCCAGACCGAAACACGGTTCCCCCCCACCCATCTGATTCCCCATTCGTACTCCGTGGGCGCCAAAACTTCTTCTCCACCAGCCGCGAAACCCCGGCGTCCTCCGTCCGCCACCCCATCCCACCCATCAACTGCCGCCCTCCTCCATCTTGCCGGAGCCGATACCCCAACACCGTCATCTACCGCAACCTCAACCGCAATGCCCTCCACGGCTAGTAGTTGAAGCCGAGGCCGAGCCGTCCATACCCGAGCCAGTTCAACCACGCCGTCCTGCGCCTCACCGCTGCCGCTCCAACTTCACCATCCTCCACCGCACCGGAGCTATTCCTGCTATGTCGTCCTTCGCCGCATTGGATCTGCTTCCCCTCTGCCGACATACGGCCACGGCAACACAGTCAATAATTTGGCCATGGGTTCGTCCAAGCCTGCACCCTCCAGAACATCGGTTTCCCTGGTAAAAACAAGAAGGTCGGCGCGACATGTGGGGGTGACCACACCGGCAACCGAAAAAGGTACCCCTCTTCCCTTATTCGTGCAAACCTTACGTCTCTGCTTGCACGGTATTCATCCCACAGAAGACACTAGTTGACCGCTTATTCTTGATACTAGATGTTCCTAGTAACTCGCGATGCACAAGGTTTCTCCTCATATACTATTTCACCTTAGCTAGAGGTTCGTCGCCCCCTTGAATTTCAATTTCTGGCCAGTTGATTCCCAATTAACGGAAGCATTCCCCGGCGTAACAGGCGCTAGTACGGCTATTACGCTGGGGAAGCAGCGCCTTGGTGTTTATCTTAGGGGCGTGTGCGGCCTAGAGCTACACGCGCCTGATCTGGAGGTCGGCCGGGATTAAAGGGATGGCCTGGGGGGCGCTGCCAAGCACGGCGGTGGTGTGAGGTCGATGGGAGGTCGGAGCGGCGGAGGCAGGGGTCTGGGCCGGTGGTCGCTAGCGGTTCGAGAAAGATCGTCAACAGTGACTGGCGGGAGGTAGACGAAGGCCATCTGCCCGTTCCTTATAGATCGGATGGTTCATTAAAAAAATCAACTAACCTATTTATTTTCAGTCGCCTGTTATCTTAGATATGACCACATGTGGTGGTGTGCTAGAGGATTACCTGCATTTCCTGTGCTCATATATTACAAAATCATACGGAGTAGAATCTAATTTTGTTTGCCATTCAATGTTGTAGAGCTATCATATGTCTCCTGTCATTTATTTTTCAGCCACCAGCTATCTGCTTCTTTTACAATGCACTAGTTCTGCACACACTTCACCCTTACTCTCACTGTTGTGTTTTTATGCAAGGGTATTTCAAATCTGCTGCCATGAGAAAAGCCAAAAAGAAAAGAGAGAAGTCGCTCCACCTGGCAAGACACGTTACAGCGTTATAAAGGGTGCAGTGTCAGCAGATGGAGACAGGGAACGCAGCTCTGGAGTTGATGACCTCGCTCGCAATGAACCACCATCCCAGGTGCTTGCTTTAACTTCGTGGTGTCATATGTGGTTGCATGTTCCATATGGTGTCTAGCTTGTATTCGATAGGCCGAAGTCGGTAAGATAAGGAAATATTTTTTTACATGAACCACCATCCCGTGAGCACCAGAAGACAAATAGCTAGTCAGGGCACTGGCCGAGCCAGTGACAAGCCCAGCAAAGATAGGCATCACCTGGAAGCCAACTAAAAAGTTGCGATGGTGGCGAAGCAGGCCGCCTCCCACCAGGCTCTCAAGACCTAGATGATCATGCTCACCACTCCAGCCGGATGTCTAGCTTGTGTTGCTTCCAATTTGGTTAAATTGCATCTGCTTAGCTTCCACATTATACCTTTGAATATGACATGCCTTTCTGTTTTTGGTACATACTAGTACATCTGTGTATTAACCATGTTCTTACATCAAACTAATGTTCTTGTGTATCCCTCATCAATCACTTATGACGAGGCAGGCAGGCAAGGGGACTACTCCTCGTTTAAAGAATGCAGCATCAGCCTCCCGACATGATTCTCAAGAAACAGAAATGCTAGATGAAGATAGTGTACGTAGCTCTGTAGTTGATTACAGCATTTCCCCTACACTAGCATCGCAGGTGCTTGCTCTAACTTGGCAGTGTGATATGTGGTTGCATGTTGCATATGGTGTCTAGATTGTAATTCTTCCAATCTGGTTAAACTGCATGTGCTAGTCTGCTTAGCTTATACATTATACCTGTTAATGTGACATGCCTTCCTGTATTTAGTACATAGTACATCTGTCTATTAAGCATGTCCTTACATAAAACTATTATTTTTTTTGTATCCCGCATCAATCAATATGACGAGACACCTTTAGTATATGCAGTGCGATATTAGTTGCATCTTTCATATGATTTATAGCATGCGCTGCTTCTAATTTGTTGAAATTCCATTTATGATGGGACGCTTTTAACTTGGCAGAGTCATATTGGTTGCATCTTTCATGTGGTGTCTAGCTTGCATTGCTTCTTATTTGCTAGAATGGTTTCTGCTTAGTTTACACAAACAATTGTGAACATGCCATGCCGTCCTGTTTTTCGTACATATTCCATCCTGGTATCATGCGTTTGCCTTACATCAAAGTACTGATTGTCAGTATCATGCATGAATGAGTTCTGAAGAGAGAATTTTATTGCTTTTTCTTGTCGGTTTTACTTGACAATTCAAAATCAATAAAGCGGAAGGAAGTTAGCAAGGCAGCGGATAAAGTGCTCCTTCCGAACGGAGGGCCTCTATAGTTTCTACTCCTCCACACCCCCAAGATGATTTCCAAGACAACACATGCATAGACACTCAACAAAGTTGTGTTTATGATGAGCACGTCTCCCCTAGTGCAGCATCACCGGTGCTCCCTCTAACTTGGCACTGTTATATGTGGTTGCATGTTATGTGTGATGTCTAGCTTGTATTGCTTCTAATTTTGTTGAAATCCATCTGCTTACTTTACACATTATACTTGAATAAGGCACGTGTTCCTGTTTCTAGAACATACAATATCTGTCTATCACACCATGTTCTTACATCAAATTACTACTGTTGTGTAACTTGCAACAATCACTTATCATAAGACACGTTTGACTTCGGAGTGTGATATAGGTTACATCTCACATTCTTTTCTAGCTTGTACTACTAATTTGTTGAAATGGCACTTATGACGAGACAGTTTTAACTTGGTAGAGTGATATTCGTTGCATCTTTCATATGGTGTCTAGCTTTCATTGCTTCTAATTTGTTGAAATGCCTTCTCCTTAGTTTACACATCATAAGTTGTGAATATGCAATGCTGTGAATATGCAATGGCACTAATGACGAGAGACCTCTAACATGGTAGTGTGATGTTGTTTGCATCTTGCATATGTTTTATTTCTTGTACTGCTTCACATTTGTTTAAACGCCATTTATGATGAGACACTATTAACTTGGCAGAGTGATATTTGTAGCATCTTTCATATGGTGTCTACCTTCCATTACATTGCTTCTAATTTGGTGAAATGTCTTCTTAGTTTACACATCATAGTTCTGGTTATCTCTTCCGTCCTATTTTTCATACATATTACATCCTCCTATCATGTGGTTGTCTAACATCAAAGTTCAGTTCATCTGCATCACGCAACAATTTGTTCTGAAGAACCAAATTTTTATTCGTTTTTCTTGTCGGCTTGACTTAACATGGCACAGAGAAAGAGGAAGAAACAAAGAATGGCAGGGAATGAGAAGCGGATAAATCCTGCAGATTCTGCTGGTACTGATGGTGCAATAGAAGGTCAAAGTCCAGCAGAAAATTCTACAAACACGGCATCCCATGCTACACGAGTTGCAAAAAAATACAAACAGAAACAAATATCTGCCACCAAACAAGCAGAGACAACCCTAGTTCTTGCAACACCTACCACAGTACTACCAGCTGCACGACGTACTCGTGCGTCAACTGAGCTAGCAGCACATTCCAAGCTCCCTTGCCACCTGACACTACTTCCCAAGCACTCTTGACACAAGACGAGTTGGCAATATCAGATGAACCTTGTGAGCTTCAACAGCAGGAAGGTAGTTGCTGGAGTCAAGTTAAAGTTGCATGCTTCTTTATATGTAGTCTCACAGTTTGATGTACACTAACACTTCCTATGTTTGTTGATGGACTAGCACCTAGGCGCAAGAGGAAACAAACATCAGGGATAATGCTCGATAGGTTAACTAAATCTAGAGGAGGAAGAATGGAGATCCGTTTTGAGGCAGGTTTAAAAAGGCCACGTGATGCTACAGAGTCAGCCAAGTTAGTATCAGAGGCAGCGGTTGCTGTTAGGTGTCATGTACGTATCTTCCCAACATGGATTCAGTACAGGAATGACAAAGACGAAACCCAGTTCAACATCTTCCTCGACCATTTATCTGTAAGTGTGGTTATGTATGGAAACTAGTAATATCGTCTTGCTCTGTCCAATACTTTCTAGGTTGCTGATAATGAGACTCCCATAATTTTCAACAGATGAGGTTCAAGTTGGATAGCCAAGATGATGCAACCAGACAAGCTTGCACCCATGTTTTCAAGTCTGCTCTGCGACAGTATCGTTATAACTTGAGGAAAACTCACTTTGAAGGCAAGGCTAACAGTGAACTTGCCCAAACATCTCCAGTGGAAAATATATCTGATGAAGACTGGAGAGGCCTCGTTAAACACTGGTCCGATCCGAAGTATCAGGTACATTATATATATGTCATCAGATCACATGTTGAAGTCCTATTTACGCATGTGCCACACAAATCTATCTTCTTGTAGGTGAACTGTTCAAAGAACAAGGTCAGCCGTACAAAAGTGAAATTCCAACAGACGACAGGATCTCGTAGCTATATTGCACACTGCTAGGCTCTTGTAATTAGCTGTTGTTTCACTCTTTTCGCTGTACCATATTATCAGATCTAAATTGACTTATTCCAAATGCAGAGGAAAGCCCGCAAGGACCAAAAAGTACCTGAACCAAATGCTGTGGAAATCTTCAAGGACTGTCACACCAGCAAGAAGAAGGGCATGACTACACCAGTCAAAGCCGTTGTTGTAAGTCATTAATCCTCATGCCTTTTAACTACTACTTACTCTAACTTGTGCCTTGAACTGCATGGTTTGCAGCCAATGTCTGTTACTCTTTTCAATTTTATACACAATTGTCTTAGCGTATCATTGCACCTTACAAGGTTTAAAAGAGAGGAGTGATGTTCCTTTGATCTTGACCCATAATCTAGTTCCGTGCTGGACTTGCCCACACAACGTTACAATTTCCTGTTTGTCTATTCTCAGTTGTTTTGTGATATGAATGACGTCATACTATGCTTACCGTATTACAAACTTCATCTCTTTATCCTTAGCCCTCAATACGATGTGAAGAAAAAGACAATACATTAGCGATGGTACATGGCCATATGTTTGGAACCTGGTTTTATTATGTACTTTGCAATAAAATACAACTAATATTTTACATGGGTTCACCAGAATAAGTTCTGTATATAGACCAAAGCTATTTTGTTTGGTTTTGCTGCCTCCTTAATATCTTCTGTTCTAGTACTACTAATGTAAAACCTCAACTTTTTAGCGAGCTATGGAAAAATTGGTGGAACCGCCACCTTCTGAAGGTGGCGAGGCAACTATAACCGCAATGTCAGCTCTTGCTGCAGTGGGTCAGTACCTGTCCACTAACAGTGCCAAAAGCATGTTCCTGCGTAATACTGGGTTGGTTGTTAAGGCAATATCGTCCAAACTGCCCCATGATCAAGATATGCAAGCTCAAAGCAATGTTGTATCTGCGCTCCCGACACAAGTCCATTCCCTAACAGAGCCTTTGTGAAACAACGAGAAACATTGCTCAATGTCGTCAAGATATGCATGGTTTTGAAACCAGACTATCAGACATTTCCTATGTTGTTCAGGAGCCTAGGGGAAATGAAGGCGAGGGTTATGGTGCTCCATCGGACAATACAACATGAAAACGTAACAGTCAGGTCAAATGAACTGAGCTTCTGAACTTCTGGTGGTGCATTTATCTGCTAGACTGTTAAGTTTTATGCCAACCTTCCTTTTGTTATAGAGTTGTAATTTGTTTTGGTGCGATACAAAATTTATTCTTAACATGCAGCCACCGCCTGAAGAAAACAGCAAGCCATTTTTGTATAGTGTAGGGTGTTCCCTATATTTGCACAGGTGGCGATCTTTGATGTCAAGTGGATGTAATCTGTGCAATCGCCTTAATAGCCTAGTGTTAGTTTCGGCCTTATTTATTTCCTAGTCTTCTTTTTCCATGGTTTGCTATTGGCCGCAACTACCATGGGCCATATACGGGCTGTAGGATCCATGGGTCCCCTACGGGCCGTCGATAAATGGGCCTGTAATCGGTGGGCCTCGGGCCGTCGGATAAATGGGTCTACATGGGCCATAATCGGGCGTAATTGGTATCGGCCCAGCACGGTAATAGGCCGTAGGACAGCAAAGGCTTAATTCTGTTACAGGCATAACGGGTCATTAATGGGCCAGAATATAGGACGGGCTGGAAATGACGCAACGGGTTAGCAGGCCAGAAACGGGCCGACTCTTGCCATGGGCCGAATTTGGCCCATTAGGGTAACGAGCCGACTCTTGCCATGGGCCGAATTTGGCCCATAAGTGGAACAGGCCAGTAACGGGCGGACTCTTGCCATGGGCCGAATTTGGCCCATTTGGGGAACAGGCCAGTAACGGGCCAGAAGTAATCAATGGCCGAAAAGGAGCCCAAGAACGTATGGGTCGTCAATAGGCCGAAAGCTAACACGGGCGGGAAACGGCCCATGTAAATCACGGGCCGTTAACGGGTTTAAAGAAAATTACTGTTCATTATGGGCTAGAGTCACCGTGGGCCTGTAATGGGCCGAAAGATACGAAGGCCTCATATGGGTCGAAAGACGTCGTGGGCCATACATGGGCCGAAAGTGAAATGGGCTGGTATTATATTCGATAGCCCACATGACGTTGTTGGGCCGATTTCCTTTAGGCCCTAACGGGCCGTGAGTTAACGGGCCGTAAAATGGGCTATTTGTGAAGAGACCGTTAACAGGCTTTCCATGGGCCAGCCCGTTAACTTTTAACCAAGTCAAACGGGCCGGCTTTGTAAGCTAAATGGGTCACTTTTGGGTCGTGCCACGTGTCGACATATCATAGGCGCCTATCTGACCCACTGACGAGCTGACACGTGTTTCGTCCGGCCAATAAGAATTTTACACATGGAAATTTCCCATTGGTCGGGTGTGTTAACGGGTTATCGGATCCAAAACCCGTCCCGATAGCTTAACGGTGTTCCGTTATGGTGGATGCCACGTGTCGGTCACCCTTGACGAAAGCACTTCTATGAGGCACGATTTGTCGTCATGGAAGTGGACACTTCCATGATGATAATTTTGGTAATGTCATGGAACACTTCTACGACAGCACAGGTATGACTATCTTGATTCTGTCATAAATTTGTCATGGATGTACATGCATGACCAAAAACACGACCTACTGTGACAAACACGTATCATCACGGAAGTGTATTTTTTTTGTAGTGTCATCCAGCCCTCCACCACACCACGGGGTCCTGTTCATCCAGAGGCAACGCCACCGCTCACTGTTCATCCAAATCCCCTCCCCCCGCAACGCTCACTGTTCATCCCAGAGGCAGCATCGATCGGCTTCAGTTAGCAGCAGTAGCAAAGGAATCGCTCGATCAGGTTCGGTTAATAGCCATCGATCGATCGCTCGGGTTCAGTAATGCGTATCCTGTAGTGCAATCGCTCAGGTTTAGTTAGAGCCCAACGCCTCGCTCGGTTCAATTAGAGCCAACGCCTCGCACACACGCGCGTACGTGTACGAGAGAAACGCACATCGCTCGGCCCCTGACCTCCCACCGTAACCGGGAACTCGCCAAATTTTCCTCCCCCTTGCTTCTACCACGGTTTTTTCCGTCATGGACGGCCCAAACAATGTCATGCAGCTGCGTCTTCGGCCCGCCCAGGACGAAAAGCCCATTTCATGTCATGATTTTTTGTCATGGAAGTAGGAGCCCACCACATCTATGATGATACCGGGTTTTGTCACAATTATCATCATAGAAGTGTCATATGTATGACAGAAAAAAAATTGTTCGGCCCAAAATGCCACGGATGTGTCTTTTTTTTTGTAGTGACACCTCAACCTCAGGAGGTTGTTCTTTCCCTTGTACTGTTCATCATGAGCCCAAGAGGCAATCCACCACCACACATTGGAGTAGGGTACTACACCACAACGGTGGCCCGAACCAGTATAAATCTCGTGTCTTTCTGTGTTGTGAGTTCGTCGAGTTCGTTCGCAAGATCTTAGTCAGCTGGGCGTATATCGGTAGGCGGGAAAGAACGTCGCGTGCACCCCAGAGTTCGAACCTTAGGGGTTTTGCCGGAACCCCAGATCCGACATTTGGCACGCCAGGTAGCGGTGCGCCGTAGCTTCCCTTTTGTCGATCCGTCGCTCCGTCGCTCCGTTGTTTCCATGGTGGACGCTCGCCGTGCTCGAGCTGAGCGCCGGGATGCCCTCACCGCCCGCGTTTCTCAGACGGCTCCCGTCAGCGGGCCACCTCTTCCTTCTCTGTCTCCCGCCGCCAACGCCGCAACCGTTCCGGTGGGGAACGAGCAGCAAGCGTCCTTGCTGCATCCATCGGTGCGGCAGGACGGCCGCACCGCCACTCCATCATTGACCCTGGCTTGTTCTTCGTCTCATGCACACTGCGCTCCCATGGATGCGCGGGCCGCGCTCCTCGCGGCGAATGAGCTCCTGCGCTACCGCCCAGTCGACGACCTCTACGAGGAGTGGCTCGACCGCGTCACCGAGCACTTCCTCACCGCAGGGGGCTCCCCGGCGCCGAACCTCTCTCTACCTCACCCTTCGCCAGCCACAGGCGATGTGGCTCATGACGCGCCTCCACCACGTCTGCCCCAAGACTGCGCCTTGGCGCCAAGGCGCGACCCCACGGCGCGATCCACCATGCCCGGCACCCGTCCGCAAAGAGAGGAGCTGCCAAGAAATCCCTCGGCCACGAGAAGTTGCACCTGCGCTCCCCGCGCCGCCTCGTCAAGATCGCGCGCTGCCTACAGTGGCGGCACGTGGACCTCATCAAGACCAACCTCCACCTCCGAGACGGGCCCCAGCGACCATGGCCGGCTGCCGCGCCTTCACCCCCGAGCTGCGTAGCATCGCCTGGCCAGGCAAGTTCAAGCCAGATCTGCCCCCTCGCTACGACGGCACCGCCGAACCCGCAGAGTTCCTGCAGCTCTACTGAGCATCGAAGCAGCCAACGGTGACAAGAAAGTCATGGCAAACTGGTTCCCTATGGCTCTCAAGGATGGTGCCCGCTCCTGGCTCCTGAACCTGCCGCACGGCTCGGTCTCCTCCTGGGATGAGATGCGCGACCGCTTCGTCGCCAACTTCCAGTGCACCCGTGACCGCCCGCCGGCCGCGGGCGACCTACGCCGCATCAAGCAACAAGCAGGAGAGACCCTCCAGAAGTACATCCAGCACTTCAACAACCCTCGCCTCAAGATCCCCAAGGTCACGGACGTGGCCATCATCTCCGCGTTCTCTGATGGCGTCCGTGACATCAAGATGAAGGAAGAGCTCGCTATCTACGAGGAGTTGTGCACATCTCAGGAGTTGTTCAACCTGGCGACCAAGTGCGCAAGAGGGGAAGAAGGCCAAGGCCAAGGACGTGAAGCGCAAGGAAGCGGATGTGCTCGCAGCGGAGCCCGACACCAAGCGGGGCAGAGATCAGCCCGAGTCATCCAAGAACAGCCGACCGTTCTATGCCTTCCACAACCTGAACACCCACAACACCAGCGACTGTCAAGAGCTCAGAGCCATACGTGAAGGACGCTTCGGTCGTAGCCCCGAACGCAGCGACCGTTGCTACGGCCGAGGAGGAGGACGTGGTGGCGGACGCTAGGACGACCGTGGCCCACGCCAGGAGTGGCGCGACCATCCTCGCGAGGACCGCCGGCAGGATCATCCTCGTGAGGGCGCCTAGAGAGAACAGCCTCGTGTGGACCATCCCCAGGGCAACGCCGGTCTTCCCCCGCTGCCCACACCACCAAGAAGGAACGACCACCACCACCAAGACAAGGGTGCTGGGGGATTCCAGGAGCCGCGTGCAATTGCCTACATCTTGGGCGGAGCTCAGGCCCCAGCCTCGCAGTGCATCTTCAAACAGTTTGCTCGTGAAGTGAATGCAGTCCTCCCCAAGCTCGAGGACACGCGCCTGCTCAAGTGGTCCCAGTGCACCATCACCTTCAACTCGGCAGACAACCTCAAGTGCGCAGCCGCCGCTGGCGCCCTCCTAATGCTATGTTCACCAGTCATCAACAACGTGCAAGTTACCAAGACCCTCATTGACGGTGGCGCAGGGCTCAATGTCCTGTCCGACGACACATTCGACAACTTCCAAGTGCCATACGAGCAACTTCAGCCTACCAAGCCTTTCTCAGGAGTGACGTACGGTTCCACCACACCGATTGGGCAGGTCCGCCTCCCTGTCACCTTCGGGGAATGCAAGAACTACCGCACCGAGCTCATCGACTTTGACGTCACCCACATCCGTCTGCCGTACAACGCCATCCTCGGGTATCCAGCCCTGGCCAAGTTCATGGCCGTCACCCACCATGGTTACAACGTCCTCAAGATGTCGGGAAGTGGCGGGATCATCACGGTCCCATGTGAAGAGATTGATGCGGTGTGCTCCCTCGACCGCGCCTTCCAAGCTGCAACAATCGACGGCCCCGACAGTAGAAGTGAGGGCCCCCCTGAGGCCCTCCCCAAGAAGAAGCAGTTGCGTTGTGCCGGACCTCAGGAGGATGGCGTCATAGTGGCTAGAACCTCGTCAAGATCAGCGCCCACTCCAGGGGCGCCTCCCTCCATCGCATAGGGAGGCGTGCCCAGCGCCCTCCTAGGGCAAGGCTTGGGGGCTTTCTTCTGGAAGGCCTCAGACCTTGCTCACCTCACAAGGGAGGCGCTCGGGCACCACTTGGAGGCGTCCTTCGCGGCACGTTTCCCTCAGGAGAACATAGGGAGAGGAGCGCCCACCACTCAGGACTTCATCACCAAGACCACTCAAGAATTGCAAGACGCAAGGGCCATGCGCGGCGACAGCCGCTCACGAGGCGCAGCTCCCCATCCAGGCGAGGATGCCGGGCTGCGCATCTGCATCGACGTTCCAGGGCTCAACACGGCCGCATCTCAAGAGCTCTTCTTGCCTTCGCGCGTGGGACGCTGCGAGGGTCCACCGCACAGCTACGTTCGCATGCCTTTTGGCCTGCCGAGCGTGTCGTTCGTCTACCAGCGCAACTTGCGGCGTGCCCTGGCGGCTCAGGAGGCCAGGCACCACGCCATCCTGGCGGAGATGGAGACGGTTCTCAAGGAACCACCTGAGCCCCCGTAGCCTCCCGAGGCTCAGGGCCCTGGTGGCTCGTAAGGAGCTGCCCCTTCACCGCACGCCTTCAGCTGCACCAACTCTTCTTCGTATATAGAACTAGGTGATATTTTCCTAGTTCATTTAGCTGGGAGCGCCCCTCGGGCTGCATCATTCCCAGGCCGCGTGGGTCTGTCCCTGTGGCATGTATCCCTTTTTGCTTATGCCTTTAGTTTACCTTGCTGGGGGCGCCCCTCGGGTTGCATCATCCCCAAGCCACTCGGGCCTAACCCAGTGGCATGTATCCTTCCGCATTTACTCAAGCTAGTTTACCTCCCATGCTTAATCTGCCAGATTACCACCTGCTTGGTCGTCGCCTCCCACGGGGCCTCCCCATACTGGCACGACGCTGGTCCATGGGTCCGTCCCTGCCACGTCGACAAACCTGAGCGGTCAATCTCTGGCTTGCGGCACGCCTCTCGCATGTCACCTCACCAGGCCCTCAGTGCATTCGTCTCCTCACCAAGCGACCAGCAGCAGACTGGCAACCATAACGGAAAAACCGTGTCTTCCCTTGTGATGGAGTGCAGGAACCTCATGAAGAAGACAGCTGGCGGCACCCCGAGCTTCCTTTTCCTTCGTGCAATTCTCTTGCATGTTAAAAGGGGGGCTCCTGAGCATCACGACTCAGGAGCTCTTACTAGCTCTGCAGCCCTCACCCCCTGGCCTTGACCATGGCATCGCGACCTGGCATACGAGCGGCGGCTGAGCTCCCTCGAGGGCCGGGACCTGAGGACGTAGAGCACTAAGGAGAGCATGAGGAGAGGAAGACTTGTGCGGGCCTAACCTAGCTACGCTACGGGATTCGTGCATAGGCCTGGCACATCCCGAAGTATCGACCCCGCACCTCTGAGATAAGTCTTGCGCTTGGATCGGCTAATCGTCGGAACCTTAGGGTCACTATCATCACAGCCCTGCCACGGCCATGTCGCCTCCCTTTCTTGTCTTGTCGTAGCTGCTTGAGCGCTAAAGGGGACCTCCTGAGCATCACGCCTCAGGGGCTCTTACCAGACCTCGGGCCGCACACCTCCTGGCCTTGACCACGGCATGCGACCTGGCATACCAGCGACGGCTGTAGCTTGCCTGGGGACTAGGACCTGTCAGCGTAGAGCAACAAGCTATCGCGTAGAGCAACAAGCTGATGCATACCAAGCCTTGACAGGACATGCGCTCACAAATTTTCATAATGAGGAAGATATACACAAAAGGGCATCACTGATCCTTACACACCTCCACGGGGTACTTCATGATTCTTCGCAGGAAACAGAGACGAGAACTAAGAGGAATCCTATCAACACACCCCCGTGGCGGACGCCATCATCAACAGTGGGCCACAGGAGGCCGGCACCAACCTCATCCAGATCGGCGGCGGTGGCGGCCAGACGCCGCAACCCTGCTCAGAGCCCGGCGAAATATCGAGGGCACGTAGCTGTCGTCGCTCGTCTCCGCGGTCTCGTAAGTCTCAGGAGAGTTATTGGACTCCCGGGGGCTGCTGCTGCTGGAACAGCCACGAGCGGAGCATGCATCAGCCGGGCGCTCCCCTCCAGGGCAACACTCCAGGCAGCGGCCCTCCACATCGAAGACCTTCAAGAAGAGCGTGGTGCCGCCGTCGTCTTCGAAATGGATAGCAAGGGCACCCATCGTGTGACAAACCCGCGGGACCTCACCCCAGCTTCGAGTCATGACGATCTTGCCGTTGGGGACCGCTTCGACCTCTGCTCCGGTCACCGGAGCGTCGCAGTCAGCATGCTGCAACCAGAGCTCGAGGGCCCCCCTCGACGGCATCACATCAGAGAAGACCGGTGGGAAACGGATCCAGGAGCTTGGGGGCATCGGCGCTCATAGCACATGCTCCCGTGAGGAATCTGCGGCGTGGATTCCAGGAGCAACCGCGTGTGTCGCCATCGCATGGCGACCACGGGCGCGGCGTGGGCGGCGCCGTTCGTCGCTCCGCCCTCCTGAGCCCTTGGTGCGGGCGTACAGGGGTAGAGGATACACTGGAGGAGGCCGCTCGCACCAAGGCCTCGTCACCACCTGCATCACCACCTCGTCTCGGCGATGGACCGACCGCTTCTTCGGTGCAAGTGGCCCCGGGTCATCGCGGGGGGCCTTTCCTTTCTCTAAAGGAGAGAACCTTCGGATGGGCACTGTCGGTGGGAACGACACCTATGGGATCACAAGAATCCCTACTACGGTTAGCGGGGTGCGGGGTGGTGAGAAGAGCGGATCAAACAGATAGCACACGGTTCATTTATCCAGGTTCAGGCCGCGAGGATGCGTAAAACCCTACTCCTGCTTTGGTGGATTGTATATCTGTGTTCTTGATCTAGCTATGGGGCGTGAGGAGCTCCAAAAAGCCGAATCCTTCTCCTGGTCGCCTCGGGCCTCCTTTTACAGGAAAAGGGGTTGCCACAGTGGTACACAGGAGGTGGAAAGAGTACAGTGATGCGAGGTTATCCCTTGCATTACATGGCAAGGCGCATTTAATGCGTCTTGCTTAGGTGTCCTTGCTTTATCGGGGATGGGGGAGAGACCTGTCTCGTCCGTCGCCGCTCCCTCTTGTGTCGACACGCGCCCTGGCCAGCGGTGCTTGCGATGCCATGTAGGCAGGCAGGCAGCTGAGGTGGCGCAGTGGTGGGTGTCCACGAAGATCTGCATGCCGCCATGCAGGTGCCTGCCCAGCTGGTTGGGTCGGCAGCTGCATGCGAACGGCGGCGGAGGTTTGGTCGACGTGGGCCTGATGGTGGCCCTACGGGTGTTCTTGGCAAGGGCCTTGCCGGGGCCCCGGCAAGGGTCTTGCCGAGGCGCATGCTGTCATCCCCGGCAAGGCGCTTGCCGGGGGCCTTGTGGTTCTCCTTGGCTGGGATCCCGCCAAGGGTCGTCATCTTCTATAGTGTGTATCTGATCTTGATCGTCTTCACAAAGATCTACATGCCACCACGGGGATGTCTCCCAAATCCTTGCCCCATGGGGGCAGTGGGCTCAAGGGTGACTCGCTCCGTAGGTGTGGGGCGAATTGCCACGGCAAGGGTCTTGCCAGGGTTGCTAAAACTTCCCCCCGGCAAGGATCTTGCCGGGGGAGTCCGCTTCGTCCCCTTTGCTCTTTGTGGTCTTGGTCTTGGCGTCGTTCTGCTTCTCTTGAGCTTCGGTCCTACCTTGGCTCACCTCCCTTGCCTTGCTCGGTGTGGTGGTGCCCGTGGCTCAGACTGCCCGTGCACAGTTATAGGGGTACAAAAAGCGTACCCCTCTTTTTGTACACCGACAAGCACCATTGTTGCAAGCAGAGGAGCAAGGAGGAAAGGAGGAAGCGAGCAAGGAAGAGATGGGAGACGGGGGCTCCGCCCCCCTCCCCATTTATAGCGGAAGGAGGCCAACCGGCGCCTTCCACGACCCCAGGTAATGATGATTTTTCGTTGCATGTCGCAGGGACTTGTCAAATCAAGCAGTTGCCAAGGCAGCATGGGAAGCGAAGATGCCCACGTCCAATCAACCGCCAAGCATCAACCGAGGCCGCAGGCCTTTGGGGCCCGCGGCGCTCCATGCTTGACGTTTGGCTTCACCTTGAAGCCAAGCCCGAGCGCACCTTGGGCCCAGGGGCTACAGTCAGTGTTCTGGGAACGGGGGTCCCCAGACTTTCCTGCCCGCGGCCCACGGCGTGGCTAAGCTAGCGGGCTGTACAACCCATCTTCATCAACAAGGCAATCAAGACCTTCGCGATGGGCCAAGCCTCGCGAGGCAGATGACGCGAGGCCTCCTCGGGAGTAGCCTAGCCAGGCAGGCTCACGAGGAGCGGAGACATCAAGGCAGGGCAAACCTCACGAGGCTCTCGTGACGTGAGCCATGACGATCGACACGAGGCGGGCGCCAGCGCGCGCAGCATCCTTGTTTCCTCTTTGGTGCTAAGGATACAGGCACAGGTGCGGGGTAGCGAGGCATCAAGCAAAGGTTTCCATATCAGTGCAACGAGACCAAGACCAGTAGGACGGCCAGACGAAGGTCACCATGGAGCCCAAGACGGCGTCATCATCAGAACCTTTAGCAGGCAAAGACCCCCTTTGTGAGGATACCTTGTACTAGCTGTCCCCTTTCAAATTTGCCGGCCGTGTTGTTGGCTCCCTTCCCGCTCAATATTTGGGGAGAGGACCAGGGCCTATATAAGTAGAGCTAGCCACCACAGTAGGGGTAGCTGATCCAGAGGCATCTCGCTCACACACCACGCACAAGAACACCTCAACCTCAGGAGGCTGTTCTTCCCCTTGTACTGTTAATCATCAGCCCAAGAGGCAATCCACCACCACACACTTGAGTAGGGTATTACACCACAACGGTGGCCCAAACCAGTATAAATCTCGTGTCTTTCTGTGTTGTGAGTTCGTCGAGTTCGTCCGCAAGATCTTAGTGAGCTAGGGCGTATATCGGTAGGAGGGAAAGAACTTCACGCGCACCCCAGAGTTCGAACCTTAGGGGTTTTGCCAGAACCTCAGATTCGACAACGGGAGTATGGCGTATGTTGTTACGTTTGGACGGGCCATGGCTACCGGGTGGGACATGGATCCTCTAACGTGGCTATCACTGCCTTACCCTACCTTTCCTTCGCTGATTGGTGGGACCCATGCTTGGGGGTCCCACATGTCAGTGATAGAATGGTAGGATTGTTCACGTCAGGGGATCCTCATCCTACCGGGCGACGGCGACCAGAGAAGAGGCGGCGGGAGGGGAATGAATGCAGCTACTGTTTGGGTTCGTCGTCCGGCTTAAATAAATGCGCAGCATCACGTGTACCCGCGGGTGCACAAATTGTAACATATGTGTCTGCTTAAGTGGGCGTCACATAACTGGTGTGTGTGAGAGAGAGATTCTGAGAGACAGAGTGCGTGTGTGCGACTCTACTCTTCAGACATGTACTCAACCTTTTGCATCGGGATATAAATATAATGGTATTAACTTACCTAGTGATTTACGTGGCCATGTTAACGTGGTTGTGTAAAAAAATGTCACTTCCTACTCGTGATTTGCGTTATATAATTACAAGCAAGATGTTCGTGCATTGCACGGAACATCAATATGCATTCTTTTACAAAACACCTGTTGTGATTTACCCATGCAGGAGTAATCCCATGTGTAAAAACTAATGATATTTCGAGAATTTTATCGGAAAACTGGTATCTCGAGAATGTCATCAAAAAATGAAAGATGAGAGATAAGGTGAGGAGGAGTGGAGCATGGTGGTGACTGGTGGTCGGAATGGGCGGAGGCATGGAGATGGATGGCGCCGGCAGGCGGCAGCGGCCACCATGCTAGATTGTTCCGGAGACTTTATTTTTTAATTGGTCAGCAATGAGGTTGTGGGAGATAAGGATATAGATCAGACTGTCTATATTACAAGATGGCAGGCACACCATCATCGCCAACTCGGTTTTTTATAAGGGTAAAGATGATAGGTTTGCTAACTACTAAAGTAAAGTGGAATTTGTCCATGTTATACACGTAAATTAAGGCGATTGTTTATCATACGGGTAAGGGTGGATGAAGGGTGGTAGGAACAAATGCTCCGCCTAGAGCATGTGTGTGTGAGATGGAGTCTCTGTGTGTGTGTGTGTGTGGGTGGGTGTGTGGGTGTGTGAGAGAGAGAGAGATGGAGTCTTAGTGTGTGTGTGCGTGCGCGTGTGTGTGTGATGGAGTCTTAGTGTTTGTGTGTGTGTGTGTGTGTGTTTGTGTGTGTGGGTGGGTGGGTGCGTGCGTGCGTGTGTGTGTGTGTGTGTGTGTTTGTGTGTGTGTGTGTGGGTGGGTGGGTGGGTGGGTGTGTGTGTGAGTGTGGGTGTGTGTGTGTCGCGGGGTCCTCGGTGGCGGATGTAATTTAAGTGTGCATGGCTTCATCATAGAGAGGTGATGTGTATGGAAGAGGCCACCAACGATGGGGTGCGAGAGAGAAAATGCCCGTAGAGAGGGAAGAGAAGGTGTGTGCGCGTGAGAGTAGTCGACATCGAGAGAACGTGTTTGTTCGAGAGACACCGAGGAAGACTACTATATATTGATGGTGCATGTAGGCCGGAATTAAACAAAGGGATGGTCTTATTGGTTTCGGGGATATAGGGGAAGAGTGAGAGGGGGGTAGCTAGAAGGAGATTGTTAAGTGTAAGTGTGTGTTTTTCCCATCCAGGCGGAAGTTATGTGCACAAAAGAAGAGAACGATTCGATGTGGCGTTAGGGTAGAGGGTAATTAACTACCTATGGAGATATAGAGACCTTCAACGTGCATGTGTGAGAGGTATACATGTATACGTGGGATGTGTGTGTGTGTGTGCGCGCGCATGATTGAGATAAAAGAAAGAAGACATAATTCATAAGCTAAGATCAACAACATGGGAGAGACGGATCGGTATGACAAAATGCATGCATGCGAGAGTGCAGGGAAGAAGGCCCGACAATTGAGCATGTTTTTTTGTCTTTAAGAGATAGTGGCGTGGGCTGGAGCATGCATCTATGGAGAGCAGAGGGAGTGAGGCATAACGATTGTGCAAAAGAGATCAACCTATAAATGAAATAAGGTTGATGGAGAAACAGATAAACAGAAAGATAAAGATGCTAGCTAGTGTGCGTTAGAGATAGGAGTAGAGTGGATCAGAAGGCTGAGTTATGGGTGTGGGTGTGAGTGAGATGAAGAAAGGGTGCATGTGACTCACATACAAACAAATATCAGAGAGAAATGAGATCCCGAGAGACGGAGTTTTGTGTCTGCGGGAGAGAAAGATATTTCAAAACGAGAGTGATAGCTAGAGAAACATATGAGGGAACGCAAGATATCTCTAGGGAGAGAGAGAGTGTGTGAGCGACATACAAGAGAACAGTGGAGAAATATGAGACCCTGGGAGACAGAGTTTGTGTTTGTGTGTGAGAAAGACATATTTAAGAGGAACAGTCGTAGGTTCTCATACCTAAGGAGCGAAAGGCATCTCTGTATGAGGGGTGTGCGAGTGGCACACAGGGAATAGTAGAGAGAAATGAGACCCCGGAAGACAAAGTTTTGTGTTTGTGTGAGAGAAAAAGATTCCACATGGAGAATCATAGTTAGAGACACATAGCAGGGAGCGAGATATACTTAGAGAGAGATAGAGTGATGAAGATCGAGGGAGAGAGTACCGTTAGTGTGTTACGAAGATAAAAGATCATTGTTGACATACATGTAGCACGAGAGATACCCGAGAGACGATGAACGCGTATAGGTCTAGAGAGATAGTCCTATATAAGAATGAGTGATAGTTATATGAGACGAATATCTAGATTAAATGGGATTCAAATATTTAAACTGGAGATCACAACATCGATAATATCATAACGCAAATTGGTGTATCAAACATGCATATTCATTTGAATTTGGGGACACGTGTAATGTTATATAGTTTATCAATATTGGTGATCCATAGATTATTTAATTAGAAACAATGCATGGTTTATATGCAATAAATGTCTAAATGGGATTACACTATATGTTGCGTGTGTGAAACACATTATACATGTTTGAGAAGTAAAAAAACGACATGAAACACACATTAATTGGAGACAGTTAGCGAGGAATACATACATTGGATTTTAACATAAAGTGGTTTCAAATATTTGAAAATCCAAATTGATGGATACAACCTTATGAATCTGAGATCATGCCATTTGTAAACCATATTTATGTATAATGGGTGTTGTGCTTTTGAAAGTATATATAAAAATGATGTATATAGAATTTTATTCCAATCGAAAATGGATCCCGCCCGGAAAAAATAGAATACAAACTGGATTCGAATTGAGTTGGCACGGTAAACGTGCACTCTGCAAAATTTGAACGAAACAGGGAAAGTCGCAGTAACCACCCTAAACCAAAATCTGCGAGATGGAAATTACTACTGCCTATCCCTACCGTGCAAAGCCTATCTGCTCGATTTCTATAGGTTTCGATAGGGGTAGGTTTGTAATTTCACTCAAACATGACATAACCGCCTATCACCCGGATTCATACACGGTGGGCGCCAAAACAAAGTGTGTCCTCGACCGAAATCGACTCCCTCCCCGATTCATACACGGTGGGTGCCAAAAACAAACTCTCATCGGCAAATATTCGGTGTATGCGAGATTACCGTCCTATCCCCAACCGACTAATATTGTTGTGATGTAGGAAATTTGAAAGGGGGCTAAGTTTGTAAATTTCCTCGCATTTGAGACAAGCGCGCCCTGAAGGCAGGGTTCCCCCCTTCCTCTCCACCTCCATTTCCCCATTCATACTCCGTGGGCGCCAAAACACCATCTCCACCCCAGCCTCCTCCGTCCGCCACCCCATCCACAGTCGTCCTCCTCCACCATGCCGGAGCTGATACCCGGATGCCGCCGTCCATTACAAGAGATCAACCTCTCTCATCCACGGCTTCGGATCGGGATCCTTGCATCCCGTCCTCTCGCTTCTTCCCCGCCGTCGTCCACCTTGCCAGCGCTGCTCCTACGACCGTCTCGTCCACCGCCCCCCGCCGCCACCGTCTACCCTCCTAGATCTGCTTCCACGCCGCCGACAGCCATCGCTACCGCAGCACCGTCAAATTCTCAGCAGACGCATACCGTCAAATTCTTTCGTATATGCTCAACTTATTTATCGCAGCAAGAAAATAGATCGCCACTGCTTTACTCTCATTTCTTGTCCATCACTTACTTGCTAGTTGAAAGCAAACATTGGCTGTGAAGTTGCCATTGTCCGGTTTGCACCTTCAGATCCGCCATGGCATGCTCAACACTACACTCCCAATGCTTATGGTTTTCCCCTTTTACATTCCACACTAGTTAAATCATAGTAGACTAAATTTCAAAATTGGGCCAGTCGATTTTTCAAAGCTCGCCAGAGTTCGCCGGTGCGAACGAAGGGGCTCGGGTGGGGACTTTGGTTGTGGGGGGCGGTGCTGGGGCCTCGCCGAATGAAGAAAACTCGACGCAGTTGGGGGCGGGGGTGGGGCTGGGGCTGGCAGAGGAACACAGGCGATGGGGGCAGGTGGTCTGGCCGGCGGCCCATGCGGTGTTCTGTATGGGAAGAATCAGAGACGAGGAAGAAGAAGGGTTAAAAGACGTAGGATCTTCATCCAACCGCCTGAAATGGTCGACTGACCCAAATGACAAAAGTCACGCGACTTGCATGCAGACATGCCTTTATATTCAGTAACATCATCGTACCTGCTTAGCACTGCTCCTGAATCCATCAAGCTAAACAACGTGCCACTCATAATTCCAAACTTGTTGGTCAAGTACGAACCTGATATGATGCTGATATTACTAAAACATATAACATTTAATTGGTTAGCTAATGTTCCTACTTTACTTTCGAAAAAGCACGTGCACCACATATAGAGAGACAGCAGGGAGTTGCTTTCTTAATGCGCTCTGGTTCATCATGTGTGGGCACTGCGCAACGAACATTTTATTATCCAAAATGTGCTTTCTCTTCTTTAGTATGTTCCTATTCCGTTCTTCTTTAATAAGTACTCTCTCCGTTCCTAAATACAAGTCTTTGTATAGATCCCACCATGGACTACATATGGAGCAAAATGAGTGAATCTACACTCTAAAATGTATCTGGATACATCTGTATGTGATCCATAGTGGAAATCTCTACCAAGACTTATATTTTGGAACGGAGGGAGTATGATAGTAGTACAGTATGTTCCTTGTAGTGAAGATGAGCAGGGACATTTGTAGTGTAGAGGTCTATACGGTTGGTTGGTATGGACACTTTGAACTCTCCGGGCCTCTTTGATTCGTAGGATTTTGTAAACATGGGAATAGGATTTGTAGTGGCCTGCCCACTTGAATCCTATAAGAATAGCAAGGAAATGCGGGGAGTTGTGTCGCCTTTGAGAGTTATGCTGATATTGACAGTACTGCACCTTCAGTTGAAGAGAGTTGGTATTCGAAGCCTTTCTAGCCGCACCGGAAATACTAGCACATATATTCCAGGAAGTTCCACTTTGCTGATTTTACTCTGATGCTTACGGTTTTCCCGTTATATCTACACTATGATATGTGTAGCTGCTTTGTGTCGCACTAGCAACAGTCCACTCTTGAAGCTAAACACTTCTATGACTTACAAAATTGGCACCAAGGCATTGAGTGCCATTCTAGATGCAATGAAACTCATATGCTCCCCACCTGTTGACTCTTGTTCAGAATATGATCCTAATGACTCTTGTTCAAAATTGCAGCATATAGAGAGACAACATGGAATTGCATTTCTTTGGGCGCTGTGTGGCGGTGAAGGCGGTGTCGGACGACGGTCCATGATCGACCGCTTGAGGAGGATCACCAAGTGTCGCTAATACTCCTCGTCCGTCGTCGCCTCCTCCGCGAGGAGGTGCGGCTGCGGCGGCTACTGTCAAACCAACTTTGTCACATTCATGTAGCCATCGGACCACAACCCTTTTGGCAGCTAATTAGGCATTGATTAATTCTGAGTAGACTGACTAAACATAGAAAGCCTTCCATAGGCAGGCAGGCGTGTTTTTCACTGGATTTTGGCTCCTACTCCTCCTCGCCGCCGCCTACCTATTGCTCCATTGATCTGTCGCCGCCTTCCCGCTGCTCCATTGCCCTTACCCCTTCTCGTTGTTGCTGATGAGGAATTCCAAAGGGCGCCGGTCGCTGGGGTTGATCCCCCTCGAGACCTGAACGCGGTTCGCTAGGGTTGCAAGGGAAGCACGGAAAAGGAGATGGAAGGGGAGGATTGCCTGCTGCCATAATGGAAGATTCTTTTTTTCAAAAAAGAATTGATTTGTCGCTGGGTTTAGTTCTTAAATATTCGCACGGCAATTTATTATTAATCTGCGGTAGTTCGAGTGGTAGAGGACGTTAACTCCCGATCGTGTGTTCCCGAGTTCGAGTCATCGATCAAACATTAATTTTTGTATTTTAACAGCGGCTTGTTGTGATGCCCCGAATGGGTCGGCCCATTCAAATACCGCGTCCTGCGCGGAAGCTCACTGTGGTGAGTTCTTTTCTCGACCGGTAGTGAAGTATTGGGCTAAGATGTGAGGCCCAACTAGCGGTTAGGAGCGGGCTGTGCGCCAGGTAGAAAGTTTTTTTTACAGCGGGCTGGGACTTTTTCTTACGCCCAGTCAGTCTCGGCTACCTGTGGCCCATCTCCGCCATCGCTCAACAAGAACAGATTCCATTTCTCTCTCAAAAAAAAACAGGAGATTCCATTATTGATTTGTGTCGTAGTAGGAGGAAGAGACCTAGATCGATCTACCCTAAGATCACCTAAAAAAACTAGCCCTAAAGAAAAAAAACCTAGATTGATCTGATATAAATCTGTATCCAAGAATAAAAGAAAGGGACTTCATGTGATTTGGTTTTTGCTTGAACGGATAGAAAATATTTCCGCACCAAATTCCTTATGTGTACAGGCATGTATATTTACTTTTTGCTTTTTATTATGTATATTTACAGTCTTATAACAAATATAATTTGCAACATATACCAGGCAATGTACATGTTCTGTTGCAACTTATGTACTACAGTATGGTCATGAGCTGCAACTCTGCAGCACATGAGCTGCAATGCTCATATGTGTATTTACACTGAATTTTGTAACATATAGTCAAAACGTTGTGGAATTTGTGTTGCTTTATAGGGGGTATCCTTGTAGTGATTTCAAATCCAAATTTAACAAATTAAATATGTATTCCTATCAAGAAAGTGTGTTCTACCCATTTATAAACTTTTTCTACTGTTTTGGTTAATTAAAATTGGTGCAATTAAAAAAATATTTTAATTACTCCTTAAAGGTTGCAAAAATCATAACATAATATCTATAAATTCAAATAATATATTTTTCCACTGTTTTACTTGTAACTAATGCAATGTCAAACCGATGTTGCAATATCTTTCCGAATATTACCACAAATAGTTATTCTGTTGAAATACCTAGTCTCTATTACAACAAAATGGCTGCCTCGTGCAACGGAATTTGTTTGTCGCAATATCGCTACCATATTGCAACGTTGATGTAGTTTGTTGCAATAGTTAGCCACTTTTTTGCAACAATATTTGTAACTAATGCAACGTCATGCTGGTGTTGCAATATCTTTCCGAATATTGCCACGAATAGTTATTCTGTTGAAATACCTAGTCTCTATTACAACAAAATGGCTGCCCTCGCGCAACAGAATTTGTTTTTCGCAATACTGCTACCATATTACAACGCCGATGTAGTTTGTTGCAATATGAGGCATCTATTGCAACAAAGTTAGTATTCATCGTGACCAACCTAAGTTATGGCAATATGTGCGGCCTATTACCACAACCGGAGAATTTGTTGTAATATTGCATTTTATTGCAACAAAACGTAGTTGTAGCAATAAGTTTTGTTGCAATACACCGGAATCCTTGTAGTGCAACCAACATTGTATGCAATTAAGCGGAACCTCAAGAATATGCTTCCTCTTCTGTTCTTTAACATGTTCCTCTTTTGTTACTCTGTATTTAGTACGTACAGTATGTTCCTTGTCAGGAAGGGGAGCAGGGACATCTGTAGTCAACAGCAGATAGAGCTCGCATGTACTTGATCGATAGGCTTTCAATTACTAGCAGCAATACAACACCGTATTTTCAAGCCAGTTTCACTTTCCCGATTTATATATCGTGGTTATGGTGTACCCCTTTTATGTACATTATTATCTGCCTAGTTGTTGTGTGCTCTTGTTGTCATGGTTTGGCAATAAACTCTCTATACAGTATATTTTGAACCTATCATCTGCCAACTATCCTTACTTCTGGAGCCTATTTTTTGTGTACTTGTGCCAGATTATATAAATGCACGCACCATTTTATACTACACATGAGCTCTCTCATCAGAATCCAGTGATAGCACACAAGTGTTTACAGGGGCGCCCCTATATTAAAACATCCTCTGCATTA
This sequence comes from Aegilops umbellulata, assembly GCA_032464435.1. Lineage (NCBI taxonomy): Eukaryota > Viridiplantae > Streptophyta > Magnoliopsida > Poales > Poaceae > Aegilops > Aegilops umbellulata. The sequence goes on along the minus strand of CP136055.1, from coordinate 83,573,664 downwards.
CAAAGATAATCTCCCAACTATTTATGTTTTCATGGTTCTCAAATATTATACATAATTACAGTGAATATCAGAATCCGTGCATCAGAAGAATATTGTGGAACACTGCAATGACTTACAAAATTGGCACCAAGGCATTGAGTGCCATTCTGGATGCAATGAAACTCATACGCTCCCCACGTGTAAATTCTTGTTCAGAATATGATCCTAATGACTATTCTAACCTCGAGGAGTCAAAGGCAGATGGCCTGTCATGTTCACCCATCAAGGTGCCTGCTCTAATTTGACAAGGTTTTATTGATTCCACGTATCTTGCATATGTTATCTTGCATTTCTTCTACTTTGTTGCACTGCCATCTTCTTAGTTTACTCATCATATATGTCGAGATGCCATGCCCATCCATTATCAATACATATTCCATCTGCCATCATACCATGTTTTTTCACTCAAATGCTATTCTTGTGCATCAGACATCAAAAAGGAAGAGGGTCATTGCCGAACCTGAAGGAGCACCAGCAAAGTCCTTGAAAAACGTGGTTGTGCCGGAGAAATCAGACAGCACCCCACTTATATTGGCTATACAACCAGTGACACAAAACATAGGACCGACTCCAGGAGACTGTACCCATACTTCACTGGCCACACCACTAGCCCCACCACATAGGACCTGCACTCCAACAAAAGGTATGCCGATTTCAGTTTCCATAGCACCAGCCGTACCACAGAAAAATCCCACTCCAGCAAAAAGTACAGCAAGTCCACCGGTTGAAGACCTATCCCAACTGCAGAGACGGCCAATTCCTGTAGATTGGAACCTCATTCTAGTTATTCCCAGTTTAAAAGACAATGATTTCAATGTTGTTAGGGACTACGTGCATATATTCCCATCATTGGAAGATTATAGTGAAGACAAACACCATTTTCACATCTTGCTGTCCCACTTACGTGTAAGTGCTATTATTCATGGTGATTATTTTCCTATTTTCTGCTGATTGAACACATCAATGATTTACATTACATTGTTGTAAGTAGGCAGGGGTCAATCTAGATAGTCATGACGAGCAAAGCTTGCTTGCGCTTTTCAAGGAAGCATTGCAGCAGTATTGGTGTTTTTTTTTACTATTTGCAGCAGTATTGGTGTTACCTGAGGAAATCACACTTTGATGGCAAGTCTATAAATGAATTTTTGGTGAAGTCTCCTATGCTAAATTTAGAAGACATTGAATGGAAAAACCTTGTTATGCACTGGTCTCGTTCCGAGGATGAGGTACTGTCTATGATATAGCATGACAATTTGAACTTCTACTTTTCCGCATGTGCCTTACGGATCTTTTTTGCAGGAAATCTGCTTGAAAAAGAATTCTGGTTCTAAAAGAACGACAGGATATCGCAAATATGCTGCTCGCTGCTTTGCTCTTGTTAGTACATGTTGTCCTGTATCACTGTACTTGCATACATACCTGGTTCATTATGTGACAGCATATGCATGATAGCTTGCTTATAAATTGTTCGCTCCAAATTATCTGATCTGTATGAATGGTTACATTAGTGTAGAATATATCCAATGCCAATGAAATTTTTTAGCTCTGCATTGTTCTTGTAAGTACCTGCTGTCCTTTATCAGTGTACTTATATTGACAGGTAGTTGTTCATGTACCATCACTCTGCAGCTTATTTTCCTTTGCCCTCCATTTTCTACACATAAGATCAATATTTACTCTTACCATAAGGTTGGATAACACAGATGGTACTGAAGAAGTTTAGCTCTGCATTGCTCTTGGATGTACATTTTGCCTTTATCACTGTACTTACATTTATAGCTACGTGGTTATGTAGCATCACTCTTCATCTTAATCTTATCTTAAATATTCTCCATTTTTTCTTATATTGTCACATCTATATTTACTCTTAACAAAATGTAGAATAAAGGCAATGCTTATGAAGAAGATTCTGTGGTAAACTTCTTGAATTGCCCCCCCCCCCATCAACATGGACAAGGGCTTTATAGAGCCTGCCCTCACCAATAATGTAAGTTTGTCCTTCTCAAGCCTTCAAACTTTGTTGTGTATATTTGGTTAGGCATGACTGCAACAGCTGTTTATTTTTGGTGTTTGCGTCAAATTGCATGTTTAAAGTTTATTATGTACTCCAGTTTATAAACAAAAGTTCGTCCTTCTCAATTTAAGTTTTCAGTTGTACAACCAAGTTCCTTCTTCATACCATGTAAATTAAACTATACAGAGCAAGTGATCTTATTTTGCAAATCTGAAATGGGATAAATTGACAGCACACTACCCATTGATACTTATGAGTTCTTGATCTGTAATCCAGTGGTGTCGTGACGCTGCCAACTCCTTTACAATGTCATTTCCTGCCATGTCTTGACCTGAACAATACCATATTGTGTTAATGTTATTTTAAACTGTGTCACTTTATTCATTAGTAAGAAATGTGATGAATTGTCAGCACTGATACTTATATGTGCAAAACCTGTCATCTGTCTGCTTGTTTATCTTTCAGGGTGAGGAGGATATAAGTGTCAAACAAGTGCAGTCTCACCAGCTTGCTCAGCTGCTTACGCTGCAGCTCCTGAGCAGGGCTAAACTTTCTTGAACTCTATTGAAGTGCTATCGGTTTTGTATATTATTTTGTCGGCGTGTTTAGTTGCACTGGTGGCGATCTTTGATGCCCAGTGTATGTAATCTGTTGTCTGCTTGTGCTTTATTATCATAGTGGAGAACTTTGATGCCCAGTGGATGTAATATCCCGTAATTTCTTTATTGTATAGTCTAGGTTTTTTTCTTATTCGCGATGCTGCAGTTATTTTACTGTATATATATCCTGTCTTCGCAGTAAACCGGTCAAACCGTAAAATTACGGTACATAATTAGGTCGTCATGCCAATCACCATGTATGATCCGCATCATGGGACCCGTTAGCTTGGTCCGCTAACAGGCCTAAATGTAAACTGGCCCACTAGTAGATTCAGGCCTTTAATAGGCCGAGTAAACCGCCGACCCTATTTTCCCAAGAAAACTCAATGGGCCTTTAGGAGGCCGAAAAGTAGGCTGGGCCTGAAACGTGCCGAACAACTCACGGGCCGGCAGCAGGCCGAAATAGCCCCCGAGCCCATGAATGTGCCAATCAAATCATGGGCTTATAACAGGCCAAAATTGTCTCGGTCCTTGTTTGGCCCAATCAGATTATCGGCTGCGAGCAGGCCGGATGCAAACCGGGCCGTAGTTAGGCCCAACTATATGACGGGCTTTTAAAAGGCCGAAATTAATATAGAGCCGAAATGTTAAACGGGCCCTTTGTTGGGTAACGTAGTAATTTCAAAAAAATTCCTACGCACACGCAAGATCATGGTGATGCATAGCAACGAGAGGGGAGAGTGTTGTCTACGTACCCTCGTAGACCGAAGCGGAAGCGTTGACACAATGTAGAGGAAGTAGTCATACGTCCTCCTCCCGATCCGACCGATCCAAGCGCCGTTACTCCGACGCCTCCGAGTTCTTGACACACGTACAGCTCGATGACGTTCTCCGGGCTCCGATCCAGCAAAGCTCTCGGGGAAGAGTTTCGTCAGCACGACGGCGTGGTGACGATCTTGATGAACTACTGACGTAGGGCTTCGCCTAAGCACTGCGACAATATGACCGAGGTGGAATATGGTGGAGGGGGACACCGCACACGGCTGAGGAACGATCACGAAGATCAACTTGTGTGTCTTGGGGTGCCCCCCTGCCCCTGTATATAAAGGAGCAAGGGGGAGGCCAGCCGACCCTATGGGGTGCGCCAAAGGGAGGGGGGAGTCCTCCTCCTAGTGGGAGTAGGACTCCCCTTTCCTAGTCCAACTAGGAAGAGAGGGGGAAGGAAAGAGAGGGAGAGGGAGAGGGAAAGGGGGGGCGCGCCCCCCCCCTCCTTGTCCAATTCGGACTCCCCATGGGGGGCGCGCGCCACCTCCTGGCCGCAGCCCTCTCTCTCCCCTCAGGCCCGATAAGGCCCATTACTTCCCCGGGGGGTTCCGGTAACCCCTCCGGCACTCCGGTTTTATTCGAAACCACTCGGAACCATTCCGATGTCCGAATATAGTCGTACTATATATCAATCTTTACGTCTCGACCATTCCGAGACTCCTCGTCATGTCCGTGATCTCATCCGGGACTCCGAACTAACTTCGGTACATCAAAATGCATAAACTCATAATAACTGTCATCGTAACCTTAAGCGTGCGGACCCTACGGTTCGAGAACAATGTAGACATGACTGAGACAAATCTCTGGTCAATAACCAATAGCGGGACCTGGATGCCCATATTGGCTCCTACACATTCTACGAAGATCTTTATCGGTCAGACCGCATAATAACATACGTTGTTCCCTTTGTCATCGGTATGTTACTTGCCTGAGATTCGATCGTCGGTATCCAATACCTAGTTCAATCTCGTTACTGGCAAGTCTCTTTACTCGTTCCGTAATACATCATCTTGCAACTATCTTATTGGTTGCAATGCTTGCAAGGCTTATGTGATGTGCATTACCGAGAAGGCCCTGAGATACCTCTCCGACATTCGAAGTGACAAATCCTAATCTCGAAATACGCCAACCCAACAAATACTTTCAGAGACACCTGTAGAGCTCCTTTATAATCACCCAGTTACGTTGTGACGTTTGGTAGCACACAAAGTGTTCCTACGGTAAATGGGAGTTGCATAATCTCATAGTCAAAGGAACATGTATAAGTCATGGAGAAAGCAATAGCAACATACTAAACGATCGGGTGCTAAGCTAATGGAATGGGTCATGTCAATCAAATCATTCAACTAATGATGTGACCTTGTTAATCAAATGAAAACTCCTTTGTCTATGGTTAGGAAACTTAACCATCTTTGATTAACAAGCTAGTCAAGTAGAGGCATACTAGTGACACTCTGTTTGTCTATGTATCCACACATGTATTATGTTTCCGGTTAATACAATTCTAGCATGAATAATAAACATTTATCATGATATATAAGGAAATAAATAATAGCTTTATTATTGCCTCTAGGGCATATTTCCTTCAGTCTCCCACTTGCACTAGAGTCAATAATCTAGATTACACAGTAATGATTCTAACACCCATGGAGTCTTGGTGTTGATCATGTTTTGCTCGTGGAAGAGGCTTAGTCAACGGGTCTGCTACATTCAGATCCGTATGTATCTTGCAAATCTCTATGTCTCCCACCTGGACCAAATCCCAGATGGAATTGAAGCGTCTCTTGATGTGCTTGGTTCTCTTGTGAAATCTGGATTCCTTTGCCAAGGCAATTGCACCAGTATTGTCACAAAAGATTTTCATTGGACCCGATGCACTAGGTATGACACCTAGGTCGGACATGAACTCCTTCATCCAGACTCCTTCATTTGTTGCTTCCGAAGCAGCTATGTACTCCGCTTCACATGTAGATCCCGCCACGACGCTTTGTTTAGAACTGCACCAACTGACAGCTCCACCGTTTAATGTAAATACGTATCCGGTTTGCGATTTAGAATCGTCCGGATCAGTGTCAAAGCTTGCATCAACTTAACCGTTTACGACGAGCTCTTTGTCACCTCCATACACGAGAAACATTTCCTTAGTCCTTTTCAAGTACTTCAGGATATTCTTGACCGCTGTCCAGTGATCCACTCCTGGATTAGTTTGGTACCTCCCTGCTAAACTTATAGCAAGGCACACATCAGGTCTGGTACACAGCATTGCATACATGATAGAGCCTATGGCTGAAACATAGGGAACATCTTCCATCTTCTCTCTATCTTCTGCAGTGGTCGGGTATTGAGTCTTACTCAACTTCACACCTTGTAACACAGGCAAGAACCCTTTCTTTGCTTGATCCATTTTGAACTTCTTCAAAACTTTGTCAAGGTATGTGCTTTGTGAAAGTCCAATTAAGCGTCTTGATCTATCTCTATAGATCTTAATGCCCAATATGTAAGCAGCTTCACCGAGGTCTTTCATTGAAAAACTTTTACTCAAGTATCCCTTTATGCTATCCAGAAATTCTATATCATTTCCAATCAGTAATATGTCATCTACATATAATATCAGAAATGCTACAGAGCTCCCACTCACTTTCTTGTAAATACAGGCTTCTCCAAAAGTCTGTACAAACCCAAATGCTTTGATCACACTGTCAAAGCGTTTATTCCAACTCCGAGATGCTTGCACCAGTCCATAAATGGATCGCTGGAGCTTGCACACTTTGTTAGCTCCCTATGGATCGGTAAAACATTCTGGTTGCATCATATACAACTCTTCTTCCAGAAATCCATTCAGGAATGCAGTCTTTACATCCATTTGCCAAATTTCATAATCATAAAATGCGGCAATTGCTAACATGATTCGGACAGACTTAAGCATCGCTACGGGTGAGAAGGTCTCATCATAGTCACTCCCTTGAACTTGTCGAAAACCTTTCGCGACAAGTCGAGCTTTGTAGATAGTAACATTACCATCAGCGTCAGTCTTCTTCTTAAAGATCCACTTATTCTCTATTGCTTGCCGACCCTCGGGTAAGTCAACCAAAGTCCACACTTTGTTGTCATACATGGATTCCATCTCAGATTTCATGGCTCCTAGCCACTTTGCGGAATCTGGGCTCACCATCGCTTCTTCATAGTTCGTAGGTTCGTCATGATCTAGTAGCATGACTTCCAGAACGGGATTGCCGTACCACTCTGGTGCGGATCGTACTCTGGTTTATCTACGAGGTTCTGTAGTAACTTGATCTGAAGTTTCATGATCAATATCATCAGCTTCCTCTCTAATTGGTGTAGGTGCTACAGAAACAGATTTCTGTGATGTACTACTTTCCAATAAGGGAGCAGGTACAGTTACCTCATCAAGTTCTACTTTCCTCCCACTCACTTCTTTCGAGAGAAACTCCTTTTCTAGAAAGACTCCGAATTTAGCAACAAAAGTCTTGCCTTCGGATCTGTGATAGAAGGTGTATCCAACAGTTTCTTTTGGATATCCTATGAAGACACATTTTTCTGATTTGGGTTCGAGCTTATCAGGTTGAAGCTTTTTCACATAAGCATCGCAGCCCCAAACTTTAAGAAACGACAACTTTGGTTTCTTGCTAAACCAGAGTTCATAAGGCGTCGTCTCAACGGATTTTGACGGTGTCCTATTTAACGTGAATGCGGTCGTCTCTAAAGCATAACCCCAAAACGATAGCGGTAAATCTGTAAGATACATCATAGATCGCACCATATCTAGTAAAGTACGATTACGACGTTCGGACACACCATTGCGTTGTGGTGTTCCGGGTGGCGTGAGTTGCGAAACGATTCCGCATTGTTTCAAATGTAGACCAAACTCGTAACTCAAATATTCTCCTCCACGATCAGATCGTAGAAACTTTATTTTCTTGTTACGATGATTTTCAACTTCACTCTGAAATTCTTTGAACTTTTCAAATGTTTCAGACTTGTGTTTCATTAAGTAGACATAACCATATCTGCTTAAATCATCTGTGAAGGTGAGAAAATAACGATATCCGCCACGAGCCTCAACATTCATTGGACCACATACATCTGTATGTATGATCTCCAATAAATCTGTTGCTCTCTCCATAGTACCGGAGAATGGTGTTTTAGTCATCTTGCCCATGAGGCACGGTTCGCAAGTGCCAAGTGATTCATAATCAAGTGACTCCAAAAGTCCATCAGTATGGAGTTTCTTCATGCGTTTTACACCGATATGACCTAAACGGCAGTGCCACAAATAAGTTGCACTATCATTATCAACTCTGCATCTTTTGGCTTCAACACTATGAATATGTGTATCACTACTATCGAGATTCATCAAAAATAGACCACTCTTCAAGGGTGCATGACCATAAAAGATATTACTCGTATAAATAGAACAACCATTATTCTCTGATTTAAATGAATAACCGTCTCGCATCAAACAAGATCCAGATATAATGTTCATGCTTAACGCTGGCACCAAATAACAATTATTCAGGTCTAATACTAATCCCGAAGGTAGATGTAGAGGAAGCATGCCGACTGCGATCACATCGACTTTGGAACCGTTTCCCACGCGCATCGTCACCTCGTCCTTAACCAATCTTCGCTTAATCCGTAGTCCCTGTTTCGAGTTGCAAATATTAGCAACAGAACCAGTATCAAATACCCAGGTGCTACTGCGAGCATTAGTAAGGTACACATCAATAACATGTATATCACATATACCTTTGTTCACCTTGCCATCCTTCTTATCCGCCAAATACTTGGGGCAGTTCCGCTTCCAGTCACCAGTCTGCTTGCAGTAGAAGCACTCAGTTTCAGGCTTAGGTCCAGACTTGGGTTTCTTCTCTTGAGCAACAACTTGTTTGTTGTTCTTCTTGAAGTTCCCCTTCTTCTTCCCTTTGCCCTTTTTCTTGAAACTAGTGGTCTTATTGACCATCAACACTTGATGCTCCTTCTTGATTTCTACCTCCGCAGCTTTTAGCATTGCGAAGAGATCGGGCATTGTCTTATCTATCCCTTGCATATTATAGTTCATCACGAAGCCTTTGTAGCTTGGTGGCAGTGATTGGAGAATTCTGTCAATGACACAATCATCCAGAAGATTAACTCCCAGTTGATTCAAGTGATTATAATACCCAGACATTCTGAGTATATGCTCACTGACAGAACCATTCTCTTCCATCTTGCAGCTATAGAACTTATTGGAGAGTTCATATCTCTCAATCCGGGCATTCTGTTGGAATATTAACTTCAACTCCTGGAACATCTCATATGCTCCATGATGTTCAAAACGTCGTTGAAGTCCCGGTTCTAAGCCGTAAAGCATGGCACACTGAACTATCGAGTAGTCATCAGCTTTGCTCTGCCAGACATTCATAACATCTGGCGTAGCTCCAGCAGCAGGCCTGGCACCCAACGGTGCTTCCAGGACATAACTCTTCTGTGCAGCAATGAGGATAATCCTCAAGTTACGGACCCAGTCCGTGTAATTGCTACCATCATCTTTCAACTTTGCTTTCTCAAGGACCGCATTAAAATTCAACGGAACAACAGCACGAGCCATCTATCTATAATTAACATAAACAAGCAAGATACTATCAGGGACTAAGTTCATGATAAATTTAAGTTCAATTAATCATATTACTTAAGAACTCCCACTTAGATAGACATCTCTCTAATCCTCTAAGTGATCACGTGATCCAAATCAACTAAACCATGTCCGATCATCACGTGAGATGGAGTAGTTTCAATGGTGAACATCACTATGTTGATCATATCTACTATATGATTCATGCCCGACCTTTCGGTCTCCGTGTTCCGAGGCCATATCTGTTATATGCTAGGCTCGTCAAGTTAAACCTGAGTATTCCGCGTGTGCAACTGTTTTGCACCCGTTGTATTTGAACGTAGAGCCTATCACACACGATCATCACATGGTGTCTCAGCACGAAGAACTTTCGCAACGGTGCATACTCAGGGAGAACACTATTACTATGATAATTTAGTGAGAGATCATCTTATAATGCTACCGTCAATCAAAGCAAGATAAGATGCATAAAAAGATAAACATCACATGCAATCAATATAAGTGATATGATATGGCCATCATCATCTTGTGCTTGTGATCTCCATCTCCGCAGCACCATCATGATCACCATCGTCACCGGCGCGACACCTTGATATCCATTGTAGCATCGTTGTCGTCACGCCAATCTTATGCTTCTACGACTATCGCTACCGCTTAGTGATAAAGTAAAGCATTACAGGGCGATTGCATTGCATACAATAAAGCGACAACCATACGGCTCCTGCCGGTTGCCGATAACTCGGTTACAAAACATGATCATCTCATACAATAAAATTTAGCATCATGTCTTGACCATATCACATCACAACATGCCCTGCAAAAACAAGTTAGACGTCCTCTACTTTGTTTGTTGCAAATTTTACGTGGCTGCTACGGGCTTAAGCAAGAACCAATCTCACCTACGCATCAAAACCACAACGATAGTTTGTCAAATAGACTCCGTTTTAACCTTCTCAAGGACCGGGCGTAGCCATACTCGGTTCAACCAAAGTTGGAGAAACTGACACCCGCCAGCCACCTGTGTGCAAAGCACGACGGTAGAACCAGTCTCGCGTAAGCGTACGCGTAATGTCGGTCCGGGCCGCTTCATCCAACAATACCGCCGAACCAAAGTATGACATGCTGGTAGGCAGTATGACTTGTATCATCCACAACTCACTTGTGTTCTACTCGTGCACAACATCAAACCATAAAAACCTAGGCTCGGATGCCACTGTTGGGTAACGTAGTAATTTCAAAAAAAATCCTACGCACACGCAAGATCATGGTGATGCATAGCAACGAGAGGGGAGAGTGTTGTCTATGTACCCTCGTAGACCGAAGCGGAAGCGTTGACACAACATAGAGGAAGTAGTCGTACGTCCTCCTCCCAATCCGACCGATCCAAGCGCCGTTACTCCGGCGCCTCCGAGTTCTTGACACACGTACAGCTCGATGACGTTCTCCGGGCTCCGATCCAGCAAAGCTCTCGGGGAAGAGTTTCGTCAGCACGACGGCGTGGTGACGATCTTGATGAACTACCGACGTAGGGCTTCGCCTAAGCACTGCGACAATATGACCGAGGTGGAATATGGTGGAGGGGGACACCGCACACGGTTGAGGAACGATCACGAAGATCAACTTGTGTGTCTTGGGGTGCCCCCCTGCCCCTGTATATAAAGGAGCAAGGGGGAGGCCGGCCGACCCTATGGGGTGCGCCAAAGGGAGGGGGGAGTCCTCCTCCTAGTGGGAGTAGGACTCCCCTTTCCTAGTCCAACTAGGAAGAGAGGGGGGAAGGAAAGAGAGGGAGAGGGAGAGGGAAAGGGGGGGCGCGCCCCCCCCCCCTCCTTGTCCAATTCGGACTCCCCATGGGGGGCGCGCGCCACCTCCTGGCCGCAGCCCTCTCTCTCCCCTCAGGCCCGATAAGGCCCATTACTTCCCCGGGGGGTTCCGGTAACCCCTCCGGCACTCCGGTTTTATTCGAAACCACTCGGAACCATTCCGATGTCCGAATATAGTCGTACTATATATCAATCTTTACGTCTCGACCATTCCGAGACTCCTCGTCATGTCCGTGATCTCATCCGGGACTCCGAACTAACTGTGGTACATCAAAATGCATAAACTCATAATAACTGTCATCGTAACCTTAAGCGTGCGGACCCTACGGTTCGAGAACAGTGTAGACATGACTGAGACAAATCTCTGGTCAATAACCAATAGCGGGACCTGGATGCCCATATTGGCTCCTACACATTCTACGAAGATCTTTATCGGTCAGACCGCATAATAACATACGTTGTTCCCTTTGTCATCGGTATGTTACTTGCCTGAGATTCGATCGTCGGTATCCAATACCTAGTTCAATCTCGTTACTGGCAAGTCTCTTTACTCGTTCCGTAATACATCATCTTGCAACTATCTTATTGGTTGCAATGCTTGCAAGGCTTATGTGATGTGCATTACCGAGAAGGCCCTGAGATACCTCTCCGACATTCGGAGTGACAAATCCTAATCTCGAAATACGCCAACCCAACAAATACTTTCGGAGACACCTGTAGAGCTCCTTTATAATCACCCAGTTATGTTGTGACGTTTGGTAGCACACAAAGTGTTCCTACGGTAAACGGGAGTTGCATAGTCTCATAGTCAAAGGAACATGTATAAGTCATGGAGAAAGCAATAGCAACATACTAAACGATCAGGTGTTAAGCTAATGGAATGGGTCATGTCAATCAGATCATTCAACTAATGATGTGACCTTGTTAATCAAATGACAACTCCTTTGTCTATGGTTAGGAAACTTAACCATCTTTGATTAACAAGCTAGTCAAGTAGAGGCATACTAGTGACACTCTGTTTGTCTATGTATCCCCACATGTATTATGTTTCCGGTTAATACAATTCTAGCATGAATAATAAACATTTATCATGATATATAAGGAAATAAATAATACCTTTATTATTGCCTCTAGGGCATATATCCTTCACCCTTAACAGGACGAAACTAATATAAGGCCGAATTACTAAATGGGCCTTTAGCAAGTGGGCCCAAAAGCATAGCGTCTAGTTACCCATTGGAAGAGTGACACCTGTGCCAACACGGAGCTGACACATGTTTCCTACAGCCAATGATGATTTTACACGTGGAAAATTCCCATGGGTCGGGCTTTTAACGGGTTATCGGATCCAAAACTGGACCCGATAGCTTAACGGCGTTCCATTACAGTGGATGCCATGTGTCGGTCACCCTTGACGAAAGCACTTCTATGACGCGCGATTTATCGTCATGGAAGTGCACACTTCCGTGATGATAATTTTGGTAATGTCATGGAACACTTCTACGACAACACAGGTATGACTATCTTGATTCTGTCATAAATTTGTCATGGATGTACATGCATGACAGAAAACGTGACCTACTGTGACAAACACGTATCATCACGGAAGTGTATTTTTTTGTAGTGTCAGCCGAGGCCCCACCCTGCCGGCAACGAGGGGGAGGATTTCCCCCGCTCCGCCGTGGTGCCGCCCTATAAACAATGAGATAGAGGACATCGCCGGCTCCGTCGAGGCCCCACCCCTCTGCCAAGAGGCCGCGCCACATAGAAAACGAGGAAGAGTAGAACACAGTAGGTCGCCGCCGCTCGGGTCCAAGTAAGGCCAGCGCTTCTACCCTCCGGTTCAAGCCAAGCTAGGCGGGTTGACCATTGACCACCGATTAGCTTCTTGGTGGCGACGTGGAGTCAGAGAGCTATGTTGGAGAAGGACGCTGCTTCAGTTACTAAACTGCTGGTGCAGTTAGGTCACTGACACGTGGGCCCAACAGGCATCTGGGCCACATGTCAGTTACGCAACTGCACCTGCAGTTAAGTCCTACGATTATTCCCAGGGTGATCAGTCCGCTGGAGAATAAGCTTCTGTTCGGCTCAGCCAGACACAGGTGGGTAGATTCAGTTAATTAATTATACCTCTAGCGCACCCCTTTTTAGTAGAAGAATGTATGACATGTAATGAAATCTGGCATGTTTATATGAAATCCGACTGTGTATGAATGAATTTAGTTCGATTAGTTAGAATTCTTGTATCACTGGCATTGGATGAACATGCAAAACAATACGTACTAGGATTATTCCCAGGGTGATCACCTCGTTTGCAGTAGTTTCACATGTACTCCATCCAGTCCTTTTTAGTCTGCATACAAGTTTTGTCTGCAGTCAAAGTATCTCTACTTTGACCAATCTTTTAGAAAAAGTATGAACATTCACAATGTAAAATCAAATGACTTGAAAGAAATCTAATAGGCGAAGTAAAAAGGAACAGAGGGAGTAGAAAGAGTTTGAGCTGCTTTTTAGCGTTCCTGTACATTGCAATCAAACACACAGGTCTGGCAATTCATAGAGAACATTCAAAACAATCAATGATTATGCATCTCAGCAATTCACATGTCAGAGCCAATATTTACTTCACAACTAAAGAATAAAGAAAAATAGATCAACGCTGCTGACAACAAAGGGCGTCCCATTCGAAAATATCAAACGCATGTCTTCTTGCAAACATCAATGAGCAAAATTTGACAAGGTTGTCCCATTCCAAAATGTCAAATGCTTATTGTTTTTGTGCATCAATGAGCAATCTTTGAAAAGGTTTTCCCATTCCAAAATATCAAATGCCTACGATTGTGGAATGGGCAGGGTTTGCCATCAGTTCAGACATTGACATGGCACCTAAGCTAAATAAACCAGTTGTTCTTTTTATATAGTTCCACCAAAATCAACCAAATTCGCGCGTAGCTTGTATGGTTTCACCCTTATATGTTGCAATGCCTTGAACATATCAGCACCTCCTTTCTTGTGGTGGAAATGAATGGTTCGATGTATTCATAAACATTTTGTGCAGTTCCCATTGAAATCAAGCTAAGCACCCATGTTTGCACAAATACAAAAAAAAAGTGATTTGTATAAAGCAAACTATATTATGAATTGACAGTTTAAACAGGAACCTACATGGTTCATGTAGAGCACACTTTAAAAAAAATGGAACTCACCGGAAAGAATCCTAGAACAACATTGTACTTGCGCATCGTAGCAAAAATATGGAGATATGTCAGTCCTTCTGAGCTGAAGTTAGTTTGGTCTTGTGGGGAGTAATGTAACCATCCTTCAACTGCTCCTTTTGATGAGAACATAGATAGGGCTTCTTCATCCTGGCATAATCGGAACTAGTTACTTCATGTACTCTGTATTCTTCTTCATAGGAAGATGATCCTGTTGTGCAAATACAAAAGGACAACTAAATGCTAGCATCTCTGTTTGCTCGAAAAAAAAGGAAAGGAAATATTTAAAACAGCACAGATGAAGCACTTCTCAAGGACAATCCCACTTTCTCATGAGAGTATCTAAACGGTAGCATAACACGAATAGAGATGACAAAGCTCAATCATATGGATTAAATCCGTGGGCGAGTACCAACCTTTTTCAGGAAGCTTATTGTGTAGATCATACAGATAAAGCACTTCTCCGGAACCATCTGTTGTTATCTACTGTGGTTGCCATGCTTACTATATACTCCTAGATTAGTTTAATGTTTCCAACATCTTCTTGTGTAGTTGTACTAAAATATATGGTATCTTCAAAGAAGATCCCTGTTTGCACAAGTAGAGATAATTACATATTACATTAAGAGTGGCATCAAATCAGTGGCAAAACAATTGCTCGTTCCAACCATAGCAATAATTATGATGCAAAACTATATCATTACTTGTGTTATCATAGTTCCAGTGCCTCATTACAACACCGGGAGTAGATTTTAGTTTTTCTTCCGCTTGTTCTTCCCCTTCATGACTTGGTTCAATAACAGACAAGCTTCGCCTTCATTGTAAGATTTGGCATGTTAATTAGGGAGCACAAGTATAGCACTAAACAACAACATTAATTTTCTGATGAAAATGGTAAAGTACAAGCCAACAGTTGTGAAATATCCTTATCTTACCTCAATGGGATATTATGGTGCACATACAAATTGGAA
Organism: Aegilops umbellulata; assembly: GCA_032464435.1. Classification (NCBI taxonomy): domain Eukaryota; kingdom Viridiplantae; phylum Streptophyta; class Magnoliopsida; order Poales; family Poaceae; genus Aegilops; species Aegilops umbellulata. The sequence continues at coordinate 83,558,549 of CP136055.1, read as the reverse complement.
GTCTTGTATCCATTTGTGCAGCTCACTAAAATCAAGCAACATTATCGTACAAGTAGCACAACATATGAAAGCACACTACACAATCATGTGAAAGAAAGCTAGTACTGACCTCTCATGACACGGAATTCAAACAACTCACAAGAAGAAGATATGAACCAAATTTGCCAACACGGATAGGAAGTAAGATCTCCTCTTGTGCAGTTCCACTAAGATCAGGCAATCAAGCAACATTGTCGGTGTGACATTTTGGTTGAACTGCACAATACACTCTTAAAACAAAAGTGTTTTGTGCAGTGCAACAAAAGTTCACAATAGCAATGAGGTGAAGTAGATAACCCTGTTTACACAGAGGTGCAAAGGAAACAACTAGTGGTCAATAACGGTGGCTCACAGAGAAGCCAACAAAAAGAAGCATCTAACTTATCTAAATGGGGAAGAAAACAAGGCAGTAGCATTTCTCAAACGGTGGCATTGGTTAATATTAACAGAGAGATTATATAAACAATTAAATTCGTTAAACATGTAATTTGCTTTTAACTGTGGCATTACATCAATTTTCTAGCAGCATTATTAGAGGGTGTCTGTTTACAGGGACTTTTTGGTGTAGGGACTAAAAAAAAGTCCGTGTCAGTCCCATCTAAACCAAACAGGAGGGACTTTTAGGGACTAAAAGTGGGCATTTGGGACTAAGGAAAGAAGACCCCGAGCGAGAGTCTTCTGGGGACTTTTTCCAACAGTAGCCCATGCCCCGCATCGCACCTTGTCTCTATTAGTTCATTACTAGGGGTACATGGTCTTTTAGCATGTTATTTAATAACCTCTAGTCCATGTTTAGTCCCTGGAACCAAGCAAGTAGGGACTAGGGACTTTTTAACCAAACAGGGCCTTAGATTAACAACAGCTAAAGAGTTTTGCGAGACAGTGGACGCAACAAATCTAGTCATGCTCAAACTCTACAGCCTTGTCCCCTGAAACAAAAAAGATCAGTTAGTTACAGATGTGCGTACTGCGTTTGTCATTGTATTCCCTTTTCGACCAACGTAGGTGCTAGATAGCCAGTCTGTACTAGTACTTTCCCCCTTCCTATCCTCTTTGAACCACGTGCTAGATTCATGCTATACAACTTTCCCCACTACGTTCCCCCATTCCTTTCCCCCAAACCCTAGAAAACAAGCGCTGAGGCTCTAGAGAGTGTGAAGAGTGCAAACCCTAGAAAACAAGCGCCAAGGCTGCAGCGTATACATGATGATGTGATTATACGGTCACTACGAGATCGTATAGCTCCGTATCCATCCATTTTGACCAGTCAAAGAAAATCCGCCTGGCACCGCCCCAGAGCACTTCCTCTCTCTGTCGTGCGAGGCCTACCTGTCATTGGGTGGAAGAAAGAAGTCGAACAAAAACAAAATTATGCTCAAGTGTCACTACACCACGACACTCAAAGCAGTGTCAAACAATCTGTCGGCATAAGTCACCTAAGGCGACACATTTAGTGTTGGCAAGAACCTTTGCCAGCAAAAAGGAGCTGTCGCCTATAGTCCTGCCGGGAAAGGTCTTTACCGACAGACATTATGACAGCGTTGGTGAGATCTATGGCGACAGACAGTTCTACACCGACAGACTATGCTATGCCGACAGTTCATCTGACAGTGTGATATGCCGACAGATAGTGCGACGTTGGTTGATACGCCGACAGTTTATCTGTAATGCACTATGCCAACAGAAAGTGTGAAAGGTCTTTACCGACAGACATTATGACAGCGTTGGTGAGATCTATGGCGACCGACAGTTCTACACCGACAGACTATGCTACGTTGACAGTTCATCTGACAGTGTGATATGCCGACAGATAGTGCGGCGTCGATTGATACGCCGACAGTTTGTCTGTAATGCACTATGCCGACAGAAAGTGTGAAAGGTCTTTACCGACAGACATTATGACAGCGTTGGTGAGATCTATGGCGACAGACAGTTCTACACCAACAGACTATGCTACGCCGACAGTTCATCTGACAGTGTGATATGCCGACAGATAGTGCGACGTCGGTTGATACGCCGACAGTTTGTCTGTAATGCACTATGCCGACAGATAGTGCGACGTCGGTTGATACGCCGACGTCGGTCAATACTTATGTCGACACATTTACTGATAGGGTTCTACGTTCCAACACAAACGTAGATGCACCATAGTTTGAATGAAATTTCATTCCTAATATTCAATTCATATTCATTATGCAATATATATACAAACAATTGCACTAGTGTATTCATCAAAAGATACCATTGATCGATACATTTATCCAACACATATAAAAGATTCATTAGTTTTCTTCACTCAAGTTAGATACAAGCATTGAGAAAATACGTATATAGGTCAAACTACAAGATGTGTCTTGTTGCAAAATATGATTGCCAAGCTCCTAAGAAAACAATTGTTCGTTAACTTGACTACTAAAAAAATATTATGGAAGAGACAAGTCTTGGATCACCAAGTCAGCATCAACTTCCATATGAACAAAATGTGTCGACCATGTCATGAACAAAAGCGATCACCGGAACATCTTAGATCAACTTGTGGGCTTCCTATTTTCTGCCATATATCCCTACAAAAGAATTCATATGTTTGAGCAATCTTAGAAATGAGAATTTGTTCAAACTTCTGAGTTTCCCTTCATTCCAAAGATCTAAAAATTTAAAATGTAATGCAAACAGTTTGGTTATGAAAGATATCCATCCTTATAAGAACATCAACCAAAAGTCAGGTTCTTATTGTAAGTTGAGAGATTGCATTTGAAACTTTCTCAATTAGCAAACAATAAGATATGCACTTATAAACATACATGTACCACTGAGTAGCAGGAAGTGCACTTGGTGAAAACAAAACCATTGCAAAGACCATCTTTAGCATATACTCCCTCTGTAAACTAATATAAGAGCGTTTAGAATACTAAAATAGTGATCTAAACGCTCTTATATTAGTTTATAGAGGGAGTAGTTAGTAGCAGGAAGGCATTTTGTTTTCCGCTGAAATTAGTTAACTATATAACTGCAGGAACGATATGCTTGCAACAAATACTAAAAAGAATCATTCAAGCTTTGGCACAAAGAAAATGGAGAGCTACGGTTTCTTACCATATAGTTAGTAGAACAGACCAGATATATATGCACTATGAAGCCATTTTTAATTTTCTCTCAAGTTTTATTTGGCAGCATTACTAAACGTATGCCCTTTGCAAACCAATTTTACTTTTTTTCTCTGATTTGGAAATTTAATGGCTATGTTCAAAGAAAGCATGGCTCATCCAGAGCATGTCGCCGGTCGTTCTATAAAAAGGAGAAAAGAAGGTTGGCCTTTCATAATATTGGAAGAGAACTTTGGTAAAGTTACAGTATTCTTGAGTGCACACAGATAAAGTTCCAAAGATGACAGGAGCTAACTTCTCCAGTATTCTAGAGTGCACATAGATTTGTTAGCATGCACAAACTAGAACTAGATGTGCCCAGTACACAAAGTAGGAAGGACATTTTGACTAATTCATCAAAATTATTGAACAAGCTGTAAAAGGAGAAATATTGTTGTTTAAGTTCAATTATCACCCACTGTCAAAACCAAATGCACTGTAAGTGCCAATAGCAAATTACACGAGTAATATCTTCTAAAAATATTGTGTTAAATAATTTCTTGTGCGGAGATCGTTACCTGGGTCATGGGCTAGCAAGCTTTGTATCGGAGTATTCCGCTTAAACAGTTACAACGATGCACCTTTCTTGTGGGGCATCCATATTGATGTGAGCATTAGTGAGAGCCTATCTCTAAGAGAAGATGCTTGCGTATCAACAAATCATGGCGACCTTGGCAACAAAATTATGCATACCACTCCTGCATAAAAAAATGATAAAATATCATACATGCTTGGAAAATTTTGACAAAAGGAAAACTACTTGTAGGTTGTAGCTTGTCTGCACAAACAGTCATCCATGAGTACATAAATCCAACTCATATTGCACAAACAGTAACCACAAGAAGCAAATTTCAGAGAAATAAAAGCATGCCAACTCATACATGGCACAATCAGCCACAAGAAAAATTTGAATCCAAACATATGGAAATGAGCTTGGTCGACTGATAGAACACAATTGGAACGACGAAAAAAATAGAAGTGGCTGGTACCATCCAATGTGAACAGCTGGTCATCCTGATGAGTTGCAGATCTATAACCCTATTTTTCCAAATACCAGATCTCATCATCTAATCTGACTCCTATGGGAAATCACAAGTAGAAGAAGATATCTCACTCATTGAAATGGAAATGAAAAAAAGTAGCAGTAACCACATAATACAGATATTGAAACAAGTTCACGTGAGGCATGCTATAGGGATTCAAGACACAAACCATTCAAACAATGTGAACTACAGATAGTAACATATGGGAAGATTGATAAGAGAATATTTGCATATTACCTTTGTGGTCCAAGAGGCAGGGCATGTAAAGGGGGGTAACCGGGACAGAAGAGGCCGGTGGCAGAAGAACAACGGGTGGCTCCTTAGCAGCGGACGTCGTGGCTGCTCCTGGGCGGCAGACAGTGCTGCTGCTCCTCAGCGGGGCTGACGGTGGAGCGGACGGTGCTCCTCAGATGCAAACGACGTGATTTTCCACTGTGTGGCATGTCGTGGCTGCTGCTCCTTAGTGGGGGTGGATGGTGCTCCTCAGAAGTGGATAACAGCATGGCATGGCTGTCCTCGGCGGCGGATATAGCTGCTGCTCCTCGGCGGAAGATTCTCCTTGGTAGCCGACAATAGTGCTGCTCCTCGACTGCAGGTAGTACTCCTCAGCAGCGGGCCAGATGGTGCTCCTCGGACACGAGTGGCAGTGCTGCTCCTTGTTAGCGGATGGCGGTCCTTGGCGGCGGGCTGCGCTGATTCTCCTTGGTAGCAAGGCGGCAGCTCCTCAGCAACCTGTTTAATTGTTCAGCTGCAGCTTTGACTAATTGTGGCTAACTACCACCTGTAGAAATCATGAATAGTTCATGGAAGAGGAATAAAATTAGACTTTATACATTACTCTTAAACGCCCAAATAAAATGGTGATGCAGGGTATTGTCCGAAAGAATGGAGAATTCTGTGGTACATAATCACAAAAAAAACACTCCAAAGATTGTACCTGTACATACCTACAGTTGTACACCATAGTACTGCTACAGAATCTAGATACTTATTCCCATTGATGCCATAATCATAAGAACCCTGCATATGTAGTTTAACATTGTATAAGGCAAACATAGGTACATAGTTCACAACCTAGCATACAGTAATGAACATCTCAGCTTCCATTTCCAAAACTGAATGCTACATTGCAAGACAAGTAAACATATATAATGCTATAATTAGAGAGTCGCACCTCATATCTCTCCTTAACCAGCGGATGCACATCATTGCTCTGCCATCTAGCGGCTGTGACTGGTGCCAACATGCCATGCCCCTTAAACCTGGAAAGTTCATACTTCCAATGTCAGTACAAGCTAGTCAACCATGCTACTTCTTCTTCCTTGCGTTATCCATCTCTCTCCTCCCTTCAAACAAAAACCTGCTCCCATCCAAATTCATGGCGAGCAAGAGTGGATCTTGCCACCAACCACCGAAGATTGAATCCTTATACTAACCGGTGGTCAGATGTTCATTTTCCCCCTTCGATTAAGCTCATGTACTATCTAATTTATAAACCCTAATCTGACCTCGTGGCCAATAATGGAGATGGGAGGGAACAAGGGGAGCAGGCAGCGGGAAGATTTGTAGCTTACTTGTCGAGGTCTGTAGGTGGGGCAACGCAACGGGGCTCAACTGGTCCAGATTTCGCCATTGGAGGAAGAAGAACGGCGGGCGGCTCCTCAGCAGCGGACGATGCTTCTGCTCCTCAGGAGCGGGTCGTGGGCGGGCGATGCTCCTCTGTCGCGGGCGGCGCTGCTGCTGCTGCGGGCTAAGGGAAAGGATGCCCGGGGTCTGATGAGGAGCGCGAGGGGAGCAGCGGGCGGGGTCGTGGCGGCGGCGGCAAGCAGGTCAGAGGCGGCGGCGCGGGAGGGTTAGGTTTACGGGGGTGGATTGTGTGTGGGTAGTGGGACAGAGGGGGTGAGATCGGGGAACGACTTCATTATTTGGGAATTGGCATTTTGCGTGGCATGTCCACTGCTCTCGGGTGGACCCAACCTAAACAATCCCGACACTTTCTCAGTCGTAATGAATCGGCGACACACAGCCTATTAGTCTACCTACAGAAATTACATCGGTGGTCTGATGATGCTTTGGCGATAGATAATGTGTCATGAGCCTATATAACACCGAGAATCTATGCGTCTGTATAGTTTGGGACGAAATAAGTGTCAGTGATGAACACTTTTACCAACAGATGCATGTCGTCATTGTAGTGTCGTGGTGTAGTGTGTAGTTATCCAACCCGAGACCTCAAGTTTGATGAGCGAATAGGCTAACCAGCTACACCACCCTCACGTTATGTTCAACGAGAGGAAAATAACCTCTATACATGCATTCGTGTGACAAGCATGCCGTGTTTTTTTTGCGTGTGAGTCATTGGGATTTAAATCATAACCGTGTCATGTGGCTTTGGTGGTAAGGTCTTTTGGGATTTAAAGCAGTGTTGGTAGTACAGAAATAATGCAACCTTAGTCACCTTACCTTTCTCCATGTAGTACGTTGGGTTCCACCAGTCAGAGGGTGAAACAAACAAATTAATAAGAAAAATTATAAAAAACCGAGTTAGTGATGATGGTGTGCCCGCCATCCTGCAATATAGACCGTCCGATCTATATCTGATGGATAAAAGGCAAACTATGGCAATTTTGTAAAAAAGATACCTGCACCCCTCTCCATATTTGCAGATAAGGCATTCCTTCATTCATCTTCGTCTCCCATGAGATGACCAGCTCGTATAAATGCATCTTGATATTCCGTGCAACGCATGGGCCTCTTGCTAGTTAATAAGAAAAACTAAAAGCACCAGCAGTGTATCTTACCTCACACATCTCGCTACTGCTCCTGAACACTTTCCAATTGATCTCTTTGTTCGCTCACGTACTATTTTAAGTGAATCATTATCATAACATGCACACAATTTTGGGCACTTGTATTCGAGCTAAGTCAGTGTGCCATCATATCTCGTACTACTCCCTCCATCTAGGTGTAATAAGTCATGTTAAAAGGTGCAGCGGGACCAAGGTGCAAGAAGATTGGAGGAGGAGAAACTTGACCGGTCCTTCCTTCAATCAAAGCCCTGATTTCTGTCTCTAAACGCAACAATTAATCCCAACAACTAAGAGATGCCGTTTTAGCTACCATGCAGGGCCACGTATTAACTCGCATGCAAGCTGCCTTTGATTTCGTGTCTGATCAACGCGTAGTTGTGCTCCATGCATTGGGTTTCCGGGGGAGATAAAACGGCAAAGTAAGGAGCATTTGGTTACATTGCTTTGGCTGGTCATAGTGGTGAGTAAATTGGACTAGTAACATGCACGATATTCCTATTCTATGAACCTGTGTGTGCGTGTGCGTGTGTGTTTAATAGCATGTGTGTGTAAGAGACAGTGGCACATCGACCTACTCCTACAGAGAGATGGTGTGTAGTGTACGATTTAGCCGCAAGAGTCGGTGCATCCTCTTCTGGGCGTCCGGTCAGGACAGGCGGACCGCTGCCACGCCCCCTCTTGATCAGCCTGGCCAACCCAAAGCCCCTCCATCGCCCGCGCGCGCTTCCGTCCCGAAACGTTCAGCGTCGCTCGAAAGAATCGGTGCCGCATTCATGCCGGGGCAGAGCGGACGCGACCTCTCACTGGCGCCTGCGTTGAAGAGAGAAGTGAATTCAAGAGTGATGGTTGCTTCATCTGTCCAACTTACTATTGGGTCTATGTGATTTGATGGCTCATTAGTCATTATTACTGAGGTGGTACGACTATTGGATATCCACACTTTCGACGAAAGGAGGTACTACTAGATTACAATTTTCTCCATTCTTACAGCGGAGGAGTGAGAGAGTAGTGAAAACACGCAGGCTCAGTGATTACATGGCCCACCTCACATTATCACCATATTTTCTGGACATCGTGTGACACCTAACTCTTTACATAGTACTACTAGTATAGTACGTACTGTAATTTGTTAGTGAGATAAATTTGTATAATGCTATGAAGCTTCCAGCTTCTGTTTCATGTATCTTGCGTCCAAGGTTGCCCGTTGCAACATTTCATCAAATACAAAGGAGACTAACATGCATGCTATTGCATCTCAATGATTGACATATCATAGCCAATATGTACTCCCTCCATTCCAAAATAAGTGTCTCAACTTTATGCAAACTTTAGTACGAAGTTGTACTGCTACTAAAGTTGACAATTATTTTGGTATAGAGACAGCTAAAGAAAAAAACGATCCATGTAGTCCCTAGCCCTTGAACCGTAAACCCTAACCAGGCTTTAATTTGCTGGCAACGTTGGAGCTTCCGAAGAAATGAAGTTTGAAACCCTTTGACCATCGGATCCTTTTGTGCAGTTTCACCAAAATCGACATGAGCATCCCTATGGCAAAGAAATTGAAGAAGCATGATTAGAATAAGATTACTAGGGCTAGTTGATGAGACATAAACACATCACAAATACAGTACATAGAAGCCAGTAGAGGTATGTGCGGGGCAAAGAAGTAGAGAAATATCCACATGGAGTGATGTGGGCAGCTGGAGCAGTGGTGCAAGCCTGCTGTAAAGGGAGTTGTACCTGAGGGATGTCGGGACGTAGCTCAACCTGAGGAGGGCGGCGGGAGACGACAACTGCCCACGTCGCGGCAGTGAGAAGGGATGAAGGCAACCTCACCGGCTTTGTGAGAGATAACGACGGGGACCCCTGATCGGGACGTGCCTACAGTGGGTTTTCACCATCGGCGACGGCGACCGCATCTACACTAAGCATCCACCACGTCCGCCGGGATGTTAGAGATGTGGCCACAGTCGCTTTGTGCGAGAGAGTGTGAAGAGAGCAACCCCAGCAAGCAACCGTGTAGGCTCGTCCTGCCAATGTATATAGTGGAGCGGTTTCCTTTTCTCTCCATATGAACCTAATATATTGCGTACGTGCCACCGAACAAAAAAAATATTTATAAATGACGCGGCACCTACTACTCGTTCTCCTATAATATCACAATGGGAGTAACATAGGTAGTAACATCACACATATCTAGATAAAATAGATGATGTGGCAATCAATAAATGAAGAAAGAGAGGCATGTGGTAACATAGCTAGTTACTACTAGTATGAGTAACATCACACATATCAAGGCAAGATGACTCTATAGCCTAATAAATAAAGTGTTGCATGTTACCACATATATGCTACTCCCCACTATAGAGGTAGTAACATCGAGTAGTAACATGGGCATGTTACTACTCTATGTTACTACCCATTATGGGAGGAGCCCCCGGGGCGTGTACAGCCCCGCCCTGACACGTGGCTGGCACGGTAGAGCTAGGTGAGGTGTATCTGGGCACCCGTGAGCCAGCGCGGGACTCACGAGGCCCTACCTCTAGGCGGGTTGCGCCTGGCACTAGGCCGTATCTTGAAATGTGTCCCTGCAAAATTTGGTTAGATGCCGGCACTCTACGTCCTCGGGTCCCGGCCCTCGAGCTTGTCTCAGCCGTCGCTGGTATGCCAGGTCGCGATGCCGTGGACAAGACTAGAGGGTGAGGGCTGGAGAGCCAGTAAGAGCCCTGAGTCACGATGCTCAGGCGCCCCCCCTTTAACGTGCAAGTGGTCGACATGGAGAAGGAGAGGTGCCGCGGACGGCATTGAGTAATCAAGCACGATAGGCGAATGCATAACCGGAAGTAAACGCGGAGGGGATACACGCCGCTGGGCCTAGCCCGAGTGGCCTGGGGATGATGCAGCCCGAGGGGCGCCCCCAGCAAAGCAAGCTAACAACTAAAGAAATGAAAAAGGGATACACGCCACAGGGACGGACCCACGCGGCCTGGGAGTGATGCAACCCTGGGAGGGCGATCCCAGCTAGGAATGAAACTTGAAAGATGTCACCTGAAGATGTCGCCGATGAAGTGGTGTTGGTGCAGCAGATTCGGTGGGCTGCGGAAGCCGATCCTCACGAGCCCCCAGGCCCTGGGGCCTCGGGAGGCTCCGGAGGCACTGGTGGCTCCTCGTGAGCTATCCCCATCTCCGCCAGAGCCGCAGAACGCGTGTCTCCTTGCGCCTCCAAGATGCTCCTCATGAGGCGCTGGTACGCCACAGCCACGCTCGGCAGACCGTAAGGCATGCGAACGTATCTGTGGGGTGGTCCTCCGCAGCACCCCACTTGGGAGGGCCAGAGGCGCTCCGTCGCGGCGATCTGATTGAGCCCTGGTACGTCGACGCAGACGCGCAGCCCACCATCCTCGCCTGGATGGGGAGCCACAGCTGGTGAGCGGCGGCAACCTGTCATGATCCTTGACTCCTGTAGTTCTTGAATGGCCTTGCTAACGAACTCTTGCTGGTCTGATCTTCCTTCCCTGGCTTCCTTTCGAGGGAAACGTGCTTCAAAGCACGCCTCTACATGGTGCCCAAGCGCCTCCCTCGTGACCCTGGCAAGGTCGGTGGCCCTCCAGGTGAGAGCCCCCGAGCCTTGCCTGAGGAGGGCGCCGGGCGCGCTTTCCTATGCGATGGAAGGTGGGCCCCCCTTGGCAGACAGGGGCCCTGAGGGGCCTGCCTCCTGAGGGGCCGAGCCTGGCGACGTCTTCTTCTTCTTGGGGGTGGTCTCAAGAAGCCTCCTGCTTCCGCGATCTGGGTCTTCTAGTGACGCGGCCTGAAAGGCTCGCTCCAGGGAACACACTGCATCCTTCTCTTCACAGGGCACCGTGATGACGCCGCCACTTCCTGGCATCTTGAGGACGTTGTAGCCGTGGTGAGTCACGGCCATGAACTTGGCCAGCGCAGGGTACCCGAGGATGGCGTTGTATGGCAGGCGAATGTGGGCGACGTCGAAGTCGATGAGCTCGGTGCGGTAGTTGCTGCGAGCCCCAAAGGTGACCGGGAGGCGGATCTGCCCGATCGGGACTGTGGAACCGTCGGTGACTCCGGAGAAAGGCTTGGTTGGCTGAAGTTGGTCGTACGGCACTTGGAGGTTGTTGAATATTTCCACGGACAAGACGTTGAGCCCTGCCCCTCTGTCGATGAGGGTCCTGGTGACTAGAACATTGCTGATGACTGGGGAACAGAGCATCGGGAGCACCCCTGCTATGGCTGCGCACTTGAGCTGGTCTGCTGAGCTAAACGTGATGGCGCAAGCCGACCACCTGAGGGGACGCGTTGCTTCGAGCTTGGGGAGAACTGCATTCACTTCGCGGGCAAACTGCTTGAAGATACGCAGGGAGGCTGGGGCTTGGGCTCCGCCCAGGATGCAGGCGATTGCGCGTGGCTCTTGGAAGCCCCCAGCACCTTCGTCTCGGTGACGGTCTTCATTCCTTCTTGGCTGAGGTGGCAGCGGCGGCAGGCCTGGGTTGCCATGAGGGCAGTCCTCACGAGGCTGGTCCCTCCAGTCCCCCTCGCGAGGTGGGTCACGCCAGCGGTCCTCGCGAGGTTGGTCGCGCCAGCCTTGACGTGGGCCGCGATCTTCCCAGCGTCCTGGGTTCCTTCCTCCTCCTCGGCCGTAGCCCCGGTCAGCACGGTCAGGGCGCCGGCCGACTCTTCCTTCTCGCACGGCGCAGAGCTCTTGGCATTCGTTGGTATTGTGGGTGTGGAGGTCATGGTACACGCAGTACCGGCTGCCTCTGGAGGATTCTGGCAGATCCTTGCCCCGCTTGGTGTCCGGCTCCGCAGCGAGCACGGCAGCCCCCTTGCGCTTCACGTCCTTGGCCTTGGGCTTCTTCTCTTCTGGGTCTGCGGCAGGCAGCTCAAGGAGGGAGAGGCGTCCCTCCTCAGCCCTGGGGCACTTGGTCGCCAAGTTGAACAGTTCCAGGGAGGTGCAGAGGTCTTCATGCATCGCCAACTCCTCCTTCATCTTGACGTCGCGCATGCCATCGGAGAAGGCTGAAATGATGGCTTCCTCGGACACCCTGGGGATCTTGAGGCGCGCACTGTTGAAGCGCTGGATGTATTTCTGCAGGGTCTCCCCAGGTTGCTGCTTGATGCGGCGCATGTCGCTCACGGCGGGAGGCCGGTCGCGGGTACCTTGGAAGTTGGCGATGAAGTGAGCCCGCATCTGGTCCTAGGAGGAGATCGTGCCTGGGGCCAGGTTCAGGAGCCATGTGCGGGCGCCTTCCTTCAGCGCCATGGGGAACTAGTTGGCCATGACCTTTTCATCCCCGCTGGCAGCTTCGATTCCCAGCTCGTAGAGCTGGAGGAACTCCGTGGGGTCAGTCGTGCCATCATAGCGAGGAGGCAGGTCCGGCTTGAACTTGCCGGGCCATGTGACGCCGCGCAGTTCGGCGGTGTAGGCGCGGCAACCTGCGGTGATAGCAGGAGGTTTTGGTTGAGGGAGAGCCTGGCCTTACGGGTCCCCTTGCGCTGCAGCTGGGAGCAGCGCGGGGTCTTGATGCGCCAGAGCCGGAGCTGGGTCACGGCGAACTGGAGCTAGGAGCGCCCGGGCGGCCTCTTGCGGTCGCGGGACTTCTTGGCAGCTCTGTTCCTGCTGGGCTGGTGCTTGACGGAGCGGGTTCCGCCCAGGGGCTGCGCGCCTTGGGGCCACGGCGTCTTCTTGGAAGGGAGGCGGCTGGAACGCCCCCGGAGCTTCATTGCCCATGCGGGGCGGAGTGCGGCACAGCGGTGCGGACGGCGCGTGAGAGCCCCCTGCGGCGCGGACGAGCTCGGTGAGGCGGTCGAGCCACTCCTCGTAGACGTCGCCGACGAGGCGGTAGCGCAGGAGCTCGTTCGCCGCGATGAGCGTAGCCCGAGCCTCCAAGGGCGCGCGGAGCGTGTGGGACGAAGAGCCAGCCGGGGTGAGCGACGGAGTAGCGGTGCGGCCGTCTCGCCGCACGAACGGTTGCTGAGAGGATGCCTGCTGGTCGTTCCCCGCCGGGCCGGTGGCGGCGTTGACGGTGGGCGACGGGGAACGACGAGGTCGCCCACCGACGAGGGCCGTCTAGACGACGCGGGAAGCGATGGCGGCCCGGCGCTCAGCGCGGGCCCGACGAGCGTCGGACATGGATGCGACGGTCGGAGGAGAACGGAGCGGTGGAAGACAGATTCCGGCGCACCCCTACCTGGTGCGCCAAAATGTCGGATCATGGGTTCCGGCAGACCCTTAAGGTTCGAACTCTGGGGTGCGCGCGGAGATCGTACCCTCTACCTCTCCGTCTCGCAAAGATCTAACTACTGCAAGAACAACACAAGAGACACAGGGTTATACTAGTTCGGGCCACCGTTGTGGTGTAATACCCTACTCTAGTTTGTGGTGGGTGGATTGCCTCTTGGGATGATGATGAAGAACAGTACAAGGAAGAACAGCCTCGCGAGGGTCTGTTCTTGGCTAGGGGATGAACTGCTAGGCGGAGTTCGATCGCCCTTCTCTCTCTCTCTACTTGCTCAAGTTCCTAGTTCTGCTTGTCTGATCGCTTGATACTAGAAGCCTCTACCCTGGGGATGGCTAATCCTATTTATAGGCAAAGGCCCTAGGCCTCTTCCCAAATATTTGAGCGGGAAGGGCGCCAACAATTGGCCAATTCAAAGGGGAACATCTGGTACACTTATCCTGACTAAAGTTGGTCTTCGCCTGCCAAAGGCCCTGTGGTGACGCCGTCCTGGGCTCCATGGTGACCTCCTTCCCACCGTTGGACTGGTCTTGGTCTTGTTGCAGCGAAGTGGGTGCCTTTGCTTGATCCTCTCGCCTGCGCTTGCCCCCCTTGCACCAAAGAGGAAAGGGAGACGCTGCGCAGGCTGGCGCCCGCCTGGCACCCTTGGTCGTCATGGCTTGCGTCATGGGCACCTCGCGAGGTACCCCGCCTTGATCTCTTCGCCTCCTCGCGAGCCAGCCTGAGGAGGCCGTGCTTGAGGAAGCGCCGTGTCATCCGCCTCGCGAGGCTTGGCCCCTCGCGAGGGTCTTGAGTCTTGTGTTGATGAAGATGGGCCACGCTGGGCCCCCATTTGAGCCACGCCGCAGGCTGCAGGCAGGCAAGTCTGGGGACCCCCGTTCCCAGAATGCCGACAGAGTCCAGTCCATATTTAGTGCTAAATTCACGGAAAACATCGGTATCCATAAAAGATTTAACACAATCAAACTTAGGTGTTATACTTGACTCCTTACCTTCGTCGAGATCCCAATCTTCAGAGTTGCGTTTAATTCTTTCCAATAAATCCCATTTGAATTCAATGGTCTTCATCATAAAAGAGCCAGTACAAGAAGTATCGAGCATGGAGCGATTATTGAGAGAAAGCCGAGCATAAAATTTTTGAATAATCATTTCTCTTGAGAGCTCATGATTGGGGCATGAATATAACATTGAATTAAGCATACCCCAAGCTTGAGCGATGCTTTCTCCTACGAGAGGCCAAAAATTATATATATAATCACGATCATGATGAACAAGATGCATAGGATAAAACTTCTGATGAAATTCCAATTTCAATCGGTTGTAGTTCCATGATCCAATATCATCACATAGCCTAAACCATGTCAATGCATCTCCCTTCAAAGATAAAGGGAAGACCTTCTTCTATAACATCCTTGGTCATACCTGCAAGCTTAAGTAATCACAAACTTCATCCACATAGATTAGGTGTAAATCGGGATGCAATGTTCCATCACATGTGAAATGATTAGCTAGTAGTTTCTGTATCATACCCGAAGGAATTTCAAAGTAAACATTTTTAGTAGGTTCAATAGGTCAAGGAGCAACTCTTTTCTCTACTGGTCGGGGTGAAGATACCCCGAACAAGCCCCTCAAATGATTATGTTCCATAGTAACAAGTGACAGTAAATTTCAGCACACTATATAAAATTTTCCTTACCAAATTCCACCTACCAAAGGCGCTTTACTCCCCGGAAAGGGTGCTAGAAAAGAGTCTTGATGACCCACAAGTATAGGGGATCTATCTTAGTCCTTTCGATAAGTAAGAGTGTCGAACCCAACGAGGATCAGAAGGAAATGATAAGCGGTTTTCAGCAAGGTATTCTCTGCAAGCACTGAAATTATCGGTAGCAGATAGTTTTGTGATAAGGTAATTTGTAACGGGTAACAATTAATGATAGAAATAAGGTGCAGCAAGATGGCCCAATCCTTTTTGTAGCAAAGGACAATCCTGGAGAAACTCTTATATAGAGAAAAGCGCTCCCGAGGACACATGGGAATTATCGTCAAGCTAGTTTTCATCACGCTCATATGATTCACGTTCGTTACTTATATAATTTGGTATGTGGGTGGACCAATGCTTGGGTGCTGTCCTTTCTTGGACAAGCATCCCACTTATGATTAACCCCTATTGCAAGCATCCGCAACTACAAAAAGGTATTAAGGTAAACCTATCCATAGCATGAAACATATGGATCCAAATCAGCCCCTTACGAAGCAACACATAAACTAGGGTTTAAGCTTCTGTCACTCTAGCAACCCATCATCTACTTATTACTTCCCAATGCCTTCCTATAGGCCCAAATAATGGTGAAGTGTCATGTAGTCGACGTTCACATAACACCACTTGAGGAGAGACAACATACATCTCATCAAAATATCGAACGAATACCAAATTCACATGACTACTTATAGATGGGACTTCTCCCATGTCCTCAGGAAGAAACGTAACTACTAACAAATCATATTCATGTTCATAATCAGAGTGGTATTAATATGCATAAAGGATCTGAACATATGATCTTCCACCAAATAAACCACATAGCATCAACTACAAGGAGTAATCAACACTACTAGCAACCCACAGGTACCAATCTGAGGCTTTGGGACAAAGATTGGATACAAGAGATGAACTAGGGTTTTAGAGGAGATGGTGCTGGTGAAGATGTTGATGGAGATTGACCCCCTCCCGATGAGAGGATCGTTGCTGATGACGATGGTGATGATTTCCCCCTCCCGGAGGGATGTTTCCCTGGCAGAACAGTTCCGCCGGAGCCCTAGATTGGTTCCGCCAAGGTTCCGCCTCGTGGCGGCGGAGTTTCTTCCCAAAATCTTGCTTGTGATTTTTCCAGGGTAAAAGACCTCATATAGCAGAAGATGGGCACCGGAGGCCTGCCAGGGGGCTCATGAGGCAGGGGCGCGCCTAGGGGGGTAGGGCGCGCCCCCGCCCTCGTGGCCAGGGTGTGGTCCCCCTTTGGTACTTTGTCCGCTTAGTATTTATTATTAATTCCAAAAAAGACTTCCGTGAAGTTTCAGCACTTTTGGAGTTGTGCAGAATAGGTCTCTAATATTTGCTCCTTTTCCAGCCCAGAATTCGAGCTGCCGGCATTCTCCCTCTTCATGTAAACCTTGTAAAATAAGAGAGAAGAGGCACAAGTATTGTGACATAATGTGTAATAACAGCCCATAATGCAATAAATGTCGATATAGAAGCATGATACAAAATGGACGTATCATGCATCTAGGTTGAAAAGGGGAAAATCAGTAGCTAAAGAGAACAAAAATGGGACGCAATCCACATATGCTGCTTGGACATTTGTTGCTTTGGGCAACCATACCTCCCTCACCACTCTACGCGTCCATGGAGGTACATCGTACTGGTGCACCCACTGTCCGAATGGGCCTCCCATGCTCTCATTGCCACTTTTTTGCTCTTAGTATAACGCAAGCGGTCAAGTCAAGCAATGCTTCTAAAGTGATACCACACTTAACTAATGCCGCACTAAGTCTAATGCCCCGATAAATTTAACAATGTCATTTAATGTCACTAGATTATTTCAGGGTTAGCTGTTGATTGTGGATGTATTAAAGATTTTTTAGCTAAGGCATTCTAATGCTGTTGCACAGCCAGTATACCAACGATGAATCTTGTTACTACCTTCAGATTTTTGCATTGTTAATGCTTATAGATTACATGCCTCACTTTCATGAGATAACTCAAAAAAAATTGTACAGTGTAATGATACGTCCATTTTGCACCATGCTTTTATATAGATATTTAATGCATTATGGGTTGTTATTACACATTATGTCACAATACTTATGCCTATTCTCTCTTATTTTAGAAGGTATACATAAGGAGGGAGAATGCCGGGAGCTGGAATTCTGGGCTGGAAAAGGAGCAAATATTAGAGACCTATTCTGCACAACTCGAAAAGTCCTGAAACTCCACGAAAGTTTTGGAAATAATAACAAATCCTGAGCGGAAGAAATAGCAGAGGGGGCCCACACCCTGTCCACGAGGGTGGGGGGCAGGCCCTACCCCCTGGGCGCGCCCCCTGCCTCATGGGCCCCCTATTGGCTCTCCGATGCCCATCTTCTATATGAAGTCTTTCGTCCGAAGAAAAATCATAAGAATGCTTTCGAGACGAGACTCCGCCGCCATGAGGCCGAACCTTGGCGGAACCAATCTAGGGCTCCGGCAGAGCTGTTCTGCCGGGGACACTTCCCTCCGGGAGGGGGAAATCATCGCCATTGTCATCACCAACGCTCCTCTCATCGGGAAAGGGCCAATCTCCATCAACATCTTCACCAGCACCATCTCCTCTCAACCCCTAGTTCATCTCTTGTATTCAATTCTTGTCTCTAAGTCTGGGATTGGTACCTGTAGGTTGCTAGTAGCGTTGATTACACTTTGTAGTTGATGATAGTTGGTTTATTTGGTGGAAGATCATATGTTCAGATCCTATATGCATATTAATACTGCTCTGATTATGAACATGAATATGCTTTGTGAGTAGTTACGTCTGTTTCCGAGGACATGGGAGAAGTCTTGCTATTAGTAGTCATGTGAATTTGGTATTCGTTCGATATTTTGATGAGATGTATGTTGTCTTTCCTCTAGTGGTGTTATGTGAACGTCGACTACATGACACTTCACCATTGTTTGGGCCTAGAGGAAGGCATTGGGAAGTAATAAGTAGATGATGGGTTGCTAGAGTGACAGAAGCTTAAACTTTAG
Organism: Aegilops umbellulata; assembly: GCA_032464435.1. Classification (NCBI taxonomy): domain Eukaryota; kingdom Viridiplantae; phylum Streptophyta; class Magnoliopsida; order Poales; family Poaceae; genus Aegilops; species Aegilops umbellulata. The sequence continues at coordinate 83,540,486 of CP136055.1, read as the reverse complement.
TTTATGCGTTGCTTTGTAAGGGGCTGCTTTGGATCCATATGTTTTATGCTATGGTTAGGTTTACCTTAATATTTCTTTTGTAGTTGCGGATGCTTGCAATAGGGTTTAATCATAAGTGGGATGCTTGTCCAAGTAAGGACAGAACCCAAGCACCGGTCCACCCACATATCAAATTATCAAAGTACCGAACGCGAATCATATGAACGTGATGAAAACTAGCTTGACGATAATTACCATGTGTCCTCAGGATCGCTTTTCTCTATATAAGAAATTGTCCAGGCTTGTTCTTTGCTACAAAAATGATTGGGCCACCTTGCTGCACTTTATTTAGTTTTGTTACTTGTTGCTCGTTACAAATTATCTTATCACAAAACTATCGGTTACCTATTATTTCAGTACTTGCAGAGAATACCTTGCTGAAAACCGCTTATCATTTCCTTCTGCTCCTGTTGGGTTCGACACTCTTACTTATCGAAAGGACTATGATAGATACACTATACTTGTGGGTCATCAAGACTCTTTTCTGGCGTCATTCCCGGGGAGTGAAACGCCTTTGGTAGGTGGAATTTGGTATGGAAAAATTTATATAGTGTGCTGAAATTTACTGTCGCTTGTTACTATGGAAAGTAACCTTTGAGGGGCTTGTTCGGGGTATCTTCACCCAGAACAGTAGAGAAAAGAGTTGCTCCTCAACCTACTGAACCTACTGAAAATGAAAATGAAAACGTCTACTTTGAAAATCCTTCGGCTATGGTAGAAAAATTGCTAGCTAATCCTTTTGCAGGAGATGGGACATTACATCTTGATGAGCACCTAATATATGTGGATGAAGTTTGTGGATTATTTAAGCTTGCAGGCATACCCAATGATGTTATCAAGAAGAAGGTCTTCCCTTTATCTTTGAAGGGAGATGCATTTACATGGTATACGCTATGTGATGATATGGGGTCATGGAACTACAAACGATTGAAAGTAGAATTTCATCAGAAGTTTTATCCTATGCATCTTGTTCATCGTGATCGAAATTACATATATAATTTTTGGCCTCGCGAAGGAGAAAGCATAGCTCAAGCTTGGGGGAGGCTTAAATCAATGTTATATTCATGCCCCAATCATGAGCTCTCAAGAGAAATGATTATTCAAAATTTTAATGCTCGACTTTCTGATAACAATCGCACCATGCTCGATACTTGTTGTGCTGGATCTTTCATGATGAAAACTATTGAATTCAAATGGGATTTATTGGAAAGAATTAAACGCAACTCTGAAGATTGGGACCTCGACGAAGGTAAGGAGTCAGGTATGACACCTAAGTTTGATTCTATTAAATCTTTTATGGATACCGATGTTTTCCGTAAATTTAGCACTAAATATGGACTTGACTCTGAGATAGTAGCTTCTTTCTGTGAATATTTTGCTACTCATGTTGATCTCCCGAAGGAAAAGTGGTTTAAATATCATCCTCCCATAGAAGTAAAAGTAGCTACACCTATTAAAGTTGAAGAAAAAACTATCACTTATAATGACCCTATTGTTCCTACTACTTATGTTGAGAAACCACCTTTCCCTTTTAGAATAAAAGATCATGCTAAAGCTTCAACTGTGGTTCGTAAAAGCAATATTAGAACTTATACACCTCTTGAGCAAGTTAACGTTGAACCTAATATTGCTATGTTAAATATCTCTTGGCTAATAATATTGATGGGCATGTTATTTATTTCTGTGATGAGACTGCTCGAATTGCTAAACCTTGTGCTAAAGATAAACATAGACCTGTGGTAGGCATGCCTGTTATTTCTGTTAAAATAGGAGATCATTGTTATCATGGCTTATTTGACATGGGTGCTAGTGCTAGTGCTATACCTCATGACTTATACAAAGAAATTATGCATGACATTGCACCTGCTGAGATAGAAGATATTTATGTTACCATTAAGCTTGCCAATAGAGATACCGTATCACCAATTGGAATTGTTAGAGATGTTGAAGTCTTGTGTGGGAAAACTAAATATCCTGCTTATTTTCTTGTTCTTGGTTCCCCACAAGATAGCTTTTGTCCCATTATATTTGGTAGACCCTTCTTAAACACTGTTAATGCTAAGATAGACTACGAAAAGGATGTTGTTACTACTGGTCTAGGTGATATGTCTCATGAGTTTAACTTCTCCGAATTTCGTAGACAACAGCATGAAGAAGAATTGCTTAGTAAAGATGAAATTATTGGTCTTTCTTCTATTGCCGTACCTCCTAGTGATCCTTTAGAACAATATTTGCTAGACCATGAAAATGATATGTTTATGAATGAAAGAAGGGAAATAGACGAAGTGTTCTTTAAACAGGGACCTATTCTGAAACATAACTTGCCTGTTGAAATCCTAGGGGATCGTCCTCCACCCAAGGTTGATCCCATGCTTGAGCTTAAACCATTGCTTGATACTCTTAAATATGCTTATCTTGATGAAAAGAAGATATATCTTGTTATTATGTGTCACAGCCCTAGAATTGTTTGTAATTAGTTGCATCAGCATCCATGCATCATGTTTAAATTCCACTTAAATTTGAATTGGGGAAAGTGGTAACCCTCAGAAATCAGTTCAAAATAATCAACTTAAAAATCTTCTCAAATGAGTCCAAGAAAACGTTCCTATTATTCTATAAAAATATTGGCTAGAGGTAAAATTCAAACCAATATTTCTAGGAGCTCACCAACATTTATTTTGGCCATTTGAATTAATCCAATAACTATTTGCTTTGGATTTATATTTAATATATATTAAATATAACTCCAATAATTCTGGAAGTTTGTGACTGTCTTTGTGTATATTTTAGCAAGCCATATAATAACCTACAGAATTTATTAAAATGATTTAGTGCCTAAACTAAATCAAAACAAACAGAACAAAATAGAAAATAGAAACAATTTAGAAAAGAGAGAGAGAACACCTACCTGGTCTGGCACTGTGCCGGCCCAGCACTATTGGCCCAGGCCAGTCATCGCCTACCTCCTGCCAGGAGGACAGCGCGCGCGTGGCCGACGCGCGTGAGCCCGCGCCTCGCCAGCTCCTGCTTGCCACCGAGGGCCTGGACGCCTCCACAAGCGCCACGCACACCCTGGTCGCCCTCTCACTCCCCCCCTGTGTCCATCCCCTCCTCCATCTCGCTCTTCTCCCCACAGCCGACCGCTGCCATCGCCGCCGCTCGTCGTAGCCATGGCCACCGGCCACCCCAGTCCCTGCCGATGGGACCTCGAGCTCTGCATCGTCGTCTTCTTCATCCACGCCGAGCCAAGCAACCGGGGAAGCACCACAATGCCGTCCCCGACGTATTCTTCAACCTCGGTGCCCGGAGATCCTCGTCGTCGATTCGCTGCCCACCGGCCGCCCCCGCGCCTGCCGACCCCTCCGTTAGCCTCTCTGTGAGCTTCCGCGTCGAACCCGTCTTCTCCCTCTCTCGATTATGCTCTCTAGCTTCGTTCCCCATCTCCGCCGAAGCTTGCCGACGCCGCGAATGTCGCCGTCGTCGTTACAGTCGGCCAACGCCGCATATGAGTATCCGGTCGAGTTCCTGCTGCCCCGTAGCTTCTGCCCGTGCACTTCGTTCGCTCTAAATCGAGCTGCAGCCCCGCGCCCGCAACCAGCCGAGCTTCGGCCGCCGCCCAGCTCACTGCCGTCGCTGCCACCGGCCACCCTAGCTCGCCCCGCGTGCTCCAGAAGATGCGCAGCACCTCCAGCTCGCCGTAGCCGCAAACCACGCGCGAAACGGTGCTCCGTACCGCCGTCCCGAGCAACTCCGGTGAGTTCCGGCCGTTGCTGTGGTCGCCGGCGTCAACCGCTCACGTGGCACGTCGTTATCCACTGATGACCCCGCTAATTAATACCCTCTCTCACAGACATATGGGCCCCATGCCCTTAATTAACCACAATTAATCCTTGTTTAGTTTAATTTAATCACGATGGCCCCACGCGTCAGCATTGACCATGCTGACGTGGCGCTTTGACCCACCCCACTTGTCAGCGACCCTAACCAGCCCGTGTCACTGACCGACGGGTCCCACGGGTCAGTTTTGACCTGGACCTGGCGTGTTGACCTGCTGATGTCACACTGATGTCATGCTGACGCAATAAGCTATTTTCTGGATTTAATTTAATTCAGGAAATTCCAGAAAATACCCCAAACTTCTAAAATTCATAGTAAATCAACCGTAACTCCAAATGCAAAGATTTATATATGAAAAATTATCAGAAAAATCCAAAGAATATGTTTATGGTATTTTCATGCATGTTGGAGCAACCTAAAGATACTGTATACGACAATTTGAATTAATAGCATTTCAAATGCCTTACATGGGGTTTGAATTTGAACCTTGGGTTCAAACCAACCTCATTTAAATTGTTACTAGCTTTAGGTTAACTCACATCATATTGCCATGTTATGATCATGCATCATATTGTCGCATTGCATTGATTGTGTTCTTTCTCTGTTGCCGGTGATTGTCCCCTCACAGTAGACGACGTTCCGACGATTACCCGATGACACTGATGAAGAACTATACTATCTTCAGAAGTGCCAGGCAAGCAAAAACCCCTTGTTCATTCCGATACAATCCTACTCTCTCGCTCCTGCTCTCTTTTACTGCATTAGGACAACAACGATTCAATTGTTACATGCTGCGGTAGTTGAACCCCTTTTCCTCTGCATGACCTGTCATTGCCACAGTAAATAGATGAAACCCACTAGCATGAGTAGGAGTTGTTTGAGCCCTGATGTGCCTACTCATTCATGCTTGTTTGTCATGCCTGCTACTGCTTAGAGTTGAGTCTGGTCTGATTCATCGGGAATGAATTGGAATGTGGTGAACATGTCCTACTGTTGAGAGCTAAGTGTGTGAACACGATTTGGTAAAGGTAGCGGTGAGAGGCCATGTAGGAGTACATGGTGGGTTGTCTCATTGCAGCCGTCCTCAGGAACTGAGTTCTGTGTTTGTGATCCATGAACAGTTACTACCACGCATTGGAATGCTTAAGTGCCCCTCTCGACTTATTAATCAACTTGATCTCTGTCCAGGAGTTGCAACTAGTTTCTGGTGTTTGTAGGTAGTGTTAGTAGTCTACCAAGTGGTACCCGGTACAGGTGGGCTTGGGACAGACTAGGCACCATGGCACGGTGTACCAAGCGTAGATCTACCCGTTGAGGTGGGCTTGGGAACCCTGCACACATCGTTTGGGGCCGTAAGCGACACCCCTGCCGGATCTCCTTGCGGATGGAACCCGAATAGGCGATAAACCTGGACTAGAGACTTGTGTGGTTAGTCAGGTCGTGGCCGACTCCCTCGCCCGGCTTCCGCTTGAAGGTTGCCGAGGTACATGACGTGTACAGGGCGATAAGTGGCGAGAGCGTGTGTGAAGAAGTACACCCCTGCAGGGTTATCATTATCTATTCGAATAGCCGGATTCCTCGGATATGGAAACTTGGACCCCTTGCATAGTTCATAGACAAGTGAAAGTGGATACTCTAAAATGCGCAAGATAAGCATGAGTGCTTTGGATGGCGTTCTCGTAGGAAGACGGGAGCGGATCCATAGTGGTGTATTGGTATGGTGAATATGTGGACTCGTGTGCGCCACCTCAAAAGAGTTACTGGCAGTCGTAGTTCAGGATAGCCACCGAGTCAAAGCTGGCTTGCTGCAGTCAAACTCCACTACCCCCTTTGTTGATACGATGCATATGTAGTTAGTTCTGATGTAAGTCTTGCTGGGTACATTTGTACTCACGTTTGCCTATTTTATGTTTTTGCAGAGAGACTTCAGTCTCGCTAGTAGTTCTGCGTGGACTTCGACGTTAGCTTGTTACCTCAACTACGATCTTGTGCCCTCGGCAGGATCTGGTAGATAGTCAGGCTTCTCAGCCTTTTTCATTTGTAGATGTCTGTACTCAGACATGTTAAGCTTCCGCATGTGCTTTGACTTGTATGCTCTGAATGTTGGGTCATGAGACCCATGCTTGTAATATCTCGCTCCTCGGAGCCTAATGAATAATACTTGAGTCGTAGAGTCTTGTTGTGATGCCATGTTGTATTTACTCATATCGGGCATATTGTGTGTATGATTGAAATGCTTGGTATGAGTGGGATCCGACTATATAGTTGTTTATCCTTGGCAGTCTATCATATGGGGAAATGTAGTCTAGTGCTTCTGAGCGATAGTAGTCCGCTATAGCCCGGTTCACCGGAGTCCTGCTAGCCCAGCACTACTGCTCAGGACACTTGACTGGCCGGCATGTGCTTCACTTCGTTCCTGTGTCTGTCCCTTCGGGGAAATGTCACGCGATGACATCCGGAGTCCTGCCTAGCCTGCTACAGCCCGGGTTACCGGAGTCCTATTAGCCCAGTGCTACAACCCGGATTCACACGCTGTTGACCGACATGCTCGAAGTTGATTCATGTATGCCTGTCCCCATGGGTTAGTGCCGCTTTGGGTTCACGACTAGCCATGTCGGCCCGGGTTCTTTGTCATATGGATGCTAGCGACACTATCATATACGTGAGCCAAAAGGCACAAACGGTCCCGGGCCAGGTAAGGTGGCACCTGTGGGAATACCGTGCGTGAGGCCGCAAAGTGATATGATGTGTTACATGCTAGATCGGCGTGACTTAGGATCGGGGTCCTGACAGCTTTGGTATCAGAGCCTGACTGCCTGTAGGATTACCAAGCCAAACCGGTCGAAGTTGTGTCTAGAGATGCTTTAGTTATGTAAGGGAATTGATTGTGGAATGGAACGTAAGGCTCTTTTTACTCCTTTTACCTTATGTCCTTCTGATCTGAGTCAACCTCTTCTTTTCTACGGGGGTTAAGAACTAGGCTTCTCTTCTATCTCTCAGGATGACGTGTTACTAAACCGTAGTTGCCTAGGATTGTTGAGTTCAAGCCTCAGTTCAGTTCCTACTACTTCCATATGTTCATAGTTGGCCTCAGAACCTTGATATCGTGATGTTGAGTGGCTATGCCACCATTTTTTTTGCAGGTTGTCTCAAATCATTTTGAGCATTTACAGCTGTTATGCTGTCCGAGTCATCCCAGGTTTCTAAATAGTCTGATGCATTTGCAAATCCCTTCTTTCCATTCCCGATGTCTCTTTGGGCCAGTTTAACCACACTAATCGATGAGTTGAGGTATTCCGTTGCCTCGACATATATGTTGAAGCTAGTATTATGACCCTAGGTGTCTTAGAGGATCACCAGGTAATCTAGCCATGTTTTGGTGTTCCCGGTGTGATGATTCTGGCCACCATTCTTGAAAGCATCCTGTGATGCCGTTTAGTTAGTAGGCATTCTATTTCTGGGTTTTTGAACCCGAGATTCACCCTACTTACCTCATGTCGATAGTGTTTGCTAGTTCCCTTAAGATATTAGTAACCTTTGCATTAGTCCTCGAGGTCTGTGGTAGTTCCTTCTTCCAAATACTACGAACCGCTTATGGCAGAAGTTCTTTGAACCAAAAGATCACAACCAGAGTACTCTTGAGGAGTTCTCCATCTATAATTGTGAATCTGCCAGTCCTTCTTCTTCTGCATGGGTTATCCGGAAGAAATATGTTGAGCTTTGTTCGACATACTAATCTATGCATCCAACTCAGAAAGTGATATGTTCCCTTGAGTTGTCCCTCTTCATTTTTATTCCAACCATCATCTATCAATTGATAGTCAGGAGTAATTGTGCATCCGTGTTATCGATGCTTACTATTCTTGTGGTCCGTCAAGCCATTCTAGTTCAGAATGACTGGGAGAAACAAACTCCAGTACCTCATCCATTTCTAGGATTGGGTCAAAGCAGTTGTGTTCCGCAGATCAAAATGCCAACCCAGCTTTTGCTTTGTTCCACCTTGGAGTATTACCATCTTTATGTCAAGAATATCATGAGAATTGCACCACCTCTTATGAATTCTTGACGCAGTAATACTTCTCGCCATCATTATTCATTCCTTGGTCCCGTGTTGTCGCAACCGGAGTGCCGACAAGTGAACCATGATCTGTGAAATCAATACTCCTAGCAACCGTGTTGCTTGGTAGTAAATGGACAATATTATCATTCTTAGCGTGTTGGGTTTTGACTCATCATTCTAAGATAGATTGTGCTACCTAGTCCTTATTTCCGGTGCACTCTTCGAACAATGAGTTAGGATTATTCAATCCCTCACTCTTTTGATCATATCATCTTGCCTTGAAAAGCAAGGTTGTTCTCGAGCTTAGTAACATATCGGTGGTTCGTGATGTTCCGAATATCTTCTCGGAAGTATTACCAGGTTGTTACCTGACCGCTATGTTGAGCTCGTGATCAAGTTGGTTTCTTTTAAACCACCCCTTCTCCAAGAATCTGTGTTGGATACCCCTAAGCTAGTTGGTTAAGCTAAACAACAACTTGGAGAGTTGGAAGATGAAAGCTTGTCCGACTTAGTTCATCACTAAGGGATACCCTTGTGTGTGTGTGTGTGTGTGTGTTGAAGAAAGATAATATCTTCCTCGATTGATCCACGTGATCAGTTGTTGGATCTATTGTCTTGTCAAAACTTTGACTTGAGTATGGGCTATCGTCAAGTCAAATCAGAACCAACGATGTTCGTAATGCCGTCTTACTCATGGTTAATCCCTCGAGCATACACCATTACCTCTTTTGGTCTGACCAATACTATCACCGTGTTCACACGATGGCGGAAGTCCAGTGATATGGAAATTCCGATGAGGTGTTGTTGAGCCCATCAGCAACATCTTGTCTCCTCCGTGATTCATGTTGAACATCAACCTAGTGTTGAAAACTTTGTAAGCAATGTCTTCGTGTTCAGTTCATGAAGCTTATGCTTGCATGAAAGAAGTGACTTCCTCGAATTCATGTGCATTTGAAGCAAGTTGCCGCCATGAACTCGAGAAAGTTTGTTTTTGCCTCCTCTGGAACCATCCCAAGTTAGTCATGCACGTGCAAAGTGCTCTATGGTTTGATAGGTTGGCCGCCTCCACTCCATATGTGTTCCTAGCACACCAAGCCACTGATTGATTTGTTCGAGAAAAAGGAGTTGTTGTGCGAATACTAGTTCATGCACAAGATTCCAATATCCTCGAAGATGGTTCCCCACCTGAACTCGGTAGTGTTTTATTATAAGACTACTACGTGATCATGCATGTCTGGGACAATGTGTTCATATGTATGTAGCAGAACCAACTCATGTTTTTGAGCTTGCTATCGTAGTTCATTTCCCGAGAATCTCGCAACTCCATCTCGTCGACTTGTGTTGCAACTCTTTTTTTCCAGACATGATGTCTGAAGTATCCTGTTACTAACCAGATCTGAATCTCAGGCAGATATGATGGTTGGAACATTCCAACATTTGCATTTTGTTCCTAGCTTGCACCGTCTTTGTGCCATTTCACTATGGGCTGCCTTCTTAGTAATTCTTGTTCAGGATCATCCTCAAAAGTGGTCCTACTTTGGGTCCCATCCATTTCCGATGATAAGCAAAAATCATCCATTGCGTTGTCTTCAATAAGGTAGTCCACATCATCCATTCTAGTCGGAGTATGCCATTTTTCCGAACTCCTTCAAGTAATCAATTGCAACTGCCTTAGCCTGTTATGAAGAGTTTCAATGATCTATGGATCAAAAGTAATTCTTTTTGACTCTTAAGGGAATAATTCTACGAGTTACCTTCCCTAAGGTGCCCTGTTATGGAATCATGGCAATCAACTCCTCGCTACCTTGAAACACATGCACCATCCTACTTAAGCGTGGAATGGTTGCCTACCAATTTGAACCTTCGTCATCTATTTCTTTTCCATCATTCCTGATGTGTGTTTTGTGTCTCAACTCAAGAGATGTTCTTACGTCTCACTCCATGAACTGATCTTGAGTTGTTCGATCTTCAAGAAGATCGAATCCTATAGGGTTTCCCTCTCTTTCCGTTGTTGTGTCGAGTGAAGATCTCGAAGGCAAAGATGTCAAGACCAAGATGATGGAATGAATCAACATCTTCGAGAAGCACAATTGGATCGTGAAGATCGTGTTAGCTTGTGTCCCTACTGTCTTCTTACCTCACGACTTGAATCTCGGGACGAGATTCTTGTTTAGTAGGGGTGAGTTGTCACAGCCCTAGCATTGTTTGTAATTAGTTGCATCAGCATCCATGCATCATGTTTAAATTCCACTTAAATTTGAATTGGGGAAAGTGGTAACCCTCAGAAATCAGTTCAAAATAATCAACTTAAAAATCTTCTCAAATGAGTCCAAGAAAATGTTCCTATTATTCTATAAAAATATTGGCTAGAGGTAAAATTCAAACCAATATTTCTAGGAGCTCAGAAACATTTATTTTGGCCATTTGAGTTAATCCAATAACTATTTGCTTTGGATTTATATTTAATATATATTAAATATAACTCCAATTATTCTGGAAGTTTGTGAGTGTCTTTGTGTATATTTTAGCAAGCCATATAATAACCTACAGAATTTATTAAAATGATTTAGTGCCTAAACTAAATCAAAACAAGCAGAACAAAATAGAAAACAGAAACAATTTAGAAAAGAGAGAGAGAACACCTACCTGGCCTGGCACTGTGCCGGCCCAGCACTGTTGGCCCAGGCCAGTCATCGCCTACCTCCTGCCAGGAGGACAGCGCGCGCGTGGCCGACGCGCGTGAGCCCGCGCCTCGCTAGCTCCTGCTTGCCGCCGAGGGCCTGGACGCCTCCACGAGCGCCACGCACACCCTGGTCGCCCTCTCACTCCCCCCCGTGTCCATACCCTCCTCCATCTCGCTCTTCTCCCCACAGCCGACCGCTGCCATCGCCGCCGCTCGTCGTAGCCATGGCCACCGGCCACCCCAGTCCCTGCCGATGGGACCTCGAGCTCTGCATCGTCGTCTTCTTCATCCACGCCGAGCCAAGCAACCGGGGAAGCACCACAATGCCGTCCCCGACGTCTTCTTCAACCTCGGTGCCCGGAGATCCTCGTCGTCGATACGCTGCCCACCGGCCGTCCCCGCGCCTGCCGACCCCTCCGTTAGCCTCTCTGTGAGCTTCCGCGTCGAACCCGTCTTCTCCCTCCCTCGATTATGCTCTCTAGCTCCGTTCCCCATCTCCGCCGAAGCTTGCCGCCGCCGCGAATGTCGCCGTCGTCATTACGGTCGGCCAACGCCGCGTATGAGTATCCGGTCGAGTTCCTGCTGCCCCGTAGCTTCTGCCCGTGCACTTCGTTCGCTCTAAATCGAGCTGCAGCCCCGCGCCCGCAACTAGCCGAGCTTCGGCCGCCGCCCAGCTCACTGCCGTCGCTGCCACCGGCCACCCTAGCTCGCCCCGCGTGCTCCAGAAGATGCGCCGCACCTCCAGCTCGCCGTAGCCGCAAACCACGCGCGAAACGGTGCTCCGTACCGCCGTCCCGAGCAACTCCGGTGAGTTCCGGCCGTTGCTGTGGTCGCCGGCGTCAACCGCTGACGTGGCACGTCGTTATCCACTGATGACCCCGCTAATTAATACCCTCTCTCACAGACATATGGGCCCCATGCCCTTAATTAACCACAATTAATCCTTGTTTAGTTTAATTTAATCACGATGGCCCCACGCGTTAGCATTGACCATGCTGACGTGGCGCTTTGACCCACCCCACTTGTCAGCGACCCTAACCAGCCCGTGTCACTGACCGACGGGTCCCACGGGTCAGTTTTGACCTGGACCTGGCGTGTTGACCTGCTGATGTCACACTGATGTCATGCTGACGCAATAAGCTATTTTCTGGATTTAATTTAATTCAGGAAATTCCAGAAAATACCCCAAACTTCTAAAATTCATAGTAAATCAACCATAACTCCAAATGCAAAGATTTATATATGAAAAAAAAATCCAAAGAATCTGTTTATGGTATTGTCATGCATGTTTGAGCAACCTAATGCTACTGTATACGACAATTTGAATTAATAGCATTTCAAATGCCTTACATGGGGTTTGAATTTGAACCTTGGGTTCAAACCAACCTCATTTAAATTGTTACTAGCTTTAGGTTAACTCACATCATATTGCCATGTTATGATCATGCATCATATTGTTGCATTGCATTGATTGTGTTCTTTCTCTGTTGCCGGTGGTTGTCCCCTCTCAGTAGACGATGTTCCGACGATTACCCGATGACACTGATGAAGAACTATACTATCTTGAGAAGTGCCAGGCAAGCAAAACCCCCTTGTTCATTCCGATACAATCCTACTCTCTCACTCCTGCTCTCTTTTACTGCATTAGGACAACAACGATTCAATTGTTACATGCTGCGGTAGTTGAACCCCTTTTCCTCTGCATGATCTGTCATTGCCACAGTAAATAGATGAAACCCACTAGCATGAGTAGGAGTTGTTTGAGCCCTGATGTGCCTACTCATTCATGCTTGTTTGTCATGCCTGCTACTGCTTAGAGTTGAGTCTGGTCTGATTCATCAGGAATGAATTGGAATGTGGTGAACATGTCCTACTGTTGAGAGCTAAGTGTGTGAACACGATTTGGTAAAGGTAGCGGTGAGAGGCCATGTAGGAGTACATGGTGGGTTGTCTCATTGCAGCCGTCCTCAGGAACTGAGTTCTGTGTTTGTGATCCATGAACAGTTACTACCACGCATTGGAATGCTTAAGTGCCCCTCTCGACTTATTAATCAACTTGATCTCTGTCCAGGAGTTGCAACTAGTTTCTGGTCTTTGTAGGTAGTGTTAGTAGTCTACCAAGTGGTACCCGGTACAGGTGGGCTTGGGACAAACTAGGCAGTGTGGCACGGTATACCAAGCGTAGATCTACCCGTCAAGGTGGGCTTGGGAACCCTACACACATCGTTTGGGGCCGTGAGCGACACCCCGGCCGGATCTCCTTGCGGATGGAACCCGAATAGGCGATAAACCTGGACTAGAGACTTGTGTGGTTAGTCAGGTCGTGGCTGACTCCCTCGCCCGGCTTCCGCTTGAAGGTTGCCGAGGTACATGACGTGTACAGGGCGATAAGTGGCGAGAGCGTGTGTGAAGAAGTACACCCCTGCAGGGTTATCATTATCTATTCGAATAGCCGGATTCCTCGGATATGGAAACTTGGACCCCTTGCATAGTTCATAGACAAGTGAAAGTGGATACTCTAAAATGCCCAAGATAAGCGTGAGTGCTATGGATGGCGTTCTCGTAGGAAGACGGGAGCGGATCCATAGTGGTGTATTGGTATGGTGAATATGTGGACTCGTGTGCGCCACCTCAAAAGAGTTACTGGCAGTCGTAGTTCAGGATAGCCACCGAGTCAAAGCTAGCTTGCTGCAGTCAAACTCCACTACCCCCTTTGTTGATACGATGCATATGTAGTTAGTTCTGATGTAAGTCTTGCTGGGTACATTTGTACTCACGTTTGCCTATTTTATGTTTTTGCAGAGAGACTTTAGTCTCGCTAGTAGTTCTGCGTGGACTTCGACGTTAGCTTGTTACCTCAGCTACGATCTTGTGCCCTCGGCAGGATCTGGTAGATAGTCAGGCTTCTCAGCCTTTTTCATTTGTAGATGTCTGTACTCAGACATGTTAAGCTTCCGCATGTGCTTTGACTTGTATGCTCTGAATGTTGGGTCATGAGACCCATGCTTGTAATATCTCGCTCCTCGGAGCCTAATGAATAATACTTGAGTCGTAGAGTCTTGCTGTGATGCCATGTTGTATTTACTCATATCGGGCATATTATGTGTATGATTGAAATGCTTGGTATGAGTGGGATCCGACTATCTAGTTGTTTATCCTTGGCAGCCTATCATATGGGGAAATGTAGTCTAGTGCTTCTGAGCGTTAGTAGTCCGCTACAGCCCGGTTCACCGGAGTCTTGCTAGCCCAACACTACTGCTCAGGACACTTGACTGGCCGGCATGTGTTTCACTTCGTTCCTGTGTCTGTCCCTTCGGGGAAATGTCACGCGATGACATCCGGAGTCCTTCCTAGCCTGCTATAGCCCTGGTTACCAGAGTCCTGTTAGCCCAGTGCTACAGCCTGGATTCACACGCTGTTGACCGACATGCTCGAAGTTGATTCATGTATGCCTGTCCCCATGGGTTAGTGCCGCTTTAGGTTCACGACTAGCCATGTTGGCCCGGGTTCTTTGTCATATGGATGCTAGCGACACTATCATATACGTGAGCCAAAAGGCGCAAACGGTCCCGGGCCAGGTAAGGTGGCACCCGTGGGAATACCGTGCGTGAGGCCGCAAAGTGATATGATGTGTTACATGCTAGATCGGTGTGACTTAGGATCGGGGTCCTGACATTATGAGTGCTAACCTTTCAGAGAAGGAGGAAGAAAAATTATTGAAAACCCTGAAGAAGCACTGTCCTGCTATTGGATATACTCTTGATGATCTTAAGGGCATTAGTCCCACTCTATGCCAACACAAAATAAATTTGGAGAAAGATGCCAAACGAGTTATTGATCACCAACGATGGTTGAATCATAAAATGAAAGAAGTGTTAAGAAAGGAAATACTAAAGCTCCTTGAGGCAGGTATAATCTATCCCATTGCTGATATTCAATGGGTAAGTCCTGTCCATTGTGTCCCTAAGAAGGCAGGTATCACTGTCGTTCGTAATGATAAAGATGTATTGATTCCACAAAGAATTATTTCAGGTTATAGGATGGTAATTGATTTCCGTAAACTAAATAAAGCTACTAAAAAGGATCATTACCCCTTACCTTTCATTTATCAAATGCTAGAAAGACTATCCAAACATACACATTTTTGCTTTCTGGATGGCTAATCTGGTTTCTCTCAAATACCTGTGTCAGCTGATGATCAATCTAAGACCAATTTTACTTGCCCTTTCGGTACTTTTGCTTATAGACGTATGCCTTTTGGTTTATGTAATGCACCTGCTACCTTTCAAAGATACACGATGGCTATATTCTCTGATTTTTGTCAAAAGATTTGTGAGGTTTTCATGGACGATTTTTCTGTTTATGGATCCTCTTTTGATGATTGCTTAAGCAACCTTGATCGAATTTCGCAGAGATGTGAAGAAACTAACCTTGTCTTGAATTGGGAGAAGTGCCACTTTATGGTTAATGAAGGCATTGTCTTGGGGCATAAAATTTCTGAAAGAGGCATTGAAGTTGATAAAGCTAAAGTTGATGCTATTGAAAAGATGCCCTGTCCCAAGGACATCAAAGGTATAAGAAGTTTCCTTGATCATGCCGGCTTTTATAGGAGGTTCATTAAGGACTTCTCAAAAATTTCTCGGCCTCTGACTAATTTATTAAAAAAAGATATACCATTTGTCTTCGACGATGATTGTGTAGAAGCATTTGAAATACTTAAGAAAGCATTAATCTCTGCACCTATTGTTCAGCCACCTGATTGGTATTTACCCTTTGAAGTTATGTGTGATGCTAGCGATTATGCTGTAGGTGCTATTCTAGGACAAAGAGTTGATAAGAAATTAAAGGTTATTCAATATGCTAGTAAAACTCTAGATAATGCTCAGAAAAACTATGCTACTACCGAAAAAGAATTCTTAGCAGCTGTATTTGCTTGTGATAAGTTCAGATCTTATATTGTTGATTCTAAAGTAACTATTCACACAGATCATGCTGCTATTAAATATCTTATGGAAAATAAAGATGCTAAACCTAGACATATTAGATGGGTTCTCTTGCTACAAGAATTTGATTTGCATATTATTGATAGAAAGGGAGCTGAGAACCCCGTTGCAGACAACTTGTCTAGGTTAGAAAATGTTCTTGATGACCCACTACCTATTGATGATAGCTTTCCTGATGAACAATTAAATGTCATAAATGCTTCTCGTACTGCTCCATGGTATGCTGATTATGCTAATTATATTGTTGCGAAATTTATACCACCTAGTTTCACATACCAGCAGAAGAAAAAGTTTTTCTATGATTTGATACATTACTTTTGGGATGACCCACATCTTTATAAAGAAGGAGTAGATGGTGTTATTAAACGTTGTGTACCTGAGCATGAACAGGAACAGATCCCAAGCAGGTGTCACTCCGAGGCTTAAGGAGGACACCACGCTGGAGACAGAACTGCACATAAGGTATTGCAATATGGTTTTTATTGGCCTACTCTCTTCAAGGATGCCCGTAAGTTTGTCCTATCTTGTGATGAATGTCAAAGAATTGGTAACATTAGTAGACGTCAAGAAATGCCTATGAATTATCCACTTGTTATTGAACCATTTGATGTTTGGGTCTTTGATTATATGTTACCGTTTCCTGCCTCTAATGGATATACACATATTTTAGTTGCTGTCGATTACGTTACTAAGTGGGTAGAAGCTATTCCAACTAGTAGTGCTGATCATAACACCTCTATTAAGATGCTTAAGGAAGTTATTTTTCTGAGGTTTGAAGTCCCTAGATATTTAATGATTGATGGTGGTTCACATTTTATTCATGGTGCCTTTCGTAAAATGCTTGCCAAGTATGATGCTAATCATAGAATTACGTCTCCATATCATCCACAGTCTAGTGGTCAAGTAGAATTGAGCAAAAGAGTTCTCAAATTAATTTTGCAAAAGACTGTTAATAGATCTAGAAAGAATTGGTCCAAGAAACTTGATGATGCATTATGGGCCTACATAACAACATATAAAAATCCTATGGGTATGTCTCCGTATAAAATGGTTTATGGAAAAGCGTGTCACTTACCTCTCGAACTAGAACATAAGGCGTACTGGGATATTAAAGAGCTCAACTATGATTTCAAACTTGCCGGTGGAAAGAGGTTATTTGACAATAGCTCACTTGATGAATGGAGAACCCAAGCCTATGAAAATGCAAAATTGTTTAAATAAAAAGTTAAAAGATGGCATGATAAAAGAATACAAAAGCGTGAGTTTAATGTAGGTGATTATGTATTGCTATACAACTCTCGTTTAAGATTTTTTGCAGGAAAAATTCTCTCTAAATGGGAAGGTCCTTACGTTATCGAGGAGGTCTATCGTTCCGGTGCCATAAAAATCAATAACTTCGAAGGCACAAACCCGAAGGTGGTAAAGGGTCAAAGAATCAAACATTATATCTCAGGTAATCCTATAAATGTTGAAACCAATGTTATTGAAACCGTAACCCCGGAGGAATACACAAGGGACACTTTCAGGAACATTTCAGACCCCGAAAAGGAATAAGTATGTGGTACAGTAAGTAAACTGAGTCCAAAACAGTTCTAATGGCAATTTTTCTCTGTTTTGGAATTTTTAGAAAAATAGGAAAATAAGAAGCAGTCCGGGAAGGACACAAGGACTCCACGAGGGTGGAGGGCGCGCCCCCTACCTCGTGGGTACCCCGTGCGCTCTCCGGACTCCGTTTTCTTGCACGATACGTATTTTGGTCGGTAAAAATTCATTATATAATCTCCCAAAGGTTTTGACTCCTGTATCACGCAATTATCTTCTGTTTGTGTTTTGAGTTGTTGATGCTGCAGATTATAGCAAGATGTCTTCCCAAGAGTCGGTCGGGGAGAGCCGGGTGTCTCATCCGGCATCAAGATCAAGGACAAACAACGATGCTGACCACTTTGGACCAGCAACGGAGGAAGAGATGGAGGCTGATTTGAAGACGATAGATGCCATGGAGGAGGATCAAGAAGTCACTTCTCGCTTCCGAGCTGGATTCACGATGGGGGAACTACAGAGCTCGACTATTCCAAACTCGGTTATCCCTTCCAATGTTAGATTTCTTTCTTATGAAAATATGAAGAAGATTGTCACTTGTTCTCCCGCAGCTATGCAACACCCTTGGGGGCAAGGAGCTTTGGACGTCACGGGTAAGCTCCGTAAGGAGATAATGGATCTCAAGCAGCAACTCAATAAGCTCGAGGAAGAGAATCGTATCCTGAGGAGTATCATCGCCAAGAATATCACACCATCACCTCTGAAGAAAGAGACATAATCATATGGGTATGGGCACTCCCCTTGGCAACTACCAAGCTTGGGGGAGGTGCCCCGGTATCGTATCACCATCACATCTCCTATCTTTACCGTTTTTCTTAGTTCGATCCTTGGAGTAGTATCTTGATCTAGTTTTGAGTTTTGCTTTATGATCCCTGTATGTAATCGAGTCCGTGAGCTATATAATGAAGATTAGTGTGAGTAAAGGGCTTGATTATCTTGCTATGATCTTGAGTGAATAAAAGAAAAAAGAGAAGAATAAAAAGAAACAAAGAGATCATATTGATCTTATGGAGAGTAATGACTTCACATAGAAAGAGTATGATGATTAAAAATTGTTGAGAGTTGACAAATTTAGTTTTGGTCATCGTTGCAATTAATAGGAAGTAATAAGGAAAGAGAGGTTTCACATATAAACATACTATCTTGGACATCTTTTATGATTGGGAGCACTCATTAAAATATGACATGCTAAAGAGTTGATGTTGGACAAGGAAGACAACGTAATGGGTTATGTTTTCTTATATCTGAAATAAAGTATGTTGTCATGGATCATCCAACATGTTGAGCTTGCTTTTCCCCCTCATGCTAGCCAAATTCTTTGCACCAAGTAGAGATACTACTTGTGCTTCCAAAAACCCTTAAACCCAATTTTGCCATGAGAGTCCACCATATCTACCTATGGATTGAGTAAGATCCTTCAAGTAAGTTGTCATCGGTGCAAGCAATAAAAATTGCTCTCTAAATATGTATGATTGATTGGTGTGGAGGAAATAAGCTTTATACGATCTTTTGATGTGGAAGAAATAAAAGCGACGGACTGCATAATAAAGGTTCACATCACAAGTGGCAATATAAAGTGAGGTTCTTTCGCATTAAGATTTTGTGCATCCAACTCTGAAAGCGCATGGCATCCTCTGCTTCCCTCTACGAATGGCCTATCTTTTACTTTTATCTCCTACCTTATGGAAGAGTCATGGTGATCTTCACCTTTCCTTTTTTACATTTTATCCTTTGGCAAGCCCAGTGTGTTGGAAAGATCCTGGTATATATATCTAATTGGATGTAAGTTAGCATGAACTATTATTGTTGACATTACCCTTGAGGTAAAAGGTTGGGAGACGAAACTATAAGCCCCTATCTTTCTTTGTGTCCAATTAAAACTCCGTAACCACAAGTATTGAGTGAGTGTTAGCAACTGTGGAAGACTAAATGATAATTGAGTATGTGGACTTGCTTAGAAGCTCTGACATATATTCTATCTGATGTTATGATAAATTGCAATTGCTTCAATGACTCATATTATAGTTTGTTGGTTCTCAATAAAGTTTCTGATTCATACTTTGCATTGTGAATACATTATTACTTGAGCATAAGAGAGCATATGACAATATCTATATATGTTGCTGTTATAAGATTAATCATGATGCCCTCATGTCCGTATTTTATTTTATCGACACCTCTACCTCTAAACATGTGGACATATTTATTGTTATCGGCTTCCGCTTGAGGACAAGCGAGGTCTAAACTTGGGGGAGTTGATACTTCCATTTTGCATCATGCTTTTATATAGACATTTAATGCATTATGGGCTGTTACTACATATTATGTCACAATAATTATGCCTATTCTCTCTTATTTTACAAGGTATATATATGGAGGGAGAATGCCGGCAGCTGGAATTCTGGGCTGGAAAAGGAGCAAATATTAGAGACCTATTCTGCACAACTCCCAATGTCCTGAAACTCCACAAAAGTTATTTTTGCAAATAATAAAAAATACTGAGTGGAAGAAATACCAGAGGGGGCCCACACCCTGTCCATGAGGGTGGGGGGCGCGCCCCCTGCCTCGTGGGCCCCCTGTTGGCTCTCTGGTGCCCATCTTCTGCTATATGAAGTCTTTCGTCTGAAGAAAAATCATAAGCAGCTTTCGGGACGAGACTCCGCCGCCACAAGGCGGAACCTTGGCGGATCCAATCTAGGGCTCCGGTAGAGCTGTTCTGCCGGGGACACTTCCCTCCGGGAGGGGAAATCATTGCCATCGTCATCACCAACGCTCCTCTCATCGGGAGAGGGCCAATCCCCATCAACATCTTCACCAGCTCCATCTCCTCTCAAACCCTAGTTCATCTCTTGTATTCAACTTTTGTCTCTAAGTCTGGGATTGGTACCGGTAGGTTGCTAGTAGTGTTGATTACTCTTTGTAGTTGATGATAGTTGGTTTATTTGGCGGAAGATCATATGTTCAGATCCTATATGCATATTAATACCCCTCTGATTATGAACACGAATATGCTTTGTGAGTAGTTACGTATGTTCCTAAGGACATGGGAGAAGTCTTGCTACTAGTAGTCATGTGAATTTGGTATTGGTTCGATATTTTGATGAGATGTATGTTGTCTTTCCTCTAGCGATGTTATGAGAACGTCGAATACATGACACTACACCATTGTTTGGGCCTAGAGGAACGCATTGGGAAGTAATAAGTAGATGATGGGTTGCTAGAGTGACAGAAGCTTAAACCCTAGTTTATGCGTTGCTTTGTAAGGGGCTGATTTGGATCCATATGTTTCATGCTATGGTTAGGTTTACCTTAATACTTCTTTTGCAGTTGTGGATGCTTGCAATAGGGGTTAATCATAAATGGGATGCTTGTCCAAGTAAGGACAGCACCCAAGCACCAGTCCACCCACATGTCAAATTATCAAAGTACCGAACGCGAATCATATGAACGTGATGAAAACTAGCTTGACGATAATTCCCATGTGTCCTCGGGAGCACTTTTCTCTATATAAGAAATTGTCCAGGCGTGTCCTTTGCTACAAAAAGGATTGGGCCACCTTGCTGCACTTTATTTACTTTTGTTACTTGTTGCTCGTTACAGATTATCTTATCACAAAACTATCGGTTACCTATTATTTCAGTACTTGCAGAGAATACCTTTCTGAAAACCGCTTATCATTTCCTTCTGCTCCTCGTTGGATTCGACACTCTTACTTATCAAAAGGACTACGATAGATCCCCTATACTTGTGGGTCATCATGTCAAGAGAAAAGGTCAAGAGTGGGCACCTCCTCCTCCGGCTGTTCCCTTGATTCGTTTGATCAAGTTTTTATGTTTGATCGATTATCTAGATTGGGATAGCAATTTTTAGGTCCCCTCGAGTTCGAAATGATATTTACCTTGAAGGTAAATAGTTTGCAATTTTTTTAAACTATCATTAGTTAATAATTACCTTCAGACTTTTGTATTTAGTTTAATGCTCTTGCACAGCTAGTATACCAATGCTGAAACTTGTTACCTTTACATTCTGTATTGTTAATTCTTATAGAAATCTTCCAGTGCTAGATCTTATGGAAATCTGTTCAATAAAACCATTGTACTGTACCCAGTAATAAAATAACTACTCTACTGTTGCACTAGCCATTGAATTAGTGTATATTTGTAATATTCGAATGGTGTTGCATTAGCGTATGGACATATATAAAGTGTGGTAAGATTACCTAGATATGTGCTCAAGAAAACTACTACCTGTTTTTCTAAATACTAGATGTTTGGGTACTTTAAATTGAACTGCGAAAACGTCTTATTTTAAGTAACAGAGGGTGTAGAGTTCACTCAGATTATTTCGGTAAAGCTAGTCACACCTTTGTTAAAATTAATGTTCATTATGTTATCGGAGGAGGTCTGTATGTTTGTCTCTAATGCCTGTCGACTACATACCTGACATCATGATGTAATGTTAAGTCATTTCCTTTTGTACAGTGTCACTGAATTGTCAAGGCGGTGATGGCATTTTATTTTAATTGAACTGCACAAAATATGCTTAAAAGAAGAGGAAAGGTCAGGAATGGCTCAATTTTTTAGGAAAAACTATGTATGCCTTCCTGACATCAGCCGATGTTGCCTTATTTATTCCTTCAAACAGGTGGTTAGAAACAGTCTTGCTACATTTTCCCATTAAGAAATTGGAATGCCTATATTTGTAAGTCTTTGCTTCAACTAGTGCCACTTTTATAGTAATCCCACTTTCAATATCTATGCAAACAGGGATGCCCGATTTTAGTGGAACTGCACAAAAAGTCCAAATGGTTCAACATTAGGAGCATGTTTTCTTCCAAACCTTTATATCCAATTGCTGGCACTATGAGCTGTTCATTACGAAGGTACATGGTTTGCTACTATCTTGCTAATCTTTTTTGTACTGTCATTAGATAGTAATACTAGTGGTTTGCATGTGAATTTATTGGCAGGGTGGACCTACATTGGAGGTGTAGGACAGGACTCAATGATTGGATGTTCAACTTCGGTTGTATCGATTTCACCTCTACCATCATAGTGAACATGGATATCCTTGGTCTGATGAAGAATAGGCGCTATATTTATGCTCTGAACCAGCAAATCAATTCAGTATGAAATTGTCCAGGGCAAAACATGATTGTCTCAAATTGTCAAGTGCAAAACATGACATATGCTAAGTGGAAGAGACGTGTTTAAACTGAAAATACAAGGTGGAGTATATGTTTACTAGCTGCTTGATATTTGTGCAGACAGAGATGTCTGCCCGTTGCTATTTGGCAAACAAACAAAGTGACCGCAATTTTGTTTGAACTGCACAAGAGAGTATATGGTATAGTCACTTCATGCAGTGTCATTTGAAAATAGACACACAAAGATTGGATAGTCACTTCATGGAATGCAGAAAAGTAATATTGTACTATTTATTGGCCAACACTAGGTGCTTCATTGCTTTTGGAGCTTCAGTGCGTTATTGGCCAACATAGTCACTCCAGCTATTGGTGAAACTAGTTACGTTTGCAAGAGGAATTGTAGACTTCACAAACAAATTTGTCTTTCACTCTGTACTGAATGTTGGCCAAGAGAAGCATCCGCGTTAGTAGGAAAAACATATGTTTTTTCTAGATCTTTGCTTTTGGAGCTACATATTTGTATATGATCTGTGAATCATTGAGATGCATTAACATGTTGATCTTATGTATTGGAATCGTACTAGTTGGTTTTGAATTTGGGCTACTAATGTGAACATATTACAATGCCACGCCTGCGAGTCTCGTGTGAACATTTCGAACGGATCGGCTCTTACTGCTGTGCACAACATGATCCTTATTTCTATGTTTTCAGTGTTTACAAGTTACTAAGAGTTCCTTATTTTTGTTCGCTTAGTGTTTACAAATTACTGATTGATCACTAGCTAGCCTACTAATGCGCTCCTGGCAGTTTTAGTTGCGACGCAAGATCTGAAGTGGCAGTTTTTTGAATAAAAATGCCTACCTCTGAAGAAACAGACAAACTGCTCTGAAGAAAATGCCATGCGAATCTGAAGAAACTGCCAGCAAAAACATTCGCAAATTGTCGGCGTCCTAGGAACGCGGATCCCCAGACTTGCGTGCCTGCGGCCCGCGGCGTGGCTCCACCAGCGGCCCTGTACGGCCCATCTCCAACAGCGAACACTCAAGACCCTCGCGATGGGCCAAGCCTCGCGAGGGGGACGACACAAGACCTCCTCGGGAGCGGCCTCACCAGGCTGGCTCGCGAGGGGTGGAGAGATCAAGGCAAGGGACACCTCACGAGGTTCCAGTGACGCAAGCCATGACGACTGGAGCCAGGCGGGCGCCAGTGCGCAGTGTCCTTGTTTCCTCTTTGGTGCTAAAGGGGCAAGCGCAGGCGAGGAATCCCAAGGCATCAGGCAAAGGTTTCCATATCGGTGCAATGAGACCAAGACCAGCAGGATGGCATGACGGAGGTCACCATGGAGCCCAAGACGGCGTCACCGCCAGTGCCTTTGGCAGGCGAAGACCACCTTTAGTCAGGATAGCTTGTACTAGTTGTCTCCCTTCGAGTTTGGCCGTTGTTGGCTCCCTTCCAGCTCAATATTTGGGGAGAGGACCAGGGCCTCTATGAATAGGACTAGCCACCACCATAGGAGGCAACTCATCTTGGACTAGACCCATTGGATCCTCACACACACCAAGCACAAGAACACCTCTCCTCAGGAGGTTGTTCTTCCCTTGTACTGTTCATCCTCAGGCCAAGAGGCAATCCACCACACCACACTGGAGTAGGGTATTACACCACAACGGTGGCCCGAACCAATATAAATCCTGTGTCTCTTGTGTTGCGTGTTCGTCGAGCTTAGCTTTGAGACCGCGGTGAGGCTAAGGGCGTGATTAGGTAGGGAGAGATCTTCGTGCGCACCCCAGTGTTCATACCTCAAGGGTTTTGCCGGAACCCGAAATCCGACATTTGGCGCGCCAGGTAGGGGTGCGCCAGAGCTCTCCTTCCGTCGACCTGCGCTTCGCCACCACCGCGCTTCTCCACCATGGCAGGCGTCACACTTCCGGCTCCAATGACTGACGCCTTGGCCCCCGCCTTACGGCAGGTGTAGTGGCCGCCCAAGTTCAAGTCGGAGATGCCACCGCGCTACGATGGCGCGGCAGACCCGATGGCTTTCCTGGTGGCGTACGAGGAGGCCGTCCTTAAGGCTGGGGGCGATGACAAGGTCATGGACAACTGGTTTCCCATGGCCCTCATTGGCGTGCCACGCGCCTGGCTGCTCAACCTCCTCGGATCCATGGTGGCATCTTGGGAGGAGTTGTGTGGCCTCTTCGCCGCGCACTTTGCGGCACCGGCGCCCCACGCAGTCGTGGCCCTCTTCGGCGGCTCGCAAGCGCCGCCCTCGGACCGCCACACCAAGCAGTTCTTCCACCAGATTGGTGCCACCTCCACACGGCAGGGGGCTCCCCCAGTTTGGGTGGCACCTGAGGCCGACCTAACCTTCGACTCGGGGGATCACCCTGTCACCACTGTCGGCTCGGGCGTGCTCCCAATGCTCTGCACCCCCACCATCTGCAGCGTAGCCATCACCAAGACCCTTATCGACGGCGGGGCCGGCCTCAACGTGCTCTCCGTGGAAGCTTTTAACCTTCTTCACGTACCACTCGAGTGGCTTCGCCCTAGCAAGCCCTTCTCTGGAATCGGCGGTGGCTCTACCAGTCCTCTGGGGCAGATCCGCCTACCCGTGACGTTCGGCACTTGTGACAACTACCGCACCGAGCTGATCGACTTCGACATCGCCCACATCAGCCTCCCGTACAACGCCATTCTCGGGTACCTGGCTCTGGCACGGTTCATGGCGGCAAACGCATCCGGCCTACAACCTCTTGAAGATGCCTGGGAGCAAGGACGTCCGCACCATATTCGGAGATACCAAGGAGGCTCTGGTGGCACTCAAGCTTGCCCGCAAGACCGTCGCGACGGCGCAATTGGCCGGCACGGACACCTACGGAATTAAGGAAGCCGCACCAACCAAGAAGAAGCAGTTGTTCACTCAAGACTGGGCGGAAACCAAGCATGTGCCGGTCGAGGAAGATGGGTCCTCGGGGGCCACCTTCACCGTAGGTGCCAACGTCGACCCCGATCAAGAGGAGGCACTGGTGAAGTCCTTGCGCGCAAACAAGGAAGTATTCACCTGGGAGCGTGATCAGATGGTAGGGGTCCCAAGAGGAGTGATTGAGCACCAATTGAAGGTGTGTCCCAATGTATGCCCTGTGAAGCAGAGGGCGCGGCGGCAGTCCACGGAGAAGCAGTCTTTCATCATCCAAGAAACCCGCAAGCTTGAGGCAGCAGGTGTCATTCGTGAGGTTTGGTACCCTGAATGGTTAGCAAACCCAGTCGCTGTGCCCAAGAAAGGCAGAAAGGAGCGCATGTGTGTCGACTTCACTAACCTCAACAAGGCCTACCACCAAGATTCGTTCCCGCTTCCTCGCATCGACCAGATCGTCGACTCAACTGTCGAGTGCGACCTACTGTGCTTTCTGGATGCATTTTCAGGCTACCACCAGATCAAGATGGCGGTATAAGATGTCGAGAAGACGGCCTTCCTGACCCCGTGAGGGGCATACTGCTACACTTGCATGTCGTTCGGGCTGCACAACACGGGCGCGACCTTCCAACGGCTAATGCACATCGCCCTGGGTCAGCAGCTCGGGAGGAACGCTGAAGCCTACGTCAACGACATTGTGGTGAAGTCTCGGGAGGCGAGAACCTTAATTCAAGACCTAGAGGAGACCTTCGAAAGCCTGCGCCGGGTGGACTTGCGGATCAACCCAGAGAAATGCGTGTTTGGTGTCCCTTCTGGCAAGCTGCTTGGTTTCCATGTGTCCCATAGAGGGATCGAGGCCAACCTAGAGAAGGTCAAGGCAATCGAAGACATGAGTCCACCACAAACCCTTAAGGAGATGCAAAAGCTTGCTGGTCGCGTGACTGCCTTGGGGCGCTTCATCTCCAAGCTAGGGGAGCACGCCCTACCATTTTTCAAGGTGATGAAGAAGAAGGGCCCATTCGAGTGGACCTCGGAGGCCGACCAAGTGTTTCAAGACCTCAAGAGATACCTGACCAGCCCTCCACTGATGGTTGCGCCCCGACCTCTCGAGCCCCTGGTGTTGTACCTTGCCGCCACCCCTTACTCCGCTAGCGCAGCTCTGGTGGTGGTCCAGGAGGAGCGCCGGGTCAGGGATGCGTCGCGCCAAGCCGCTCCCTCAGCCGAGCCGGCGCAAGACCCAGAGGACTGCTACCTCTTGAGCACTGCGTTGGATTTCCCCGAAGAGGAAAGGATGATGCAGGAAAGTAGCGTAAGTATTTCCCTTGGTTTTTGAGAACCAAGGTATCAATCCAGTAGGAGGCTACGCGCGAGTCCCTCGTACCTACACAAAGCAAATAGCTCTTCGCAACCAACGCGAATAGGGGTTGTCAATCCCTTCACGGTCACTTACAAGAGTGAGATCTGATAGAGATCATAGATAATATTTTTTGTATTTTTGGTATAGAGATGCAAAGTAAAATAAAAGGCAAAGTAAAAAAAAGCAAAGCAATAATAAAGTGATGGAAGATTAATGTGATGAAGATAGACCCAGGGGCCATAGATTTCACTAGTGGCTTCTCTCAAGAGCATAAGTATTATATGGTGGGTGAACGAATTACTGTTGAGCAATTGACAGAATTGAGCATAGTTATGAGAATATCTAGGTATGATCATGTATATAGGCATCACGTCCGAGACAAGTAGACCGACTCCTGCCTGCATCTACTCAGGGGCGGAGACAGGGGGGCGAGCAGGGGCTAGACCCCCCCCCCCCGATGGCTCGCCCCCCCATGTATTTTCAGTGGGCTGTATTAGAGATATTACGGTACTTGCACTAATGGCCGGAAGTAATTAACTTAATTAGCCCAGTTCTTTGATCAACGATCTGAAAAAAAAAGCCCATCCCAGAAGCCATGCATTGCGGTTGTTTTGCTCAGAGTATGCGCGTCTGTCCACAATGGGATCGAACAGATCGATCGGCGTGCATGCATCTGGCTACTAGGGCACTTGCCCGCTGGCCGCCGCCGCCTGCTGCGTGCCGCCATGACGCCATCCGCGACCACAGAACCAGCACACGGCGAGACGATTCCAGCGAGAGCGAGTACATATACTCGTTTCAACCCGGGCACACTGTGATGCTGGAATGGCCGCCGCTAATTGTTATCGCCGGCTTTCTGCGCCCCTTGAAACCTGAGTAACTCCTAAGCCAGATCGTTTCTGAGGTATTTATGTATACTAATTGCTATTATCCAATGCACTAGCGCCTAGTTGGTAACAGTTGTTAATTTCATATAGTCAAATGGGAGGCCTAGAATTATATAGATCTAATTCATCATTTGTTTTCGTCTAGCTATACTTCTCTAGTTTAAAGTGAAGAGAAATTAAGATTAGAGCACATTATTATCATATGTTATCTTTGCTATCTTTGTATTTATATATCTCAGGAAATTTATATCAATGTCTTTACATTAATATCTCAGGAAATTTATATTCTCAGAAATTTTACATTTAACATAACTGCATTAGTATAAGACGTATGTTGGTATGTGTTCTTACATGAAAATTGGTTCTAGCATCTTCGCCCCCCTATGTTTAAATCCTGGCTCCGCCCCTGCATCTACTACTATTACTCCACTCATCAACCGCTATCCAGCATGCATCTAGAGTATTGAGTTCAAGAAAACAGCGTAACGCCTTAAGTAAGATGACATGATGTAGAGGGATAAATTCATGCAATATGATAAAAACCCCATCTTGTTATCCTTGAGGGAAAAAATACAATACGTTCCTTGCTTCCCGTACTGTCACTGGGAAAGGACACCGCAAGATTGAACCCAAAGCTAAGCACTTCTCCCATTGCAAGAAAAACCAATCTAGTAGGCCAAACCAAACTGATAATTCGAAGAGACTTGCAAAGATAACCAATCATACATAAAAGAATTCAGAGAAGATTCAAATATTGTTCATAGATAAACTTGATCATAAGCCCACAATTCATCGGTCTCAACAAACACACCACAAAAAGAAGATTACATCGAATAGATCTCCACGAGAGAAGGGGAGAACATTGTATTGAGATCAAAAAATAGAGAAGAAGCCATCTAGCTACTAACTATGGACCCGAAGGTCTGAGGTAAACTACTCACACTTCATCGGAAGGGCTATGGTGTTGATGTAGAAGCCCTCCGTGGTGGTTTCCCCTTCCGATGGAGCTCCGAAACAGGCCCCAAGATGAGATCTCGTGGATACAGAAGGTTGCGGCTGTGGAATTAGGTTTTTGGCTCCGTATCTGATCGTTTGGGGGTACGTAGGTATATATAGGAGGAAGGAGTATGTCGGTGGAGCAAAGGGGGCCCCACGAGGCAGGGGGGCGCGCCCTAGGGGGGGGGGGCGCCCTCCACCCTCGTGGCCACCTCCTTTCTTTCTTGACGGAGGGTCCAAGTCTCCTGGATCATATTCGCTGAGAAAATCACGTTCCCGAAGGTTTCATTTCGTTTGGACTCTGTTTGATATTCCGTTTCTTCCAAACACTGAAATAGGCAAAAAAACAGCAATTCTGGGCTGGGCCTCCGGTTAATAGGTTAGTCCCAAAAGTAATATAAAAGTGGAAAATAAAGCCCAATATGGTCCAAAACAGTAGATAATATAGCATGGAGCAATCAAAATTTATAGATACGTTGGAGACGTATCAGGCATCCCTAAGCTTAATTCCTGCTCGTCCTCGAGTAGGTAAATGATAAAAAGAGAATTTTTGATGCGGAGTGCTACTTGGCATAATTTCAATGTAATTCTTCTTAATTGTTGTATGAATATTCAGATCCGAAAGATTCAAGACAAAAGTTCATATTGACATAAAAATCATAATACTTCAAGCATACTAACTAAGCAATTATGTCGTCTCAAAATAACATGGCCAAAGAAAGTTCATCCCTAAAAAATCATATAGTTTAGTCATGCTCCATTTTCGTCACACAAGAATTCTCTCATCATGCACAACCCCGATGACAAGCCAAGCAACTGTTTCATACTTTAGTAATCTCAAACTTATAAACCTTCACGCAATAGATGAGCGTGAGCCATGGATATAGCACTATGGGTGGAATAGAATATGATGATGGGGGTTATGTGAAGAAGACAAAAAAAGGAGAAAGTCTCACATCAATGAGGCTAATCAATGGGCTATGGAGATGCCCATCGATTGATGTTAATGCAAGGAGTAGGGATTGCCATGCAACGGATGCACTAGAGCTATAAATGTATGAAAGCTCAACAAAAGAAACTAAGTGGGTGTGCATCCAACTTGCTTGCTCACGAAGACCTAGGGCACTTGAGGAGGCCCATTGTTGGAATATACAAGCCAAGTTCTATAATGAAAAATTCCCACTAGTATATGAAAGTGATAAAACAAGAGACTCTCTATCATGAAGATTATGGTGCTATTTTGAAGCACAAGTGTGGAAAAGGATAGTAGCATTGTACCTTCTCTCCTTTTCTCTCATTTTTTTATATATGGCCTTTCTCTTTTTTTATGGCCTTTTTTTAATCCTCACTTGGGACAATGCTCTAGAAAATGATGATCATCACACCTTTATTTATTTACAACTCAATGATTACAACTCGATACTAGAACAAAGTATGACTCTATATGAATGCCTCCGGCAGTGTACCGGGATATGCAACGAATCAAGGGTGACATGTATGAAAAACTTATGAATGGTGGCTTTGCCACAAATACTATGTCAACTACATGATCATGCTAAGCAATATGACAATGTTGAATGTGTCATGATGAACGGTATGGGGGAAAGTTGCATGGCAATATATCTCGGAATGGCTATGGAAATGCCATAATAGGTAGGTATGGTGGCTGTTTTGAGGAAGATATAAGGAGGTTTATGTGTGAAAGAGCGTATCATATCACGGGGTTTGGATGCACCGGCAAAGTTTGCACCAACTCTCAATGTGAGAAAGGGCAATGCACGGTACCGAAGAGGCTAGCAATGATGGAAGGGTGAGAGTGCGTATAATCCATGGACTCAACATTAGTCATAAAGAACTCATATACTTATTGCAAAAATCGACAAGCCATCAAAAACCAAAGCACTACGCGCATGCTCCTAGGGGGATAGATTGGTAGGAAAAGACCATCGCTCGTCCCCGACCGCCACTCATAAGGAGGACAATGAAATAACACCTCATGTTTCAAATTTGTTATATAACGTTTACCATACGTGTATGCTACGGGACTTGCAAACTTCAACACAAGCATTTCTCGAATTCACAACTACTCAACTAGCACGACTTTGATATTATCACCTCCATGTCTCAAAACAATTATCAAGCATCAAACTTTTCTTAGCATTCAACGCACCCAAAAGAAAGTTTTACAAATCTTGAATACCAAGCATATTATTATTTTTAAGCAAATTACCATGCTATTTAAGACTCTCAAAATAATCTAAGTGAAGCATGAGAGATCAATAGTTTCTATAAAACAAATCCACCACCGTGCTCTAAAAGATATAAGTGAAGCACTAGAGCAAAACTATATAGCTCAAAACATATAAGTGAAGCACATAGAGTATTTTATCAAATTCCAATTCATGTATGGCTCTCTCAAAAGGTGTGTACAGCAAGGATGATTGTGGTAAACTAAAAAAACCAAAGACTCAAATCATAGAAGATGCTCCAAGCAAAACACGTATCATGTGGTGAATAAAAATATAGCGCCAAGTAAAATTACCGATGGAAGTAGACGAAAGAGGGGATGCCGTCCGGGGCATCCCCAAGCTTTGACTTTTTGGTGTCCTTATATTATCTTGGGGGTGCCATGGGCATCCCCAAGCTTAGGCTCTTGCCACTCCTTATTCCATAATCCATCAAAAGATCTCACCCAAAACTTGAAAACTTCACAACACAAAACTCAACAGAAATCTCGTGAGCTCCGTTAGCGAAACAAAACAAAATACCACTTCAAGGTACTGTAATGAACTCATTATTTATTTATATTGGTGTTAAACCTATTGTATTCCAACTTCTCTATGATTCATCAAAATAAGCAAACAACACACGAAAAACAGAATCTGTCAAAAACAGAACAGTCTGTAGTAATTTGTAACTAACGCAAACTTCTGGAACTCCAAAACATCAGCCAAAATACGAAGACCTAGGCAATTTGTTTATTGATAATAAGAAATTGGAATCACTATTTTATCACGTTCTGGTGATTTTTAACAATTGTTTTCGTGAACAGAAAGTTTCTGGAAATTACAGCAAGATCAAATAACTATCATCCAAGAAGATCCTATAGGTTTAACTTGGCACAAACACTAATTTAAACATAAAACCACATCTAAACAGAAGGTAGATAGATTATTTATTCCTAAGCAGAAACAAAAAGCAAAAAAACTAAAAATAAAATTGGGTTGCCTCCCAACAAGCGCTATCGTTTAACGCCCCTAGCTAGGCATAAAAGCAAGGATAGATCTAGGTATTGCCATCTTTGGTAGGCAATCCGTAAGTGGCTCTCATAATAGATTCATATGGTAATTTTATTCTCTTCATAGGGAAGTGTTCCATGCCCTTCTTTAATGGAAATTGGAATATAATATTCCCTTCCTTCATATCAATAATTGCACCAATCGTTCTAAGGAAAGGTCTACCAAGAATAATAGGGCAAGAATGATTGCAATCTATATCAAGAACGATAAAATCTACGGGCACATAATTCCTATTTGCAACAATAAGAACATCATTAATTCTTCCCATAGGTTTCTTAATAGTGGAATCCGCAAGGTGCAAGTTTAGAGAGCAATCATCAAAATCGCAGAAATCTAGAAAATCACACAAAGTTTTGGAAATAGTGGAGACACTAGCACCCGAATCACATAAAGCACAAAATTCATGATCCTTAATCCTAATTTTAATAGTTGGTTCCCAATCATCATAAATTTTTCTAGGGATAGAAACTTCCAACTCAAGTTTTTCTTCATAAGATTGCATCAATGATATGTTTAGTAAACGCTTTATTTTGACTATAAGCATGAGGAGAATTTAGCACGGATTGCAACAAGGAAATACAATCAATTAAAGAGAAACTTTCATAATTAAATTCCTTGAAATCCAAAATAGTGGGTTTAGCAACATCTAGGGTTTTATTCTTTTCAATCCCACCTTTATCAATTTCATCATTAAGATCTAAAAACTTCGAATTTTTGGAACGCCTTCTAGGTAAAGGTGGATCATATTCAATTTCATCAAGATTCATATTGCAAAACAAAGATTTAATAGGGGATACATCAATAACTTTTAGATCTTCATCTTGATTTTCATAGGAATTGGAAGAACACGCTTTAATAAAGGCATCTTTCGTAGCACGCATCCTAGCGGTTCTTTCCTTCAACTCATCAATGGAAATTCTCATGGCTTTGAGAGACTCATTGATATCATGCTTAGGAGGAATAGATCTAAGCTTTAAAGAATCAACATCAAGAGAAATTCTATCAACGTTCCTAGCCGATTCATCAACTTTAAGCAATTTCTCTTCAAGCAAAGCATTGAAATTCTTTTGCGAATTCATAAACTCTTTAACACTAGTCTCAAATTCAGAGGGCATCTTATTAAAATTTCCATAAGAGTTGTCGTAGGAATTTCCATAATTATTAGAAGGATTACTAGGATAAGGCCTAGGATTAAAGTTCCCTCTATATGCGTTGTTACCAAAATTATTCCTACCAACAAAATTCACATCCATAGATTCATTATTATTCTCAATCAAAGTAGACAAAGGCATATCATTAGGATCAGAAGAAAGACTCTTAGTAGCAAATAATTTCATAAGTTCATCCATCTTTCCACTCAAAACATTGATTTCTTCTATCGCATGCACTTTTTTATTAGTAGATCTTTCAGTGTGCCATTGAGAATAATTAACCATAGTATTATCTAGGATTTTAGTAGCATCTCCTAAAGTGATTTCCATAAAAGTGCCTCCCGCAGCCGAATCTAAAAGTTTTCTAGAAGCAAAATTCAATTCGGCATAATTTTTTTGTATAATCATCCACAAATTCAAACCATGAGTAGGCCAATTACGTATCATTAATTTCATTCTCTCCCAAGCTTGTGCAACATGTTCATGATCAAGTTGCTTAAAATTCATAATGTCGTTTCTAAGAGAGATGATCTTAGCAGGAGGAAAATACTTAGAGATAAAAGCATCTTTGCACTTGTTCCAAGAATCAATACTATTTTTAGGCAAAGACGAAAACCAAGCTTTAGCATGATCTCTAAGCGAAAAAGGAAATAGCTTCAATTTAACAATATCATTATCGACATCTTTCTTATTTTGCATATCACATAAATCAACGAAGCTATTTATATGGGAAGCGGCATCTTCACTAGGAAGGCTGGCGAATTGATCTTTCATAACAAGATTCAACAAAGCAGTATTGATTTCACAAGATTCAGTATTGGTAAGAGGAGCAATCGGAGTGCTAAGGAAATCACTATTGTTGGTATTGGTAAAGTCACACAATTTGGTTTTATCTTGAGCCATCATGACAAGCAAGCAAACCAACACACGAGCAAACAAAAAGCAAGCGAGAAGAAGGCAAACGGAAAAGAGAGGGCGAATAAAACGGCAAGGGTGAAGTGGGGGAGAGGAAAATGAGAGGCAAATGTCAAATAATGTAATGCGAGAGATAAGGGATTGTGATGGGTACTTGGTATGTTGACTTTTGCGTAGTCTCCCCGGCAACGGCGCCAGAATTCTTCTTGCTACCTCATGAGCACTGCGTTGGATTTCCCCGAAGAGGAAAGGATGATGTAGCAAAGTAGCGTAAGTATTTCCCTTAGTTTTTGAGAACCAAGGTATCAATCCAGTAGGGGGCTACGCGTGCGTCCCTCGTACCTACACAAAGCAAATAGCTCCTCGCAACCAACGTGAATAGGGGTTGTCAATCCCTTCACGGTCACTTACGAGAGTGAGATCTGATAGAGATGATAGATAATATTTTTGGTATTTTTGGTATAGAGATGCAAAGTAAAATAAAAGGCAAAGTAAAAAAGAAAATCAATAATAAAGTGATGGAAGATTAATGTGATGAACATAGACCCGGGGGCCATAGATTTCACTAGTGGCTTCTCTCAAGAGCATAAGTATTTTACGGTGGGTGAACGAATTACTGTTGAGCAATTGATAGAATTGAGCATAGTTATGAGAATATCTAGGTATGATCATGTATATAGGCATCATGTCCGAGACAAGTAGACCGACTCCTGCCTGCATCTACTACTATTACTCCACTCATCAACCGCTATCCAGCATGCATCTAGAGTATTAAGTTCAAGAAAACAGCATAACGCCTTAAGCAAGATGACATGATGTAGAGGGATAAGTTCATGCAATATGATAAAAACCCCATCTTGTTATCCTCGATGGCAAAAATACAATACGTGCCTTGCTTCCCCTACTGTCACTGGGAAAGGACACCACAAGATTGAACGCAAAGCTAAGCACTTCTCTCATTGCAAGAAAAACCAATCTAGTAGGCCAAACCAAACTGATAATTCAAAGAGACTTGCAAAGATAACCAATCATACATACAAGAATTCAGAGAATATTCAAATATTGTTCATAGATAAACTTGATCATAAACCCACAATTCATCGATCTCAACCAACACACCGCAAAAAGAAGATTACATCGAATAGATCTCCACGAGAGAGGGGGAGAACATTGTATTGAGATCAAAAAAGAGAAAAGAAGCCATCTAGCTACTAACGATGGACCCGAAGGTCTGAGGTAAACTACTCACACTTCATCAGAAGGGCTATGGTGTTGATGTAGAAGCCCTCCGTGGTGGATTCCCCTTTCGGCGGAGCTCCAGAATAGGCCCCAAGATGGGATCTCGTGGATACAGAAGGTTGCGGCGGTGGAATTAGGTTTTTGGTTCCGTATCTGATCGTTTGGGGGTACGTAGGTATATATAGGAGGAAGGAGTACGTCGGTGGAGCAAAGGGGGGCCCACGAGGCAGGGGCGCGCCTTAGGGGGGGCGCGCCCTCCACCCTCATGGCCACCTACTTTATTTCTTGACGGAGGGTCCAAGTCTCCTGGATCATATTCGGTGAGAAAATCACGTTCCCGAAGGTTTCATTCCGTTTGGACTCCGTTTGATATTCCGTTTCTTCGAAACACTGAAATAGGCAAAAAACAGCAATGCTGGGCTGGTCCTCCGGTTAATAGGTTAGTCAGCAAAGGACTAGGCTCAGCAAGACTGCGCACTTGGGCCTGCGGAGGCCTCAATGAGCGACCAGGCTTTGGGAGCTTCGTCGTCTCAGAAGGCGCCCCAACCTTCGGAAGCCGCAAGCCTCGTCAATGCAGACGCCCTCGTCGAGCACCCTGGGTATTTTGTCAGCACGGTGTTGCAGGACGCGAGGGCACGGTACCCCATGCCTCAGAAGCTCCTGCTCGCACTCTTGGTGGCCTCGCGTAAGCTGGGGCACTACTTTCAAGGTCACCCCATCAAGGTCGTCTCGGCCTACCCGTTGGAGAGAGTGCTCAAGAGCCCCAACTACACCGGGAGAGTCGCTGAGTGGAACATCGATTTGCAGGCATTTCAGTTGGAGTTCAGCACAACGAGGGTCATTAAGGGAGCCGCGCTTGCCGGCTTCGTGGTAGAATGGACGGACGCCCCAGGCCTTGAAGAAGGCGAGGATCGGTCCCTCTCGCCAGGGAGTGAAGCGCCAGACGGCTGGGTTATGTATTTTGATGGCGCCATTGTGCGCCAGGGCGCGGGGGCTGGAGCAGTGCTCATATCACACACTTAGGACAAGTTTTACTGCGCCGTGCAGCTCTGGTTCTAGCAGGGCGATAAGGTATCCAACAACATTGTAGAGTACGCAGGCCACATAGCTGGTCTCAAGGCTGCGGTGGCCCTGGGGGTGAAGCGCCTCACCATCAAGGGCGCCTCGCAGCTCCTCGTCAACTTTTCCAACAAGTTATATGAGCCTAAGGACGAGCACAAGGCGGCGTACCTCGCGAAGGTACGTAAGATGGAGAAACAGTTGTTGGGCCTGGAATTGTAGCACGTTCCTCGTGGCACCAACAAAGAAGCCGATGACATCGCCAGGAGAGCATCCAAGCAGCTACCCCAAGAGCCTGGCGTCTTCGATGAGCGGCTCTTCAAGCCATCGGCAACACCACCACTTTCAAGAACAGCACTGCCTCGGGAGGAGCTTCCTCAACCACCTGCCTCGGGAGCCCCGGCATTTGAGCCTCAGGAGGGGTGCTGGACCAAGGAATTTAAGGAATACCTGACGCAAGGGACGCTGCCAGAGAAGGAGGACGCGGAGCATGTGGCCCGACAGGCCACGACATACTACATCCAGGACGGTGAGTTCTACAGGAAGCGGCAAAATGACGTTTCCCTGCGTTGCATCTCTAGGGAGCAGGGGAAAGAGCTGCTAGCCGACATACACAACGGGGACTGCGGGCACCACTCGTCGTCACGGACCCTCGTCAGCAAGGTGTTTCGTAGCGGATTCTACTGGCCTACAGCACTCAACAACGCGACTGAGCTGGTGAAGTCCTGTGAGGCGTGTCAGTTCCACGCCAAGAAGATCCATCAGCCGGCTCAGGGCCTCCAGACCATCCCACTCTCGTGGCCGTTTGTGGTCTGGGGGCTGGATATCTTGGGCCCATTCCCTCGAGCGTCTGGGGGCTACCGCTACCTCTACGTCGCCATCGATAAGTTTACCAAGTTGGTGGAGGTAGAAGCCCTCCGCACCATCGCGGCCGGCTCTGTGGTCAAGTTCATCAAAGGTCTGTGAGCCGGTTTGGGGTCCCCAACCGCATCATCACCGATAACGGCTCGCAGTTCACTAGCAATCTCTTCAAGACATATTGTGCTAACCTTGGAACGCAGATCTGCTATCCTTTGGTGGCGCACCCCCGGAGCAATGGTCAGGCCGAACGCGCCAACGCTGAGGTCCTGAGAGGCCTCAAGACCAAGACCTTCAAGAAGAAGCTCGAGGCCTGCGGAAGGGTCTGGCACGATGAGCTCCAGTCCGTGTTTGGTCAATCCGCACCACCGCCACCAAGCCAACGGGCGAAACCCCATTCTTCCTCGTCCACGGAGCAGAGGCAGTTCTCCCTCACGAGGTCAAGCATCGCTCCGCGCGGGTCCTGCCATTTGATGGGGCGCAGAAGGACGCGATGCGGGGGATGGACATCGTGCTGGGGGAGGAACGCCACCGTGAAGCCACGCTACGGCTGGCAAGATATCAGCAGGCGCTGCGACGTTACCACTGTCGCAACATCCGCTCCAGGACGCTCGAGGTGGGTGACCTTGTCCTAAGGCGGGTGCTCTCCAGGGAAGGGTTGCATAAGCTCTCACCCATGTGGGAGGGCCCGTTTAGGGTCGCCCACGTCTCCAGGCCTGGCGCCGCGCACCTGGAGACGCAGGACGGGGTACCCATCTAGAACGCCTGGAACATCCAGCACCTCTGGAAGTTCTACCCATGAAGAAAGGCCCAGTGCCTGTGAAGAAGGCCCAGTGCCAGTAAAGGTCTCTGCTCATGACAATCTCATGTAATAATGAGTGGGGTTGTACACGGCCCGGAGTCTCAGGAGTGCCGCCCTCGGGCCTCTGGGCTCCCTCCCACGTCCTAGTGGCAGCACTTAGCTCCGCGCTAGTGAGAAGACAAGAAGACTAGACTAGGTGTCGGACGCGGCTTTTCATTTGTTTTCCGTAGTTGGCTTGCCTGTCTTTAATCGAAATTTGCTTTCTGGTGTTCCTTGCCGGTCTTGTCCCATCACCTTCTGCGT
Organism: Aegilops umbellulata; assembly: GCA_032464435.1. Taxonomy (NCBI): domain Eukaryota; kingdom Viridiplantae; phylum Streptophyta; class Magnoliopsida; order Poales; family Poaceae; genus Aegilops; species Aegilops umbellulata. The sequence goes on along the minus strand of CP136055.1, from coordinate 83,502,341 downwards.
CTGTTTCCACCTTCGGTTCTCTGTTTGACCTGTACTCTCTCGTGCGTTCCTCGTGAGGGGGCTGGATAGGTGCCCTCATGAGCGTCTTGTCTATTTTTTCATGAGGCACTCTCGTTCGAGCCGCAAGCTGGCGCTCCTCTCTCAATCCGTGCCCCTCAGGTACCACGATGCGAGGCGCTGGGTCATGGTCAGCGGCGCCTGCGACCAGGGCTCGGAATCTCCTAACAATTTTTTTTAGTTCCTAGACGCCTCGCCAGGTACTGAAAAATGTGCGCCCCGTGAGGCGAAAACTACTTCAAGCGCGTCAAGTTAACTTTTTCCAACATTCCTATATAAAACATTAATATTGCGACGCGACACAGGAACAATAACCACATCATAACAACTTGGAAATCATAGTTTGTTGCACGCCCCCGCGGGGCCCCATACTTGTCTCTCTGTTAATGCAGGAAGAAAAGGAATAACAAAAAAAAGCGGCGCATGCCCCTGCGGCAGCTCGCGAGGATGGACCCATGGCGCTCTCATGGACTCAATCGGACCCCTCCTCGCGCTTTACTGGGGCGCAGCGACGAGACGACCCGCTGCCGCCCTCGAAACGGGCACGGCGGCTGATGATAGCCGCCGCCGCTGGAGCTGTCGCCGGATGGGGGTCTATGAAGCTTGTCGAGCGGTGACTAGAACCGAAGGCAAGGCCATCCTCACCTTCGTCTCGAACGTCGCCAAGGCCAAGCACCTCGTCGCCGTCGTTGTCCTCGGGGCAGCACCCGATGGGGCGGCTGTCTTCCCCGAACGCCCTCACATAGAGGGTCATGATGCCGTCATACTTGAAGTGGAGGGTGCACCGCCTGCCTAGGCCACGCGCGCGGGCAAACATCTGCCACCCGCGGGACAAGGCTGCGTTTCCTGCAACGGAGACCTCGACTACGACCCATGAAGCCTTGCTGCAGCAGCTGTCCGCCTGCAGCGAGAGCCCGCCTGGACCTGTGGCCGGTAGCTCGCCGACGAAGATGCGCGGGAGTTGGAGCCAGGTGCCGGCCGGGTTCTCCAACCACACGACGAACTCCGGCAGCACCTCCGCCGAGCGGAAGCAAGGCCGGGGAGGCCGTGCAACCATGGCATGTCTCCCCTCATCGACGGGGCTGCCACGGCATGGGCGACTCCCGCCACGCGGAGGGGCACCGCCGCGGCCGCGGGTGGCCACGGCGGGGGTCATGGTATGCTTACAGGGACGGCCGCGCCCGTGCTTGGGCGGCGTAGAGCCGGGCCCCTCTTGATGAGCCTTCCCGTTCTCCGCGGCCAAGAACCTCTTCGCAAGCACCATGGGGGTTGCTACTAGCAGCCGAGCGAGGAAGGAGAAGCGAGCAGGAAGAGATGAGCAACGGGGGCTCCGCCCCCTCCTCATTTATAGCAGGAGAAGGCCAACCGGCGATCTCCACGATCACAGGTAATGATGATATTTCTCTGCATGCAGCAGGGACTCGTCAAGTCAAGCAGTTGCCAAGGCAATGTGGGGAAGCGGAGACGCCCACGTCCAATCAATCGCCACGCATCGACCAAGGCCGTAGGCTGTTGGGGCCCGCGGCACTCCGCACTTGCCCTTTGGCTTTGCCTCGAAGCGAAATCCTAGCTTGCCTTGGGCCCGGGGGCTATGATCGGCGTTTTGGGAACGGGGGTCCCTAGACTTGCCTGCTTGTGCCCATGGCGTGCCTCCACCAGTGGCCCTATATGGCCCATCTCCACCAGCGAACACTCAAGACCCTCACGAGGGGCCAAGCCTTGCGAGGGGATGACACAAGACCTCCTCGGGAGCGGCCTCACTAGGCTGGCTCGTGAGGGGCGGAGAGATCAAGGCAAGGGACACCTCGCAAGGTTCCTGTGACGCAAGCCATGACGACTAGAGCCAGGCGGGCGCCAGTGCGTGCACTGTCCTTGTTTCCTCTTTGGTGCTAAAGGGGCAATCGCAGGCGAGAAGTCCCGAGGCATCAGGCAAAGGTTTCCATATCGGTGCAATGAGACCAAGACCAGCGGGACGGCAAGACGGAGGTCGCCATGGAACCCAAGACGGCGTCACCACCAGAGTCTTTGGCAGGCGAAGACCACCTTTAGTCAGGATAGCTTGTACTAGTTGTCTCCCTTCGAATTTGGCCATTGTTGGCTCCCTTCCCGCTCAATATTTGGGTAGAGGACCAGGGCCTCTATAAATAGGACTAGCCACCACCATAGGAGGCAACTCATCTTGGACTAGACCCATTGGATCCTCACACACACCAAGCACAAGAACACCTCTCCTCAGGAGGTTGTTCTTCCCTTGTACTGTTCATCCTCAGCCCAAGAGGCAATCCACCACACCACACTGGAGTAGGGTATTACACCACAACGGTGGCCCGAACCAATATAAATCATGTGTCTCTTGTGTTGCATGTTCGTCGAGCTTAGCTTTGAGATCGTGGTGAGGTTGAGGGTGTGATTTGGTAGGAAGAGATCTTCGTGCGCACCCCACTGTTCGAACCTCAATGGTTTTTTCGGAACCCGAGATCCGACACAAATGCCCTACACTAGTAGAAAAGGGGGCAATGGTCCAGGCCGGGTCAGCCCATTAGTCCCGGTTCAGTCTAGAACCGGGACCAATGGGGGCATTGGACCCGGTTCGTGAGCCCAGGGGGCCGGCCGGGCCACGTGGGCCATTGGTCCCGGTTCATTTGGGCCTTTTTGTCCCGGTTGGTGGGACGAACCGGGACCAATGGGCCTGGCTCCTGGCCCACCACCATTGGTCCCGGTTGGTGGCCTGAACCGGGACCAAAGGTTGCCCTTTAGTCCCGGTTCATGCCATGAACCGGGACCAATGAGGTGCCTATATATACCCTCGCCCGCGAGCAGAGCACTCCAGTGCTCTGTTTTTCTCTGGCCGGCGAGGGGAGGGGTTTGTGGTGCTCTAGCTCACCTCCTATGCACATGAGGTGTTCGATGAAATGCCCGAGGCACAGTAGTTATGCTTTCTCCTCTCGAAGCTCGACCTCAAAGCTCCATTTTCTTCGAGATTCGTCTAGATTTAGTGGTCCGCCACACCCCACCCCCGTCTTCAGCGCCGTCGATCACCCGCGCCGATCTCATCACCGACACCACCGTGGTGAGCCTCTTGTTCTTATCTTCTTTCTGAAAGGTAAAATATTGTTACTTGTATGTTTAGATAGATACTTGTATAATTTTCTTACTTTTATTATTGCATCTAATATAGTGCGATGGTTTTGGTATCCGCCCCCGTCGGCCCTCGTCGTCTATGATTCGGATGTGGTATATATATTATCTTTATAACTATTGGTGCATTTATTGTTTATGAAAATTATGCGGACCAACGTGACATAGATTTTATATATCTAGGATGTATGTGAACCGGAAATTCCAACTGACCCTATTGTCGAGAGGTTAAATTTAGTTGAAGAAGAAAACAATTTCTTGAAGTAAAAAATAAAAAAAATTGAGGAGGAGAACATGATATTGGAGTTGCATGTTGCGGATGTCGTCGATGATCACAAGATCAAGATGGATGCAATGCGCTTGAAGATTAGAAAGATTAGAAAATATGCCATTCATACCGAGGCTTGGTATCATTATGCCATTGGATCAATTGTTACCTTGGTTGCGATTATGATCGCCTTTTTTTCGCATTACAATGTTTTACATAGTTTCAATGTATGGTTTAATTAATTAGATGCTCTGGAGAGCTATATGTTGTTAGATGAGAACTATGTATGTACTTTGGTTTTAATTTGATGATGAACTTTTCTATTAATTTGGACACTTAATTATATATAATGCACACAGATGAACCGACAATGGATGTACGGTGACAGACACACCTCCGAGTACATTAAGGGCGTGCATGAGTTTCTCGATGCGGCTGAGGCAAACAAGCAGAATGGTTTTATGTGTTGTCCATGCCCTGATTGTGGGAATACAAAGTCTTACTCTGACCAGAAAATCCTTCACACCCACCTGCTTTACAAGGGTTTCATGCCACACTATAATGTTTGGACAAGGCACGGAGAAATAGGGGTTATGATGGAAGACGACGAAGAAGAAGAGTACGATGACAACTATGTGCCCCCTGAATACCGTGATGCTGCAACGGGGGGAGCTGGTGAAGATCAAGAGGAACCAGACGATGTGCCCAATGATGCTGCAACGGGTGAAGGTGCTGAAGATCAAGAGGAACCAGACGATGTGCCCGATGATGATGATCTTCGCCGGGTCATTGTCGATGCAAGGACGCAATGCGAAGGTCAAAAGGAGAAGCTGAAGTTCGATCACATGTTAGAGGATCACAAAAAAGGGTTGTACCCCAATTGCGAAGATGGCAACACAAAGCTCGGTACCGTACTGGAATTGCTGTAGTGGAAGGCAGAGAATGCTGTGCCTGACAAAGGATTTGAGAAGCTACTGAAAATATTGAAGAAGAAGTTTCCAAAGGATGACGAATTGCCCGACAGTACATATGCAGCAAAGAAGGTCGTATGCCCTCTAGGATTGGAGGTGGAGAAGATACATGCATGCCCTAATGACTGCATCCTATACCGCGGTGCATACAAGGATCTGAACACATGCCCGGTATGCGGTGCATTGCGGTATAAGATCAGACGAGATGACCCTGGTGATGTTCACGGCGAGCCCCACAGGAAGAGGGTTCCTGCGAAGGTGATGTGGTATGCTCCTATAATACCACGGTTGAAACGTCTGTTCAGAAACAGAAAGCATGCCAAGTCGATGCGATGGCACACTGAGGACCGTAAGAAAGACGGGAAGTTGAGAGCACCCGCTGACGGGTCGCAGTGGAGAAAAATCGAGAGAAAGTACTGGGATGAGTTTGCAAAGGACCCAAGGAACGTATGGTTTGCTTTAAGCGCGGATGGCATTAATCCTTTCGGGGAGCCGAGTAGCAATCACAGCACCAGGCCCGTGACTCTATGTATGTATAACCTTCCTCCTTGGATGTGCATGAAGCGGAATTTCATTATGATGCCTGTTCTCATACAAGGCCCTAAGCAACCCGACAACGTCATTGATGTGTACCTAAGGCCATTAGTTGAAGAACTTTTACAGCTGTAGAATGGAAACGGTGTACGTACGTGGGATGAGCACAGACAAGAGGAATTTAACCTAAAGGTGTTGCTGTTCGTGACCATCAACGATTGGCCCGCTCTCAGTAACCTTTCAGGACAGACAAACAAAGGATACCACGCATGCACACACTGTTTAGATGACACTGAAAGTATATACCTGGACAAATGCAGGAAGAATGTGTACCTGGGCCATCGTCGATTTCTTCCGACCAACCATCAATGTCGAAAGAAAGGCAAGCATTTCAAAGGCGAGGCAGATCACCGAAAGAAGCCCGCCATGCGTACCGGTGATCACGTACTTGCTATGGTCAATGATTTACACGTAATCTTTGGAAAGGGTCCCGGCGCACTAGCTGTTCCGGATGACACTGAGGGACACGCACCCATGTGGAAGAAGAAATCTATATTTTGGGACCTACCCTACTGGAAAGACCTACAGGTCCGCTCTTCAATCGATGTGATGCACGTGACGAAGAACCTTTGTGTGAACCTGCTAGGCTTCTTGGGCGTGTATGGAAAGACAAAAGATACACCTGAGGCACGGGAGGACCTACAACGTTTGCACGAAAAAGACGGCATGCCTCCGAAGCAGTATGAAGGTCCTGCCAGCTACGCTCTTACGAAAGAAGAGAAAGAAATCTTCTTTGAATGCCTGCTCAGTATGAAGGTCCCGACTGGCTTCTCGTCGAATATAAAGGGAATAACAAATATCCCAGAGAAAAAGCTCCAGAACCTAAAGTCTCATGACTGCCACGTGATTATGAGGCAACTACTTCCGGTTGCATTGAGGGGGCTTCTACCGGAAAACGTCCGATTAGCCATTGTGAAGCTATGTGCATTCCTCAATGCAATCTCTCAGAAGGTGATCGATCCAGAAATCGTACCAAGGCTAAGGAGTGATGTGGCACAATGTCTTGTCAGTTTCGAGCTGGTGTTCCCACTATCTTTCTTCAATATCATGATGCATGTGCTAGTTCATCTAGTCGACGAGATTGTCATTCTGGGGCCCGTATTTCTACACATCATGTTCCCCTTTGAGAGGTTCATGGGAGTCCTAAAGAAATATGTCCGTAACCGCGCTAGGCCAGAAGGAAGCATCTCCATGGGCCATCAAACAGAGGATGTCATCGGGTTTTGTGTTGACTTCATTCCGGGCCTTAAGAAGATAGGTCTCCCTAAATCGCGGTATGAGGGGAGACTGACTGGAAAAGGCACGCTAGGAGCGGACTCAATAATATGAAGGGACGGGCATTCTTGGTCTCAAGCACACTACACAGTTCTACAGAACTCTACCTTGGTGACCCCGTATGTCGATGAACACAAGAACAGTCTGCGCTCCAAACACCCGGAGTAGTGCGACGAATGGATTACATGTGACCACATTAGGACTTTCAGCAGTTGGTTGGAAGCACATGTCAGAGGTGACAACACTGTTTGTGATGAGTTGTACTTGTTGTCCAGGGGACCATCTTTGACTGTATTGATTTACAAAGGATACGAGATAAATGGGAATACATTTTACACGATTGACCAAGATCAAAAGAGCACCAACCAAAACAGCGGTGTCCGCTTTGATGCAACAACCGAGAAGGGAAAGGCCACATATTATGGTTACACAGTGGACATATGGGAACTTGACTACGGACAAGATTTTAAGGTCCCTTTGTTTAAGTGGAAATGGGTCAATCTGTCAGGAGGCGGGGTACATGTAGACCCACAGTACGGAATGACAACAGTGGATCTGAAAAATCTTGGGTACACTGACGAACCGTTCGTCCTAGCCAATGATGTGGCACAGGTTATCTATGTGAAGGACATGTCTACCAGACCGAGAAAAGGAAAAGATAAGGAAGCGAATACATCATACAATGAGCCAAAGCGCCACATAGTTCTTTCAGGAAAAAGGGACATCCTGGGAGTGGAGGGCAAGACAGACATGTCTAAAGATTATGAAAGGTTTAATGAAATTCCTCCCTTCAATGTCAAGGCTGACCAAAGCATCCTGATAAACGCTGAAGATTATCCATGGTTATGGCGCAATAAGCAAATGACACAAGCGAAGAAAAAGTGAAGACTTTCTCCCGCAACTATTATGATGATACCATGCCAAATTTGTAACAGACGAAAATGCTATGCCAACTTTTTCAGTGTTCATTTGAAAACTATGAATTTAGGTCGAATTTTCTCTATAGGTGCATCTATGTTCATTTTTAGTAAAGTTAATCACAAACTTGTGATTCACACAAATTTCAAAGAGTTCAAATTTTAAATATTCAAATTTGAAAACTAATGGCACTAGCAGAAAGTTTATATTTTTTCTAAAACTAATGGCACTAACAGAAAGTTTATAATTTTGCTGACCTAAAAGCAAAGAGAATTAAAAAATAAAGCAAGAAACAAAATAAAATAAATAAAGCAACAAAGAAAACAAAAAAACTAAAAAAGTGTTTTCAAATTTGAAAACTAATGGCACTAACAGAAAGTTTATAATTTTTCTAAAACTAAAAGCAAAAAAGAATTAAAAAATAAAGCAAAAAACAAAAGGAAATAAATAATGCAGGAAACAAAACAAAAAAACTGAAAAAATAGGGCTCGCCCCTGGCAAATGACCATTAGTCCCGGTTTGTGCCACAAACCGGGACTAAAGGGTTGGCCCTCGTTGCACCCGTAGTTTAGTCCCACCTCGCCAACCGAAGGGCGCCCACACCTGTTTATAAGCCCGTCCCTCTCCGCGTTGTTGAGCTCCTCTCAAAGTGAAAATATATGCACCTATAGAGGAAATTGGACCTAAGTTCATAATGAATTTCTCTGAAATTCATAGAAATTGATTATGAATTTAGGTTTAAGTTTCTCTATAAGTGCATCTATGTTCACTAACAGAAAAGTTTATAATTTTTGTGACCTAAAAGAAAAAAGAAATCACTAAAAAACTATAAGTATTTAGTTCTAAGTAGAAATGAAAAAAATAAATAGCAAAAAAAGTCTATAATATTTGTTATGAGTAACTAAAATTACCAAATTGAGTATAATAATAAAACATAGTAATATTAAATAGCAGGAAAAAGATTGACTCGAAAATCAATTTTTATAGTAAAGTTATTCATAAACTAGTGATTCACCCAAATTTAAACTATTCAAATATTAAAACTAATGGCACTAACAGAAAGCAAAAAGATTTAAAAAATAAAGCAAGAAACAAAAGAAAATAAATAATGCAGAAAACAAAACAAAAAAACTGGAAAAAAAATTAAATATAGCAATAATAAGTATTTTGTTGTAAGTAGAAACAAAAAAACAAAAAAAACAAAAAAGTGCCACCTACTGGGCACCCACGGCCTGAATACGACTAGAAACCCTACCATGGGCCAGGATTCAGGCTCGTGGGAGGCCCAGTAGGCCCACATGCACACATTGCACGTTTAGGCCCGAAAGCCTGCTTTAGAGAGGAGCTCGAGAGGGAAGGCGCACCGCACCTTATAAACAGGTGCGGCTCCCTCTCAACTAGCGTGGTGGGACTAAACATTTGGGCGCGGGGCAGCACAACGCCTTTGGTCCCGGTTGGTGGCACCAACCGGGACTAAAGGGGGGCTTTGGTCCCGGTTCGTGGCACCAACCGGGACTAAAGGGGGGCATTAGTCCCGGCTTGTGCCACGAACCGGGACCAAAGCCTTTTCTATATAAGCAAACACTTAGCAGTTTTCGACCAAATCACGCACTTCTCCCCCGACGCCCCCTGCTCCTCCTCGTCGCCGTCGCCGCCCGACACCCCTGCTCCTCCTCGTCGCCATCGCCACCGACGCCGTCAGGCTGCTCGCCTTCGCTGTTGCGGCCGCCACCGACGCCGTCAGGCTGATCGCCTTCACCGTCGCCGCCGCCCCCTGTGAGCACAGCCCCTCCCGTCCCGCGCCCCTCTCCTGCGCGGCCGCCGCGCCACCGCCCCTGCCCTGCGCGGCTGCCATGCGCCGCCCCTACCCTGCGCCGGCACCGCGCGACCCCCAGCCGCCCCTGCCCTGCCCCGCCGGCGCCACCGCTGCCGCCATGCCCCTCTGCCCCGCCGGCGCCACCACTTTTTTTTATTAGTTTTTTTCATATATATATAATATATGTGGCTATATGTTTCTGTTCATATGTTGCAATATGTTTTTTTTATTTTTATTAGTTTATTTTCTGTTCATATGTGATGTATATGTGTATGTGGCTATAATGTATATGTGTATGTGATGTACGTGGCTAGAATTTGCTAAATATATATGTTAAAAATGTTTTTTGTTCATAGAAAGTTTTTTGTTCATATATAGGAAGTTACAATTTTAGAAAAGTTTTATATATGCAAAAGTTACAATTTTAGAAAAAGAAGGATAGGAAAGAAGAAAATAAGAAGAGGAAAGAAAGAAGAAGAGGAGAGGAAAAGAAGACGAGAAATAAATAAGAAGAAGAAAAAAGAAGAAAAAGAAGAGGAGAAGAAGAAAGGAATAGCGGAGAGGAAGAGAAAATAGAATATTCTATTTTCTCTTCTTCTCCACTATTCCTTTCTTCTTCTCCTCTTTTTTTTCTTCTTTTTTTTCTTCGATCTTCTCCTCTAGCTATTCCTTTCTTATTCTCCTCTTTCTTCTTCTTCTTCTTCTCCTTCTTCGTCTTCTCCTTCTTCGTCTTCTCCTTCTTCGTCTTCTCCTTCTTCTTCTTCTCCTTCTTCTTCTTCTCCTTCTTCTTCTTCTCCTTCTTCTTCTTCTCCTTCTTCTTCTTCTCCTTCTTCTTCTTCTCCTTCTTCTTCTTCTCCTTCTCCTTCTTCTCCTTCTCCTTCTTCTCCTTCTCCTTCTTCTCCTTCTCCTTCTTCTCCTTCTCCTTCTTCTCCTTCTCCTTCTTCTCCTTCTCCTTCTTCTCCTTCTCCTTCTTCTCCTTCTCCTTCTTCTCCTTCTCCTTCTTCTCCTTCTCCTTCTTCTCCTCCTCCTTCTCCTCCTTCTCCTTCTCCTCCTTCTCCTTCTCCTCCTCCTCCTTCTCCTCCTCCTCCTTCTTCTTCTTCTCCTTCTTCTTCTTCTCCTTCTTCTTCTTCTTCTTCTTCTTCTTCTTCTTCTTCTTCTTCTTCTTCTTCTTCTTCTTCTTCTTCTTCTTCTTCTTCTTCTTCTTCTTCTTCTTCTTCTTCTTCTTCTTCTTCTTCTTCTTCTTCTTCTTCTTCTTCTTCTTCTTCTTCTTCTTCTTCTTCTTCTTCTTCTTCTTCTTCTTCTTCTTCTTCTTCTTCTTCTTCTTCTTCTTCTTCTTCTTCTTCTTCTTCTTCTTCTTCTTCTTCTTCTTCTTCTTCTTCTTCTTCTTCTTCTTCTTCTTCTTCTTCTTCTTCTTCTTCTTCTTCTTCTTCTTCTTCTTCTTCTTCTTCTTCTTCTTCTTCTTCTTCTTCTTCTTCTTCTTCTTCTTCTTCTTCTTCTTCTTCTTCTTCTTCTTCTTCTTCTTCTTCTTCTTCTTCTTCTTCTTCTTCTTCTTCTTCTTCTTCTTCTTCTTCTTCTTCTTCTTCTTCTTCTTCTTCTTCTTCTTCTTCTTCTTCTTCTTCTTCTTCTTCTTCTTCTTCTTCTTCTTCTTCTTCTTCTTCTTCTTCTTCTTCTTCTTCTTCTTCTTCTTCTTCTTCTTCTTCTTCTTCTTCTTCTTCTTCTTCTTCTTCTTCTTCTTCTTCTTAATTTTTATCGGGAACGAGGGTGTCGAGGATCGCCGAGGGGTCGAGGGTCGGGAACTAGGGTCGAGGGTCGTTAAGGGGTCAAGGGTCGAGGGTTCAAGGGTTCTATAGGGTCTAGGGATCGAGGGTCGAGGGTTCCAGGGTCGTCTAGGGGTCGAGGGTTCCAGGGTCGTCGAGGGTTCGAGGGGTCGAGGATCGCCGAGGGGTCGAGAGAGGTTTCCTAGTGTCAAAGTATTGAAGAAATCCATGGCTTCGTCATTAGCCGGAAGTAACCAGGGCATGATGGTACGAAGTCCTCCAAAGTTATTTTGGAATGGTGTCCCGCATAGGATAATTTGCCTTTTTGTATGAATTTCAGCAAAGGCCTTCCAAATAACGATATTTGGAAGGTTCTTGCTGAACTTTGTACCAAAAAGCGAATTATCCTATGTCACATCCCTAGTTCTGGTATTGCTTAGTGCTTGCATTAGAGTGTTGCATCATGTTTAAATTCTATTTTAATTGAAATGGGGATGACAAACCCTAGCACCAAATGAAATTCAACTAGGTTCACCTAAAATATTTTCAGTTTTCCAAATGGCTTTTAAAAATGTTCATCATTTCTGGAAAATGCTAAAACCATAACCAGAAGTGTTGCACATTTTTCCATGACATATTTGGTCACTAGATTAAATCATATAGTATTTGCATTTGGGCATTTAAATGCTATAAAATATTTTGAATGCTCAAATAATCATAAACTATAATGTTTACTGTTGGTTATGTTCTAAACAGTATCCATAATTAGTTTCATGATTTTTGGAAATGCCCTGGCATTTTTAATAAAGCCCAACAGTTGCAGAAAATTAGAAAACAGAAACAATAAAGAGTGAGAGAGGACTTACCTGGCGCTCACCTGGAAGCCCAGCTGGCCCAGCTCCAGCTGGTGGCCCAGCCCACTGGCCTGAGCGGTCGTCCTCTACCTCTGCCAGTAGGCAGAGGAGGGAGGACAGCGCACGCGCGCGCCGTGGCGACACGCCACCTCCCTGCCTGCCTGCGTCCCTCGCCACCGCGACGCCTAAACCGCCTCCCCTCGACCCCCTCGCTCCTCCCCCTCACTCGCCGCTCTCTCCCCCTACCTCTGGCTCTCTCCCTCTCGCGCCCGAGCGCGCTCATCGCCGCCGCTCGCTGCTGCCACGGCCGCGGCCACCGCACTCCCCACGCCCTGCCGCTGTGCCAAATCGCTCCGCCACGACGCCCCGCTTCTTCAAGCCGAAGAACACCACCCCGAACGGCCTACAGTGACGCCCCGAGCTCGTCTGCTCCGACGAACGCCGCCGTCGATTCGCGACGTCTGGCGCGCCCCCGAGCCCACTGACCTTCTGCGCCGTCTCCCTGTGAGCTCCTCATCTCTCCTCTTTGCTCGCCCCCGCCGTTCCCATCCGCTAGCCGTCGTTCCACGAGTGCCCAAAGCTCGCCGCCGATGGCCATGCCGCCGCCGTGGCTACAGACGCCATAGCTTGCCCCTGAGCACGTCATCGTGCTCGTGCTGCTCTCAGGAGCCGAACGCACACACCTGCTCCTTCCCCCGTGCACCGCAGCACCGTCCTCACTGACGCCGAACTCCGGCCGCCGCTAAAGCTCGTCGCCGGCCACTCTCCGGCCACTCCCCGGCCGCGCCACCACCCTGGTTGGATGCGGACGAGCGTCCGCATCCCGTAGTTGTGCTCCGCGCGCCAAACGGCGCTCTGTAGGCCAATTCCGCAGCGCACCGCCGCATCGGGACTCGCCGGCGGCTAAACGCCGGCGACCGCTGACCGTTGACCGGCGTGGGTTGACCCCACTGCCCGGTTTGACTTCCCCCTCTCCCTCACTGACATGCGGGCCCCGCCCGCTAACTAATCCAGGATTAGGATTAATCTAATTTAGTTAAACTAATGGCCCTGACACGCGGGTCCCACAGGTCAGGTTGACCTGGACCTGGCGTGTTGACCTGCTGATGTCACCTTGTTGTCATGCTGACGAAATAAACTAATTTCTGGATTTAATTTAATTCAGAAATTCCAGAAAATTTTCTAAACTTCAAAAATTCATATCAAATCAATCGTAACTCCAAATGAAATAAATTATATATGAAAAATGATCAGAAAAATCTAATCTATCCATCTGTACCATTTTCATGCATGTTTGAACAACTTAAAGTTGCTGTATAAGGCAATTTGCATAAATGGCATTTAAACTCTCACATATGGAGTTTGAACTTGAACCTAGGGTCCAAACCAACTCCATTTAACAAGTTGCTAGCTGCATTAGCTCAAACCACAACATATTGCCATGCCATGATCATGCATCATATTGTTGCATTGCATTGATTGTATTCTTCCTTGTTTGTCGGTATTCGACCCCTCTCGATAGACGTGGTGCCGACGATGAGATCGATGACACCGATGAAGAACTATATTATCTTCAGAAGTGCCAAGCAAGCAAAACCCCCTTGTTCATTCCGATACAATCCCACTCTCTCGCTCCTGCTCTCTTTTACTGCATTAGGACAACAACGATTCAACTGTTACATGCTGCGGTAGTTGAACCCCTTATCCTCTGCATGACCTGTCATTGCCACAGTAAATAGATGAAACCCACTAGCATGAGTAGGAGTTGTCTGAGCCCTAATGTGCCTACTCATTCATGCTTGTTTGTCATGCCTGCTATTGCTTAGAGTTGAGTCGGGTCTGATTCATCGGGAATGAATTGGAATGTGGTGAACATGTCCTACTGTTGAGAGCTAAGTGTGTGAACACGATTTGGTAAAGGTAGCGGTGAGAGGCCATGTAGGAGTACATGGTGGGTTGTCTCATTGCAGCCGTCCTCAGGAACTGAGTTCTGTGTTTGTGATCCATGAACAGTTACTACCACACATTGGGTTCCGGTAACTCGACCCCTCTCGACTTATTAATCAACTTGATCTCTGTCCAGGAGTTGCAACTAGTTTCTGGTGTTTGTAGGTAGTGTTAGTAGTCTACCAAGTGGCACCCGGTACAGGTGGGCTTGGGACAGACTAGGCACAGTGGCACGGTGTACCAAGTGGCACCCGGTTGGTGGGCTTGGGAACCCTGCTCACATCGTTTGGGGCCGTGAGCGACACCCCGGCCGGATCTCCTTGCGGATGGAACCCGAATAGGCGATAAACCTGGACTAGAGACTTGTTGGTTAGTCAGGTCGTGGCCGACTCCCTCGCCCGGTTTCCGCTTGAAGGTTGCCGAGGTACATGACGTGTACAGGGCGATAAGTGGCGAGAGCGTGTGTGAAGAAGTACACCCCTGCAGGGTTATCATTATCTATTCGAATAGCCGGATTCCTCGGATATGGAAACTTGGACCCCTTGCATAGTTCATAGACAAGTGAAAGTGGATACTCTAAAATGCGCAAGATAAGCGTGAGTGCTATGGATGGCGTCCCCGTAGGGAGACGGGAGCGGATCCATAGTGGTGTATTGATATGGTGAATATGAGGACTCGTGTGCGCCACCTCAAAAGAGTTACTTGCAGTCGTAGTTCAGGATAGCCACCGAGTGAAAGCTGGCTTGCTGCAGTCAAACTCCACCACCCCTTTATTGATACTGATGCATATGTAGTTAGTTCTGATGTAAGTCTTGCTGAGTACAATTGTACTCACGTTTGCCTATTTTACGTTTTTGCAGAGAGACTTCAGTCTCGCTAGTAGTACCGCTTGGACTTCGACGTTTAGCTTGTTACCTCAGCTACGATCTTGTGCCCTCGGCAGGATCTGGTAGATAGTCAGGCTTCTCAGCCTTTTTCATTTGTAGATGTCTGTACTCAGACATGTTAAGCTTCCGCATGTGCTTTGACTTGTATGCTCTGAATGTTGGGTCATGAGACCCATGTTTGTAATATCTCGCTCCTCGGAGCCTAATGAATAAATACTCTGAGTCGTAGAGTTATGTTGTGATGCCATGTTGTATTTACTCATATCGGGCATATTGTGTGTATGATTGAAATGCTTGGTATGAGTGGGATCCGACTATCTAGTTGTTTATCCTTGGCAGCCTATCATAGGGGGAAATGTAGTCTAGTGATTCTGAGCGATAGTAGTCCGCTACAGCCCGGTTCACCGGAGTCCTGCTAGCCCAGCACTACTGCTTGGAACACTTGACTGGCCGGCATGTGATTCACGTCGTTCCTGTGTCTGTCCCTTCGGGGAAATGTCACGCGATGTTATCCGGAGTCCTGCCTAGCCTGCTACAGCCCGGGTTACCGGAGCCCTGTTAGCCCAGTGCTACAGCCCGGATTTATACGTTGTTGACCGACATGCTCGATGTGATTCATGTATGCCTGTCCTCATGGGTTAGCGCCGCTTTGGGTTCACGACTAGCCATGTCGGCCCGGGTTCTTTGTCATATGGATGCTAGCGACACTATCATATACGTGAGCCAAAAGGCGCAAACGGTCCCGGGCCAGGTAAGGTGGCACCCGTGGGGATACCGTGCGCGAGGCCGCAAAGTGATATGATGTGTTACATGCTAGATCGGTGTGACTTAGGATCGGGGTCCTGACATCCTATCTGGGACTCCGTTCCAAAATAACTTTGGAGAGCTTCGTACCATCATGCACCTGTTACTTTCGCCTAATGATGAAGATATGGTTTTGTTGAATCCTTTGACACTAGGCAACCTCCCGACCCCTCGGCGATCCTCTCGAACATGAGAGGACGAAGAGGATAAAAAAATAAGAGGAAGAAGAAAAAAAAGAGGAGAAGAAAGAATAGAGGAGTTCTTCTCCTCTATTCTTTCTTCTCCTGTTTTTTTCTTCTTCTTCCTCTTTTTTTTTATCGGGAACGAGGGTCGTCGAGGGACATAGATGTAGTGTCGTCGTTGTCGATATACCCCCTCCTGATAGCTTCAACACGTGGGGGGGGTCAATATTACCCCCTCCTTGAAGCGTTCTCGAGGCCATCCCAAACCCTTGAAGCGTTGTCGAGGCCACCCCAAACCCTAGAGAAGCAGCGTCGAGGCCACTAATTAATATATATGATTCCTTACTATGATTAGCTAGCTAGTTCTACGTTTGCCACTAATATATCCATCGGTCATGTTTGAATAATAATTGCCATGTTGTAAATATTTGTAGAAACTATGGACACCGCCCGAGACGAAGCAAACGAAGCGATGTTGGGGGACATAATCGCACAAGGAAGTGATGCCGTCTCGTTGTTTCTCAATGACACTGATGGTATGGAAGGAGAGGGTGAAGAAGCTGGCTCTGGTGACCTAATGCCGGTGCAAGAAGAAGAACGTGAGGACGGCTCCGGTGACCCAATGTCGGTGCAAGAAGGAGACCGTGATGACGGCTCCGGTGACCGAACTGAGTCCGGCCAGGTATATATATTAGTTAAGCCTGTGCTGACTAGCTAATTGATGCATTCATTGTTTTGGTATGTACACATATTAATTAAGTCTTTGCTCTTTTTTCTAGCCCTCCGGATCGAGCACAACTGAGGTAAAGAGACGAGGCCCAAAGAAAAAGTTGAGCTCGGATGAAAGGTTTGAGATCATAGCAATCGCGCCCGACGGCCAACCTATTGAACCCATCCGAACAAAGAAGGCATTTGTTGCTCAGTGCGGGGTTCTAGTTAGGGACAAGATCCCAATCAGCATCCAGCAATGGTTAAAGCCAGCTACAGAAGACCCTGAGGTGTCTTACGTCAATGATATGCAGAAAAATGATCTTTGGACCGAGCTGAAGACAAATTTCACCCTACCGCCAGAGGATGATCTGGAGAAGCCAGTTAAAGAGCAATTAATCAAGTCTTTTGCTCTTAAGAGGATGGCAGACCTATTCAGGAGGTGGAAGAAAGACCTGAATAGGTTTGTCGAGAAAAAAGAGACACTAGAATTCAAGGGCATATATGAGAAGATCAGAGATGACTGGCCTGCATTTGTGGCCCACAAGACATCGGAAAAAAGTAAGAAGATGTCGGCGACAAACAAGAAAAATGCTGCGAAGAAGAAGCTTCACCCTCGCACGGGGTCAGGTGGCTACCTCGTAGCCCGGCCTAAGTGGGCCAAGGCTGAGAATGATCTGGTTGAAAAAGGGATCGAACAAGAGATAATGAGTTGGCCAGACTGTTGCCGGACTTGGTTCTTCGGGGCTGGCGGAACCTTGGACCCTGTAACAGGGAAGTGAATTTGGATGGACGAGCAACTTGACATACCCTTGAAGAAGCTTCGGTACTATATCAATGCAGTGCAGAAAGGGACGTTCCTACCAGACAGAGAGAACGAAGAGCTCACAAAGGCCCTCGGGAATCCTGAGCACCCTGGATGGGCACGAGGCACGCCAGGCTCCATTCTGTGGAGGGCTGGGTTTCCGGACGCATGCGGTTACAAAAGCCAGGAGAGGAGGAAGAAAGTGCAGCAGTCCAAACTGCAGGCGCTTAAAGCAAGGGTACTCGGGATAGAGGAACGAGAAGCAAATCGCAGCAAACGAACTGCCGAAGCTTCCCCCGAAGCTACCCCGCCATCTCAGCGGAGAAGCAGCGTGGCTTCCACCGAGCTGCTTCAGCCGGAGCATGTCTTGACGGCTCCTGCCAACTATCCCGTGGATGCTATCACGGAGTCTCAAAATTGCCACCTTATGACGCAATGGATTAATATGAAGGTCAAGGCGGCTGTTGGCTCTGTTTATCCTTCTGAACCCGGCGCAACTTTTCACTGCCAGCCGATTCTATCGGATTTCGGGTTCCGGCAGACCCTTGAGGTTCGAACACTGGGGTGTGCGTGGAGATTTTGCCTTCTACCTTCCCGCACTCCTCCGCCTCGCTGAGATCTAAACTAACGGAAGAACAGAACAAGAGACACAGGGTTTATACTAGTTCGGGCCACCGTTGTGGTGTAATACCCTACTCTAGTTTGTGGGGTGGTGGATTGCCTCTTGGGCTGATGATGACGAGCAATACAAGGAAGAACAGCCTCGCGAGGGTCTGTTCTTGGTTGGGGGGATGAACTGCTAGGAGGAGTTCAGTCACCCTTCTCTCTCTCTCTGTTGCCTATGCCTTCCTAACTGATTGCACGGTTTTTCCGTCCCCCTACCCTGGGGGTGGCTAGTCCTATTTATAGGCAAAGGCCCTGGGCCTCTTCCCAAATATTGAGCGGGAAGGGCGCCAACAATTGGCCATTTCGAAGGGGAACATCTGGTACACTTATCCTGACAAAAGTTGGTCCTCGCCTGCCAAAGGCTCTGGTGGTGACGCTGGCTTGGGCTCCACAAGGACTTCTTCCCTGCCGTTGGACTGGTCTTGGTCTCGTTGAACCGAAATGGGTGCCTTTGCTTGTTGCTCTCGCCTGCGCTTGCTCCCTTTGCACCAAAGAGGAAAGGAGGACACTGCGCGGGCTGGCGCCCGCCTGGCGCCCTTGGTCGTCATGGCTTGCGTCATGGGCACCTCGTGAGGTACCCCGCCTTGATGAAAGTGCAACTATCCCTAGGTGGTTTTGGTAATTCATAACAACATATAGCTCATTGAGCTAATGCTATTCCAAGATGATTATTTCATGAAAGCTCAATGATTGGCATGGCATGGATGGTGAAAGTGGAACCCTCAAAATGCTAAGGACAAACGATTGGCTCAAGCTCAAAAGCTCAAGACTCTTCATTTTACATTTTAGTGATCCAAGATCACATTGAGTCCATAGGAAAAGCCAATACTATCAAGGAGGGATGAGGTGTTGCCTAATGAGCCTTTTGCTTCGTGTGCTTAATGATATGCTCCAAAATCCTCAGCTACTTTCCCATATGCACATTTGACCTAAACCCAAAGCCAAACTCGGCCCTACCGATTCTTTCAACCCGGCGCCACCGAGTTTCACTTGTCATAGCCACTGCCAAACCCTAAGCAAATCGGTTCTACCGATAGGGATCTCGGTCTCACCGAGATGGGATTGCAATTTCTCTGTTTCCCTTTCGTATCTTTTCGGTCTCACCGAAAGAGCGAATCGGTCCCACCGAGATTGCAATGTAAACTCACTGTTTCCTTTTCGTAACATTTCGGTCTCACCGAGAAGAGCGAATCGGTCCCACCGAGTTTACCTGACCAACCCTCTGGTTATCTTATTACCAAATCGGTCTCACCGAGTTTGTGTAATCGGTCTCACCGAGATTACGTTATGCCCTAACCCTAACCATATCGGTCCTACCGAGTTGCATGTCAGTCCCACCGAAAATCTCTAACGGTCACTAGGTTTACTATTTCGGTCCGACCGAGTTTGTTGATTCGGTCCCACGGAGATTGGTAAATTTTGTGTAACGGTTGGATTTTGTGTGGAGGCTATATATACCCCTCCACCTCCTCTTCACTCGTGGAGAGAGCCATCAGAACACATCTACACTTCCAACTCATATGTTCTGAGAGAGAACCACCTACTCATGTGTTGACACCAAGATATTCCATTCCTACCATATGAATCTTGATCTCTAGCCTTCCCCAAGTTGCTTTCCACTCAAATCTTCTTTCCACCAAATCCAAATCCTGTGAGAGAGAGTTGAGTGTTGGGGAGACTATCATTTGAAGCACAAGAGCAAGGAGTTCATCATCAACACACCATTTGTTACTTCTTGGAGAGTGGTGTCTCCTAGATTGGCTAGGTGTCACTTGGGAGCCTCCGACAAGATTGTGGAGTTGAACCAAGGAGTTTGTAAGGGCAAGGAGATCGCCTACTTCGTGAAGATCTACCGCTAGTGAGGCAAGTCCTTCGTGGGCGATGGCCATGATGGGATAGACAAGGTTGCTTCTTCGTGGACCCTTCGTGGGTGGAGCCCTCTGTGGACTCGCACAACCGTTACCCTTCGTGGGTTGAAGTCTCCATCAACGTGGATGTAGGATAGCACCACCTATCTGAACCACGGTAAAAACATCCGTGTCTCCAATTGTGTTTGAATTCTCCAAACCCTTCCCTTTACATTCTTGCAAGTTGCATGCTTTACTTTTCGCTGCCTATATACTCTTTGCATGCTTGCTTGAATTGTGTGATTGCTTGACTTGTCCTAAAGTAGCTAAAATCTGCCAAGAACTAAAATTGGGAAAAGGTTAAGTTTTTATTTGGTCAAGTAGTCTAATCACCCCCCCTCTAGACATACTTTCGATCCTACACTTGATCTCTCCGCCTCCTCGCGAGCTAGCCTGATGAGACCGTGCCCGAGGAAGCTCCGTGTCGTCCGCCCCGCGAGGCTTGGCCCCTCGCGAGGGTCTTGGGTCTGTGTTGATGAAGATGGGCCGTGCTGGGGCCCCCTTTGAGCCACGCTGCAGGCCGCAGGCAGGCAAGCCTCGGGACCCCAGTTCCTAGAACGCCGACAGTAGCCCCCGGGCCCAAGGCGCGCCCGGACTTGGCCGTGCAGGGAGGCGAAAGGGCAAGGGCGGAGTGCCGCGGGCCCTAATAGCCTGCGGCCTTGGGTGCCGCGTGGCGTTTGATTGGATGTGGGCGTCTCCACTTCCCCATGACACCTCGGCAACTGCGCGGATTGGACAAGTCCCTGCGTGCAAAGCGGGTCATGATTACCTGCGATCGTGGAGGTCGACGGTTGGCCTCCGCCTGCTATAAGTACGCAGCGGCGCGCGTCCTTCCAGTTCATTCCCCCTTGCTTCTCCTCCTTCATGGCTCCGTCAAGGAGGTTCTCGGCCGCAGAGAGGGGGAAGGCTCGCCAAGTTGAGCCTGCCTCTCCCCCGCCCAAGCGCGGTCGAGGGCGCCCTCGCAAACATCCTGTGGCCACCATGGCAGCCCCACGCGGACGTGGAGATGATTTCCAGCACGGTGACGGGCGGACTGCTGCGGCCGGGGGCGCGCTTCGGTCGCGCGTTCCCCTAGGCCGCGCTTTCGCGCTGCAGAGGTGCTGCCGGAGTTCGTTGTGTGGTCGGCGGAGCCGACTAGCACCCGGCTTCAACTCCCTTGCTTCCTCCTCGGCGAGCTTCCGGCCGGCGCCCCGGGCGGCCTCTGGCTTCAGGCAGACGGCTGCTGCAGTCGGGCCTCATGGGCTTCACTGGAGGTCTCCGCCACCGGGGGTATGGCCTTGACACGCGGTTGGCAGGCATTTGCCCGCGCGCGTGGCCTGAGGCGCCGGTGCACCCTGCACTTCAAGTTTGACGGCGATGCCACCCTCTACGTGAGGGTGATTGGGGAAGATGGTCGCCGCGCAGGGTGCTGCCCTAAGGACGACGACCGCGGCCGGGGACCCAACCCCGGCGATGATGGAGAGGACAGCGCTTGCGCGATTGGCGGCGCTCAAGGTTCCCCAAGCTTCACCGGTTCTTCTTCAGGCGACGACCCTTCCAGCGGTGGCCGCGGTCAGCCTCCACGCTGTCGCACCTGCTTGGGAGGCGGTAGCGCGTCTGCCCGCCGTCGTGCCCTGGTGAAGCGCGAGAGGGAGTCTGCCTGAACCCCGGAGGCGGCTCGAGTCTTCCCTGACAAAGATCTCTTCCCCCGCTTAGAGGCCGTGGTCTCCGAGTCGTCAGAGGCGGCCCTTTTCTTCCCCTTAGGAGAGGATGTCGGTTCCTCCCTTCGGAGTAGCCTCCTTCGAGGAAGCCATAGTTTCCTTGTCCTCCCCTTTGCTTCCCTCCAAAGGCATTATCGCCAACATCCTGACCAGCACGGGATCCGGCCTGGTTTCGGGAAGGGGAGCCGGACACCTGATCAGCTTTGCCTTCGCTATCCACTCCTGTTTAAAAAGTACGGCACGGCTCTTTCAGCAGCAAGTTTATGACAATTGTACGGATAGCAGGTCCGGGCATAGGGTTACTTACTTCATTATCCGGGCGATTGCAGCTTAGGCCTGCGTCCTCGGTCAAATCCGGACACATCTCTTGTGATCCGAAGAATAGTTTATACATCTCCGCGGGCGTTGTGCCCATAAAATCCCGGAGAGCTCGTGGTCCCTCTGGATTAAATTCCCACAGGCGAAGGGAGTGGCGTTTGCCGGGCAGTATTCGGCCAATCAGCATGACCTGCGTCACCTTGACCAGGCTGAGGTCTCCTCTCAAGAGATCCTTAATGCGGCCCTGCAACAAAGGCACGTCTTTGGGCAGACCCCAATCTAATCCTCTGTTGACCCATGACGCTAGCCGTGGTGGGGGACCCGAGCAAAAGGCAGGAGGTGCCACCCACTTGGTGCCCAGAGGAGCGGTGATATAAAACCACTCTCGTTGCCACAAACCTAGCTCCTCTTGGAAAGAGCCTTCGGACCATGGAGCATCGGCATTCTTGCTTATGATAGCGCCTCCGCACTCCGCGTGTCGACCCTTGATCATCTTCGGCTCCACTTTGAAGGTCTTGAGCCATAAGCCGAAGTGAGGGGTAATGCGGAGGAACGCTTCACACACAATGATAAACGAGGAGATATGGAGGATAGACTCCGGAGCTAAATCATGGAATTCCAGCCCGTAATAAAATAGCAGTCCCCTCACAAAAGTGGTCCATTGGGAAGCCTAACCCCCGAAGGAAGTGAGACATGAGCACCACACTCTCGCCGGGCTGGGGACTGGGGATAACCTGTCCTTGAGCAGGCAACCTATGCGAAATCTCGCCGGTCAGGAACTTAGCCTCCCTCAACCTTAATACGTCCTCCTCCGTGATGGAGGAAGGCATCCATCGACCTTGAAGGTCAGAACCGGACATTGTCGAAGGTCCGAAGCGCCTGGAATCTGGAGCCTGGGGTGTTGGAACTTGAGGCGACAGGCGAACTCGTTTGAGATCAAGAAAAGGAGCAGGGCCTTGGTCTCTTTATAAGAGGTTGAATACCAAGAGCCCTCCCCATAACCGGTTTGGACTCGCCTTTAATCGAGGGAACGTGCTGAAGGGCGCGATTGGGTTACCCACGTCCATATTGATGAGACTACCGTAAAAAGGGGACACGATCTCTGCTTTGACAAGACGTGCCAAGGAAACCGCCTCGCTAAACGTGCCAAGGCAGAAAAGTAAAGATGATTCGTAAAAGGACTTGGCCGCAATGTGATGACGCACTACGGAATATGTCAGCAGATTTGATTTGTGTTAATATTATTCTCTCTATGGCGATATGTGGAAACTTATTTTGCAGAGTCAGACACTATTCTTGGTGTCTACAATCTTCTATGAAGGACTTGGAGGAGGAACCCGCCTTGCAATGCCGAAGACAATCTGCGCGCCGGACTTGTCGTCATTGAAGACTGGTTCAGGGGCTACTGAGGGAGTCCTAGATTAGGGGTGTTCGGGTAGCCGGACTATACCTTCGGCCGGACTCCTGGACTATGAAGATACAAGATTAGAGACTTCATCCCGTGTCTGGATGGGACTTTTCTTGGCGTGGAAGGCAAGCTAGGCGATGCGGATACTCAAGATCTCCTACCATTGTAACCGACTCTGTGTAACCCTAACCCTGTCCGGTGTCTATATAAACCGGAGGGTTGTAGTCCGTAGGCCAACCATCTTCATACACAATCATACCATAGGCAAGATTCTAGGGTTTAGCCTCCTTGATCTCGTGGTAGATCTACTCTTGTACTACCCATATCATCAATATTAATCAAGCAGGAGTAGGGTATTACCTCCATCGAGAGGGCCCGAACCTGGGTAAAAACATCGTGTCCCTTGTCTCCTGTTACCATCCGGCCTTGACGCACAGTTCGGGACCCCCTACCCGAGATCCGCCGGTTTTGACACCGACAATAGCCGTCGTTCCAGGTCTTATATGCTTGTTATGCATTCCTGCATAAAGCTCCCTCAGGAGTCGTCTCCTGTACCTCCTCTGGGCATCTTCATCCTCGCTACCCACATCGTCAGACAGCACCTATACTTATAGTAAAACAAATTTGGCATAAAATCACTGATTACATGTTGTGAAGTAGGATTAGGAATTTATGGCTATTTATTTATACATATTCAGAGATTATGGTTTGATTTTTAAGCACAGTCGTCTATGTATAGACCAATCTTGAATAAAATAATGGCACAAACATATGTAGGTCATTCAAAATCAATTGTCAAGTCCTGGCTTGGAATTATTAACATGAACACTAACCCTAGTCGTATTACTAGCAAAAATCATTTGCACAGATGAAACAACTAAACACTTATCACCTGTACCATTCAAACAATCAATACACTACACGGATCTAACGAAACTTACTCAGATTTCATGGATTGGGAGAACATAACCATAGGATTTTTATTCCAAAAAGGGGGAGGCAGGAGTATCCAGAGAAACCCTATGATCTATTTGACACATAAATAGGTATAGATGACTAACCAGCTGTCCGTCGTTGTCGGAGTCGTCGCCGAAGTGGTCGTCGGAGTCGTCACTGGAGTGGTCGTCGGAGTCGGTGTCGAACTCCGCCTCTGGCTATGGAAGCTCGACGCCGTCGACGACATCAGGGTGCAGCGATAACTCGCCGGCGGTGACGGCAACCTCTGTCTCCATCTTCACGCCATGCTCCAGTGCTTTACCAGCCCCGACATCGCCACTCCCTCCGATGGGGCACTTCGGCGGCATCCTCATACACTGACGGCTTTGAGGACTGAGAGCGGTGTCGAGGATGCAAGCGAAGAGAGAGGATTGTGTGTGCGTAGCGAGGATGGGGGTGCGGCCGCTGGGGCGCACCGTTAATATGGAGTAGTGGGAGTTGTGGGAGAGAGGCGGCTGGCGGTCAAACCAATGGCTCGCCTCCTGGTGAGCCTGCGCACCGGACTGCTGGCATGCCTACCAAAGTTTCACACAGCTACTCACACGCCTCCTGATGACAGTGCGCAGCGAGCACGCCTCCGTCAATTCACACACCTGCACGCACGCCTCCCCGTCTACCTGCAAGGCGGACTGCTTGCATGCGTCCCATCAACTCACGCCTGCTCGCATGCCACACGGGTCACGCGGCGGCACGTATATTGTTTTTCTATTTGGATGATTAATGTTGCCGCTTTATTGCTTAACCAAATCATGGCACGTATCCATTGTTGGTCTAACATTCACGGTTCAAATAGATAATTTGTTTGGGATATTGGTTCCCAATTATTAATAACTCCCGTATGTAATTAGATAAAGATTACATCAAAACTGGTCTCAAATTTGACAAAAATAAAAAGTACAATGCCACTTTGTATTGGTGTCCATATGACAACACGATAAGTTTCATGAACTTCAAATAAGTTTTAGATGTACTAGAATTTAAAAATAAAGATTCTCAATGTTTGAAATTTGTTGCACGGGGAGTAAACATGCACCCGGTGATACACATGTGTTTTTGCAATCCATTTGGGTGCACTGTCACGTGTGCATGTAGCTCAAATTTCATTTTTGCACATTATACCCATAGAAAATCAATCAATCAATGTACTAAAACGTCTTAATGATCTCTATGATTTGTTTGAAATTAAAACGTCCCTCCTTTGGTAACATGTATGTTGACCATAGGATAATTAATTTAACATGCGTCGTAGTTGCGGTGGATTCGCGGTGTGTGTGTGTGTGTGGGTTTGTGCGTCTGGGGTTGGCGGGTGGCTCGCAGTACACTACGAGTTGTGAGCCACCGTGTGGGTTGGCCGTTTTGTTAGGCAGGCTGGTTCCACATCAGAGTCGTGAAATTGTTATTTAAAATATTACACAACCCTTTCATACATAAATGTTTTGGCCACATGCAGCCGATGGTGGTCCTACACAACACTCGATACTCGCGTGTGATGCTTTTTGTGGGACCGCGAGGTCGTCGTCCATCACTTTGATGAACAGCCGGTAGTGAGGTTAATTTGACCAGCAAGGTAGAATCGTTTTTGTTTGTGTTATGGTGGTATATAGTACACATTGAAGAGGTGGGAGGATACTAGCATATATACTATATGTATGCATCCATGAACAAATACACCTCACCTAGTGTCGGGACTTTTTGGTTACCGATCTCGCTCTGTGTGGGGAGCTAGTGTACGATTTTTAACACACGCGCCAGATCAACGTTGTGTATTCAAACATGCATGCACGCATCACCTCCATACATATGCATCTAGTGGTTGCCTTCGAATGATACACTCCCTCGCGTGGTTACCGGCGACAAGCCTATATATTCGTGGGCCCGCGTGGACATCCATGACCACCTTGACCAACAACAAGATAGGTTACCATGGCGGATTCTTCATCTGGTTCCTGTTATCGTAGTATAGGTCATGGTGAGATTTAGACCTAATTAAGTTTGAGCGCATATACTATGCACGCATGCATGCATATATGAATCCCCGTCGTTGGCTTGAAGTGTGGTGTAACATACATATGCATCGTCAACCTAACCCTCACTCATTGTGGGGATTTCTAGTTCAAAATCACGGTGCCACATCAAAGTTGTTCATTGTTACTCAAAAACACACCTCTCCATACATATGTTTGGGCCACACGCATGCAGTGGTTGTCTTTGGGGACTACCTACTTGTGTGATTATTGGCGAGCTAGCCCATCTCTGGGGGTCGCATGGACTACCATCACTTTGACAAACAACAAGAGAGAGGTCGTACGACCAAGGTGGATTATTCTTGGTCCGCTTTACGATCCATCTTGGTGAGATATATGCCTCTCTGGCCCGCCGACTGAAATTGTGTGTGTGTGTGGGGGGGGGGGAGGGGGTTGCTACATTGCACTTTGCTAGGTGAACCTCGGTTGGGGGCATGCATTAGCTTATTTAGGATTCCCTTCATGGCGACACGAGGGGGGTGGGGGCTGCTAGCTACTTCGCACTTTGCTAGGCGAACCTCGGTTGGGGGGGGGGGGGAAGGGGGCATGCTCATAGCTTAGGATTCCCTTCGTGCCGACACGAGGGGGGCTGCTAGCTACTTCGCACTTTGCTAGGTGAACCTCGGTTGGGGGGGCATGTGCATTCATAGCTTAGGATTCCCTTCGTGCCGACACGAGGGAGGGGTGGCTACTAGCTACTTCGCACTTTGCTAGGGTGAACGTCGGTTGGGGGGAGGGCATGCATTCATAGGTTAGCTAGGATTCCCTTCGTGCGTACACGAAGGAGGGGGCTACTAGCTACTTCGCACTTTGCTAGGTGAACCTCCGTTGGGGGGGCATGCATTCATAGCATAGGAATCCCTTCGTGCCAACACGAGGGAGGGGGTTGCTAGCTCTACTACACACTTTGCTAGGTGAACCTCGGTTGGGGGGCATGCATTCATAGCTTAGGATTCTCTTCGTGCCGACACGAGGGAGGGGGTCTGCTAGCTACTTCGCACTTTGCTATGGTGAACCTCGGTTGTGGGGGGCACGGATTCATATATAGCTTAGGATTCCCTTTGTGCCGACACGAGGGAGGAGGGGGGCTGCTAGCTATTCCGCACTTTGCTAGGTGAACCTCGGTTGAGGGGGAGGGGGCATGCATTCATAGCTTAGGATTCCCTTCATGCCGACACGAGGGGGGTGTGGGCAAGCAATATTGTGCGCTTTGCGAGAGAGGTGCCACATCAAAGTTGCATTTGGTATTTGAAAATCAAACCACCCTTTTGATACATAAATTTGTTCCACACGCAAGTGTGTTCGTGTTCTGACCCTCACCCGCGTAATTTTTCGCCAAATTTATGAACATTAGACAAGTCGGATGACGCAACAGAAACGGTTCACTCAAACTAACCGTGTGCCACGCCCGTGCACCTGTCACGCACACATCCGCACAGTACATTGGGCTCCACGAGGCTCCCCCTCTAAAAAATATCTGCCCACTTAGAGGATTTTTCTGTTTCATAATAGATGGTTGTTATCTCCGGACCGTGTGCGATGTTTCTTGTTCCCAATCCCGCCTGCATCGAAAATATCTTCCCACCTGGAGGGTTTTTCTTTTTCATAACACATGGTTGTTATCTCCGGACCGTGTGCGATGCACTATCATCAAAATTTTCAATAGCCCGACATTTCAATCCCGCGTTTGACTCCCGCGTAGTAAAATTTCAGTACCCGAGTCATTTCCTCAAACACCCCGCTCCCACCTCCACACACACACACACACACACACACCAAAACCTCCTCGGGCGTGCACACACACACACACACCCTCCCTCACTCGAAACCCTAGAAAAGTCCCCGCCGCCACTGCCGCCGCCGCCGCAAGGCCTCCATTATCATCATCTGCCAGTTTGCCCGTGCAGCTTACCCACCGATCTCCATACCCAGGCCGCCCTTAGTTTCTTAGATGACGGCTGCCAAACGCCCCCTTTCCCATAGATCCCCATTCCCCACTCCAGAGGGTCGTAGCCTAAGCCCGGCTACGCTTCCCGTGGAGCTCAAGGAGCGACTGGCCCAAAAGAGGTGTATAGCGGTCTCTTCGCCTGACGTCGCCGAGGAAGCTGACGACCACTACGGGCGGAATGCACTCAAGCAGCGGGCTAGAGTATGCGGACATGTCTTTTGTCCGCCGGCTACGACATCGAGGTCATCGACAGCGACGCCCTCGGGCGGGCTGTGTCATAGGTTAAGTGGCCCACCCCCAACCCCTCGGGTTCAACCACCGTCGGTCTCATCCATGGTCCCGTCGCTGATCTCCTCTGGCTCGCTATCAACAATTTGCCATTCTACATTGCCATCGAGCCCCTTTTGTCATTTCTGAAGGACACGTTCTGTGATGCTGGCTTGGGATCCACAGCTTCCAAGTCAGACCTCATCGACGGCGACCACTAGGTGGGCACCCTCTCTGGCTCTTCCAAGAGGAAAGAGCCCATCTGCTCTTCCAAGGGGAAAGCGCCCATCTGTGACATCAAGGAGGGCACGCTACAGTCATGCTCTTCCAAGCGGAAGGAGCCCATCTGCGACAACATGGAGCGCATCCAGGGTCCGTGCTCTTCCCACGGGAACGAGCCCATTTGTGACAAGTGAGGAAACCCATGATTTGTTTATTTCAGTTGTTCACAATGTGATGCTCTATATGTGCAATTATTTACTGTGTAGTACATTTCATCAATCCAGTTTTAAATATACCGATAGGAATGCATATATTTGCTTGTTGTTAAGCCTGTTATAGGTAGCATATGCCTCTTTTAAAGTTTTTTGATTGTTCGGTTGTTTGTAGTTAGCATATGTTCAGTTTCAAATGCTATCTTTGGGTGTTCGTAGTATTCCTTGTTTATTCCAGTTATTCACAACATGATGTTCTATATGTGCAAGTATGAACTGTGCAGTTCAATTTCATCAGTACCAGTTTCAACAATACCACTATGAATGACTACATTTGGTTGTTGCCTCTTGTAGTTAACACGCCTTTCCATTTTTATTTAACCATAACCAGTGTACTTAGACCGGCACAATACCAGTTTGAATGACCATGTTTGATTGTTGTTAAATGTTAGGCATGTTGCAGTTAGCACACCTTTCCACTTGTTTTGCTTTACTAGCATGCTTAAACCTACACACTGAAGCTATCTTTTGAGATTATTTTGTCTGCCATGTGTAATTTTGGTTGATGTTTAGCCTGTTGTGCTTAACATGCTTCTTGATGTACCTACACAGGACAATTTTGGGAACGACTGGTGTTTTCCATCGAGGTTAGTTTCATCCCGTGGCTTATATCTGCTCACCGTTCAGGATATCCGTAGCTCGTACCATATAGACCGGCGGCTGATAAGGGACTAATCGGTGAATCGGACTTTTAACTGAATAAATCTGCAACCCATCTTTCCTTAGGTTAACTAGGGCCATATGTAATATATCTGAGGCTACATAGCAACATGCCCTGTACTTAATATCTAAATATGCAATCCTAGGCTACATAGCAACAATGAAGAGTGTTACATTAATGTTCTAATGATGTCTAGATATACGTAGAAGAGCATGCAGCAATAGCAACAGCAACAACACAGCCCTGTTTTGATACTCAACTTAGCTAGAGGTTAGAGTTAGTTTCTAGCTCATTGCTAACCCTTAACTAACTCCATCAAAAGAGTTGTTTGGATGGCAGGGTTAGATTGACAATAAATGCACTAGGAGAACTAGCTCCAATTAGCACCTCTTGGGTTGGATACTAGTTTTTTTGGGTGGGTTATATATGCAACTAGCTCAAACTAGCCCTCATGTTTAGATATACTTTAGGGCTATTTGAGCCTGAACTAGCTCAAACTAACTGTAACCCGTGGATACAACAATAGATAATTTTTAAGAATGAACTAAACTCCTTCCGGCCCATAATATAAGATGTTAATTAATCTAATATGTGAGTATATTGGATGTTATAAGATACTCCCTTTGTTCCTAAATATTTGTCTTTTTAGAGATTTCAAATGGACTATATCATTGGTACTATATCATTGTGCAATTGTTGTTTAGCTTCTAATATTAACTTGGTGCTTTTAGGTACATGTGTCATTGGTAAAGATCCGCGTTTCAATCCTTTCTGCGTATGGGGCATTGAGAAATCGCTGAACTAGCATCATGTGAGGAAGCTGATAAAGATTGTTAGTAAAATGGGTCCAAAGATGGCAATTAAACTATTTGTTTGCACTTTATCAAAGACAACAGCAAACTGCAGGATGGTAAGTAAGAACTCTGCAGCCTTCTTTTTACTGCCCATAATGAGTTGTGTTAGATGACAATGTTTGAAATCTTATTCCTTTGCAGTGGTTGCCAGAGCAGTTTACTCAAGATTACCTCTCAAACTACATGATTGGTGGGCATGCAAAGGTTTAAGTATTTCTACCAAAACACGATGATTATCTAGATGTTTTCATGAAGACCATGAAGGATGGGTGGTCGGCCGTCACAAGGGGTTGGACTAGAGTCGTGCGTGCCTTCTGCATGGAAGAGGGCACAATATGGGCATTCTGCTTCACCTTGTTCAGCAACCAGAATATATTTCGCCTCTTTCTTTACCATCTTTAATAGTACAAGTATACAACTATGGTTCATCATTCTTTATTTGGTTCTTATGTCATTCTTGAAAATATGTACCTATGAATCGAATAATGCATTGGTTGTTTGAAACTGATGGATATGAATAAAGCTGTAGCATACATTAAAATTCAAATCCAAATACGGTACAATTTGGAAAAGCAGCAATTAAATTACGGTGAAATTACGCTCTCCAGGTTGTTACGGCACACACGGTTGGTAAAACACAAACGTTTGCGATATGCACCATAATCCGAGATGGTTCACAGAGAGGAAACGTGTGCAAGCATGCACGCAGTTGCCATTTGCAAAGCGTGTGCGATGTCGGACAATATCACAAATGGTGCTGGCAAACTAAACGTTTGTGTTATTTGCCTTATCTTACACGATTCACAACCATGAACTATTTCTGATGAAGTATGCATCGTAAACGTTGCACCACATAATAGCGTGTGTGATAGTGGTCGTGTATGACGATGTTACAATGGTCCGACGTTTCGTAATCCTGTCCGACACTCGTACAACGATTAGCTAATCTTCTTAACGGTGAACCGTTTGTGATGGGACGCACATCATACACGTTCTATAATATTGAACCGTTTGTGATGGGCCGCACATCGTAAACGTAGAACCACAGAATACCGACTATGATGGCAATTCGAGCAGAAATGAGTAGGAGTACTGTAGGGGCCCTATCCCCGACGGTTTCTGGGTCGTGAGGGAAGGACCCCCTATCGTCCACACTCATGGCGACGGTTCCAAATGCCGTCGCGGAAAGGGGTTTTAAACCGTTTGTTTAGGACCAACGCGCACCAGTGAAATCCAAAACTCGTCTGAAATTCATGAAACTTGGCATGCTATCATGGAGCGGCATCAACATGCCATGGTAAAATTTTTGTCCTATTTGGGGCAGGTTTGGGTATAAGCTTCTCATAAAGAAGATCTTCTCACAAAAAGCGTGACGGTTTCGGTAGGGAACGTGCCACCTTCGGGGACGAAACGATATTTTTTGCCTCTTATTCCTATCAATAAATTTTCAGTGTCAACATAGAACAACAGGAGTGTTGTGTTTGATTTTGGAATTTTTGGGGTTCGTTTCGACATTTTTATACATTAACTGGGTTTTCCAGGCATTTTATGTGGATAATTCAAATTTGAACTACATGCACATGGTCTAGTGCATATAAACTGGTTGAAAAATCAAATCTGTGTCCTTGGTTGCATGCTTAGGTCCCATGCAAGAAATAGGAATGAATTTCAAACACCCTGCCACCGTCACTCGGCTGCAAACATTGAGATACCTGGTTTTTAAATTCTAGTAAATCTAAAACTCGTCTGAAATTCATGAAACTTGGCATGCTATCATGGAGCGGCATCAACATGCCGTGGTAAATATTTTGTCCCATTTGGGGTAGGTTTGGGTATAAGATTCTCACAAACTAGAGCTTCTGATAACAAATGTGATGGTTTCGGTAGGGCATGTGCCACCTTTGGGGATGAAATGATATCCGTTGCCTCTTATTGCTTTCAATTTTTTTGGAGTGTTAACATCACTACAAAAAAATACACTTCCGTGATGATACGTGTTTGTCACAGTAGGTCGTGTTTTTTGTCATGCATGTACATCCATGACAAATTTATGACAGAATCAAGATAGTCATACCTGTGCTGTCGTAGAAGTGTTCTATGACATTACCAAAAATATCATCACGGAAGTGTCCACTTCCATGACGATAAATCGCGCATCACAGAAGTGCTTTCGTCAAGGGTGACCGACACGTGGCATGCACCGTAACGGAACGCCGTTAAGCTATCGAGTCGTGTTTTGGATCCGATAACCCGTTAACAGCCCTGACCAATGGGAAATTTCCACGTGTAAAATTCTTATTGGCCGGACGAAACACGTGTCAGCTCGTCAGTGGGACAGATAGGCGCCTATGATACGTCGACACGTGGCATGGCCCAACAAAAGCCCATTCCTGCAAAAAGGCTGGCCCGTTTGACTTGGTCAAAAGGTGGCGGGCCGGCCCATGGAAAGCCTGTTAACGGCCTGTTCGCATATAGCCCATTTACAGCCCGCTAACCCAAGGCCCGTTACGCCCTATCCGAATTAGGCCCAGTAGCGTCATCTGGGCCATTCAATACGAATCCAACCTGTTTTCACTTCTGGCCCATGTATGGCCCATGACGTCTTTCGGCCCATATGAGGCCCTATGTAACTCTTGGCCTACTAACGGCCTGTGGTGAAACTGGCCCGTAATGAACAGTGTATCATTTTACACCCATTAACGGCCCGTGGTGAAACTGGCCCGTAATGAACAGTGTATCACTTTATACCCATTAACGGCCCGTTATTCCGTTGGGCCGTTTCCAGCCCATGTTATCTTTCGGCCTTCTCAGAGCCCATTTATTCTTTGGCTCATTTCCAGCATTCGTTTACTTACGGCCCATTACTGTCATTTTCTTCTTGTGGGCCAAATTCAGCCCGTGGTTATAGTCGGCCCGTTTGTGGTCCGTTAATTCGTTGGGCCGTTTTTATTGCGTCATCAAATACAGCCTATTAACAATGGCCCGTTATGGTCGGCCCATGAATGGACGATTCCAACTCTAGCCCGTTTACGGCCATAATGAGGCCTGTTATTGGCCCATGTTTGGCCAATCGATCATACGGCCCGTATAAGGCCCATTGATGATACGGCTCGTAGAAGTCCCATTGTTTCTACGACCCGTAGAAGGCCCATTGTTTCTACGGCCCGTAGAAGGCCTACTGTTTCTACAGCCCGTAGAAGGCCCACTGTTTCTACGGCCCGTAGGAGGCCCTGTGTCACTACAGTAAATATTAGCCCATGGTTATTGTGGCCTAGTTTTAAAAAATAGGTTATTGCATCCAATAGCAAACCGCGGAAAAAGAACTACACTGACTACAAGCAAACCAATAACCAAGAAAACAAGGAAATAAATAAGCAAGCAACTTATGCTAGGCTATCACGGCTATTACACATATTACATCCACTGGGCATCAAAGTTCGCCACCAGTGCAAATATAGGGAGCACAACAGCATATAAACACCGCAGCAAAACAAGTCCAGAACTTAAACCACTTCAGAAGAGCTCAAGAAACAATATCCTGGGTACCCATAATGCCGGCAAGATGCTTAGCAAGCTTATTAACTTTCTCTTGTTTGGCGCTTAAATCCTCCAGCGCTTGCTGTTGCACAAGAAAGTACGCATCTGAATTCTGCAGGGACTTCCTCAGTCCTTCGGCTTCTTGCCGCAGCACAGCTGACTGATGCCTTTCAGCTTGTAGCTGAGATTGAAGAAGCCGAAGTGATTCAGGCAGCGAGTTCGAAGAGCTTGTGCCAGCGGTACTGGCAAGTAACTCGAACACTACATTAACGCAGGACTGTGGGGTTTTCTCACTGTCTACAAGATCGTTTTTATCACCTTTCTTGGAGACTAACAGGGTTGTCTCACTATCTTGAACCTTATCTATATTACTTTCTCTACCATTGCATAGTGGGGTGCTCTTCTCCAATATTCTGTTTGCATACTACAAGAGAAACAAGCAGACACATCACAGGTTTAGCTTGTAGTATACGAAACTCATTTTGGTAAACCGGTTCAGTAGTAAGGTGGACAGGATAACAGTATGAAACAAACATATATCTATGTACTATGGTCAGTGTATTGTCCATATCAATCTAGGTTATGTTCCCTAATCAAGATAGAGACACAGTTCAACTCATATATTTTTAAGACACAGCAGCATAGAAAGAATATAATTGTGAGAAACTACACAGCATTGGCAGCACTTGTAATGTGCATCACATGAGAACATAACTGTTTATGCAACTTAAACTGAAATCAACATAGAGCAAGAAGTTAGAACAGCAATCCAGTTAAAGAAATAGGTTTAAAACATACCTGTTGCGCCATTGGAGTTTCAATTGGATCCTTCAAATTCGAAAGTAGTTGGTATGAGTAAATAAAGTGATGCAACAACAAAGGAGTATGGACCATAGCTACGGAATCTGACATGAGAACAGTTGCTCTTCTGCTTTAAATGTGGAGTTTGGGTTAGCTATGGTGGTCTTTGTGCTTTGGGCACTGTAGTAGCTTTACAAACTGCTCGTGTGGGGGTACTCTATGGTGGACATGGTGCTTTGTCAACTATAAGTGGGTTACTATCCGCTGGGGTTGCGGTTAGATGGGTTGTAGCTGGTTCTCTGCCCAACGGTGTAAGTGTGCAATCTGGAAGAGTCTCGATTATGTGTGGTGGGGCTAGTTTGTGGGCCAGTACAACCATGGTTCTATGTGCATCAACGGGTAGCACTGTCTTTTGTGAAGAACGGGTTTTTGCTCCCTTAGATACTGCCATCACCCCCTCCAATTCAAATGGCTGATAAACAAGAAAAGAAATTGAACGTACTGACATTGTATGATAGACAGATGTGGTAATTCACATGTATGTTGTCT
This sequence comes from Aegilops umbellulata, assembly GCA_032464435.1. Classification (NCBI taxonomy): domain Eukaryota; kingdom Viridiplantae; phylum Streptophyta; class Magnoliopsida; order Poales; family Poaceae; genus Aegilops; species Aegilops umbellulata. Next base: position 83,467,230 of record CP136055.1, on the reverse strand, counting down.
AACCAAACAGGACAGCATGACACAATTTCACATATATGATGCCTAACTAAACAGGATAGCATGACACAGTTTTAGATATATGATGGATAACTTAACAGGATATAATGGCATAATTCAACATATGATGAGTACCAAAATAGGATGACATGACAAAACTATATGGTGCCTTTCTAAAATAGGTTGGGATGAAATAATTCACATACATGTTGTCTAAGTATACAGGATGGCAGGATATAATTGACATAATTGATTCATATACTAAGCAACTGGCACTCGCATGTATCATCTCTAAACTAAGCAGATAGAATTCAATAGTGTGCATATGATGTCTAAACTAAGCAATGCAAGACACCATATGCATCATATGAGAAATATAAACATTGCAACTTAGTGCATACACCTCAGGTGGGATATAGGACTGGTCATCTATCTCTGAATCCTCCTCTGAGGATCTCCCTGTAACCATTGAGATATATGCTTCAACAGGTACCATTGCCTGCTCTGAAGACCTTGTTTTCACTCCAGATTTTTCCATAACCGGCTCAAATGGCTGATACACATGAAGAGTAGTTCAATATACACACATTGTCGAAAAATGGAATACGTAATGAAAAAAAGATGGCATGAGATAATTCACATATATGATGCCTGGCTCCATGGCGGTGCATAATTCACATATATGATAACTGGCTGAAAAACATGGCATTGCATAATTCACATATCTGATATAGAAAGCAAACAGGAGTGTCAGTGGGAACGAGACCTATGGGATCACAAGAATCCCTACTACGGCTAGCGAGGCGCGGGATCGTGAGAAGAGCGGATCAAACAGACAACCCACGGTTCGTTTATCCAGGTTCGGGCCGCGAGGATGCGTAAAACCCTACTCCTGCTTTGGTGGATTGTATATATGTGTTCTTGAGCTAGCTATGGGGCGTGAGGAGCTCCAAAAAGCCGAATCCTTCCCCTGGTCGCCTCGGGCCTCCTTTTATAGAAAAAGGGGTCGCCACAGTGGCACACAGGAGGTGGAAAGGGTAACGTGCTGCGAGGTTATCCCTCGCATTACATGACAAGGCGCATTTAATGCGTCTTGCTTAGGTGTCCTTGATTTATCGGGGACGGGGAGAAACCTGTCTCGTCCATCGCCGCTCCTTCTTGTGTCGACACGCGCCCTGGCCAGCGATGCATGTGATGCCATGTAGGTAGGCAGGCAGCTGAGGTGGCACAGTGGTGGGTCTTCACGAATATCTGCATGCCGCCACGCGGGTGCCTGCCCAGCTGGTTGGGTTGGTAGCTGCACGCGTACGATGGTGGAGGTTTAGTCGGCGTGGGCCTGGTGGTGTCCCTGTGGGTGTCCTCGGCAAGGACCTTGTCGGGGTCCCGACAAGGGTTTTGCCGAGGCGCCTGCTATCATCCCCTGCAAGGTGCTAGCCGGGGCCTTGTGGTCTTCCTCGGCTGGGATCCCGCCAAGGGTCGTCATCTTCTATAGAACGTATCTGATCTTGAATGTCTTCACAAAGATCTGCATGCCACTACGGGGATGTCTCCCGAATCCTTGCCCCATGGGGGCAGTGGACTCAAGGGTGATTTGGTCCGTATGCGTGGGGCGAGTTACAGCGGCAAGGGTCTTGCCGGGGTTGCTAAAACTGTCTCTCGGCAAGGATCTTGCCGGGGGAGTCCGCTTCGTCCCCTTTGCTCTTCGTAGTCTTGGCCTTGGCGTCGTTCTAGTTCCTTTGAGCTTCGATCTTACCCTGGCTCACCTCCCTTGCCGTGCTTGGTGTGGTGGTGCCCGTGGCTCAGACTGCCCGTGCACAGTTATTGGGGTAAAAAAAGTGTACTCCCCTTTTTGTACACCGACAGGAGCCCCCGGGCCTGGGCCACACATAAGCGCAACGCGTTGTTGGGCCAGGCCCAGAAACGGTGCGCGGGCAGGCGGGGCGGTTTTTACCGCGGTAAGATTCTTCGCGCGCTACACTTCCCACGACTCCCGCGCGTGGCGCAGCGTGGGGAGGCGTGTGTGATGTGGGCGGCATTCATGGGGTTGGTTCCCGCGGGCATGCGTCACATCATAGTTAATGTGAAAGGAGGCGGCCCGTGTTTTCCCCCATAAGAAGGAATAACCGTGGGCGCGCTGCTCACTTTCTCCTCTTTCCTCGTGCCTTCACCAATCTCAGAGCCGTCATTTCCTCTCTTCCTTACTTCCTGAGCTTCCGCCGTCGCCCGCCGTCGTTGCTTCGCCATCCTCCTCCCTCAGTCCTCTAACTTTCTGTAACGCCCCAGATGTAACTTGCCATATTTGTAATCCAACTCTTGCCATTTCCGGCTATGTGCTATGTTATTCCCTCCGTGGTTGGGTTCTCTCCGTTTTGCATTTTGGTCATGTCATGCATTTCATATCATGTTATCATGGGCATCGCATTTGCATACGCGTTCGTCTCATAAACCCGAGCATCTTTCCCGTTGTCCGTTTTGCAATCCGGCGCTCCTATGTCTCCCGGCGTCCCCTTTTACATTTCTTCGTGAGCGGGTATTAAACATTCTCGGAATGGACCGAGGTTTGACATGTGGCCTCGGTATAGCACCGGAAGACCGCCTGTCAAGTTTCGGGTCAATCGGAGTTCGTTTGATACTCCAACGGTTAACCGGGTAACCGTGAAGGCCTCGTGTGTGTTGCAGCCCTACACCCCTTCAAAACAGCCCAAAAACCCATCTAAGTCACTCCCATGTCCTCCGCCTTTCGATCACGATCGCGTGGGCGAAAACCGCACTCCGTTTGGAGCCTCCTAGCTCCTCCTATCTATAAAAATGCCTTCCGCGTCCAAATCTGAGAGAGAGACCCCGAAACCCTAGCTTCTTCCTCGTTTTCTGCGCCCCTCTCTCTCCTCCCGCCGCCGGCGCGCCCCGGGCCAATCCCCGCGCGCCAAGTGGCGCCCGCCGCCGCCAGGGCCCGCGCGGCCCAGATCCGGCCCGCGGGGCCCGGTCGCCTCCGCCCGCTCCCGCGCCTGCCGCCTCCCGCGCCGGCCTCGCCCCGCCGCCTTCCTCCGTCCCGACGCCGTCGCCGGCCGCCGTCCAAGCTCGCCGCGCCGCCCCCGCGTTCGGACCCCGACGAACTCCCGAGCGCCGCCGCGTCTCCCGGTGCCGCCCTGCGTCGCCCGCGCCCCGGATCCGGCGGGATCCGCCCGGATCCGCGCCGGCCAGCTCCCCCCCTCGCCGCCTCCGGCCGCCCCGCGGCGAACCCCGGCGAGCCTCGCCTCAGATCCGATCGGGAGCGCCGACTCGGTTGACTTCCTCTTCGCCCCTCTTTTTCTCAAAGTCAAAAACTGTTGCATTATCATCACCTGTTCATCGCACTGTAACTTTGCATCCATAGCTCCGTTTCGCGCGTATAATATGTCGAACTGTTCGCCCCGAAGAGTACATCATTTTGTTCCATTGCACCATTTTCATTTGAAGTCATCTTGATGCCCGAAATGCTGTTAGAAGAGGGCTAGTTGATGTTAGTTGCTGGATCTTATCTGAACATGCACTTTTGTCATTTTTGCCATGATTGATGTGTGCATCCGATGAAGTTGAGTCCTACATGAGTTTTGTAATATGCCATGTTACCTATCCATAGGAGTTTGCCATGTATTTTTGTGATCTATGTGGTGACTAGCACAAGCATGCAAACTAGGTGTCTTGATGTTGCTGATTTCAGAGACTTAGTGATTTCACTAAGTCCCTGACTGCTGTTATTTTTATGCCATGTATTCATGTTGTTTCCAAGATATCTATGCATAATTTGAGCATGATCAGTAAGGGAGTTTTGAACTTGAGTATTTGCTCTATCCATCCATGACTTTGTTTGCAATTATGGAGTGCCATAGCTTGAGTCAATCGAGCTCTACTTTTGCTTTAAAATGTTACTGGCAGATTGTTTACGTGTTATTCGATTTTGCCAAGCTTGGTGTAGTTGATCCTTGCATTATATGATGTTATTCTTGACATGTTTTGTTACTATGCCATGTCTTCTTGATGTATGTATGCTTAGTTTATCATGTATTGCTCTGTAGTGAGTGCATCGAGGTCACGAACATGCCTAGTCGTTATTAGTTTTCTGCCATGTCCAGTTTTCTGCTAAGTCTGAAACCTGTAATGAAACTTGCTTAATTGTCATGGGTGTAATCATATTTTCTGATCCTTTTTGGCTTATGGTCATTAAGGGACTTTTGTCAAGTGCTATGAGTAGATTCATTCCATGCCTTTCTTTGCTATGTTCTGAACCTGTAGCATGTTGTTTCGTTGCTCTGAACATGTCATCCTGATGTTAGTTTTCTGCTTGTTGATATTTTCTCTAAGTCTGAGAACCTGTTATCGTTTGCACTTTTGCCATGCTTGTTTGAACCTGTTATGATGTGATTTAGCCGTAGCTGAGTGTTCATCTTTTATCGTTCATCTTGATTAGATTACTGTCATATGCTTTGTTGTCATGTTTGGGTGCAGTAGCTTAATTATTTGTTGCTTGCTAAGTAGCATCATGCTGTTAATGGCAGATTCGTGTCATTCTTGTATTGCTTGCCATTTGCAAACCGTGCATCCGATTCCGGTGATCTTTATATCGATTTCAACCGAAATCACCTCATCTATCCAGTGGCATGCTTGGTTTGCCAAGATTATGCCCTGTTCATCCTTGTCCTTCCGGAGCATGCATACGCATTGCATATCACCTCTCGCATATCATGCCATGTTTTGCATCATGTTGCTTGCGCATTGCATCGTGGTTGATATGGGTTCCTTTGCTTGTTCTCTTTTCTTGGGTAGAGCCGGGAGACGAGTACGTGACCAAGGATTCCGTTGAGAACGCTTACGAGGACCAAGCTTTCGACAACTCTGAGAACCTTGCAGGCAAGATGACCATACCCTCGAAATCACTTCTATCTTTGCTTGCTAGATTGCTCGCTCTTTTGCTATGCCTATGCTGCGATACCCACCACTTGCTATATCATGCCTCCTATATTGCCATGTCAGCCCCTAACCATCCATGTCCTAGCAAACCGTTGTTTGGCTATGTTACTGCTTTGCTCAGCCCCTCTTATAGCGTTGCTAGTTGCAGGTGAAGATGAAGTTTGTTCCTTGATTGGAACATGAACTTGTTGTTCCTTGTTGGAACATGTTTACTTGTTGGGATATCACAATACCTCTTATTTAATTAATGCATCTATATACTTGGTAAAGGGTGGAAGGCTCGGCCTTATGCCTGGTGTTTTGTTCCACTCTTGCCACCCTAGTTTCCGTCATACCGGTGTTATGTTCCCGGAGTTTGCGTTCCTTACACGGTTGGGTGATTTATGGGACCCCCTTGACAGTTCGCTTTGAATGAGACTTTTCCAGCAAGGCCCAACATTGGCTTTACCTTTTGCCACCTAAGCCTTTTTCCCTTGGGTTCTGCAGACTCAAGGGTCATCTTTGTTTTAAACCCCCGGGCCAGTTCTCCATCGATTGCTGGTCCAAACCGAGCGATGTCCGGCGCCCCTTGGGCAACCAGGGTCTATGCCAACCCGACGTCTTGCTCATCCGGTGTGCCCTGAGAACGAGATATGTGCAGCTCCTATCGGGATTTGTCGGCACATCTGGGAGGTTTTGCTGGACTTGTTTTGTTGCTGCCGAAATGTCTTGTAGTCTGGGATTCCGAGATTGATCGGGTCTTCCCGGTAGAAGGAATATCCTTCGTTGACCGTGAGAGCTTATCATGGGCTAAGTTGGGACACCCCTGCAGGGTATTATCTTTCGAAAGCCGTGCCCGCGGTTATGAGGCAGATGGGAATTTGTTGATGTCCGGTTGTAGAAAACCCGAAGTTGACCCTAACTAAAACACATCAACCGCGTGTGTAACCGTGATGGTCTCTTCTCGGCGGGGTCCGGGAAGTGAACACGGTTGTTGGAGTTATGCCTGACGTAGGTCGTTTCAGGATCACTTCTTGATCACTTCTAGTTTCTCGACCGTGCCTTGCCTTCTCTTCTCGCTCTCTTTTGCGCTGTAGTCAACATATGCTAGTCGCTTGCTGCAGCTCCACCTCACTATCCTTTTCCCACCTTTAAGCTTAAATAGTCTTGATCTCGCGGGTGTGAGATTGCTGAGTCCCCGTGGCTCACAGATATTATCACCTCAGTTGCAGGTACCAACGATGTCAGTGCAGGTGACGCGACCGAGCTCACTTGGGAGTTCGACGAGGAACGTGGCCGTTACTACGTTTCTTTTCCAGATGATCAGTAGTGGAGCCCAGTTGGGTGATCCGGGGATCTGTTTAGCATTTGGGGTAGTCTTCTTTCATTTTGGTGCCGTAGCCGGACCTTGAGTGTAATCTGTATGATGGATGTTATTTATGTACTTGTGTGAAGTGGCGATTGTAAGCCAACTATGTATCTTTCCCCTTTATTTATTACATGGATTGTGTGAAGATTACCTCACTTGCGACATTGCTTTCAATGCGGTTATGCCTCTAAGTCGTGCCTCGACACGTGGGAGATATAGCCGCATCGAGGGCATTACACTTTCTTAGCCGCCATGGCGCCCAAATCCGCCAAGGGCAAGGGGGTGGTTAAGGGCGCTGGGACTGTGGAGCCGCCGGAGAGTGCACTATTGGGGGACCGGACGAAATCCGCCTTCTTCTTCCCCTCGACGGTTGATGTTCGTGAGCTCCGGGCCTCCTTCAGGCCTCTATGGGGAGTGAAGACGGGGGGAGAGAATCCGGGACATCCAACGACGCGCGTCATTCCTGCCGCTTGTGACGATCCTGCCCCAAATCGGTACCCCTTTTTCGTCGATTATCTTTCTTGCGGGTTATGTCCCCCTTTTTCCGATTTCTTCTGCGACATTATGCACACCGTCGGCTTTCGACTCTTTGATTTTACTCCGAACACGGTGGCATGCATGTCTTTCTTCGCGCATCTTTGTGAAGGCTTTGCCGGGGTGCAGCCCAACACGGCACTCTTCCGCCATTATTTCTCCCCTCGGATCCAACCGGGAGGTGCCGTCTCTGGTTTCTTCACCTGGATCCCAAGATCCAAGGGGGCGTACCCGGACGATGCCGTGAAGGAGAGGTGGGAGGAATGGCGTGGCCGGTGGTGCTGGATTGAAGATGAAGACCCGCCGGAATTCTGCAAGGTCCGCCGAGTGCCGCCGGTCCGCGGCAGCGATTGGAGTGATGTCGACGTCGCCGACTGGAGGCTCAATGTCGCCACTACCAGGATTCTCCGGCTCACCCGGGCTGGACTCACCCTTGAGATGATCTGGGCGGACTTCATTCGTCGCCAGATCACCCCGTTGCACAACAAGGGGAGGCCAACCTGGCTTTTTATGAATCCGGCTGATATTATGCGACTCCGCCCTGGCCTTGACCACAATTTCACGGTGATGGCGCATGCCCACTTCTGCCAGCGGCTTTTTCAGCTTGATGTGGGTCGTGATGGCGAGGTCGAACGGACCGGCAAGGAAGCGAGGGCTGCCGCAAAGGTCGGCAAGGCCATCAAGGGGCCGTTTTTCAAGTTGCCAGCGGGGGTGGTCCCGTTGTGCAATAATTCACGTTGGTCCGATATCATCGCTATGATGCCGGACTGTAACGCGCACGGCCCTGTCCCGAGCTGGAAGGAGCCGAAGGATGCGAATGTGCTGCAATTCTTTGATACCCTGATGGAGGTATATGTCAATGCTGACGCCGAGCGGTGGCTTGTCATGGACACCACCCAGGCAGAGCTGGACTACATCGCCACTAGGGCGAGGGAGGCGCAGCTAGCCATGGAGGCCGGCAGCACCGGGGGTGTGGAGGACAAGGCCGCAATGGCTGCGGAGGAAGAGGAGCTCACCCGGTGGGCGGCGGCCTCCGGGGAGGTTAGCAGCGCCGACACGGGAGCTCCGCTTGTCGAAGATGCGGCCAACGATTCGTCGGGGGAGGAGGATGTGGCGGTGGGCTCGACGCCAGCCAGGGGAAGAGGGCGAGTCCTGCAGCGGTCTGGCTTCGGCGAGCCGGTCCGGCCCGGCGGGGCTACGCGGCCTCAATTGACCCTGGAGGGTTCCGGGCATCACACGAGGGCCACGGCAGCGAAGAGGCGGACGAAGGCCGCTGAGAAGAAGAAGACAACAGTCCCTTCCTCATCTGGGCGCGCACAAACCCTGCCTTCTTTGCCTCCTCCGGCAGATGTCGACTCGGATGATGATGCGGAGCTCCCTGTTGATCTTGGGCCTCTCAGCCGGAAGAGAAAAAGGAAAATGGTGGAAGAGGAGGAGATGGATGACGAGTAAGTACTCCATTCCTTACTGCCATTTCCATTCCCCTGAATTAAGTCACTTATCTTGATCCGTTTTTTGCCTTTGCTGGGATGCAGAGACGTTGGCCCAGAGGGCGAAGAGGGCGAAGGCCTCGGCGAGCAGCCAACCCCCGGCCGGTGCTTCAAAGTCGCCACTAGTGGTGCTGAGCAGCCCGGACAGCAGCCCCCAGCACAGCCCCCAGCGTAAGTTCGTCACCCTCCTCTTATCGACATGTGGTAAGGGTTCGATGCTATGGTGCTCACCTTGTCGGGTTTGCAGGAGGGGAGCGGCAGCAGGAGGAGCCGCAGGGGGCTACTCCCAATGCACCACCCCCATCGACTACGCCGCCGCGAGGGGCGTCCCCGGCAAGGGCGTCAAGCACCGAGCCCACACCCATGGAGGAAGAGGGGAACTTGGGCGCTGGTGACTCTGCCATGGCGCCGAATACTGGCGGGGAGGGGACTTCTGCTTCACAACCTGACACTAGTGAGTCGCCTGTCCTTCGTCTCTGTTTTTCCCTTATCCTTTTTCTTGGCTTCATTGCTCCCATTATTACCCCGACCCTCCTTCGATAGATATGGAGGACGTGGATACTGTTGTTGAGAACATTGCTGAGGAGGCCGCGGTGGAGGCCGATAGGATTGCCGCCGAGGAGGCCGCCAGAGATGTTGCCGATGATGCCGCTGCGGGGGCCGCCAAGGCGACCGGGGAGGCTTTTGCCGAGGGTGCCAGCGGTGGGCCTGTCGGGGAGGCCGGCAAGGCTCCTACCGAGGGTGCCAGCGGTGGGCCTGCCGGGGAGGCTGGCAAGGCCACAACCGAGGAAGAGGTGGTTGATGATCAGCCTCCTTCCTCCACAACCTCGGGCCCTGGCAGGTATCTGAAGGTGGGCGACGATCTTTTCGTCCACCTTCCAGGGGCGTCAAGTTCCCGAACGCCCGCCGAAGGGGAGATCTTCGACGGTGAGGTGCTCGCCGCCACTGGGCTTGAGGTGGTCGACGAACCGGGCGTCGGCGGTGATGGTTCTCCAGAAGAGCAGCTTTTCCGTGCCATGGGGGCCAATTTCCGAAAGCTCCAAGTGCTCTACCGTGCTCGCCTGGACAAGGTCATGTCCAGGATGGCAACGGTGGACAAGGCGGAGGTGGACTTCAAGGTGCGCGTCGCTGAGACACATACCTGGTTTCACCAGACTCGCAAGGAGCAGAGGGCCTTTCAGGAGGAATTGGCCAAGCGCGATGTAGAGCTCACCATGAAGATGGCTGACATCGAGAAGGCCCAGGAAAAGGCGGCGAACTTGGCTGCCGCGGCCGAGGCCACCCGGAACCAGCATCAAGCCGCATTGGACTCCCAGGAAGAGGACCTCTCCGTGTGTGAGGCGAAGCTTGCCGCAACGCTCCGCGGAAAGGATGAGGAGCTCGAGGCCCTTGTCGTGCGATGGACTTGCGAGCTGGAGCAGAGGCACAAAGAGGCACTCGATGCTCAAGCTCTAGCCCATGCCGGGAAGGTGAAGGAGTTGGAGGTAGAGCGGGACGAGATGAAGGAGCAGGCCCTCAAGCTATCCAACGAGAAAAGCACGCTCAACGGCGCCTTGGTGGAGGCGCAAGGAGCGATCATCAGCAGGACTGGGGAGCTCTCCGAAGCGCGAAACTCCGTCAGAGATCTCAAGCTGACGCTGGAGAATCTCGAGAAGATGTTGTCGGAGAGCAGAGCTCGGGAGGAGACCTTGACCAAGAGCCTGGAGGAGGAGAAGCAGCTGCGGGCGATCCCACCAGGAATATGTGGCGGGCGAGAAAAGGTGGATCAGCCATCTGGAGGACGTCGTCGGCAGGGTCACCTCACAGTTGGCCACCATGGGGATGCCAAACGTGAGGTATGCCCCTGAGCGCAGCAGGACCGTCAACGCCAAGCTGACCCAGTTCTTCGAGGGCATCCTTGGAGCCTTGGCCTATCTTCACTCCAACGGGGCGGCCACGCTGGCCGAGGAGGCCCGGCGACTTTGCCGGGGGGTCTTGACCAAGGTCCTCACCAAGATGGCGTACTGGAATCCCGACCTCGACTTTGAAGCTGCGATGGATAGCTTGCCAGATGGTACTGACCACACAGTGCTCAAGGAGCGCATCAAGCCCATCATCAGCAGCATCGACAAAATCAAGAGGGTGGAAGGCCAGCGCCGGGATTAGGCATCCCGTTCTTCTTCGCCGCTGCAGGTTCCCGACCAAGACAAATTTTATCTTTAGTTAGAACCGCAGCAATGATGTGATGTAACATAACTCTGAAGTACTTTTGGGATTATGCATGCTATTTCCCTGTTCGTTCCCTCTTTGTATGTCCACCGTACGCTAGCTGGGTAGGCTTGCCGGCGCGGAAACCCAGGGCGGTGTTTTGGGGACGGGTCCCCATTGGCCTGCCGGGTGAATGTGCTGCCAGGTGAGCCACCTTACCACCCTTAACGCAGCCGCTCGAACTGTCGAGTTTGACTCGAGTCAGAGTCAAGAGCCTTGCCAATAGCGGAAGGCTACCCTACCATTTTCAACGCAGCCATTTGAACCGTTGAGCGGACTCGAAATAGAACAAAGGCATTGCCGACCGGGGAGGGCCCCATTTGCGTACAGGTTTCTTTTTGTACAAAGAACGACAGCTCCGAGGATAATAACTTTATATAATAGAATGGAAATATCCGGGGTTCAATGTAACTTAGCTCTTGTTTGTAGTTGCTCGAGTGCTGATCTTCCGGCCTCCTTCCTTCTCCAAGAGCCACGAAGACGAAAGAGCGCTGGGCTAACCGCTAGAGCCGATTCTCACAACTACACCCCCTACCTGGTGCGCCAAAGATGTTGGTGGGAACGACACCTATGGGATCACAAGAATCCCTACTACGGTTAGCGGGGCGCGGGGTCGTGAGAAGAGCGGATCAAACAGATAGCACACGGTTCATTTATCCAGGTTCGGGCCGCGAGGATGCGTAAAACCCGACTCCTGCTTTGGTGGATTGTATATCTGTGTTCTTGAGCTAGCTATGGGGCGTGAGGAGCTCCAAAAAGTCGAATCCTTCCCCTGGTCGCCTCGGGCCTCCTTTTATAGAAAAAGGGGTCGCCACAGTGGCACACTGGAGGTGGAAAGGGTAACGTGCTGCGAGGTTATCCCTCGCATTACATGGCAAGGCGCATTTAATGCGTCTTGCTTAGGTGTCCTTACTTTATCGGGGACGGGGGAGAAACATGTCTCATCCGTCGCCGCTCCCTCTTGTGTCGACATGCGCCCTGGCCAGCGATGCCTGTGATGCCATGTAGGTAGGCAGGCAGCTGAGGTGGCGCAGTGGTGGGTCTTCACGAAGATCTGCATGTCGCCGCGCGGGTGCCTTCCCAGCTGGTTTGGTCGGCAGCTGCACGCGTACGGTGGTGGAGGTTTAGTCGGTGTGGACCTGGTGGTGGCCCTGTGGGTGTCCTTGGCAAGGACCTTGCCGGGGTCCCGGCAAGGGTTTTGCCAAGGCGCCTGCTGTCATCCCCGGCAAGGTGCTTGTTAGGGGCCTTGTGGTCTTCCTCGGATGGGATCCCGCCAAGGGTCATCATCTTCTATAGCGCGTATCTGATCTTGAATGTCTTCACAAAGATCTGCATGCCAATATGGGGATGTCTCCCGAATCCTTGCCCCATGGGGGCAGTGGACTCAAGGGTGATTTGCTCCGTAGGCGTGGGGCGAGTTGAAGTGGCAAGGGTCTTGTCGGGGTTGCTAAAACTGTCTCCCGGCAAGGATCTTGCCGGGGGAGTCCGCTTTGTCCCCTTTGCTCTTAGTAGTCTTGGCCTTGGTGTCGTTCTAGTTCCTTTGAGCTTCAGTCTTACCCTGGCTCATCTCCCTTGCCGTGCTTGGTGTGGTGGTGCCCGTGGCTCAGACTGCCCGTGCACAGTTATAGGGGTACAAAAAGTGTACCCCCCTTTTTGTACACCGACATGGAGGCATTCACACAAAGCATGTCTAAATCTAAGCAGATGGCATGGCAATGCAAGATATGCAAGATATGAGCAATATAACCCAGGCAACTTAGAGCATGCACCTCGGGGGGGGGGGGGGGAGGGGATACGACTGGTCATATCTCTCTGAATCCTGTTCTGAGGAGCTATCTGTAACCAGCAAGAAATCGGCATCGACAGGTAGCACTGACTGCTTAGAAGACCTTGTTTTCAATCCAGATTTACCCATGACCGACTAAAATGGCTGATGCACAGGAAGAGTAGATGAATGTATAAACATTGTTGACAAATGGAATACATTATGGAAAAAAATATGGCACGATACAATTCACATATACGATGACTGACTAAACAGGATGGCATTGCATGATTCACGTATATGATGCCTCGCTAAAGAAGATGGCATTGCATAATTCCCATATACTCCCCCCGTTCCTAAATAATTGTCTTTTTAGAGATTTCAAATGGACTACCACATACGGATGTATAAAGACATATTTTAGAGTGTAGATTCACTCATTTTGTTCCGTATGTAGTCACTTGTTGAAATCTCTAAAAAGACAAATATTTAGGAATGGTGGGAGTATGATATAGAAACCAAACAGGTGGCATTCACACAAAGCAAATATAAACTAACCTGATGACATATAAGATGTATAATGTAAGCAATGCAAGGCGCCATATGCATGATATGACCAACATCAGCATGCCAGGTTAGAGCAAACACCTCAGGTGGTAAACAAGCGTGGTCGGCTCCTTCTGAATCTCCATCTGAATAGTTATATTCCTCTGGAATACAATCTGGAAATGCAGGAGGGGGGCACTTCGCCCACCATGGAGCGGCGTCTGCATGACATTATATTCGCACGCAACGGTCTTCTCTTTTTCTCTATATGTTCAGTATGATTGTGTACAATATCTGACATGCATAATAAAAAAATAGTTAGATTTTGTAAGGCCTTAAGGGTGCATGCAAAAATCAAGACTGATGGTAGCAAACGATTGGATGGATCCAAAACTAATGATACCAGGTGGATTATAGCTTCAGTTTAAAAAGATAGACAATGGATCATCTATTGTTTGTTGCCCACCCAACATGAACCACATATAAGACCCCAGATGAACCAGATAGTAGATAGATACTATTGGTTGCTGGCTCGATATGAGACCCATGGGCAATTCAAAACTCAAGATTGAACGATAAAGTAGCAGGTAATAATAACCGATGTATAACGTAAGCAAACACGAAAGACTGCGACCTCTCTTCCGGAACTGTGTAGTTCATCTGCTCAGTCGGTGATGGTAATGCGGTTGGCGTGGCTGCCGGCATCGGGGAAGATGATCTGAGGCGGCAAAAGGAAGTCTGTAGGGGGATCTCTGCTGCAGTGAACGCTTCTGTCGATGGTGCACCTCAGGTGGGGTGGATGACGGCACGGCAGGAGCAGGACATAACACACAGAGTTTTCTTTGACGCCTATCTGAAAATGAAGTAAATCTGTAAGGGCTCCTTAGAATTAGAGGACTCTATAAACGCAGGGACAGGAAAAACACAGGAATAGGATAGGAATGCACGTGCAAACAGAGCATTTGGAAACATAGGATTTCATTCAACCTGTGTGTTTGGCTCACATGAATTGGAAGAACAGAGGAATGGAGAAACAAAGTGATGCGACGAGTGTACAACCTCTTTGGCATAGCCTTGTGGACCTCGGCATCATTGGGTTGGACGTGGAGGATGGTGATGATGCTGGTGTGACTGTCGGAGGCGGGGAAGAAGATCCGAGGCCTCTAGAAACGGCGCTGACGGTACTGCTCTGCTGTGATGGACGGTTCCGTGGTTGGAGCAGCTCCGCTAAGGTGTACGGCGACGAGGCTGAAGCATGACAAGACAGACAACGTTAATCTAAAATGGGACCCTAATATCATATGCAATAGATGATGTAAAATACATCACCAAAAAGTTCTAGATGTAAAACGCATCAGCCGCGCCACGACCGCTCCGACAGATGCTGTAAGTACTGTTCACTCTGACTTAACTGAAGAAAATGAACTTCACAGTCGAAACTGAATTTTACTGTCGAAACTGATTGAATTAGTAACAGAGCATTGCAATAGATGTTTAGGGCGTTCGAGCACTAGTAGCAGAGAAGCAGTGATCTAAATCAGCAGACCCTCGAGCAAGGAACGCACTAGCAGAGAGCAAGTCGTGCAGTAGCACTGCGAGCGAGTGTTAAAGCAGCAACTCCTGTAGCTGCCGGAGGTCGTGCAGCAGCATTAGCAGCGCGAGCGAGAGCAAGAGCAGAGCAGCAGCACGAACGAAAGCAGGAGCAGTGCAGCAGCATGACCGACAGCAAGAACAGAGCCGCAGCGCGAGCGAGAGCCGGAGCAGCTGCAGCTAGTGCCGTTGTGGAAGTCGTCGCCGAGGAAGCAACGACATGGGGGAGAGACGCCGTGGATGATGTGGCCGGTGACGGCACCGTCGATGGAGACACGCCATGTCTGCTCGGTATCGAGCACCGGCAGCCCCTGAGATTGAATAAAAGATAAAATGCAGCGGTGAGTGCAGAACCTCCTTGGTTGCGCCGAGTTGGCCTCGGCTTCATCGGAGGAATTGGTGAGGGTGCTGCGGTTCCGGTGGGGCAGGTCAAGACGGCGCTATGGGGATTGAGGTGGCGTGATAGACGACGCGAACATCGGGGCAGCTCCTTGGAGGTGGAGGACGGGGCGGCTGATCCTGCGGGACGACGAGATCGACAACGGATCCTCATCCGGTGCGGTGGATGAGGGACGGCGAGCTGTTGTGGTGGACGACGTAGTCGGGGAAGAATCTCCGGCTGGGCGGCGGTTGGGAGGCCGAGGGAGGAGCGTGGGGTTTTGCGGGTTTTGGCGGCCTCGGTGTACGAATGGGGGGCGAATGGGGAGGGGGGAGCCAAGCTTAGGGACGCGCTTGTCCGAAATGTAGGGTAAGTTACCAGCGTACCCCCACCGGTTTTGACACCGCGATGTGGAGCTTCATTTCCGGCTGAGGGGTAGAAGGGGGATTTCGCGTGTCTGGGCTGCGGGAGCGATTTCGGATGAGGAGGGAGTTCTTGCGCGCATCCAAATTTCCGGATAACAAGGCGCGGCGCGGGTTGAAGAAGGGGGAGTTTCAAAGAAGGTGAGACAAAAGATACTCGAGCTGGAAAATTTCGGGATAACAAGGTACGGATTCCTTGTTCGGCAGAACAAACTTAATGTGTAGAAAAATTCATTGAAGACACAAGAGAGTCATGCCCCCTTTTACTATATTGCTATTGATGCCATTGAAAAAACTACAAGAATAATGTAAAAAAATCAGGAGAACAAGATTACCCTGCACAGTACCAAATCGATTCGCACTTCCCTCAACAAGAACAAAAAACAAATCGATTCCCACCAAAGAAAGAGTAATGTCCCTTTTTATATGATTACCGATGCCATGATCTCGAATTTCAATTTTTGAATCCACGTTATGTTGAATTCGAATATATCGTTAGGTGACCTTGCGGTTTATAATTGATGTAGTCGTACATTTTGATCTTCCATCATATATGAACATTTTACTCCACCATGTGAACATATATATTGTCGTCTACCATATGGACTAAATTTGAATCAATTTTCCTTATTTGAATACGATTGTTGTCGAGTTATACAATAATTGAAATATTATCTTGATAACAAAAAACATACATATAGCCGTAATCATATTTCACTATGAACTACATGTACCATACGCTCTCCAATTCAAATATTTGTATCCATTTTATGTTGAATTCAAATCATAGTACATTATTGGTCTAGGTAGCGAGATGTTTGGGATAATCTAAACCCTGTTTTCATACGTATAGTTTTTGGTTGAATTGGGACAAGTTTTCTTATAAGCCTCTTGCAAAACCGGAGATTCTCTCAACAAGCCTCGTGGTTCCGAGAGGGAACGTGTCACCTTTGTGTGCGAAACGATATATGCTGCCTCCCCCCTGATTTTATTTACAGAGGCAACATAGAACTATATGAGTGCCCTGTTAAATTTTGGAATTATTTCGAGTTCATTTGGCCTTTTTATACATTAATTGAGTTTCTAGACTTTTAATGTGCATAATCTAAATATGAATTGCATGCACATGCTCCGGTGCACCAAAGTGGGTTGAAAAATCACATGTGTGTCCTTGGTTGAATTTCTAGGTCCCATGGAAGAAATGAAAATGAAATTCAAACATCTGGGCGTCATGACTCGACCGAGAACATCGAGAAACTTTGATTTTAAATTCATGTAAATCCAAAACTCTCCTGGAAATCATGAAACTTGGCATGGTGTCATGTCATGGCACTAACATGTTGTGGTAAAAAATTTGGCCGGTTTGGAAGCTCGTGGTTCTAAGAGGGAACGTGCCACCTTTGAGTGTGAAACGATATACGCTGCCCCCCACCCCCCCTTGAGTTTCTAAACAAAGGCAACATAGAACTACATTAGTGCCCTGTTAAATTTTGGAATTATTCCGGGTTTGTTTGTCGTTTTTTATACATTAATTGAGTTTCTGGTCATTTAATGTGCATAAGTCAAATTTGAACTACAAGCACATGCTCTCGTGCACCAAAGTTGGTTGAAAAATCACATTTGTGTCCTCGGGTGAATTTCTAGGTCCCATGCAAGAAATGAGAATAAAATTAAAACATCTGGGCATCGTGGCTCAGCCGAGAACATTGAGAAACTTGGTTTTAAAATTCTTGTAAATCCAAAACACGTCTGAAAATCATGAAACTTGGCATGGATGTCATGTCATGGTACTACCATGTTGTGGTAAAAAAATTGGCCGAATAGGAACAGATTTTGGTATAAGCTTCTTGCAAACCCAAGCTTCTCTCAAGAAGGCTCGTGGTTCTGAGAGGGAACATGCCACCTTTGAGTGCGAAACGATATACGGTGTCCCCCTTGAGTTTATTTACAAAGGCAACATAGAACTACATGAGTGCCCTGTTAAATTTTGGAATTATTCCGGCTTCGTTTGGCCTTATTTACACATTAATTGAGTTTTTAATCAATGTGCATAATTCAAATTTGAACTACAAGAACATGCTCCCGTGCACCAAAGTTGGTTGAAAAATCACATTTGTGTCCTCGGGTGAATTTCTAGGTCCCATGCAAAAAAAGAGAATCAAATTCAAACATCTGGGCATCATGGCTTGGTCGAGAACATTGAGAAACTTGGTTTTAAAATCATGAAACTTGGCATGGTGTCATGTCATGGTAGTACCATGCCGTGGTAAAAAAATTGGCCGAATAGGAACAAATTTTGGTATAAGCTTCTTGCAAATCGGAGCTTCTCTCAAGAAGGCTCGTGGTTCTGGGAGGGAACGTGTCACCTTTGTGTGCATAATTCAAATTTGAAATACAAGCACATGTTCCAATGCACCAAAGTTGGTTGAAAAATCACATGTCTGTCCTAGGGTAAATTTCTAGGTTACATGCAAGAAATGGGAATGAAATTCAAAATTCTGGGTGTCGTGGCTGGGTTGGAAACATTGAGAAACTTAGTTTTTTTAATTCCTGTTAATCTAAAACACGCATGAAAATAATGAAACTTGGCTTGGTGCCATGACATGGCACCAACATGCTGTGGTAAATTTGCAGTCCGATTTGCGAAGGAGCACACATTAACAATCATCAAAGTCATTTTGGAACAAGTGCTGTCACATTACAATCGGAAACACAAGTATTGTTGAAACCGTGGGCGTTCTACTTACTAGTACCATTTATGTGCCGTCACGCGTCCCCATTTTTTATTAGCTAGGAGGTGCCGTGCAGGGTAGCTATTTGAGTACGAGAGGCGTGCGATCAGACACCTGCGCGTGCTTATCGGGAGGAGATCCCTTTGACCTCCATCTGCCGTCCACCTCTCTCCCAAGGTCTCCATTAATGGCGCCCGAGCCTCTGTTTAATGGCGTGGCTATGTCTCACTCAACTGAGATTTAAGTGAGAAAAAAGAAAATCTGAAAGCACGGATCTTGATGTAAGATCCGACGGACCTATATAGCATCTACTGCGACTTATAGCAAGACTGATGAATATATAAGGACGATTAATTTTTTTATCAAAGAAGGGCTTGTCCCTTCCGATTTTCATTACTGAAAACCACCACAATTTACAAGAAGTTCAACACAACTCCAGCCTAACACGAAGGACTAAAAGCTACCAGATTGAAATCGCAACATCCCAAGAGGCCAACAAAGGCCAAACATCCGCGCTAGAACCCAACATTTCACAACCGACGACACAATCCACATCCTAAACCGATTATTACATCAAAAGAAACCAGGAAACTAAAGGAAGCCCAGCAGCAACTAGAAGAACAACAACGCCAGGGTCGCCACAGCAAGAGTTTTCTTTATTCCAGCCTCGCAATATTGATCTTCCACAGAAAGATAAGGACGATTAATTGTCTTACATAATTAGAAACATAATTAAAAAAGCCAGATGCGGCTACGCCCGAAATACACAAGGGAAAAAGAAGAAGGAAGACAAGGATCTCTCGCTGATCTCTACTTTCTTGATGCGTTGCTGCAGGCCGCGGGAACTAGTCTCCATGGCGAGCGACGATGAGCTCTTTCGTGTCCTCAAGATGCTGCTTGAGAACATCCACGGATTCCTCCACCAGCCTTTAGCGCTCGTTGCGGAGCATGTCATTCCCGTCCATAAGTTTCTTGACGATGACGCCGGTCCTCTTCAACAAGGCACTGGTTTCCTCCTGCTGGTCTGCACTTCGGACGATCTTCTCCCTCAGCAGGTAGCGCTCGGCCCGGAGCCTCTCATTGCCCTCCCTTAGTACGCCGATAGCCTGTTCAAATGAGGCTTTCATGTCGTCCTGCAACCTCGCCCAGTCGGAGATCTGCTCCATCTGGCTATGGACGATCGCATGCATGCGCCTGTAACAGTCGTCGCCTGCCCGCGAGAAATTTTCCCTGGCCGCCGCGGCGCGGCGGGACATCTCTGCCGCATTCGTGGCGCGGCGGGACATCTCTGCTGCTTCCGCAACGTGGCCGGACCAGTCTGCTGCATCGACGGCGCGGCGGGACCTCCGTGCTGCTTCAGCGGCGCGACGCGACCTCTGTGCTACTACTTCCGCGCGGCGGGACATGTCAGCTGCTCTCGCAGCAAGGCGGGACATCTCTCATGCTTCCGCTTCCATGCTCGCCTCTCCCTGGTGGCAATCTCTCAACCCAGAACTCACGCTGGCCATGGCAGACGCAAGGGAAGGATGCTGAATGGCTTGTTTGTTTTTGTGGATGAGGAGTTGAGGAGGAATGCACAGTCATCTTGGCATGCTAGTATTTATAATCGAGTACTAATACGCTCCTAAGTGGAAAACCATTTAGGTTGTGATCGGTGTGAACAGGTTTGCAATTCAATATAGCATGGAGTAATTTGGAATGTGACGAGACACAAGCTCAAAATTTATTGACGGTTCAAGTTTCGAAGTGCGGCACTATTCCCGGATGGAGTACTTCTTTTTCTACTCTCTCCTTTCCGGTTTAATAGGGCTTATCTCAAAATTTTAGTTTTTCCATTTTATAAGGCTCAATTTGGTTGTTCCCCAACACATGTTCAGATTCCAAGGTGCATTAAATCATTGCATGCAAGTATTAAGAGAAAATTGACCAATGCATGTACTTTATGCATGCATGCATTGCAATTAATGCATTGATAAATATAATTTTTTAACGCCACCAAAACCCACCATTTCTTAAGCTAAAGTAGACCAAGGTAATCCCTATATTAGCATATTACTAAGATAAACAGAAGGCACTGTAGAAACATTTAGGACGTGAGCTTGTCAATCTAAATGCGGAAGGACACAAGCTTAGCCCCGGCCAGCAGCTTAAGCGGAACTGTCAAGAAGGTCAGCTCCTGCACGTCGACGTCGCCGGGATCCTTGCTGCTTCTCACCTCCATTTCCACCTTGATGGCGTCGGTCGTGCCTTTGGGCTCCCCCGGCGGGCCGTTCGCCCACAGCTTGGCCACGTAGTGCGGCAGTGGGGACGCCCCCGCTCTGATGCAGACGACCGACACGACGATAGGCGCACCGATGTCGAGCACGCCTCCGACCAAGAAAAACGCGCGGCGGTCCTCCTCCGCGAACAGCAAGAGTTGTGGCTCCGACAGTGGCACTTGCAGCTGGAGCACCTTGCCGTACTGGATCCTGTGCACGGGCATGGGATGCGCGGTGCTGATGTGGTGGTAGAGCGCCGGCGGCGGGCCTTCGTAGCCGCAGACGGGCACGGGGCATTTGCAGGGCGCGAGCGGGCACACGCTCTGGTGATCGGCGAGCTTGTGGTAAGTGACGTAGAGCCCACAGCCTTCGTGCGGGCACTGCACCCTCGCCGACGAAAGGACGGAGTCCACCGCCGTGTTCCGCACGTTGAAGCCACCGCCACGCTCGCACTTCTGGCACTGCCGCTGGTTCCCGGGGCGCTCGACGCGGCGGCCCGCGCAGGCCAGGTGCCCTCCCTTGCACTGCAGAAATCAATCGAACACCACATCAATCAAGAAACCTGCACCTTGCTCAATCAGCCGAACGGACGAGGTGTATTCGAACCTCATACACTGGAGGCGTCAAGGGGCGGAGGCACAAGGGGCAGTGGAGCACGGTGAGGTCCATCGAGACCTTAGAGAGCTCCATCGTCAGGTCCTGTTCGTTCTGCATGATCTCGCCCTCCTCGTGCACAACCATCTCTCGACTTGGGTCGGGGTATTACAAAGCTTTCCGTCACATATTTTATACTACTTCAAGGTGCATTAAATCAACACATGCAAGTCTCAAAAGGAGAGTCACGGCATGCATGCATGTGTTGTAATTAATTCATCGGTAAACACAAATTATTGAAATATATCGAGTGCTGTGCTTTGATGTGTCGCGTCAACTCGTACATCAACGAGAAGTTTGATTATCCTCTCCCTTGCTGACTTAACTGCACCTGCCTTTGGTTGTATGACAGGTTGGCCACACACCTGTCGGGCCCACCTGTCATACACGCAAAGGCAGGAGCGTCCCTCCCTCCCCCATGAGCGTGGTGGCTGGCAAGACTAGGAGAAGCTTTCGCTACACGCTCTCCCTCTCGCACGCGGTGGACATGCAGCAGTTCAATCGGTGTCAGATGGCCAGAAGCGTACTGTAGTACTCCTCTAGTGCAGTAGTACTCCATCATTGTTCGACTTCCCGAAGAGGCGAAGAGCAAAGCGCAGCCCGGACGCTCGCGTGGCAGTTTCATGTGTAGAGTAGTCTAGGATAGTTTGTCCGGTGCCTGTAAGCTTAAAATCGTTGGGGTTGGCTCCATGCTATGTGGCCGTCTCAAAGTTTTTAAAAAAAAATTAAATAGTCTTCTGGCCCTACCTGACACCCTGGTGATTGTAGTTTGCACGCTCATCTGGTCAAAATAGGAATATATATTTTAATTTGTTTTTTTCTTCGAAAAGGGGGGACTCCCCGACCTCTGCATCAGAACAATGCATACGGCCACATATATTTTAATTTGTGGTGGGTAAATGTTAGAGGTTGCAGCAAATATATTGTACATTGCGGGTCTTTTAGCCAAGTTTAGAGGCAAGCATGTGGGGCCAGTGCTATGATGTGTCGCGTCAACTCGTACAACGAGGAGAAGCTTGATTTTACTACACGCCTTCTCCCTCACCCATGCGCGCGGTTGCTCGCAAACGAGGACAGGATTTTACTTAGTAGTACTTCTACAACAAGCTATCCGTCCCGCTCGCGGTGGACGGACATGCAGCAGTGGATTCGACATTGTAGAAGTAGTAGTAGTAACATCATTGTTCGTCTTCTCGAAGAAGCGAAGAGCCAAGCGCAAACCGAACGTTGCAGTTGCGAACATTGGAGCATGCATATAGCCAGGCTCTTGCATGAGACAAAATTGCTATGTGAGCCTACTATTGTACTAGTACGTACAACTACTTGCTAGTATAGCCCTGTAAATCAGAAAGGAGTATTTGCCCTTCTAGAGATTTCAACAAGTGACTAGACTACACCGAGACGGAGTAAATATGGAGCAAAATGAGTGAATCTCCACCTTAAATAAATACTCCCTCCGTCCCATAATATAAGAGTGTTTTTGACACTACACTAGTGTAGTGTCAAAAACGCTCTTATATTATGGAACGGAGGGAGTACGTACTAGTTCTATCATTTTCCTCTCCGAGGTGCACAATATGGAGTATACTGACTAGTCTCATTTTGATACGCAATTACGTTTTTTTACACAGTACAGACACAAGCGCTCATATACACGTGCATACACTCACCCCTACGAACACACACACGCACGGCACTATCATCTTGAAATTTACGAAGTCACCATAGTCACCTCGTCGTCGACGAGTCCATAGGTGCTTGAATGCCGAGACATCGAACGGCAATGTTGCATCCTCAATTACATGCAGAGGGAATTAATTGGAGAAGTAGAATAGAGCCAGCACGATGTGAATGCAACCGTGTTTGGACTCCCATATAATAAAGGCGCCCCACCACTCCAATCCATCTACTCCCAAGTCTGTGCGCAACACTGCTCACTCCAATCCAAGACCAAGTGACCAGAAGCCACAAGCACCTATGGAGGCGATGGATGCCAGCGGCAGTCGGTTGTGCCAAATCATCCAAGGCGCCGGCCTGTGGCCCCGCACCGTGCAACGTTTCCAGACAGTGCTGGCGACCGCAGGCATCGTAGCCCTCGCCGACGCCGGCTTCGCCTCTCGCATGGACGACATGATGGTCAACTCCATCCGCAAGTTCACCGCCGTCAAGAAGCGCGCGGACGACCTTGCCGTACTGCTCCAGCCCGCGCGTCTAGTCTCCTCATTGCCTGCCACCCTCATCGGCCTCCATGGTGATGAACTCTTTCAAGCCCTGGTGGCCCTGCAGGTGCCGGAGTTCGCGATGAAGAATGTGCACCTCGAGGCCGCGCTCGCCGCGCAGCGCCTCGCCATGCAAGAAACCGTCGACCTGCACATCCACGTCTATGAGGAAATCGTCTAGATAGGCCACTACAAGGCAAGCGAGGATAGAAGGACGTTGGCCTTCTTCCAGCGGCTGGAATCTTTGGACGCCACTGTTCAGAAGCACGTCGACCTGGCCACGGAAGCCGCTGCTACTTAGGCGTCGTTCGGTGGGCCGGCGCCCTGAGTCGAGGAGGTGGACATCGTTGATGGATGCATCTCTTCTTCTTGCCTCCTGTAACCAGCACTGAATCGCCTTGTGGCCTTAATGTTTTATTAGTATAGTACTCCCATCGTTCCCAAAGATAAGTCTTTCTAAAGATTCCAGCAAGTGACTACTACATACGGAGCAAAATGAGTGAATCTACACTCTAAACTATGTCTACATACATCTGTATGTTGTATTCCATTTGAAATAGTATCTAAAAAGGCTTATATTTATGAACGGAGGGAGCATATGGCATTTTTATTCCAGTCGTAACGTTTTCACTCTGAGGTGGGGCCGCAGTTGAGCAAAACCACCCCACCCACGGGGCGTCAGCCGAGTTTAGAATTAGAAGAGAGAAACGAGGGAGGAGAGCTAGCTGTAGCACGGACGCTGTTGTCAGATGGGACTCGGGTTTATAGAATAGGAGTACTGAGCACTCGTGCCTCTTTTTTTTGACGGAAAAATTAGTCGTATGTCTAGTACCACTAGTTGGGTGCGTGCAACCTATAGCTGTCATCACTTTAGGTCTCCTTTTTGAACCGCGGCTACGCTTCACAATACATATTATTTCACGCATTTTTCCTCCTATATGTACTCCTAGGCTATTTCCACGTGCTCCCATTCGCCGACATGTGGGACATAGAGCATCTGGGTCGTAGTGCATGCATGACTCAGAGCATATGCCGGGGCACTTTACATTTCAGACCTCACGAATTTCATGCAAACCCCCCGCAGAAGAATAAATAAATGAATGAATTACTACATGAAAGCGGGTTATTTTCATGGAGACCGGAGCACGTTCATTAAATTTTCAACATAACGCGTTTATAAAAAATGACCAGACCAAAACCAATCTAAGGGCCTCTTTGATTTTTCCCGCTAAAAAAGGGCCTCTTTGATTCGCAGGATACTGAAAACACAGGAATGGGGAAAGTATGATGGCGATGAACCGAGACGAGGAGAACTCTAACTCAGTTAGAGGTTAGAGTTAGATTCTAACCCTGAACTAACTCTAAACCAAAGAGGTGTATGGATGGCAGGGTTAGATTGACAATAAATGCTCTATCTCAATCATTTGACTACTTTGGACCCTATTTCCTGCCGGATTTGGAGGGTGCTTGGATACGTTTTAGTTCCATGACTAAAAGTAGTGAGACTAAAGCTTTCTAGCCTCACCCATGCTTGGATCCAAATACAAAAGAGACTAAAATCAAGTTAATGAGCATTTATTATCCGCCAAACCCTCCAATCCAGAACTCGCCTGTGTTAAAGGAGAGGAGTTAAATGAGGAGAGAGATGACTAATCCACATTTTAGTAGGGGTACCCCTGACTAAATTTTTTAGTCTCAAGACTAGTTTTAGCCCCTCTTTAGTCAGGGGTGCTTGGAACTTTTAGCCTCTTAAAGAGACTATTTTTAGTCAGACTAAAATAAGTCCCTTGGATCCAAGCACCCTCTTGGTGTGGCCGGCTCTTTTGTGGCCTCCTCCCGCTCACAATTGACATAAGCAAACCATCTATACAAATCAAGCATGCAAAACATGATAATTTTTACTTTTTCCATACAAATGAGATATCCCACTTAAACATACAAGTCGTCAATCAAGCTTCACAAAATAAAAAAACACTTCATGAAACAAAGAATGAGCTAACTCATCACGGAAGTCATTCACGATAGGGAGAGAGCCCGGAGCCCCTCACGCACCGAGGGAGAAGCTCTCCATTGTCGCTCTGGAGGAAGCCTCTGTAGAGCCCAAGCCCCGGGAACCCCTCCGACGCCGGCCCTTGCGAGTTGAGGTCGACACCGACATGGGTAGCAGGGCCGCTTGCCGCCGACTGGGAACTTAATCTTTGGGCCTCTAGAAATAATGCAAACCTGTAACTAAAATACCTAGAAAGGTGAACTGAATCTTTGGGCCTCTAGAAATAATGCAAGCCTGAAACTGAAATACCTAGAAAGGTGAACTGAATCTTTGGGCCTCTAGAAATAATGCAAGCCTGAAATTGAAATACCTAGAAAGGTGAACTGAATCTTTGGGCCTCTAGAAATAATGAGCCTGAAATTGTAATACCTAGAAAGTTGACCTGAATCTTTGGACCTCTAGAAAGATTTATTACCTCCTCAAGCAGCATCAAACAATTCCATGCGTGCACCACAAATCTATACCATGTTTGATCAGGATCTACTTTTCCAAATCAGAATTAGCGCTAGAGGAATCAAGATCACTTATATGGCCGTGAGACAGAGAAGAAACGAACAAACTCACCCCTCTCGCGACCTCCCTGGTAGATGCGCCGCCGCCACGCACGAAAGAGGGAGAAAAACGACTCGTGAAGGGGGAGAGGGGCGACCTTCGAAGGCCGGAGGGAGAGGGCGGCCGGAGTTGGGCGGCGGAGGCCGGAAGGAGAGGGCGGCCGGAGGAGAGAGAGGGCGAGCGACCCTATGGGGAACAGAGAGGAGTCGTGTGATAGGTGGGGGGGAGCGATCTGGTGCAGGCAGGGGAGATTTTTTTTAGTTCTATTCTAGTGGGCCCGAGGATAACTAACCCAATTAGAACCTCTCCACCGGGCTAATTTTTTTAGCTGGGTTAGAGCAAACTAGCTCCAACTAACCCCTCTTGTTTCGATAATTTGAGGCTATTTCAACCCAAACTAGCTCTAACTCAGGTATGCAAACAAACAGGAGTGTTACTGTACTTGCTACAGTGTGGACCGTAGCACATTGTTTTTTATGACCATATCACCACATTGTTTTCTACTACTAGTTTGCTGGGCTACCGTGGTTCGCACTGCTGGTTCACTGGGCTGCGTGGTTCGCACTCCTCCGACCTGAGTGTACTCCCTCCGTTCCTAAACATAAGTCTTCGTAGATATTTCACTATGGACCACATACGGATGTATACAGATGCATTTTATGTGTAGATTCACTCATTTTTCTCCGTATGTGGTCCATAGTGAAATCTCTCCAAAGACTTATATTTAGGAACGGAGGGAGTAGTATAGTACTAGTATATACCTCATCATTCTTTGCTCCTTCTTACTACTCCGACATGTGGGAGAGCCAGCATCCGGGTCGACGTGTCATGCACCAGATTAGAGCGCGGAACGAAAGGGGGGCATCACCCCGGTCGGAGCGCCAGTATTTCATGACTATAGTGAGTGGTCATATCACAAGTCTTTCCAGCAGTAACACGTCGTCAAATCGCACAGCCCCACTCGCTCACCCTCCTCGCCTCTCTGTCAAACCGCCTACCCGAAAACTGCCACACATACTGCCCGAGAAAAGCCCCACCCTCAACTTTTAACTACGCGAAAATAGTTCGAGCTTGTTCGTTCTATATAAATACAGTAAGTACTGTATGTTTATGCACCCGTGGGGTTGTTCAATGAATGGAGGGACGGGGAGCACAAGTGAACAATACTGTAGTACTACTAGTAGTAGTAAGTAGGAGTCGTACAGTAGTCACCTTAAATAGAGAGTTTCTTTTCTTTAATGCCACGTACACAAATTGAAACGCTTGTTGTGGAGAGAAAAAAGATAAGCACTCCACTATATATGGACGCAGGGGCCTGAGCGCTTGCTTTACTAGGGTTGCTCTCTTCATTCTCTCATCCTCTCCAGATATAAACAAGACAGCGGTAGCGACATTTTCTCTCTGCTCACCGCTGGTCACAGATCCGGCCGGATCCCTTCGGCCGGTGTGTGTAGAGGACTAAAAGGTGCAACGTTCACGCGATCATCGCCGCCGAGGGAGGAAACCCACAGCTGCCAGAGGGGCCCGATCCTCTGCCCGTGCCGTTCTCTCCGACACAGCGCCGGCTCGGGAGGTCCTCCGACCCTTCTTCCTCCCTGCCGTATTGTCCGCAGATCCGACCTGCCTCCGCCGACATCCCGGTGACCCTCAGGTATAAGTTCTTCGAAACCGGCCTTGCTCTACTGCCCCAGCTCCCCACGTGTCTGCATGTGCATCTTTTTCTACTCCCATCAGCTCCCAAAGCCACATAAATTTTTAGTATTATTAGAGGTAAAGCTACTTCATGCATTCGAATCTAGGGCTTTGTTCAAACAATGAAGAAAGGGGGGAAAGTTGTAGCATGAATCTAGGACTTGATTCAAAGAGGAAATAATATGGTGAAAGTAGTAGAGTCCGAATACCCAACCGGTCTCTTGGCTGAAAAGGGAAATAATGGGAAAACGCAGTACAAACTGGATAAGGAACATATGTATTATTGGTTGAAAAAAGGATAGAAAGTGGCGGCTGCTGGACAAGTCAACAGAGTATGTCCAGGATTAGATTTGCTGCCATCACATAGTAAAAGGTCTCCAGGATTAGATTTGCTGCCCTCACATAGTAAAAGGTCTCAGGATTAGATTTGCTGCCCTCACATAGTAAAAGGTCTCAGGATTAGATTTGCTGCCCTCACATAGTAAAAGGTCTCCAGGATTAGATTTGCTGCCCTCACATAGTAAAAGGTCTCCAGGATTAGATTTGCTGCCCTCACATAGTACAAGGTCTCCAGGATTAGGTTTGCTGCCCTCACATAGCATGAACAAACTCGGCATCACCACTTTATGCCTCCTTGTAGGTACATTGTGCTGATGTGTCCACTGTCGCATGTCCTTATACCAACCTTTTGTTGTTGTTAATGTAAGGGTGCATGTAAAATGAAGCGATCACACTGTTACCTTAGGGACATGTCTAACCAGTGTTATTGTTAATCTAATGCCTCCAGTGATAAGATGCAATTAAACTATGTTACAAATGGAACTCCTGTTGTTTTCCCCAGTATGATACGTAAGTTGCTCCTTTACGCTGCTGAGTGTCCTGGTGTCCCCACGGTCCCATGCCCTTAAACCAACTCTTTAGCTGCCCATGAGAGCATAGACGTGCATCCAGACCTCACTTATCGGGAACACCCAGTAAGAATACTAGAGGAGTCTGAAAGGAGGACCCGACAGAAAACCGTCAAATTTTTCAAAGTTCAGTGGAGTAATCACACCGAAAGTGAAGCAACATGGGAAAGAGAGGATTTTCTTCGAGAAGAGCATCCACACTTATTTAAGGATCAACTGAAATCTCGGGGACGAGATTTTTCCTAAGGGGGTAGGTGTTGTGATACTCCAAAATCTTCATTTGGGTTTTTGCAAAATCCTTGCTGGATTTTCCTTGAAAATTTGAGGCTTCAGTAAAACAACCCTCTTAAAATTCCTTTTCCTTGACTAGGGTTTGCTATTTCTGTTTTCTCCTTCAAGCCTTGGGTTTAACCTTCTTAAAAACTCCTTCTCTCTATTGTTTCCCTTCTCAGATTTTTTTTGGGAGTTTTCTCTTTGAGAAAAACTCTATGAAAAAGATTTGGGATTTTCATTCTATTGAAAACCATCCATGACCTTGAATTTTGCCCATGAGGTAAAACCACCACAACATCTTCTCCCCTCCTTGTCAACAACTCAAACTTCCTATCCCAACTCATCCAAACAAGTTTTGGATTTTGTTTTATCTCTCAAATATTTTTCTGTCAATTATTTTTAGCCTAATGGATTTTCAAAGCAAGTACCCTTTTCCATTTGAGATTTGACTTCAAACCAACTCTACTGGCTAGTCCTTTGCACCCACAACCCAGAACCATCTTGATCCACTCATCTTCTTTTCAAAATTTTCAACTTACACTCCCTGCAAGTTTGGACCAGATTTGTCAAATTTGGTGAAATTCATATCTACACTCCTCCAAAAATTCCACCAAAAATCAGGCAGCCTACTAGAGCAATGAGAAGTCACTCCACCAAATATCAGCCCAAGGAAAAATCCCTACAGGCCTGGATCATTCTGTCGAACACCTTGCATGCACTGTTCAAACACTTTCAGTCAAATTCAGTCTTCAGTGTTGTTTTCTGCAGATCATCTTCAGTCACGCGCACACAGTGCCCTTGGCACGTTGCTCGCCGCCTGGTCTGCGTGTCCAGAGCCCCGCACGCGCGCTTGGCTTCTTCCTGGCGTCGGTGGCGCTCTGACCCGACCACGCCGGCGTGTCCCGTGGCGGCTGAACCGCCGTGGCAGCCAACAGGGAGCAGAACGGCGGCTCAACGCCGTTCCGCGCCGCACAGCCCCGCTGATGGCTCCGCGTGGCCATCTCCGCGCCAGCGCACGCATGCAGCATCGTCGCCGTGGCGCAACACGCACAGCGCACGCTCTCTGCCGCCGTTGAGCCCGTGCGGTCACCTCACCGTGGACAGACGCCATTACGCCGGGGCCAGCTCCGTTTAGTAGCAGAACGAGTTCAGTAACCTCCACTGATGCTGCCCGACCGCTCAAGCCACCCTCTAATCCACTGCTCCGCCGTAATCGCTCGTCGGAGATTCTCCGTTTACGGCCACCCCGTCGATCTGCCTATAAATAGAGGCCCCGAGCTTCAACTCGAGCACCCACTAGCCATGCACTCCCCCTAGAGCACGCCAGGCCTCTGGAAGGGCCCCGAGGAGGTCTCCTTCCTCGACTCCGACCGCCGCGACCCGCCACTGGATCCAGCCCGATTCGCCCCCGTGTGTGCTCCCCCACCTCCATTCTCCTGCCAGTAGCTTCTCCACGCATCCCTCATTCTGACCCGCACTTCAATTTGAAGCTTGCAGCCCTCCACCGGAGTTCCCCATCCTCACCCGAACCGCCGTCCGCCGGAGTTAGTGTCGCCGTCGACGTGGTGCTCCCTGTTGGACGAGTCCACCACCCACCGACGCGGAAGAAGACACCGAAGCTCTTGGTACCCTCCGTTTCTCCTAATTCGCCGTAGTTCGACGCCAGCGTCCACCGCCGTCTTCGGGCGCCGGCGAACCTTTTCAAACCTGACATGCGGACCCCGCATGTCAGCCTCTGTTCTTTTATTTGTGAAACGTTTTCTGTTGACGCCTTCGGGCAAATACGCTTTCTCTGTTGCGCTTGCACATTTCCAAACAAACCGTTTTCTGTTTTCTCAGTTAGAACCCTGGGAAGTTTCTGTTTCATTACAGATGAGTCCCTGGGCAAAAACCTTTATAACTTTTTATCAGAAGCATATTTTTGATTGATTCTTTTTCTGTTCTCTTCAAAATTTTGTCTAGTTTTTTATCAGATTTATTTGAAAAATCTTTGCAATACTTTTTCTGCACCTCTCGGTATTCACGTTAGCGCGTATGTTTTCTCTGTACCGTAGATACCGACGGAGGTGACGGGGCCGCGAACTTCACCGAGCTAGGCTCCGACTACTCTGAACCAGGCAAGCATGTTCGAACTTTTGAAATGATGAGTGTATTGGCATGTTTGCATGTAGATAGTTTCATGGCATGTGTGGAGCATACCGATGGACCGTTCATTATGCATTGTTGGAGCAAGTAAGCCCAATGATTTCACACGTCGATGGACGTGAGTGTGTAAGGCCATGTGTTGGCATGAAGATGGGTAAGATGGCAGTGTTGTAGCATGCCAGTCTTAGGCCATGCAAGTTATCTTCAGTACCAACCCGTATCGATTGGTTCATATCCATTCCCTTTCCCTGTACTACCACATGTTTCCCGAAAGGGATATGGTTTAGTAAGTCGCAAACCGCTTTCTTGGTACACACCAAAAAGGAGAGGCCGGGATGCTGGTTCCATGACCCTGGATTAAAGCCAGGCATCCGGTCAGGGGGCATGGGTGTTTCCGGTTGGGACCGAGAGGGGGGCACCCCTTAGAGCGCGCGTATATAAATTTGATCCCATGCTATTCGAGATTGTGATCTCCCCGTCTCAATAGTTTTTCTTGGACGATGTTGAGGGTGATTCCTGGCATCGAAGAGTTGGATGGGTGTGTACTGGATTGCCGTGTTTTCTTCTGAAATACCGTAACGGAACTAGTCCTAGTGACTACTGAAATCCGTCGACTGTGGGAAACTTTTGTACAAACTCTGCAGAGCTCTATACCCTTAAATCATATTATCTGTTTCCAAGTTTCCTGCTAACAGTCATGTGCCAGTTTGGTGACAGATTACCCGGTGGGACACATGGGCACTAAGACCGGTTAAATGTTTATCCTTGTGGATGTACTAACCCATTATTCTCCATGAGTTAAATATATTCATGATGATATATTATTTCATTATCAGTCAAAAGCCCTTTATGTGGTGTCGCTCAGACGCCCGACTGTGGCATTTCTTTTAAAAGCCCTTTATGTGGTGTCGCTCAGACGCCCGATTGTGGCATTATTATTCCGCATTTTCCGCTCGAGGAGTCTTTCAGACACTCATTTGGCACCAGTATTATTATTCCGCATTTTCCGCTCGAGGAGTCTTTCAGACACTCGTTCGGCACCAGTATTATTATTCTGCATTTTCCGCTCGAGGAGTCTTTCAGACACTCGTTTGGCACCAGTATTATTATTCCGCATTTTCCGCTCGAGGAGTCTTTCAGACACTCGTTTGGCACCAGTATTATTATTCTGCATTTTCCGCTCGAGGAGTCCTTCAGACACTCGTTTGGCACCCAGCATCATCACCTCTATGTCTGATCGTACTGGTTAACTTATCCATGTGTTTCATGTTGGCATTTGTTATATCTTACGTCCGAACTGTCTTGCGAGTACTTTCAAAGTACTCACTGGCTTGTTGATTTGGCCAGATGCTGGCGAAGGTGATCTCATGGATGAAGAGTTCGATAGCGAATCCGACGCCTAGAGGAGTCCCAGTCAGTCTCGTGCAACCTTGGAATTGGTCACTGTTTCATATCCGCTTCCGCTACCCTAATAAATTCATCGAGCTTCACCTCGACGCTCGATGGGATGTTAGTTTGAGAATCCCATAACCAC
The DNA here is from genome assembly GCA_032464435.1 of Aegilops umbellulata. Classification (NCBI taxonomy): domain Eukaryota; kingdom Viridiplantae; phylum Streptophyta; class Magnoliopsida; order Poales; family Poaceae; genus Aegilops; species Aegilops umbellulata. Next base: position 83,434,948 of record CP136055.1, on the reverse strand, counting down.
TCCCACTGTGTTACTCCACCTCTACCTTATTTGCGAGTCAGTAGTATGCCACCACTCCCTTGTGTCATTAACCGCCTTTATGTATAATTATTGGCACGCTTGTAATAAATTGTTGAGTATCGTCAGCTCAACCCTGTAATATATTTATGCTACTGGCTTATTGTATCAAAAGTTTGTCTGCCAGTGAGGTGGTTTTATCTCAAACTGGATTTCTATAGATTGGTTTCTCAATAAATATTTTATTGGAAAACCGGTCGTGACATTGAGGAATCTGATTGTTGATCGTAATGCTTCTGGTAACATGAAGCATTGCTGTCGTTTTAAAATTTCTACTGTCCTTGCGTGATTGCCATGAACATAATTAAGATGCTTCTTTTCATTTTGTATATGTTTCATATATTCTTATCGACCAGCAACTGTTTACTTTCTATCTTTTTGTGCAGATATGGATATCCATTTCATCTTGTTGCTATTGTGGCCTTTTGGTGAACTGCACAAAACACTTTTTTTGGAATGAGTGCCTTGTGCACTTCAACTAAAATGTCACGTGGGCAACATCTCTCAATTTTGGTGGAACTGCACAAAATGGTGATTGGAGTTTCCAAAATCTCCGTCTAGTTCTGCTGGTAATCTCGTGCAACATTTTATTAGCCTTTGCAAGATGAGCCGTCACTGTCACCACAATGGCACTTTATTTTAGTGGAACTGCACAAAAGGATAACAAAATTATAGTTGCACCTTACATGAGCCGGACAGCCAACCTTAATGTTCCTCAATTTTAGTGCAACTACTAAAGAAGAACCTGCCAGCTCACGAGAACAAGTACTTCTTGCTAGCTGAATGATGCAATCTTTGCTTCATTTCAGGTGAGCTGCAGAAAAAGGCGCATGAATTGAATCATGGAACTCCAGGCAGGCTTCATCCGAGTGGAGCAGCAGGTTGAGTAAAGGAGGCCACTATTAAAGTGAAATCATGCTCTCCTGGTTTGTGCTATGCAAACAGGAATACTCAACTACAGATGTTGTGACGGTCAAGAGCATTCGCCAAGTTCTTAGATTGTATGACATGGCTAGCGAAGATGGATTTAATCTCGATATTCACTTTATCAAAAGGCTCTAATGGGTTGGTTCTGAATCTTGCAAGCTGGGAATCAGTGAGATTTGTAGGCATCTTTGTTGTACTTATCATTTGAATCTTTTTTGTTGGTTATGAATCTTGCAAGCTGGGAATCAATGAGATGTGTAGGCATCTTTGTTGTACTTATTATTTGGATCTTATTTGTTGGTTCTGAATCTTGCAAGCTGGGAATCAATGAGATGTGTAGGCATCTTTGTTGTACTTATTATTTGGATCTTATTTGTTTGTTCTGAATCTTGCAAGCTGGGAAACACGACATGATGATGCAGAGGACAACAACCATAACAAACAGTTCAAACTTGGTAGTATTATCTTTGTGAAAGTGCGACAAATGTGCTGATCGTGTGCGTCCTGAGAATAATAATTCTAATTGTTGTGCATGTTGATCCTGTGGCACTGATAGAACGAGCGAATGCATTGCTTGTTTTAAGTATAAATTTCTAATAGAGCTAATTAAATTTAAGTAAGTGACCACTAACTCCTGTTATTACAGTACCAATATAGACCCGCTCATGAACCGACGTGTGGCCGAGGGTGCCTCTTTTGCCGGGCGTGCAGCGGACAAGGGAGGGGTAGTAACTATTGTCGCCTGTACACACTCAACTTACTATTGAATCCAGTTCCCAAGGAACTAAAAAACGAACTGCTACCGCCGCCTACACACTTGTTCACTCGAAGAGACTCCAATGGCGATCTGAGGGGTGAGCCTACTGGATATGGACTTCAGTAAGGAGTTCCCCTTTGAGTTCGCCGTTCAGTCCTATGGCTGCACCAAGTTGAATGTGATGTACACCAACGATACGGACTCGGTGAAGCTCTGCCTCGCCTCAGTCCTATGGCTGCACCAGGTTCTGGAGCATTCGCCCGTTTCATCGGCAGCGCCGACTGCACCTTCGCTATGGTGGAGAGAAGGAAGAACGCGACGATTTGGCCATCTGGTGCAACAAGCTTGTCGACATCCAGAAGCAATACAAGATCATCAGCAACGGGCAGTAGAAGGACTCCATGGTTGACCTCGCTGAGACCATCATCGACCCCTGATACGCCAACAGGAAAGAAGACGACCTGAACACGTGGGAGGTACCTCTGAATCTAGCCTACATAACCTACGCGGCCAAGGACGCATACGCATGCTACGACATATACAGGCAGATCTTGGACATGAGGGAGTGTCTGCTTCCCGTAACAGACGAGTACATGGACAGCCGCAGCGTCATGATCAAGCGTGCCAGGAAGGTCTAGATGTTGTACTTTATCTGTTTATAAGCGCCTTTATCATCTGAGTGTTTCATGCATTAGCCTATGTGTCGTAATTATCTGTTTTGTCCGAAATATTTCTTTTAAGAACCCTTTAACCTTATTGCTTTTTTAGTGGCTATTTTCTTATGTATGTAAACTAGTTCACTTGTCCGTAAAAAAACTAGTTCACTCGGCTGCCGTGCTTTGAATCTCCTTCCTCCCAACATATTCCCCTCCTCAGGTGGACCCAGCAGGTCTCTGAATTTTCTCCCACTTTCTTTTTCGATGAAACTGAGTTTTCTCCCAGTACTTTCCCCTAAAACCAACTGAACTGTCCCACGTCTAGCCTAAAAAATAATAATACCCCACGTACTATTAACTCATCAAATTAAAATGATATTTTATTTTGTAAGTTGAAATATCTTACAAAATAATAATAATAATTGTTTATATTTAATTTGGCAAGTTAACTCCTAGTGATTGCGTACATAAGCTTGCAAAGATTTTACTGACGTGCTATCATGTGTTTATGTTTTTATAACATTTCTCCGTCTAGCTCAACATTATATTTTCACCCAGCCCAGCAAGTCCGCGGATTTCGAGAAAAATGTAAATGGGATTTAAACGGGCTGCATAGATGCTACATCATTGTTTCACCCAGCCCACCTAATGGACTAAAAAACATTCCCCCCGCTGACAGGTCGGACCCACCAGCTATATCTTAGCACGCAAGGAAGTGCCTCCTTATTACGCACAAAAAATGAATACCCCCTGCTAGCTGGGACCCACCATAGTGGGAGGATGACTTGTGGGCCAACAAAGTTGGCAGGGGCGGAGAGATTTGTCAACTTAGTCAATATGAACGATTCTAGCTCCAGTGACCGTACGATGTCCATCCAATGGTCGTAGTGCTTCTTCAACCTCTGTTCTTCTTGCTCCAGCCGCCCAAAGCAGCGCCGGTCATGCCGCATGCTCCTGCCTCCCGTGGCCGGCTGTGCTGCCGCGGAGGCCTCACCGCCCCCTACTATTCCCACCGCTGGCCAGGCCCTGCGGCGACGGCAGCCTCACACCGCAGCCGAACCAGTGAACCCTCGTACTCCTCTCCGCGCGGGCTTCCACTGTCGCGTATTCCCCGGCTCCGCGTCGTCCCCTTTCTAGGCCTCGCCGTCGTCCACCATCGTGGTGCTCTCCGCGCGGCGTGGTCAACGTTGTCAAGGAACGACTTCCATCGGAAGAGTACTGTATGTGGAGAGGCTGACAGCTGGGTCCACGGCCACAACCAAGTTTTTTTGTGATTTGCCAAGCAAGTCGCTTTGTCAGGCCTGTTGGGTTGCAAATCTTTCAAGACGAGGAGAGCTTTCATTCGGCTGGCCGAGAAAATGGCCCATCAGTAATGAGAAATGGTTGTACATTTTTAAAACACATCAAACCGGCAATTAGTTTCAAATATCATTTTTTTATTTCAAGATTTTAAAGTACATTAATTTTTAAGCGTGGAGAATTTGTTGGATTTTATATGATATATATTTGTTTTTAAAATCAGTTTGAATGTGATTCGAAATTTTGGGATTAAAAACAGTTCGGACCGCACCGAAATATGCAAAATTTCATATAATTTTTTAACCGTGGCCACAATTTGGGCTGTAATGCTAACAAAAAGAATATGGGCTCCTGAAAAAACCTTAAGAATTAGCAAATAGGCTGAAAATTATTAGAAATAATGGCAGATGGGTTGTATGCTGTTTTCCATAGATTTGAGGCTTTCCTAAAAAAAAGGTTGACGCACAAGCAGTGATTGTTGGATGTCCATCCAACGGCCGTCGTGCTTCTTCAATCTCTGCTTTTCCTACTCCAGCCGCTCAAACAAGCGCCAGCGGGACTGCCTGCTCCCTCCTCCCCGCGGACGGCTGTGCTATCGCGTAGGCCTCACTGCCCCACCGTACTCCCATCGCTGGCCTAGCCATCCCTCTACTCACCCACACCTGTTGTTATTCTCCAGCGAGGGCAGACGAACCAGTAAACCCTCGTATAGTCGTACTCCCCTCCGCGTGGGAAACAACTACCGAGTCTTCCCTGCCTTCCTGTCGTTCCCTTCCTAGGCCTCGCCATCGTCCACCGCCCTGGTGCTCTCGGCGTGGCCTGGTCAATGTGGTCAACGACCGACATGCATCTGAAGTGGACTGTACGTGGAGAGGCTGATAGCTGGGTCCACGGCCGCACGCAAGGAAATGCCTCCTTATTAAGCGCAAAATAATGATTCCTCCACCTGACATCAGGGACCCACCGAAAGGGCCTCTGTATTTGGCAAAAAAAACGTTACCGCCGTTGACAGCTCGGACCCACCAGCTATATCTTCACACGCAAGGAAGTGCCTCCTTATTACGCACAAAAAAATGAATACTCCCCATGTTAGCGACCCACCTTGGTGGCAGGCTAACTTGTGGGCCTACTAAGTTGACGGGGATGGAGGGCTTTGTCAACTTAGTCAATATGCACGATTCTAGCTCCAGTGACCGTACGATGTCCATCCAACGGCCGTAGTGCTTCTTCAACCTCTGGTCTTCTTGCTCCAGCTGCCCAAAGCAGCGCCGGTCGTGCCGCCTGCTCCTGCCTCCCGTGGACGGCTGTGCTGCCGCGCAGGCCTCACCGCCCCCTACTATTCCCACCGCTGGCCAGGCCCTGCGGCGACGGCAGCCTCACACCGCAGCCGAATGAGTGAACCCTCATACTCCTCTCCGTGAGGGCATCCACCGCCGTGTCTTCACCGGCTCCGCGTCGTCCCCTTCCTAGGCCTCGCCGTCGTCCACCGCCCTGGTGCTCTCGGCGCGGTGTAGTCAACGTGGTCAAGGAACGACTTCCATCGGACGTGGACTGTACGTGGAGAGGCTGACAGCTGGGTCCACGGCGGCAGCAAGGAAGTTCCTCCTTATTACGCGGAAAATAATGATTCCTCCACCTGACAGCAGGGACCCACTGTACGGGACACCGTATTTTGCAAAAAAAAAATGTTTCCCCCCTAACTGCTGGAACCCACCAGCTACACCTTCGCACGCAAGGAAGTGCATCCGGGCAAAAAAAAAGCGATTCGCCCCTGTCTGCTGGGACCCACCAGCTACATCTTCGCAAGCAAGGAAGTGCCTGATAGTCAGGACCCACCTGGTCGAAGCGTATGTAGCGTTGTCATTCTGGTCGCGAACATGTACGTACATATATACTTGTCGATGTAGAGGCGCGCACGTGTCGTAGTAGAGGCACGCACGTAGCACGTACACGTACGTACAATGGCCAGGGTGCAAGAAAGAAAATATGGCCACGTATGTGTGCATACGGGCGGGGTCACGAACGCCTACTCGCGCATACGTACGGCGAGGTCTCATGTACATGGCTGGGTCGGAATGGAGAAACAACATTGTCGTCGTGTTCATGGGGAGGCAACGGAATGCGCGGTCATGTTCATCGGGAGGGCTTGGACGGAAAAGGCGATGGAAACGAGGCCTGGCGTACTGCAGAACGAAGGAAACAGCCTTGTGTTCGACCGGCCATGTTCGAAACGGGATCCTGTTCATCGGGAGGGGTCTGGCATACCGCAAAATGGAGGAAACGGACCTCCTGCGGTCGAAACGGGGGTCCTGTTGATCGGGAGGGGTGTGGCGTACCGCAAAATGGAGGAAACAGACTTGTGTTGGAGCGCTACGGTCAAAACGGGGGTCCTGTTCATCGGGAGGGGTGTGGCGTACCGCAAAACAGGACTCCACGGGATACTGTTCATCTCCATCGTCGACCTCCTCCAACCTCCACGGGCTCCTGTTCATCCAGCCTCCACGGGCTCCTGTTCATCCAGCCTCCACCTCGCGCTACTCCATCCGCTACTGTTCAACCACCCCTCCAACATCTACTGTTCATCCATCCCTCCACACCACGGGGTCCTGTTCAACCACCCCTCCACGGGCACCCCTCCACCGTCTACTGTTCATCCAGCCCTCCACACCACTGGGTCCTGTTCAACCACCTCTCCACCGTCTACTGTTCATCCAGCCCTCCACATCACGGGGTCCTGTTCATCCACCCCTCCACGGGCACCCCTCCACTGTCTACTATTCATCCAGCCCTCCACCACACCACGGGGTCCTGTTCATCCAGAGGCAACACCACCGCTCACTGTTCATCCAAATCCCCCCGCAACGCTCACTGTTCATCCAGAGGCAACATCGATCGGCTTCAGTTAGCAGCAGTAGCGAAGGAATTGCTGGATCGGGTTCAGTTAACAGCCATTGATCGATCGATGGGGTTCAGTAACGCGTAGCCTGCAGTGCAATCTCTCGGGTTCAATTAGAGCCCAACGCCTCGCTCAGGTTCAGTTAGAGCCAATGCCTCGCACACACGCGCGTACGTGTACGAGAGAAACGCGCATCGCTCGGCCCCCGACCTCCCACCGTAACCGGGAACTCCCCAAAATTTTCCTCGCCCTCGCTTCTACCACGGTTTTTCCCATCATGGACGGCCCAAAGAATGTCATGCAGCTGTGTCTCCGGCCCGCCCAGGACGAAAAGCCCATTTCTGTCATGATTTTTTGTCATAGAAGTAGGAGCCCACCACATCTATGATGATACCGGGTTTTGTCACAATTATCGTCATAGAAGTGTCATATGTATGACAGGAAAAAAATTCGTTCGGACCAAAATGTCACGGATGTGTCTTTTTTTTAGTGCATAGAACAACAGGAGTGTTGTGTTTAATTTTGGAATTTGGGGTTCGTTTGGACATTTTCATTCATTAACTGGATTTTCTAGGCATTTTATGTGCATAATTAAAATTTGAACTACATGCACATGCTCTAGTGCATATAAATTGGTTGTAAAATCAAAACTATATCCTTGGTTGCATGCTTAGGTCAATTGTCACGGCAGATGTCCTAGTGTGAGGACTTAGTCGTGGAGCCATCGCAACGAGATTAGCTTAAAGGGGTTAATCAAGACAAAGGACACGAGGAGTTTATACTGGTTCGTCGCCTTGCGGTGAAGGTAAAGGCCTAGTCAAGCTTGAGGTGGTATTGCTAGGGTTTCGATGACCAGGGAGCGAATACGCTTGACTATCGATCTGTTGTTTCTTGTCCCGAAACTGCCGATGGGTCGTCCCTTTATATACACAGGTTGACGCCCGGTCGGATTACAGAATCCCGGCTGGCCCATAAACGTGTCCGATTCGGTATCTACTCTTCCCAATCTTACAATACAAGTTAAACACCTTATGGCGGTTTATATCTATGGGCCCTAATCCGCCTTTGGGCTTTGGGCCTTCTTATTAAGTCTCCTCCATAAAGCACCATCTTCCATATCTTCACGGACTTCAATACGGGTAGATTACAATGAGTATAACCCGGCCCCTCTTGGGCGGTTTATACTCAATAGTTATATCCCCAACATTAGGCCGCGGGTTGATTTGAACTTGTTCACATCAATCTTCAACACTTAGAAAAATCCCTCCTTCACTACCTTCGCGAGACTTACAACTCGCCATGAAGTCATCTTCTAGAATCATGATAATCCGGCGTGACATCACCTGCCATTAACTTTATACAGAGCCAAAATCTTTTAATGTATCTCCTTTTCTTTAATGAATATCCAAAAATTGAGGCGTCTGCACGTATACAGATCCGTTTTTTGACATCCTCGATTCACGCGCATGCCACTTATCCATTCGCGTTATAAATAGGGCCGAGGGTCCCTTTCACTTCCCCCTGTGCCTCTTCGCCTCATGGTCTTCCTTGCGATATCCTAATGCTCGAGCTCCGCCGCCGCCATTGAACTCCGCCTCTGCTTCAACGTTGGCCGCTGCATCAACCTGTCCGGATCAGACTTTGATGACTCACAAGTATAGGTGATCTATCATACTGCTTTCGATAAGAGTGTCGAACCCAACGAGGAGCAGAAGGAAATGATAAGCGGTTTTCAGCAAGGTATTCTCTGCAAGCACTGAAATAATGGGTAATAGATAGTTTTGTGATAAGATAATTTGTAACGAGCAACAACTAACAAAAGTAAATAAAGTGCAGCAAGATGGCCCAATCCTTTTTGTAGCAAAGGACAAGCCTGGACAAACTCTTATATAGAGAAAAGCGCTCCCAAGGACACATGGGAATTATCGTCAAGCTAGTTTTCATCACGTTCATATGATTCACGTTCGGTACTTTGATAATTTGATATGTGGGTGGACCGGTGCTTGGGTGTTGTTCTTACTTGAACAAGCATCCCACTTATGATTAACCTCTATTATAAGCATCCGCAACTACAAAAAAAGTATTAAGGTAAACCTAACCATAGCATGAAACATATGGATCCAAATCAACCCCTTACGAAGCAACGCATAAACTAGGGTTTAAGATTCTGTCACTCTAGCAACCCATCATCTACTTATTACTTCCCAATGCCTTCCTCTAGGCCCAAATGATGGTGAAGTGTCATGTAGTCGACGTTCACATAACACCACTAGAGGATAGACAACATACATCTCATCAAAATATCAAACAAATACCAAATTCACATGACTACTAATAGCAAGACTTCTCCCATGTCCTCAGGAACAAACATAACTACTGACAAAGCATATTCATGTTCATAATCAGAGGGGTATTAATATGCATAAAGGATCTGAACATATGATCTTCCACCAAATAAACCAACTAGCATCAACTACAAGGAGTAATCAACACTACTAGCAACCTACAGATACCAATCCCGGACTTAGAGACAAGAATTGGATACAAGAGATGAACTAGGGTTTTGAGAGGTGATGGTTGTAGGATCTAGAAGTGGGTGTGTCTAGAGGGGGGGTGATTAGACACTCAGTACTAAAGTTGCAGTTTTTAAGCCTTTTTGGTTTGAGTGAAGTTTTTGGCACAATTTCAGCACACACAATACATATCAAGCAAGCATGCAAAGAGTATATAGGCAGCGGAAAGTAAAGCATGCAACTTGCAAGAATGTAAAGGGAAGGGTTTGGATAATTCAAACGCAATTGGAGACACGGATGTTTTTCCCGTGGTTCGGATAGGTGGTGCTATCCTACATCCACGTTAGTGGAGACTTCAACCCACGAAGGGTAACGGTTGCGCGAGTCCACGGAGGGCTCCACCCACGAAGGGTCCACGAAGAAGCAACCTTGTCTATCCCACCATGGCCATCGCCCACGAAGGACTTGCCTCACTAGCGGTAGATCTTCATGAAGTAGGCGATCTCCTTGCCCTTACAAACTCCTTGGTTCAACTCCACAATCTTGTCGGAGGCTCCCAAGTGACACCTAGCCAATCTAGGAGACACCACTCTCCAAGAAGTAACAAATGGTGTGTTGATGATGAACTCCTTGCTCTTGTGCTTCAAATGATAGTCTCCCCAACACTCAACTCTCTCTCACAGGATTTGGATTTGGTGGAAAGAAGATTTGAGTGGAAAGCAACTTGGGAAAGTCTAGAGATCAAGATTCATATGGTAGGAATGGAATAGCTTGGTCTCAACACATGAGTAGGTGGTTCTCTCTCAGAACATATGAGTTGGAAGTGTAGGTGTGTTCTGATGGCTCTCTCCACGAATGAAGAGGAGGTGGAGGGGTATATATAGCCTCCACACAAAATCCAGCCGTTACACACAATTTACCAATCTCGGTGGGACCGAATCAACAAACTCGGTCGGACCGAAAAGGTAAACCTAGTGACCGTTAGAGATTTTCGGTGGGACTGACATGCATCTCGGTAGGACCGATGTGGTTAGGGTTTGGGCATAACGTAATCTCCGTGAGACCGATTACACAAACTCGGTGAGACCGATTTGGTAATTGGCTAACCAGAGAGTTGGTCAGGCAAACTCGGTGGGACCGATTACTAAACTCGGTTGGACCGATTTCGGTAAAGAGTTACCCAGGGAGTTTGCATTGTAATCTCGTTAGTACCGATTGCCTAAACTCGGTGAGACCGATTTTGACAATGGACATACACAGTGAGATTGCAATCCCATCTCGGTGAGACCGAGATCCCTATCGGTAGAACCGATTTGCTAGGGTTTTGGCAATGGCTTATGACATATGAAACTCGGTGGCGCCGGATAGAAAGAATCGGTGTGACCGAATTTGGCTTAGGGTTTAGGTCATATGTGGAAGTGGGAAAGTAGCTGAGGGTTTGGAGCATATCACAAAGCACATGGAGCAAGAGGCTCATTAAGCAACACCTCATCCCTTCTTGATAGTATTGGCTTTTCCTATGGACTCAATGTGATCTTGGATCACTAAAATGTAAAATGAAGAGTCTTGAGCTTGAAGCTTTAGCCAATCCTTTGTCCTTAGCATTTTGAAGGAGTTCCCACAACCTTTAGTCCATGCCACTCCATTGTTGAACTTATCTGAAATATACTAGATAAAAGTGTTAGTCCAACAAGAGATATGTTGACATTAATTACCAAAACCACCTAAGGAGCACTTGTGCTTTCAATCTCCCCCTTTTTGGTAATTGATGGCAACATACATCAAAGCTTTAGATAAAGATACGAAGAATAGCAAGTAAAGCTTTGGAAGGACATGTAAAAAGCATAGGCTCCCCCTACATGTATGCAATCATGTCAATATTGAATGTAGGAGCATGTGAATGCATAAGCATGACAGAGTAGGCAATGTGTTACATGTATCTTGTCCATATGCATCAGAGTAAAATATTATTAAGAGGAATACCTTCATGTTTATGAGTCCTTCTTGCAATCAGTTTGTACAAAAGCAAGAATTCCTCATACACATGATTTTGATGCATATACTTACCTTGTGGTATTGAGTTGGCTTAGGATAGAATGAACCTGCACAAACAAGGTTAGATAACACAGATACATCCACTAGCCAGAGCAAACAAAAGAAACCACAAGAGTACCAAGACTGGGATGACATGTAGAGAGTGAGTACAAAGTACCACATTGAATTAGACATGTCCCCAAGAGTAAAGATATGCAATGAATTTGAATGATTTCTTTCCCTTAGATGTCTTGCTCCCCCTGAATCTGTCATGGGATATTGGGAGAAGATAGGGAACAGAAAATCAGAGCTGAAAGATATAAATGAATAGAGCTTAGTGCAAACAAGCATATATGAACATGTCTTCCCCCAAAAAGACATGTGGTATCTCTCCTCTTAATCATCAAGCATCTGGGATCCTTGAGTATTCTCTCCCCCTGGAGATCTCTTTCTCCCTGATGATAAGCTTTGATGTGATCTCTCTCTCCCCCTTTGACATCAATTTCCAAGAAGGCTCTTCTGGAATCTGTCGAAAAGGTTTGGTCCTTGAGATGCAGCATAAAGCAATGGATAAAACTGTGATGCTTGTAGAGGATAAGATTCATCGAGTGGAGCTAGATCAGAAGAAATATGGAATAAGTGGCAAGTTGTTTTCCTGTTGTGCAATCGGTGGCACCGAGCGTCACATTTCAGTGGTACCGAATGGATTCGGTTGATCCGAAAAGTTCAGCTCGGTGGAACCGAGTTTACTTCAGAGAAAATACTTGTCACCGCAGCTCACTAGTCAAATAAGATCTCACAAAGATTTGCAATGAATTAACTGAAAGATTTGCAAGGAATTTGATGCAAAAAAACAGAAAAGAATGAAAGTTCTAGATGAAGTTTTTTTTTGAAAATGAGGGAAATAAACATGCAAGGGACAAATGCAATAACACAGAAAAGAACACAAGAGAACTTCATCTAGAATTGGGCGGTGACATAGTCACCTATGTTAGAGTATATTGACTTAAGAGTCAAGTGAGAGCACTTGATCATAGGTCATACTCATCGTTTAAGCTCAAAATGGGATTACCATTTTTTGTTTAAGCATCTTGATGTATTCTCATCTTATTGAGTTGCTTTGACTCATGTCTTGGAGTAAAGCTTCTCTAAGATGGAATAACATACCTTGGGTGGTGGTGTGGATCTTGCTCATGTAGTTGAACTTGTGTGGATGCTCGCGGTTGATGTAGCTCATCAAGATTTTGGAGCACCACTTGGAGTTTGAGTTCATCTACCTACATGGGTTAGTTCTTGCAAGGAAAAGCACTTTTATATCAAAAAATGACAATCATGAAGCTCAACATAGAATTTGTCAAAGGATATGTTTGAGTGGTTTCGTGCTTCCTTGTCAACCACCGTTGTGTAGAGACTTGGTGATGTAGAGATTGCTCAAGATGTGAGAGAGTTGCAATCTCATAGAAATAGATTCATCCAAGTACCTACATGGGTTAGATAACATGCAAGATGCAAATATATCCAAGACATAATATAGTCATCATAAGCGATATATCAAGGATTAGACATAAGCTCATGTCTTGCATGTATCCAATGGAGTTTCTACTCCAAGTTTGAAGCATCAATGATGTTCAATTCTCCTCTCAACCTGCAAAACACTTTCTCATCAAGCGGTTTAGTGAATATATCTACTAATTGCTTATCGGTGCGAACATGTTTAAGATCAATGTCACCCTTTGCAACATGGTCTTGAATGAAATGATGACGAACTTCAATATGCTTAGTTCGAGAATGTTGCACAGGATTATGACCAATTTTGATAGCACTTTCATTGTCACAAAGCAATGGAACATGTTTCACATAGACCCCATAATCTTTAAGAGTTTGGGTCATCCAAAGTAATTGAGCACAACATGAACCAGCAGCAATATATTCCGCTTCGGCAGTGGATAAGGATACCGAGTTTTGTTTCTTGGAGGACCAAGACACAAGAGATCTACCAAGAAATTGACATGTACCCGAAGTGGACTTTCTATCAACCTTGTCTCCGGCATAGTCCGAGTCGGAATACCCAACAAGATCGAAAGAGGACCTCTTAGGATACCAAATGCCAAAATTTGGTGTATGGATTAAGTATCTCACTATCCTTTTCACAGCCTTAAGATGACATTCTTTAGGAGCAGCTTGATATCGTGCACACATGCACACACTTAGCATAATGTCGGGACGAGAGGCACATAGGTATAACAATGAACCAATCATATAACGATATACCTTTTGATCAACCGGTTCACCATCTTTGGTCAAATCATTAAGTCCACTAGTAGGCATGGGTGTAGACATACCTTTGCATTCTTGCATATTGAACTTCTTGAGTAGGTCTTTGGTATAGTTCGTTTGAGAGATAAATGTGCCTTCCTTAGTTTGCTTGATTTGCAAACCGAGAAAGAATTTGAGTTCACTCATCATAGACAACTCAGACTTATTTGACATAAGCTTTCCAAACTTTTCACTAAAAAGAGGGTTAGTAGAACCAAATATGATATCATCAACATAAATTTGGCATACAAATAGTTCTCCATTAACTCTTTTAGTGAAGAGTGTAGAATCAATTTTTCCAATTTCAAAACCACTTGCAATAAGGAACTTAGTCAAGCATTTATACCATGCTCTAGGAGCGTGTTTAAGACCGTAAAGTGCTTTGTGAAGTTTGTAAACATGATTAGGTTTCTTAGGATTGACAAACCCGGGAGGTTGTTTGACATAAACTTCCTCCTCTATTTCACCATTTAGAAAAGAACTTTTAATGTCCATTTGGTACAAGGTGATATTGTGGTGATTAGCAAAGGCAAGTAAGATGCGAATGGACTCGAGTCTAGCAACGGGAGCGTATGTCTCACCATAGTCCATACCTTCGACTTGTGTGTATCCTTGGGCGACGAGACGTGCTTTGTTGCGAACCACTTGTCCATCTTCATCTTGCTTGTTGCGAAACACCCATTTGGTACCGATGATGTTGTGGTTGTTGTCGGGCTTCTCAACCAATGTCCAAACTTGGTTTCTCTCAAAGTTGTGTAGCTCTTCATGCATAACATTTATCCAATCTGGATCCTCCAATGCTTCTTCGACCTTCATAGGTTCAATGCTAGATATGAATGAATAATTTTCACAAAAGATAGCTAGACGAGTTTTTGAGCGAGTAATTCTCCCGGTTTGGATATCATTGTAGATTTGCTCGACGGGATGATCTTTGGTGATTCTTGCTCGAACTCGTGAAAGCTTTTGCTTGGGTCTTCGTTGAACTTCTTCTTCATCTTGTACTTCTTCTTATTGGCCTTCTTCATTGTTGGCGTTGTCATTCTCTTGTCGTGGTGGAGAAGGAGGTTGTTGATGTTCGTCTTGACGCATTTCCTCGTTTTCTTCATCTTGGTGTGTCCCAATTGTGGATGCTTCCGTGTCTATTCTTGGTTCACCCTGTCGTGAGGTAGAAGCTTCCACTTGGACGGACGAGGTACTCTCCTTCACCTCCATTGGACGAATTTTGCCAATCGACAAGTCTTGAATTGCTTCCTAAGGGTCTTTGTCTCCTACATCAATTGGCAGTTGCTCTACTTGCAAGCCATTAGATTCATCAACCTTCACATCTACCATTTCTTCAACCTTTCGGGTGAAATTGTTGTAGACACGGTAAGTGTGAGAGTTTGAGCCATAACCAAGTAGGAAACCTTCATGAGACTTAGGGGCAAACTTTGAACGACGATGCTTATCTAGAATGTAGCACTTTGAGCCAAATACTCGAAAGTATCCAACTTGGGGTTTGTTACCGGTGAGGAGCTCGTATGCCGTCTTGCCGAGTAGCTTGTGAAGATACAAGCGATTTGTTGCATGACAAGCCGTATCAACCGCTTCTGCCCAGAAGTGCTTCGGCGTCTTGTACTCATCAAGCATTGTTCTCGCCATTTTGATGAGCGTCCGGTTCTTCCTCTCAACAACTCCATTTTGTTGAGGTGTGTACGTAGCCGAGAACTCATGTGAAATCCCTTCTTCATCAAGAAAGGTATCCACATTTGCGTTCTTGAACTCCGTTCCGTTGTCGCTCTGAACCTTCTTGATCTTCACGTCAAACTGATTTTGGGCCTTTGTAGCGAAGTTTTTGAAGATCTTTTGGACCTGCGATTTATCATCAAGAAAGAACACCCACGTAAATCTTGAAAAATCATCAACTATGACTAGACCAAAAGAATTTCCACCGAGACTCTTGTAGGCATTGGGACCAAAGAGATCCTTATGAAGTAGCTCGAGTGGCCTCCTTGTGGTCATGATGTTCTTCACGGGATGCCTTCCTCCAACCTGTTTACCTGCTTGACAAGCACTGCAAAGTCTATCCTTATCAAATATGACATCGTTAACTCCAAGTATATGATTTCCTTTAATAAGCTTGTCAAGGTTTCTCATGCCAACATGACCTAGTCGTCTATGCCACAACCAACCTTTTGAGGATTTAGCAATAAAGCAAGTTTTAGGTTGTGCCTTTTTAGAGAAATCGACGATATAAAGGTCACCTCTACATATACCGGTAAAGACCATTTTATGATTATCTCGACGAAACACTTGGCAATCTACCTCAGTAAATAGGACATTTAATTCGAAATCAGCGAGTCTAGATACTGAAAGTAAGTTGTAGCCAAGGGATTCAACAAGCATGACATTTTGAATGGAGCTATCGTGTGAGATGGCCACCTTACCAAGGACAACCACCTTACCCTTTGAATTATCACCAAAGGTGACATACTTTCGAGGGCCGTCATTTTCAGCAAGCTCACGGAACATCTCTTCATCTCCGGTCATATGGTCGGTACATCCACTATCGAGAACCCATTCCTTTCCTCCTGACACATATCCTCGAAGATTTTCCATAAGACCAAAGTGTCTCATTGCATCATCAAGATCGAAGTCACTATCATCATTCTCATTGTAGTATCCATGTTCAACATGATGTTGTGATCCATCATTTCCTAGAGAGCGTGATTCATTAGATAAATGATCATCAAAGTGGTCACTTTTATGAATTCTTATAGCTTCGTATATGATATCACTAATGATTCCAACATTTCCTTTAGCATGCATGAGATTAGTAAGCTCAAGTAGACAATCACCAAAACTAGGATTACTAGAATTCATTTTACTCATGGCAATAGATTTATGGAGAATTTCATCCAAGTTTTTCAAGGAGTAATCGGGGAATCGTTCCTCAAGAAATTTCCATATAGTATAGGCACATTTAAGAGTAGGTAAACTAGCAATCAAGTATTTGGGCAATCCTCTAATGATCAGCTCAACGGTTCTAAGATTGCGGATCATATCAACATCTTCATCTAGAGTGGGATGCATAGGATCAACATGAGGAGCACAAGGACTAGCAATATACTTGTTCAAATGATATTGAGTGAAAATCACAAGCATCTCATTTTTCCATTCATGAAAATATTCTCCATCAAGAATAGGCACTCTATGTCTAAGACTCCCTAAAGTAGACACATCCATCTTCCTCCAAAGGTGATTAAACCAAGGCAATGGAGACCAAAGCTCTGATACCACTTGTAGGATCTAGAAGTGGGTGTGTCTAGAGGGGGGGTGATTAGACACTCAGTACTAAAGTTGCAGTTTTTAAGCCTTTTTGGTTTGAGTGAAGTTTTTGGCACAATTTCAGCACACACAATACATATCAAGCAAGCATGCAAAGAGTATATAGGCAGCGGAAAGTAAAGCATGCAACTTGCAAGAATGTAAAGGGAAGGGTTTGGAGAATTCAAACGCAATTGGAGACACGGATGTTTTTCCCGTGGTTCGGGTAGGTGGTGCTATCCTACATCCACGTTAGTGGAGACTTCAACCCACGAAGGGTAACGGTTGCGCGAGTCCACGGAGGGCTCCACCCACGAAGGGTCCACGAAGAAGCAACCTTGTCTATCCCACCA
Source organism: Aegilops umbellulata (assembly GCA_032464435.1). NCBI lineage: Eukaryota > Viridiplantae > Streptophyta > Magnoliopsida > Poales > Poaceae > Aegilops > Aegilops umbellulata. The sequence goes on along the minus strand of CP136055.1, from coordinate 83,417,834 downwards.
TGGCCATCGCCCACGAAGGACTTGCCTCACTAGCGGTAGATCTTCACGAAGTAGGCGATCTCCTTGCCCTTACAAACTCCTTGGTTCAACTCCACAATCTTGTCGGAGGCTCCCAAGTGACACCTAGCCAATCTAGGAGACACCATTCTCCAAGAAGTAACAAATGGTGTGTTGATGATGAACTCCTTGCTCTTGTGCTTCAAATGATAGTCTCCCCAACACTCAACTCTCTCACACAGGATTTGGATTTGGTGGAAAGAAGATTTGAGTGGAAAGCAACTTGGGAAAGGCTAGAGATCAAGATTCATATGGTAGGAATGGAATAGCTTGGTCTCAACACATGAGTAGGTGGTTCTCTCTCAGAACATATGAGTTGGAAGTGTAGGTGTGTTCTGATGGCTCTCTCCACGAATGAAGAGGAGGTGGAGGGGTATATATAGCCTCCACACAAAATCCAACCGTTACACACAATTTACCAATCTCGGTGGGACAGAATCAACAAACTCGGTCGGACCGAAAAGGTAAACCTAGTGACCGTTAGAGATTTTCGTTGGGACTGACATGCATCTCGGTAGGACCGATGTGGTTAGGGTTTGGGCATAACGTAATCTCGGTGAGACCGATTACACAAACTCGGTGAGACCGATTTGGTAATTGTCTAACCAGAGAGTTGGTCAGGCAAACTCGGTGGGACCGATTACTAAACTCGGTTGGACCGATTTCGGTAAAGAGTTACCCAAAGAGTTTGCATTGTAATCTCGGTAGTACCTATTGCCTAAACTCGGTGAGACCGATTTTGACAATGGACATACACAGTGAGATTGCAATCCCATCTCGGTGAGACCGAGATCCCTATCGGTAGAACCGATTTGCTAGGGTTTTGGTAATGGCTTATGACATATGAAACTCGGTGGCGCCGGATAGAAAGAATCGGTGTGACCGAATTTGGCTTAGGGTTTAGGTCATATGTGGAAGTGGGAAAGTAGCTGAGGGTTTGGAGCATATCACAAAGCACATGGAGCAAGAGGCTCATTAAGCAACACCTCATCCCTTCTTGATAGTATTGGCTTTTCCTATGGACTCAATGTGATCTTGGATCACTAAAATGTAAAATGAAGAGTCTTGAGCTTGAAGCTTTAGCCAATCGTTTGTCCTTAGCATTTTGAAGGAGTTCCCACAACCTTTAGTCCATGCCACTCCATTGTTGAACTTATCTGAAATATACTAGATAAAAGTGTTAGTCCAACAAGAGATATGTTGACATTAATTACCAAAACCACCTGAGGAGCACTTGTGCTTTCAATGGTGCTGGTGAAGATGTTGATGGAGATTGCCCTCTCCCGATGAGAGGAGTGTTGGTGATGATGATGGCGATGATTTCCCCCTCCCAGAGGGAACTTTCCCCGGCAGAACAGCTCTGCCGGAGCCCTAGATTGGTTCTGCCAAGGTTCCGCCTCGTGGCGGCGGAGTCTCGTCCCGAAAGCCTGCTTATGATTTTTCTTCAAACGAAAGACTTCATATAGCAGAAGATGGCCACCGGAGAGCCAAGAGGGGGCCCACGAGGCAGGGGGCGCCCAGGGGGGTAGGGCACGCCCCCACCCTCGTGGACAGGTGGTGGCCCCCCTGATGTATTTCTTCCGCTCAGTATTTTTTATTATTTCCAAAAATGAATTTCGTGGAGTTTTAGGACATTTGGAGTTGTGCAAAATAGGTCTCTAATATTTGCTCCTTTTCCAGCCCAAAATTCCAGCTGCCGGCATTCTCCCTCCTTATGTAAACCTTGTAAAATAAGAGAGAATAGGCATAAGTATTGTGACATAATGTGTAATAACAGCCCATAATGCAATAAATATTGATATAAAAGCATGATGCAAAATGGACGTATCAGACTCCACTCGCGCACCTCCGCCATTCAACAGCTTCAGTAAGTTCTTCTTCCTCCCCTCCGTAGATCTATTTAGGGTTCGCACGAGCTCATAGAGTTTCGGTGTTGTTCTTCCCCTGTTCTTCACCTTAGCATAAATGGCGGATTCAAGCTTGATATATTCCTGTGCAGTAGCAGTAATCAAATTTTATGTCGAAAGCCCAATATGGAACTTCATAAACTATTCAAGTACCAATATTTAGGTCTGAATATTTTTCCTTTTCTGACACGCGGTAGATCCGAAATTGCAATATCAATCTGTGAAATCTATTTTTCACCACTTAGTCATTTTTCGACTTCAGATCTATACTTTCAATGTCTGTGTAAGTGATTTATCTTCCGAAAATAATAACCTGCCATGTACCATTAGTCCCCTCTTAAACCGCCAATTGTTCATCTCTGCAACTTGATAACGTCAATCTCTGGTTTATCACACTTGCATGTTTGAATATTTTCTGCCTTTTAACCTTTAGTGGTTTGATCATGAATCTTAAACCAGCACAAACCTTTCTTCAGGTTGTCTAATAAATGGCCAAGTCATTTTATTCCTGCAACTGGGTTCCGTCTCGGGTTACAGAAGAAGAGCTGAACGGATGTGTTGCAACTGGCGCTTTAGCAAAAAAAAAGGTTGACATCCATTGGAGGGCCCCTGGTCCAGAAAATCCACCTGAGCCCAAAGATGGGGAAGTGGTCGTTTTTGTTGATCATCTGAGTCGAGGGTTCAGCCCTCCCGGATCAAAAAAATTTTGTGACGTGCTTTATTTCTTCCAACTTCATCCTCAAGATATTGGACCTAACTCTGTGTCCAATATTTGCAAATTTCAAGTGTTTTGTGAAGCTTACCTACAAGAAGAGCCCACAGTCGAATTATTCAGAGATTTCTTCTACTTAAACCGCCGTACCGAATTTGCAGACGGGCCCAATACTGAACTTGGCGGGGTGTCAATTTAAACAAGAAAAGATGTCAGCTTCCCTCACGCTAAGCATCATAGCCACCCCAAAGATTGGATTCAAACTTGGTTTTATTGCCAAGATACATCTCTAGCTGGTTAGAACCCTTTGCCGGGTTACCGTGCTCACCGGCTTTCCGGTACACATCCACTCCCCCAAAGACTCAATGCAAAGGAACGGGCCAAATATGCCCCACAGCTTTCGAAGCTTAGAGCCTTTGTGGCAAACAGTTTGACAGGCATTTATTTTGTTCGTTTTTGGGTATCTTGGAGAATTTTGCCTTTAAGCCGCCATCCCGGTTTAATGTGTGAGTACACAGGGGACGTGAAAGACCCTCAACGACACATTGATATTCAGCTAACTGACGCTCAAATTACTGAAGCTCTCAAGAAGATGCTGGATGAACCGGTGGCTGACTACAGTAAAACAGGGCTTAATCCTTTCTGCGTTTCAAATAAACCGCCAGCTGTAAGAATTGCCTAACTCCTGTTTTAATCCGATCTTTTTAATACTCCCTTATAACTTTTGTCAATCTTTAACAGGGTGGCGATCCATTCTGGAAGAGGAAGCCACAAGATAAACCGGTCAAAACAACTCGCCCCAATACCAAGGTCACGAAAAAGCCTGCCAAGAACAAAACCGCTGAACCCACCGAGTTGAACATCGATGATGACCTTGATAACCCAGAGTCAGAGGTAGAACATCGCGGCGACAGGGCTGACGAGGTCGAGGGCTGGGTGTGCCGATGGCAACGACTCCATGGAGGGAGGAGCAAACGGGAGGAGCTCCCTCTTGTTCCCACATCCAGCCAGCACGGAGGCTCTCTGGTGGCTTCGAACGGAGGAGCTCGGGCAGGTGGTTGGATGGGGATCGATGGATTGGAAGGTTGCGATTGGCCCGATCTGGAAAACGAGGAAAGTGGCGGCTTCGGTTGGTGGTTTGGATCGGGAGGGGATCCCAAGGAGGAGGAGACAATGGGCTGGCGGCGGCGCGATGGGATAGGAAGGATGGGACGGCTTGGTTCTAGGGCTAGGTAGGTTTACACTGATTATATAGCAGGTGGGTATTTGTTATGGGCTAATCTGGTCCGTCCGATGATAATCGGGTGGTTGAAAATAATATAGGTTAGGAAGTCCAATTAAGAAAACGGAGATGTTTTATAGATGCTAGGGGATGATCCGGACCCATCGGTCATGACTGCCCGGGTCAGGTTCGGAGAAGTTTCAGACATGAGCAAGGGGTCGATGCACTGTGCAAAGAGACTCCGGTTTAGGCAAGAGGGAAAACGAAGAACAAGATTGGTCTCGGAACGGTCAACAAAAGCAAGGGGGAACGCGGCAACTACGAGGGGATGCAAGTTTGAAAACAATGACGTCAACAGAGTGCCGATGCAATGCGAATGATGCGATGATGAATGCAACAAACAAATAAATAACACAACTGACACGCAAAACATGGAAGGCATCTGAAGCGTCGGTCTTGGGGCGTTACAACACTCCACCACTACGAGAAGATCTCGTCCCGAGATCTAGGATGGCACCGGAGAGAAGCGTAAGAGGAGGAGGTAAAACAAAGTTGCTTCTTTGACAAACGAGTGAAACCATGAACCTTGAGAGGTTGAAAAATTGAAAGAAAGAACACAACGGAGTTGAACGAACTTGAAAACACTCTGTTAGATAAGAGGAACATGGGATACGACAAGAACGAACTTGAAAACACTCCGGTTAAAATAAGATAGAGAAGGAATAAGAATGACATAATTTGGGCAGCACTCCGACTGTAAATGGAAGGAATAGAACATGATCTTGACAAGAAGAGAGGATACTTGATGAAATCAACAACACACTGCCTCCGGAACTATTGAAAAATGGCACAAGTGGTAAGAAAGATTTCAGACCACACTCTGGTTGAGGAAGGAGGCAAAACTTGATACGATGAGAGAGCTCGAATGAAAACACGACACTCCGGTTAAAAATGGATGAGCACGAAAAGAACACGATTCTCACAATTCGAGATGATGAGTGAAAAGAGCAACCTCACAATGCTTCTGGAAGAAAAATTAGAAGATAGATCATTGGAATAAAGGGATGGAGAAGAAAATGCCAACTTCTGCCACAAATGATCTTGGAAAGCACCCTTCCAAGAAGGTTAGAACGGAGTTGTTGGAAAAATCAACAACGATAAGATATGATTCCCGTGGACTTATGGAAAACATCTCAAAACTTGAGGTGAAAATCTGCCACTAACGAAAACAATTGATTGCTTGAGAGCACCAAAGAGATGAAAAACTTCTTCACCGATATGATAGAGAGATAACTTGGAACATTGATAAGCACCACAAATAGCAACATTCCCAATGGAAGGCTTTAGGTGAAATATATCCCAAGATAACTCCAACACAGAGATTGATGGATTTAAAATACCTCATTCTTGACAACATATGAATCACGAAACATGAATGAAAATTGTCAAGAGTGATATAACGCCATCTCAAAGATAAGGTAGAAAGAATGCACTTCAGAATGCAAGATGAAGAATGCTTGGACTCCACAAAACAAAACATGTATTGAGCACCATGTTTATTTTTAGAGTAACGCTTGGCTGATCTTAACTTCAAGAGAAAACTTGAAGAATAATTCGAGAATGAAAGAAATCCTTGATGAACCATCATGAAGAGCTCCGGTAACAAAAGGATGATGAGATAAAACTGAGGGATGAATGAGTAAGATTAAAGTCTTACGATGATTTAGATTGAGCTTCGCGGCAAGACAACCGAAAAAAAACTTGGAACTCCGGATAAGAAAAGATGAAATAATTGAAGCCGAGAATTTTGATGAACCTCCGGAATAAGGAATAGAATTTACTCGATGAAACAAGAATAAGAATTACATTATGCTTATCCCTCATCAATTAAATTGATGACAAGCAATGTATTTGGCATACTACTTATTCTCGTAGAAAGGATTAAGACAGATATGGCGCAAACTTGAGAAGGTCTTCAACGGACCACCGGTAGGATTGAAACAACGAATAACTCTATACGGTAACAAAGAAATAGGAATCTTGAACAACCCACCGTAAGAACTGAAATTGAACGTAGCAAATGCACAAATCACCGGGAAGAATTGCAAAATGAATGAAGATACTTGAGGGTATTTAGATACAAATGAACGAATAGATCACGAGCTGATTAGAGAATACTTGAATGTTGCACCGGTATGATTTGGAGAACGAGAGCTGAAAGCTTGAATGAATAATTCTGAGATGATGGGCTCCGAAGAATCAAACTGAAAAGACTCCTGAAATGCTCCGGATGGGTAAAAAGAATTCTCACAATCGAAAATAATTATGAGAGGATGGCATCAAGCTAGAACCATTAATCTTGAAGAGAATGGAGCAAGATTTAAGAGAAACTCTTCTTCGGTCTTCAAATGTTGAGAATGACGATGAGAAACACCACCATGAATTGTTGAGGCACTCCGGAATGAAAATTGGAAAGGTTGAACTAACGACGAAAAGAATTTGAAGATCTTGGAGAAAGACATATGACTGATGATAACCCATTCTTACGTCAAACTTTGAAAAGAATTTTAGAAGCTCCGGGAAAATTAGAAGAGTCAGGTAAGATCCTGGGAAAAGACCTGTGGGTTAGGGCCCACTCAAAAGAAACACCGTTGAAGTGATTTAAAAGAGAGATAGCACCGGTTGAATTAAATGACTTGAATGAGATAGCATCATCAAAAGAAATTGAGTGAATTGAGAATGGAAACTTGAATCTTCTGAGATACCTTCAGCACTCCAGATGACATGAATAGCAAGAGGTGAATGATTAATTGGTGCACCGGAATTGGAAAGCATTGTGAAAACAGGAAAAGGGATAAGATCAACACCGAAAGCTTGACTTGAGTCCACCGGAGAAGAAAAGAACGAAGAATAATAAACTTGAAGCTGTTGAGCATCTTCATGAGGGATCACTGGATAAGAACATTGAAAGAAAAGAATGAAGAGACTTCTCATGAATAAAATGGATACTTGATTAAGAAATATGAGTCCTTGAAGAAAAAGGGTGGGAGGGTGGGAAAAACAAAGACGACTTGGGAAAAAGCTTAGAATTGATCTTGCGAATGTTGGAATGATCGGGTTTACTTAAAGAGAAAACACACCGGTTGAAAAGAATTGAAAAGACGACCTTGATGAACAAGAAGGATTAGCATCCACATAGAAATATGAGAACACCGCTTAGAATAAGGTATGGAATCAACATTTGGCATTGAAGCAACTCGAATACCACAAAACAAAACAAAAACAAAGGATTTGGCTTGCAGAATAAGCCGGAAACAAACATATGATAGATCCCATATCGTATCATCTGTCTATTGGAAAGATATTCTAGGAGCTACTTGAATTCCCACCTATAAACTCCCGAAACTTTCTGGTTATGCAATCTGGTGTTGGGGATACAGGGGACATAAAATATATCACCCAAACTAACAATACCTAGATCCAGCTGTATCCATCCTTCAACACATAACCAAGAAACCTTCGGAAATCGTCTACCTCAACCTTCGAAAAGCATCCGTTATACGAGTTATGGCAATACTCCCGCACTCGCCTCAGTACTGGGCTATCAGGGTTATCTCACCAACAACTGTACAAAAGAGATTTTCGATGTCGGCGTACTAAACTCAGGTATTCCAGAACCGCAACGATAAAATTATGACGACAACACCTCGGAGCTCAACTCCCCGGGACACCTCCACTAAACCCGTGCTGACAGGAGGCACCAAGACAATGTTGTCATCACAAAACCATCGGAACGATTCTAAGATACCCGCGTGATCCTAAATTTTTTTTAGTGAAATTTGAGAAGAGAAGAGTCAAAACTCTACGTCAGGATGCCTAACCAGAGCGATGAGGAGACTGGGAAGTAAAAAGAATTCCTAAACTCTCCGATACATAATTCCTAATGACTCAAAACATTTTTCTAGACACAACTTGGCCGCTAGAAACGATCAATCAGTGGGGGCTCCTAAGGTCGGGGAAGGCTCTGATACCAACTTGAAACGTCCTCGATGCGGCTATATCTCCCACGCGTCGAAGCACGACTTAGAGGCATAACCGCATTGAAAGCAATGCCGCAAGTGAGGTAATCTTCACACAACCCATGTAATACATAAGGGAAAGAGATACATAGTTGGCTTACAATCGCCACTTCACACAATACATGAGTAAAGCATTACATCAAACAGATACAATCAAGGTCCGACTATGGAACCAAAATAAAAGAAGACTACCCCAAATGCTACACAGATCCCCGATCGTCCCAATCTGGGCTCCACTACTGATCAACTGAAACGAAACAACACAATGAACAAGATCTTCATCGAGCTCCTCCTTGAGCTCGGATGCGTCACTTGCACGGTTTCATCGGCACCTGCAAACTGGTTTTGGAAGTATCTGTGAGTCACGAGGACTCAGCAATCTCACACCCGCGAGATCAAGACTATTTAAGCTTAAAGGTAGGACAGGGTAGTGAGGTGGAGCTGCAGCAAGCGACTAGCATATCTGGTGTCTAACATACGCAAATGAGAGCGAGAAGAGAAGGCAAAAGCACGGTCGAACAACTATGATCAAGAAGTGATCCTGAAACTACTTACGTCAAGCATAACTCCAACACCGTGTTCACTTCCTGGACTCCGCCGAGAAGAGACCATCACGGTTACACACGCGGTTGATGTATTTTAATTAAGATCAACTTCGGGTTTTCTACAACCGGACATTAACAAATTCCCATCTGCCACATAACCGCGGGCACGACTTTCAAAAGATCAAACCCTGCAGGGGTGTCCCAACTTAGCCCATTATAAGCTCTCGCGATCAACGAAGGATATTCCTTCTCTCCGGGACGACCCGATCAGTCTCGGAATCCCGGCTTAAAGAGGCATTGCATGGCAAAATGCAACAAACAACACTACAAGTTAAGTGGAGCCCAATATGCAACGGGTTGCATATTGACGCGACACCACATCAATTTTTTAGGTTTTCTCTCGTTTATGAACCCAACAATATTAAATGTTGATTAACATGGCAAGGGGGTGAAGCAAAATAAAACTACCTATTTAGGCAAGTTTAAATGAGGCCGGAACAACAAACAACAAATCTGGAAAATCCTCATATGCATATTTTGAATTTGCTACTGTTCTTCCCTAAACACAATTTTAATATTGTTAAACAACAAAGTAAAGTGCACCATGTTAAACTAGGCATTTTCTACCCCATTTACATATAAAGTTTATTAAATTCGGAGTTACGGTTATTTAGTTATGAAATTAATCATTTTAACATGCCATTTATGCAAATTAATTCAAACAGCACCTTAAACATTTTAAACATGGATGGAAGTGGCATATTATTAAACTAGACAAAAATCTAAGCATTTTTCATATGTGAAGTTTTTACATATGATGCACTGTTAATGAGTTATTATATGCATGATGTTTGAGGGTTTTTCTGTAAAACTGCAGTTCTCTGGATAATACACAAAATCACAGATCTGGAAAAAAACATCTACGAGCCGAATCTGCTAGCCCAACAGAAGGGAAAAGAGGCGCTGGGGGTGACCTCACCATGGGCCATGGCCCGGTCGGTGGAGATGGGAGCTGGGCCGCGGTCAACAGGAGGGACTTGGCGGTCCATCGTGCGAAGCAGAGGGGCGAGCGGCTCGAGTTGCTGCTGCTCGTTTCTGAAGAACAGAAACGGCAGCAGGGAACAGCGGCGCGCTGCAGGGGCTTGGCGAGGTGGGACTTGGCGCGATCCCGGCGACTTCAGGCGAGGGAGGACGAAGAGGCGGGGTGGATCCAATCTGGACGGAGTGGTCGTTGAGAGGGATCAGATCCGGCGGCCAGCACCTTGACCTGAAGAAGAGGACAACCATGGCGTGGGCTCTGCAGAAGAAACGACGGCTGTTTCAGCAGACAAGAACTCGAGGGGGGAAGGGAAGAAGGGAACGAGGCGAGAAAGAGGAGGACGGGGATGGCGCTCATCTGCTAGTTTCACCGGAGACGGTCGACGGCGTGGCCGAAGGCGGGGACGAGGTGCTCGGGGACAGGGAGGTGATGTGGCTTGGGGAGGCAGGGCACGAACATGGTAGAAGGAGCTCGGGCTCCTGGCCTGGTGGACGAGGGTGACGCCCTGGTGGTTGAGGTCGCCGGCGGCGACGGGGCTGACGAGGTCGAGGGCTGGGTGCGCCGATGGCGACGACTCCATGGAGGGAGGAGCAAACGGGAGGAGCTCCCTCTCGTTCCCACATCCAGCTAGCACGGAGGCTCTCTGGTGGCTTCGGACGGAGGAGCTCGGGCAGGTGGTTGGATGGTGATCGATGGATTGGAAGGTTGCGGTTGGCCCGATCTGGAAAACGAGGAAGGTGGCGGCTTCGGTTGGTGGTTTGGATCGGGAGGGGATCCCAAGGAGGAGGAGACAATGGGCTGGCGGTGGCGCGATGGGATAGGAAGGATGAGACGGCTAGGTTCTAGGGCTAGGTAGGTTTACACTGATTATATAGCGGGTGGGTATTTGTTATGGGCTAATCTGGTCCGTCCGATGATAATCGGGCGGTTGAAAAAAATATAGGTTAGGAAGTCCAATTAAGAAACGGAGATGTTTTATAGATGTTAGGGGATGATCCGGACCCATCGGTCATGACTGCCCAGGTCGGGTTCGGAGAAGTTTCAGACACGAGCGAGGGGTCGATGCATTGTGCAAAGAGACTCCGGTTTAGACAAGAGGGAAAATGAAGAACAAGATTGGTCTCGGAACGGTCAACAAAAGCAAGGGGGAACGCGGCAACTACGAGGGGATGCAAGTTTGAAAACAATGACGGCAACAGAGTGCCGATGCAATGCGAATGATGTGATGATGAATGCAACAAACAAATAAATAACACAACTGACACGCAAAACATGGAAGGCATCTGAAGCGTCGGTCTTGGGGCATTACACCAACGCAGAAAACCCGTCAAGCAAACCGGAAAGTACGATTTTCACACCCTCTAGCTTACTTGGATCCAAACTTTCTTTTGAAGAAACAGCAACACGAAGCTCGCCGCACAACCCGGCATAGTGGCCAGGTGGTTACTTCCTCCGATTTACCGAACACACCAGTTTGTAAACGCCGCCCAGAGGTCTCTTATATTTCTGACACATCTTATCCCAAGGTGGGTTATTTCCGACAACCTCTTAATCCGTCTGATTCCAAATATCAGGGAACTTCTGATTCGGCCTCTGGCGAGTCCAGAGGGACACAAATCCCAACTCTTAAAATTGTTCGTAGGTGAGAATATTTAACTAACCCCTCAGATCCTTATGCTTGATTACTATACTAACCTTTTATTTGTGTCTCTTTCAGAGCCAAAGCCTGACCCAGCAAAAAGGCCAAGCTGAATAATCCAGTTGTTGACCCCAATCCACCTGAACCGAAGAAGACCCCAGAACCTTCTAACCCAAATGATGAAGCTACTCTTGATGATCCGCCACCGCAAGATCATGAAACCTTTGTTGAACATATGGAAATTGATCCGACGGGTCATGCTGATAACCTACCAAGCCTAGCTAAAGCTGCTGATGACAAAGCTGACAATGTTGTAGTTACCGGCTTTGGTTACACATCCCCTGGCAACCCCACTGCTCTGTCAAAACACAGTGCCAAAGAAGAAATCTCTATTGTTGACAAGGGCAAGTGGAAAGCGTATTTGGAAAGCCATGCCCACCTCAACGCCCAAGACATCCATTCTGGGTTTTTAAACCATTTGTACACAAGCCGTGACTACGAAGCCGGTTTAGTGAACATGATGAAGGAGAAATATGAGGTAAATGTTGTTAACTCTGCATAAGTATTCTTCCCTTATGATCGGTTTAGAATATCAACTCCAGTAGCCCCCGAGGGCCGATTTATAATACCAATATAAACCGGGACTTTGTAAAATAACCATACTTCAATTTTTCAGTGTAGCCCCCAAGGGCCGGTTTATCTTTTCAAAATGAACTGGGACTTTAGAATAATAATTCTTCAACTTCACCTGTGTAACCCCCAAAGGCCGGTTTATCTTTTCAAAATGAACCTGGACTTTTATGCTATAAGGCTCAAAATTCTTGTTGAACACCTTTGTAAACCGATTGACCACCAAGCTGATTAATGGAGGAAAAATCCATAGTTTTAACTTGAGACAATATGCATTGGCCCCCAAGTGCCAAGAATAATAATTGTATTGAGCTTGGGACTTGTAATTTTTTTTATAAGAAGCAATAGACATTAGCCCCCAAGTGCCAAGTGTATAACTTGTTATGTGCTTGGGACATCAAATATGTACTGCCAACCCATAAATAGCATGTCTCTTGCAGGCTGAGCTTAGCAAAAAAGAATCCCAAATCGCCGACCTTCAAGAAAATATCAAATCGCAACAAGCAGAAACTTCCAAAGCCAAGGAGGAACTGACCAGTGCTTTAGCAGCCATGGAAAAACTGAAGGAGAGCTTCAAGAGCGAGCAGGCAGGCTGGCACACAGAGAAGGCAACTCTGGTGAAGAGGGCTGAGGATGCTGAAGCGGCCCTTATCTGGTAATAGAGGAGTTGACTAGCTTGAAACGGCAAATAAATGCCATGACTTCTGTTGTTTTTGGTAAATAGCCTCTTCATAAGCTTTAAACATGTAGTATCTATGAAATTGCCGGTTTACCAACGTTTGTGATTATGCAGGATCTCGCATTGCTGTGACACTCCAAAAAATTTATTTGGTTTTCATCAAAAACTTTGTTGGATTTTAAAAGAGGACATTTAAAATTTCTTTTCCAGAAATCCTTCCTCTTTAAAAACTTCCTTTTCTTTGGCAAGGACTTTTATTTTTCTTCAAACTTTGGTGTTTGATCATTTAAAACTTCTTCTCTGTTGGTTCCCTTCTCAAATTATAATTTTGGGAGTTTAATCATTTTTTAAAAAAAGAAGATCTATGAAAATTTTGGGGATTTTCATATCTTGAAAACCACCCATGACTTTGTGTTTTGCCCATGTGGTAAGACCCCTCCAAAACCTCCCCTCCTCCTTGAAAACAATCTAAGTTCTCTGTCCCAACTAGTCCAAACAAGTTTTGGATTTTATTTTAATTATTTCATCTCTCCAATCTTTTCTGACATTTATTTTGAGCCTGAGTCATTTTCAAAGCAAGTACCCTATTGCACTTGTGTTTGGACCTCAAACCAACTCTCCTGGATAGTCCTTGGTACCCTCAACCTAGAACCATCTTGACTCACTCCCCTTCTTTTCGAATTTTTCAAAATTCAGCCTCTGCAAGTTTGGACCAGATTTGCCAAATTTGGTCAAACTCATATTTCCACTTCTCCAAAAATCCTACCAAAAATCAGGTAGCCTACTGAAGCAATGAGAAGCCATTCCACCAAAAACCAGCTCAAGGAAAAATCCCTACATGCCAAAATCATTCTGTCGAACACCTGGCGTGCACTGTTGCTGTTCATATTCAGTAAAATTCGGAGTTCAGTGTCGTTTCTTCGTCAGAGTTTCAGTCACGAGGAAACTGTGCATTTGGCTCGTGCTCGCCGCCTCTTCCTCCTGTCTGGAGCACCACACGCGCGCTTGGCGCCTTCCTGGCGTCGGTGGCGAACTGGCCCGCCAGCGCCGGCGTGTCCCGCGGCGGCAGAGCCACCTTAGCGGCCGACAGGGGGCAACACTACGGCATAACGCCGTTTAGCACCGCCCAAACCTCCTGAGGGCTCCGCGTGGCCACCTCCTTGCCAGCGTATGCATGCAGCACCGTCGCCGTGGCCTAGCACGCGCAGAGCGCGTTCTCTGCCGCCGGCGTGCCGTGCGGCCGTTCCGTCAAGGGCAGGCCGTAATCCTCCCTCCCGTGCTGAGTTGGACACTGGGATGGCACCAGTGCTTCACCTAGTCGATGCTCAAGCCCGTAAGCCAGCCGTCCACCCATAGCGCCGCCGTAATCGCCCGTCGGACTTATCTGTTCACGGTAACCGCCTCGGACCGCCTATATATAGCCCCCCTCGAGCTTGCTCTTGGCCCCGCACAACTCCACCACCTCGCCAGACCCCGCCTAGCCACTGGAAGGGCCTCGATGGGCCTTTCTTCCTCGACTCCGGCCACCTCCGCCCGCCTCGGGCTCCGGCAACGTTCTCTCCAGTGATAACTCCTCCGCCGCCCTGCTCTCGCCCGTAGCCTTCTCTTACACCTAGTGCTCTAACACCCACCTCAATTTGATGCCTGTAGCCCTCTCCGGCGAGCTCCATCCACGCCCGAACCGCCGTCCGTCGGAGCAGGAGCCACCGTCGACGTGGTGCTCGCCGGTGACCACCACCACCACCAACCGACTAGCTCGCATGTTCGTCACCGAAGTATTCTTCACCATATCCTGTTCTTTCATGCCTGGCCAATAAAATAACCAGTGGCAAGCCAATGAGTACTTTGAATGTACTCGCAAGCAACCCATGTTTTGGTTCAAGGAACAATAATGCATGATATAGGTAAATTTTTGCGGAAAGCTAGTTTTGAGTGCAATGATATGTTCAACAACTTGTAAGACATGCATCAGGAGAATTCAAGTAACCATGAGGACATGTTACAGATATCAACATAAATAGAGTGGGTACCAACCCAACTCAATCATGTCAAGTCCTTGACTTGACCCAAGTAGTTCTTCCCACTTATCCAACACACACACTGGTTTGAAAACACATGGACGTAGTGTAAGCAGCACCGCCCAACTGTCCTTGATCGTGGACACGGCTATTCGAATAGTTTTACACTCTGCAGGGGTTGCACACTTTACCCACAAGATCCGGGGAACTTCCGTGTCATCCACGACCCGCGGTACCTCAAGTACCCGGGGTAAGCACCCAATCACTACCTTTCCCTAGACGACACTAACAAGGAGTCCACTCGTTGTTCCGTATCCTCACGATGTACATCATACGAGACTCACTCGAGATCGTAACATCCGAGAGGGGACACAACGGTGTATCCGGTGCCCTGTAAAAACAGTCATGGCCGCCCTACCTGGCACGACCCCGTCCCGAGAAAGAGCACCAACTCTCCCCCGTCACTAGTAATGCGGGCTCCAATCTAGTATCGACCTAAGTAATCAATAATGCCCTTTCCCATATAAGGGTAGTGTGGTTGCGCATGTAAGGTTGGGACAGTCGACAAATCTTAAATCTAATCCATTTTCAAAAACAACACACACACTTGTTTCGGTACACCACTTCGTCATCAAGTGGCTACCCATCTCATCATCCCCCTCGGGCATAAGTGGCACCCGACGGGGTTTTCGAAAAGTCCTTTGAAAGTACTTTGCCTCCATCACCATGCATATTCCCGTCCCTTTTGCGTAGCAACTACTTTAGCATCCTATCTAGTCCCACCGGCATAACCCTCATAAGGAGGTAGGGTCATGCACCATGCAAGTATCAACGAGGAAGTAACGAAGGCAACCCACCAAGGTGGTTACCATCTCATCATGATCTCGATGCAAGCAATAAAAGTACCATATGACATGCATAAAAAGGGTTTCATAAACATGGTCAAAGGGCTGCTTGCCTGGTTCATCAGAGTTTTGAAATCTTCTGGTCCTTCTCCAAGTACTCCGTCTACTTCGTCAACTAATGTCGGAGACAATCATAATAAGCAACACCACAAGGCAAAAATAAAAGTGCTCTAAAAATATGAAGTTGACTTTTCTAGGATACCTCTAGTCATATGAGGAATGACCAAGGTGATTTCAATGGAATTGGAGAAGTGGATATTTCCAAACATTTTGATATGATGGGATCAAGGGGTTTTACGGGATTGCAAGAAGTGTACAGAAACATATTTTTGAAAAATGAGCAAAGGCACCCATTTAACAAAGAATGATTTTAGAAGCATCTAGGAATTGGTTTCACTGGATTTGGAGCTCAAATGAATTTTCTATGAATTTGCAAAGTTGGTAAATATGAAGAAATGGCTCAATAATTTATGTGGTACAGAAAGTATTAATAAAAATGTTCATAAACTAAGTTATGAACTTAGAATCATATAGGAATTTGAATCATGACATTTGGATCAAATTTGAGCTCTCTATGATTTTCTAAAGTTCATCACAGAAATGGAAAATGGGCTTTTAATAAATATTTCTGAAGAGAAAGTTTCTGGAAAAATGTGCAAATAGCACCATGTGATAGATCATGATTTGTGGATCCCCTAGAAATTTGAATCATCAAATTTGGAGTTGAATTGAATTGTTTATGGATTTTTTAAGTTGACTGGAAAAAGAAAAAGGAAATAAGGATTTAACCTTATCATGCGCACTGGGCGACAGATAGACCGTGGGCTGGCCCAGTGGCTCAGCCGCGCGGGCGACAGGGGCACGTCGAAGGCATATTCCCCGCAGTGCGCCTTCGTGCGAGGGAAGCGGCTTTACGCCCGGTCCGCCTCCACTTAAACGGGCGGGGCCCGCCTACTGGGTCGCTGACGCGCGGACCCCAGCGGCAGGTCGTCTTCCACCTCCGGCGCGCGCTTTGGCCGTGGGGAGGAGTGGCTCCCGACGACGATAGCCGGGGCTACAGAGCGTCTCCGGCGACACTCCGCCCACCGGCGCTCTCAGGAGGACGAGCCGCATCCATCCATGGGTGGCACGACCGCCGAGGAGCTCAGGGTCGAGCACGGCGTTGGCCGCGGCGGAGGAGGTCGGCGGCGGCGGTGGTTATGGTGCTACGGCCACCAGGAGGAGAGGGAGAAGCACGGGAGGGGCTCTAGGTGATGTTGGAGATGCTCTAGTGTGGTCCAGAAGGAAGGAGGAGGAGAGGGGGGCACGAATTTAGGCGGAGTCCGGCGGCTCGGCTCCGGCCATGGGGAGCGATGGAGGGCTTGAGGAGGGGAGTGGGTTGGTCCAGGGGGTTGCTGGGAGAGAGGGAGAGCGAATGGGATCCAGAGGGAGGCCTCGGGAGCCCTTAAGTGGCGAGGCCATGCCTCACCGTGGACGTGGCCTACGGGCACCCTCGGAATCGGCCGTGGTGGCCACGGGAGGAGGCTCGGGGCTGTCTGCGGTGCTCGTGGGGGTGGAGTAGGGCGCCAGGAAGAGAGAGAGGGAGCGGGGAATGCGGCAAGCGGGTCCCCGCCGCGGCCAGCGACTGGTGCGCTCGGGCGGCGCTCTGTCCGCACGCGAGGAGAGCCCGAGAGGGGGAGAGAGGAGGGGAACGACAGTGTAGCGTTCCGCGGACGTCGAGGTGACCTCGGGGGACACGAGGGGGAGGCCCTAGGTGGCCGGAGGTGGTTGGAAGGGGGCGGCTACAGTGCGGGAGCGCACTGTAGCGCGCTCTGGAGCACGCCAATTGCATGCCAGGGCATGCCTTTGTCTTGTAGGGCGCGGCCACTTGTGTCTAGGTTGTTTAGGGAGGAGTAAACAAATTGGTGGTGGCCTTGGATGCCCTGGTGAACCACTAGGAGAGGAGAGAGGTTGAGGGAGAGAGAGAAAAGGGCTGTCCAGAGAGAGAAAGTGAGGTTTTACCCCTCCAATAATTGAGCTATGGACTTGCCATTTCTACTGGAGGTGCAAGGGGACTTTGAGGGGCTGTGGTAAAAAGTTTAGGTCATGGAGAAGAGGGGAAGTGGTCAAAATGATGATTTTGGAAAAATGTCAAAAGGTGTTTGTTGTTGGTTTGGGTAAGAAAATGAACTTCGTTTGCCATGAGACTCCACAGGGTGAATTGTCACATATAATTAGGACCTTCCACCAATTTTGAGCTCATTTGGGCAAAGTGGCCAATGTAACTTTGGTAAACCCTAGAAATCAACAGAAATGGTTTTACCAAGATTTAGTCATGTAAATCTATTCTCCTTAATTCACCACTTGGTGTAGTGTCATCATTTGAGGATTTAAACATGCTCACAAAAGTTGGGGTCAAGGAGAGGAAGTTGGCAGTACAAACTTGTTCAAATTTGATTCTGGCCAGAGAGGGTTTTGGGGTACTTTGATCAAGATAAAATTCTCTCCAACTTGTGCCATTTGGTCTAGATGCATTATTACACCATTTGAGAATGTGCACCAAGTTTGAGAGCAATTGGACATGTTTGACAGTGCAAAGCTGCTCAAACTTGAAAAAGGACAGAAGTGGTTTTGAGAGGGTTTCATGGGGTTATACTGTTCTCCATGACATGAGACTTGGCAAGATCATCAAAAATGTCATATGTGACATGCTAGAATTTACTTGGATTTTTATGTAAATATTTCCTATAGAAATATTTCAAATCCTTGAAATGAGCAGAAATGATTTTGGGAGGTTTTGCCCAATATTTTGATCATAACCATATGTTGAAACTCATATATATGGAAAATATATGTCCATTGAGTCTCCCTAATTTTTCTCAAATATTTTTAAAGCTTTAAAATAATTTTAACCTATTAAAGACCATTTCTGGCCTTAAGAAAAATCCTTTAAATAAAATAGGAAAATAACTTTAAAATTATATTTTTTGTGGTTTCTGGGTAACCTATATCTAATAGGAATGAAAAATATTTTTGGAAAGATTTTTACTGCCCTTAATTAAGTACTTGCAGTGCAATCCTCAATCAAGGGGTTTTTGGAAAACTAATTTTTGAAAATACTTTTTGGCCAAATTATTTTTGTAAGAAAATACTATATTGTACTATACACATGGCATGATCATTGGGAAGAGGTTTTGGATCAAGGAGAATAAGTATAAGAGTTGGAGGATTTATTTGATTTTTAGAGCACTTGCAAACTACACACAAAAATCAAATCAAGCAAGGTCCAAAACACTCAAAAGTTTTTGTCAAACCACATTTTCTCATGATTTATTAGCTTAAGTGTTGTGGCATGAAAATAAGGGTGTGACAGACCTACCCCCCTTACAAGAATCTCGTCCCCGAGATTCCCAGACTAGGCGCGGAAAGGAATACGGAAACTTGGATTTGGGGTAGTCTTCACGTCCTCGTACTGCTTCTGCTTCCGTTTGGTGCTCCATTGAACTTGAAGTACTTGATGGTGTGGCTTCGTGTATGACTTCTTCTTGATCCATGTTGCTAATGGGCAGCTCGCTGTAGGTTAGATTGGGCTGGGGGTCAATGGTTTGGTGATTGATGTCCTTGGAGAGGTCGGGCTAGTTAGGAAGTTGGAAACACTTTCGGGGGGGGGGGGGGGGTGTCGCGTGGAAACGCTGTGCACCGTGGGTAACTCAGGTGGTAACTCTAACTGGTAGTCGTCTACTCTTTATCTCGGAGTGATCCAAAAGGGGGTTGTTGAATCTTGGAGTGATCTCGAAGAGGGCCGATGAATCTTGGCGTGGGTTTCCTTGTCATGAAAATGCTTGGTTCCCTTGAGAGGAGTGGTTTGTAGCTATGCACCGTCTTTGACAAGGAAGTTCACTTCTTGACGATGATGGTTGGTATAGTTCTTCCTCCTTGACATGGCGGTCTTCAGATGTTCCTTGACCAGCTCAGTGATTCTTCTTCCGTCTTCGGGTAGGCAAGTATATCACCAAAGAAAGATGGCAACTAACTTGTCCGAGTACTCCATGAAGACTTGCCCACGGGGTACATAGGGTATAGGTTGGGGTATCGGTGGTGGTCATGGTTGGGTATTGGCCAAGGTTTCCTTGTCCTATAGCAAAAGCCCATGGTTGTGATTCCTACCATATCGTGGCTAGGTGGGGCTCAAGGGTTTCAAGGATCTAGTGTGCAAGTGAACATTTGTCATCTTATCCTTGAGCACAGTTTCTGAGATTCCAATCGTTCTATCTAGTCTTCCAAACAATCACATCATGTTACAGAAAGAATCATCCCGTATAGGTCAACTCCAATCATCACTCATGTTATCCTCATGACTCCCTGAGGGGAGGTCTAACAAAATCATATACATGTCAACTATCCCCAAACTGTTGGAAATATGCCCTAGAGGCAATAATAAAAGCATTATTATTATATTTCCTTGTTCATGATAACTGTCTTTGTTCGTGCTATAACTGTGTTATCCGGAAATCGTAATACATGTGTGAATAACAGACAACAACATGTCCCTAGTAAGCCTCTAGTTGACTAGCTCGTTGATCGATAGATAGTCATGGTTTCCTGACTATGGACACTGGATGTCATTGACAACGAGATAACATCATTAGGAGAATGATGTGATGGACGAGACCCAATCCTAAACATAGCATAAGATCGCATAGTTCGTTTGCTAGAGTTTTCCAATGTCAAGTATCCTTTCCTTAGACCATGAGATCGTGTAACTCCCGGACACCGTAGGAGTGCTTTGGGTGTGCCAAACGTCACAACGTAACTAGGTGACTATAAAGGCATACTACAGGTATCTCCGAAAGTGTCTGTTGGGTTGACACGGATCGAGACTGGGATTTGTCACTCCGCTTGACGGAGAGGTATCACCGGGCCCACTTGGTAATGCATCATCATAATGAGCTCAATATGATCAAAGTGTTTGATCACTGGATCATGCATTACGGTACGAGTAAAGTGACTTGCCGGTAACGAGATTGAACGAGGTATTGGGATACCGACGATCGAATCTCGGGCAAGTAAAATACCGATTGACAAAGGGAATCGTATACGGGATTAATTGAATCCTCGACATCGTGGTTCATCCGATGAGATCATCGTGGAGCATGTGGGAGCCAACATGGGTATCCAGATCCCGCTGTTGGTTATTGCCCGAGAGCCGTCTCGGTCATGTCTGCATGTCTCCCGAACCCGTAGGGTCTACACACTTAAGGTTCGGTGACGCTAGGGTTGTGAAGATATGTATATGCAGTAACCCGAATGTTGTTCGGAGTCCCGGATGAGATCCCGGACATCACGAGGAGTTTCGGAATGGTCCGGAGGTAAAGAATTATATATAGGAAGTGCTGTTTTGGATATCGGGACAAGTTTCGGGGTTATCGGTATTGTACCGGGACCATCGGAGGGTCCCGGGGGGTCCACCGGGTGGGGCCACCTGCCCCGGAGGGCCCCATGGGCTGAAGTAGTAAAGGATCCAGCCCAAAGTGGGCTGGGGCGCCACTTCCCCAGGGCCCATGCGCGCCTGGGGGGGGGGAACCCTAAAGGGGGGCGCCCCCTTGCTTGGGGGGCAAGCCCCCCACCCCTTGGCCGCCGCCCCCTAGGAGATTGCATCTCCTAGGGCCGGCGCCCCCCTAGGGGGCTATATATATGAGGGGAGGGGAGGGGGCAGCCGCACCCTTGCCCTGGCGCCTCCCTCTCTCTCTCTCCAACATCTCCTCCTCCTCTGTAGAGCTCGGCGAAGCCCTGCCGGAGTACTGTAGCTCCACCCTCACCACGCCGTCGTGCTGCTGCTGGAGCCATCTTCCTCAACCTCTCCTTTGCCTTGCTGGATCAAGAAGGAGACGTTACGCTGACCGTACGTGTGTTGAACGCGGAGGTGCCGTCCGTTCGGTGCTAGGATCTCCGGTGATTCGGATCACGTCGTGTACGACTACCTCATCCCCGTTCGTTGAACGCTTCCGCTCGCGATCTACAAAGTGGTATGTTGATGCAATCTCTCTCCCATGACTTGTTGCTTAGATGAACTCATAGATGGATCTTGGTGAAACCGTAGGAAAATTTTTAATTTTCTGCAACGTTCCCCAACAGTGGCATCATGAGCTAGGTCTATGCGTAGTTCTCTATTGCACGAGTAGAACACAATTTGTTGTGGGCCTAGATGTTGTCAACTTTCTTGCCGCTACTAGTCTTATCTTGCTTCAGCGGTATTGTGGGATGAAGCGGCCCGGACCAACCTTACACGTACGCTTACGTGAGACCGGTTCCACCGACTAACATGCACTAGTTGCATAAGGTGGCTGGCGGGTGTCTGTCTCTCCCACTTTAGTTGGAGCGGATTCGATGAAAAGGGTCCTTATGAAGGGTAAATAGAAGTTGACAAATCACGTTTGTGGCTTTCACGTAGGTAAGAAAACATTCTTGCTAGAACCCTAATTCAGCCACGTAAAAACTTGCAACAACAATTAGAGGACGTCTAACTTGTTTTTGCAGCAAGTGCTTAGTGATATGATATGGCCAAAGTTGTGATGAATGATGAATGATCTATATGTGATGTATGAGATGTTCATGCTATTGTAATAGGAATCACGACTTGCATGTCGATGAGTAGAGCAAAACTATAAAGCTCAAAAAATATAAGTAAAGCACATAGAGTATTCTATAAAATTCTAATTCATGTATGGATCTCTCAAAAGGTGTGTACAGCAAGGATGATTGCTGAAAACTAAAAAGCAAAGACTAAAATCATACAAGACGCTCCAAGCAAAACACATATCATGTGGTGAATAAAAATATAGCTCCAAGTAAAATTACCGATGGAAGTAGACGAAAGAGGGGATGCCTTCCGGGGGCATCCCCAAGCTTTGACTTTTTGGTGTCCTTGGATTATATTTGGGGTGCCAGGGGCATCCCCAAGCTTAGGATCTTGCCACTCCTTTTTCCATAATCCATCAAAAGATTTCACCCAAAACTTGAAAACTTCACAACACAAAACTCAACAGAAATCTCGTGAGCTCCATTAGCGAAAGAAAACAAAAGACCACTTCAAGGTACTGTAATGAATTCATTCTTTATTTATATTGGTGTTAAACCTACTGTATTCCAACTTCTCTATGGTTTATAAACTATTTTACTAGCCATATATTCATCAAAATAAGCAAACAACACACGAAAAATAGAATCTGTCAAAAATAGAACGGTGTGTAGTAATATGTAATTAATGCAAACTTCTGGAACTCCAAAAAATCATACAAAATAGGAAGACCTAGGCAATTTTCTTATTGATAATAAGCAATTAGAATTACTATTTTATCACGTTTTGGTGATTTTTAATAATTGTTTTCATGAACAGAAAGTTTCTAGAAATTACAGCAAGATCAAATGACTATCATCCAAAAACATCCTATAGGTTTAACTTGGCACAAACACTAATTAAAAGATAAAACCACATCTAAACATAAGGTAGATGGATTATTTATTGAATAACAACAAGGAAAAATATTGGGTTGTCTCCCAACAAGCGCTTTTCTTTAAAGCCTTTTTAGCTAGGCATTGAGATTTCAATGATGCTCACAAGAAAGACAAGAATTGAGGCACAAAGAGAGCATCATAAAACATGTGACAAACACACTCAAGTCTAACATACTTCCTATGCATAGGCATATTATAGGAAACAAATTATCGTAACAAGCAAAAACTAGCATAAGCAAGGAAGCGGAAAGGAACAATAGCAATCTCAACATAACGAGAGGTAATTTAGTAACATGAAAATTTCTATAACCATATTTTCCTCTCTCATAATAATTACATGTAGGATCATAAGAAAATTCAACAGTATAGCTATCACGTAACCTATTCTCAACACGATCCACATGCATGCGAAGTTGACACTCTTCCAAAATAGTGGGATTATCATTAACTAAGTCATGATTTCTCCAAGCCCACCTTTATCAAAAAATTCATAAGATTGAATGTTATCCAAATATGTGGGATCTAAAGTTGACACTCTTCCAAACCCACTTTCAATATTATTGCAAACACTATTATCAATCTTATATTCATCATGGGGCTTAAATAAATTTTCAAGATCATAAGAAGAATCTCCCCAATCATGACTATTGGACATAGCAAAACTAGCATCTCCAAGCTTAGGGTTTTGCATATTATTAGCATAATATACATCAATAGAATTTATAATAAAATCATTGTAATCATGCTTTTTATTCAAAGATCTTCGTGAAGCACTTCATCACAATTTTCAGATTTACGGATCTCAGGCAAAAGCTTATAAAGATAATCTAGTGCATCCAAATCACTAGGAATTGGTTCATCGTAATTGAATCTCTTAAAAAGATTGGCAAACGGATGAGGATCCATAGATATTAGCCTCTCTGTTTAGGAATAAATACTCAACTATTTCAACCAAGCGAGAAAACGAGCCAAGAAAGACATAAAGGCGAACGGAAAAGAGGGGGCGAATAAAACGGCAAGGGTGAAGTGGGGGAGAGGAAAACGAGAGGCAAATGGCAAATAATGTAATGCGGGAGATAAGGAATTGTGATGGGTACTTGGTATGTTGACTTTTGCGTAGACCACCCCGGCAACGGCGCCAGAAATTATTCTCGCTACCTCTTGAGCACTGCCTTGGATTTCCCTGAAGAGGAGAGGATGATGCAGCAAAGTAGCGTAAGTATTTCCCTCAGTTTTTGAGAACCAAGGTATCAATCCAGTAGGAGGCCACGCACGAGTCCCTCGTACCTACACAAAACAAATAGCTCAACGCAACCAACGCGATTAGGGGTTGTCAATCCCTTCACGATCACTTACGAGAGTGATATCTGATAGAGATGATAGATAATATTTTTGGTATTTTTGATATAAAGATGCAAGGTAAAATAAAAAGGTAAAGTAAAAAAGCAAAGCAATAATAAAGTGATAGGCGATTTATATGATGAGAATAGACCCGGGGGCCATAGATTTCACTAATGCCTTCTCTCAAGAGCATAAGTAATCTACGATGGGTGAACAAATTACTGTTGAGCAATTGACAGAATTGAGCATAGTTATGAGAATATCTAGGTATGATCATGTATATAGGCATCACGTCCGAGACAAGTAGACCGACTCCTGGCTGCATCTACTACTATTACTCCACTCATCGACCGCTATCCAGCATGCATCTAGAGTATTAAGTTCAAGAAAACAGAGTAACGCCTTAAGCAAGATGACATGATGCAGAGGAATAAATTCATGCAATATGATAAATACCCCATCTTGTTATCCTCGATGGCAACAATACAATAAGTGCCTTGCTGCCCCTACTGTCATTGGGAAAGGACACCGCAAGATTGAACCCAAAGCTAAGCACTTCTCCCATTGCAAGAAAAACCAATCTAGTAGGCCAACCCAAACTAATAATTCGAAGAGACTTGCAAAGATAACCAATCATACATAAAAGAATTCAGAGAAGATTCAAATATTGTTCATAGATAATCTTGATCATAAACCCACAGTTCATCGATCTCAACAAACACACCGCAAAAAGAAGATTACATCGAATAGATCTCCACAAGAGAGGGGGAGAACATTATAATGAGAGCCAAAAAGAGAGAAGAAGCCATCTAGCTACTAACTATGGACCCGAAGGTCTGAGGTAAACTACTCACACTTCATCGGAGGGGCTATGGTGATGATGTAGAAGCCCTCCATGGTGGATTCCCCTTTCGGCGGAGCTCCGGAACAGGCCCCAAGATGGGATCTCATGGGTACAGAAGGTTGCGGCGGTGGAATTAGGTTTTTGGCTCCGTTTTTGATCGTTTGGGGGTACATAGGTATATATAGGAGGAAGGAGTACGTCGGTGGTGCATCGGGAGGGCCACGAGGTAGGGGGGCGTGCCCTAGGGGGGCGCCCTCCACCCTCGTGACCGCCTCGTGGCTTTCTTGACGGAGGGTCCAAGTCTCCTAGATCATATCTGATGAGAAAATCATGTTCCCGAAGGTTTCATTCCATTTGGACTCCGTTTGATATTCCATTTCTTCGAAAAACTGAAATAGGCAAAAAAACAGCAATTCTGGGCTGGGCCTCCGATTAATAGGTTAGTCCCAAAAGTAATATAAAAGTGGAAAATAAAGCCCAATATAGTCCAAAATAGTAGATAATATAGCATGGAGCAATCAAAAATTATAGATACGTTGGAGACGTATCAGCGACTGGCATTGGTGCAAGGAAGTGGTCGACGGGGGCCAACCATGCCGCTGAGGGGGGCACTGGCACCCGCGCAGGGACATGCGCTGTCAATGGCGTGGTGAAGACATTCGTGTGCACTGGCACCAGCACGGGCACGCACGTCAGTGCACGCGCAGGCGCATGCGCTGGCAGGTGCACGGGCACTGGCACGGGCGTGCGTGTCAGGGCACGCGAAGGCGCTTGCGCTGGCAGGTGCACGGGCGCATGAAAGTTGGCGGGGACCTCGTGGAACCCCGTGGCATCAAGCTCGGCGACAATGTGCAGCTCCCAGCCCATCAATGCAACGGGGATGGGCGCTGGCAGCTACCTCTTGAGCACTGCATTGGTTTTTCCCTTGAAGAGGAAAGGGTGATGCAGTAAAGTAGCGTAAGTATTTCCCTCAGTTTTTGAGAACCAAGGTATCAATCCAGTAGGAGGCCACGCTTAAGTCCCTTGCACCTACACAAACAAAAAAAGAACCTCGCAACTAGCGCGATAAAGGGGTTGTCAGTCCCTTCATGGTCACTTACGAGAGTGAGATCTGATAGATATGATAAGATAATATTTTTGGTATTTTTATGATAAAGAGAAATAAAGATGCAAAGTAAAATAAAAGGCAATAGAAATAGTGAAGTGTTGGAAGATTAATATGATGGAGAATAGACCCGGGGGCCATAGGTTTCACTAGTGGCTTCTCTCAAGAGCATAAGTATTACGGTGGGTGAACAAATTACTATCGAGCAATTGATAGAATTGAGCATACTTATGAGAATATCTAGGTATGATCATGTATATACGCATCACGTCCGTGACAAGTAGATCGACTCCTGCCTGCATCTACTACTATTACTCCACACATCGACCGCTATCCAGCATGCATCTAGAGTATTAAGTTCAAAAGAACAGAGTAATGCTTTAAGCAAGATGACATGATGTAGAGGGATAAACTCATGCAATATGATATAAACCCCATCTTGTTATCCTCGATGGCAACAATACAACATGTGCCTTGCTGTCCCTGCTGTCACTGGGAAAGGACACCGCAAGATTGAACCCTCTAAGCACTTCTCCCATTGCAAGAAAGATCAATCTAGTAGGCCAAACCAAACCGATAATTTGAAGAGACTTGCAAAGATAACCAATCATACATAAAAGAGTTCAGAGAAGATTAAAATATTGTTCATAGATAAACATGATCATAAACCCACAATTCTTCGGTCCCGACAAACACACCGCAAAAGAAGATTACATCGAATAGATCTCCAAGAGAATCGTGGATACCTTTGTATTGTGAACCAAAGAGAGAGAAGAAGCCATCTAGCTAATAACTATGGACCCGAAGGTCTAAGGTAAACTACTCACACATCATCGGAGAGGCTATGGTGTTGATGTAGAAGCCCTCCATGATCAATGCCCCCTCCGGCGGGACGCCGAAAAAGGCCCCAAGATGGGATCTCACGGGTACAGAAGGTTGCAGCGGTGGAATTAGGTTTTCGTGGATGCCTCTATTGGTTTGGGGGTACGTAGGTATATATAGGAGGAAGAAGTACGTCAGTGGAGCAACATGGGCCCCACGAGAGTGGAGGGCGCGCCTAGGGGGGGTAGGCGCGCCCCTGCCTCGTGCTCTCCTCATTGATTTCTTGATGTGGACTCCAAGTCCTCTAGATCACGTTTGTTCCAAAAATCACGTTCCCGAAGGTTTCATTCCATTTGGACTCCGTTCGATATCCTTTTCCTTCGAAACACTAAAATAGGCAAAAAAACAGCAATTTGGGCTGGGCCTCCGGTTAATAGGTTAGTCCCAAAAATAATATAAAAGTGTATAATAAAGCCAAATAATCATCCTAAATAGAATATAATATAGCATAAAATTATAGATACGTTGGAGACGTGTCAAGCATCCCCAGGCTTAATTCCTGCTCGTCCTCGAGTAGGTAAATGATAAAAACAGAATTTTTGATGTGGAATGATACTTGGCATAGTTTTCAATGTAACCCTCTTAATTGTGGTATGAATATTCAGGTCCAAATGATTCAAGATAAAAGTTTAATATTGACATAAAAGTAACAATACTTTGAGCATACTAACTAAGCAATTATGTCTTCTCAAAATAACATGGCCAAAGAAAGTTCATCCCTACAAAATCATATAGTTTGGTCTGGCTCCATTTTCGTCACACAAGAATGCTCTCATCATGCACAACCCCGGTGACAAGCCAAGCAATTGTTTCATACTTTAGTAGTCTCAAACCTTTTCAACTTTCATGCAATACATGAGCGTGAGCCATGGATATAGCACCCTGGGTGGAATATAATATAATGAGGGGGGTTATGTGGAGAAGACAAAAAAGGAGAAAGTCTCACATCAACGCGGCTAATCAATGGGCTATGGAGATGCCCATCAATTGATGTTAATGTGAGGAGTAGGGATTGCCATGCAACGTATGCACTAGAGCTATAAATATACGAAAGCTCAACAAAAGAAACTAGTGGGTGTGCATCCAACTTGCTTGCTCACGAAGACCTAGGGCATTTGAGGAAGACCATTGTTGGAATATACAAGCCAAGTTCCATAACGAAAAATTCCTACTAGTATATGCAAGTGACAAAACAAGAGACTATCTATCATAAAGATCATGGTCCTACTTTGAAGCACAAGTATGAAAAAGGATAGTAGCATTGCCCCTTCTTATTTTATTTTCTCTTTTCTTTTGGGCCTTCTTTTTTTTCTTTTAGCCTCTCTCTTTTTTATTTTTTTATTTGGGACAATGCTCTATGAATGATGATCATCACACTTCTATTTATTTACAACTCAATGATTACAACTCGATACTAGAACAAATTATGACTCTATATGAATGCCTCCGGCGGTGTACCGGGAAAGGCAATGAATCAAGAGTGACATGTATGAAATAATTTGCATGTTGGCTTTGCCACAAATACGATGTCAACTACATGATCATGCAAGGCAATATTACAATGATGAACGTGTCATGATAAACGGAACGGTGGAAAGTTGCATGGCAATATATCTCGGAATGGCTATGGAAATGCCATAATAGGTGGGTATGGTGGCTGTTTTGAGGAAGATATAAGGAGGTTTATGTGTGATAGAGCGTATCGTATCACGGGGTTTGGATGCACCGGCGAAGTTTGCACCAACTCTCAAGGTGAGAAAGGGCAATGCACGGTACCGAAGATGCTAGCAATGATGGAAGGGTAAGAGTGCATATAATCCATGGACTCAACATTAGTCATAAAGAACTCACATACTTATTGCAAAAATCTACATGTCATAAAAAATCAAGCACTACGTGCATGCTCCTAGGGGGAGAGATTGGTAGGAAAAAACCATCGCTCGTCCACGACCGCCACTCATAAGGAGGACAATCAAAGAACACCTCATGTTTCAAATTTGTTACATAAAGTTTACCATACGTGCATGCTACGGTATTTGCAAACTTTAACACAAGTATTTCTCAAATTCACAACTACTCAACTAGCACATCTTTGATATCACTACCTCCATATCTCAAAACAATCATCAAGCATCAAACTTCTCTTAGTATTCAACACACTCATAAGAAAGTTTTATTAATCTGGAATACCTAGCAAATTAGGACTAATTTCTCAATTAAAGCAAATTACCATGCTGTTTTGTAGGAGTCTCAAAATGATATAACTGAAGTATGAGAGAACAATAATTTCTATAAAATAAATCCACCACCGTGCTCTAAAAGATATAAGTGAAGCACTAGAGCAAAAACTATATAGCTCAAAAGATATAAGTGAAGTACATAGAGTATTCTAATAAATTCTGAATAATGTGTGTCTCTCTCAAAGGTGTATTCAGTGAGGATAATTGTGGTAAACCAAAAAGCAAAGACTCAAATCATACAAGACGCTCCAAGAAAAACACATATCATGTGGTGAATAAAAATATAGCTCCAAGTAAAGTTACCGATGGATGAGGACGAAAGAGGGGATGCCTTCCGGGGCATCCCCAAGCTTTGGCCTTTTGGTGTCCTTATATTATCTTGGGGTGCCATGGGCATCCCCAAGCTTAGGCTCTTGCCACTCCTTGTTCCATACTCCATCAAATCTTTACCCAAAACTTGAAAACTTCACAACACAAAACTTAACAGAAAATCTTATGAGCTCCGTTAGCGAATGAAAACAAAACACCACTTCAAGGTACTGTATTGAACTCATTAATTATTTATATTGGTGTTAAACCTACAGTATTCCAACTTCTCTATGGTTTATAAACTATTTTACTAGCCATAGATTCATCAAAATAGGCAAACAACACACGGAAAATAGAATCTGTCAAAAATAGAACAATCTGTAGTAATCTGTAACTAACGCAAACTTCTGGAACTCTAAAACTTCTACCAAAATAGGAAGGCCTGGAAATTTTATTTATTGATCAGTAGCAATTGGAATCAATATTTTATCACATTCTGGTAATTTTGAACAATTGTTTCTGCGAACAGAAAGTTTCTGGAATTTTCAGCAAGATCAAATAACTATCGTCCAAGAAGATCCTATAGGTTTAACTTGGCACAAACACTAACTAAAACATAAAAACAAATCTAACCAGAGGCTAGATCAAAGATTTATTACTAAATAGAAGCAAAAAGCAAAAAAACTAAAATAAAATTGGGTTGCCTCCCAACAAGCGCTATCGTTTAATGCCCTTAGCTAGGCATAAAAGCAAGGATAGATCTAGGTATTGCCATAATAATAGGATAGATCACGAAAACTCATTTCATATTCTCTACGTTCGGTAGCAAGTTTTCTTTGAGGCAAGCAAAACTAATCAAAAGGGCTAAACTTAGTGGGACACAAGTCCCCAAGATCAATTTTGGGAGGTATAGGTTCCTCCGTCGGCCCTTCATATTGCACAACCAATTCGTCATAATAAGCATTCTTTTCACAGAACTTCGTGAGCCTATACTCAAGTATTACGGTGGGTGAACAAATTACTGTCGAGCAATTGATAGAATTGAGCATAGTTATGAGAATATCTAGGTATGATCATGTATATAGGCATCACGTCCGTGACAAGTAGACCGACTCCTGCCTGCATCTACTACTATTACTCCACACATCAACCGCTATCCAGCATGCATCTAGAGTATTAAGTTCAAAAGAATAGAGTAATGCTTTAAGCAAGATGACATGATGTAGAGGGATAAAATCATGCAATATTATATAAATCCCATCTTGTTATCCTCGATGGCAACAATACAATACGTGTCTTGCTGCCCCTGCTGTCACTGGGAAAGGACACCGCAAGATTGAACCCAAAGCTAAGCACTTCTCCCATCGCAAGAAAGAGCAATCTAGTAGGCCAAACCAAACTGATAATTCGAAGAGACTTGCAAAGATAACCAATCATACATAAAAGAATTCAGAGAAGATTCAAATATTGTTCATAGATAAACTTGATCAGAAACCCACAATTCTTCGGTCCTGACAAACACACCGCAAAAGAAGATTACATCGAATAGATCTCCACGAGAATCGTGGAGAACTTTGTATTGAGATCCAAAGAGAGAGAAGAAGCCATCTAGCTAATAACTATGGACCCGAAGGTCTAAGGTAAACTACTCACACATCATCGGAGAGGCTATGGTGTTGATGTAGAAGCCCTCCATGATAAGTGCCCCCTCCGGCAGGATGCCGGAAAAGGCCCCAAGATGGGATCTCACGGGTGTAGAAGGTTGCGGCGGTGAAATTAGGTTTTCGTGGATGCCTCTAATGGTTTGGGGGTACGTAGGTATATATAGGAGGAAGAAGTACGTCGGTGGAGCAACATGGGCCCCACGAGGGTGGAGGGCGCGCCTTGGGGGTAGGCGCGCCCCCTGCCTCGTGCTCTCCTCGTTGATTTCCTGACGTGGACTCCAAGTCCTCTGGATCACGTTTGTTCCAAAAATCACGTTCCTGAAGGTTTCATTCCGTTTGGACTCCGTTTGATATCCTTTTCCTTCGAAACAGTGAAATAGGCAAAAAACAGCAATTTGGGCTGGGCCTCCAGTTAATAGGTTAGTCCCAAAATAATATAAAAGTGTATAATAAAGCCCAATAATCATCCTAAACAGAATATAATATAGCATGGAACAATAAAAAATTATAGATACGTTGGAGACGTATCACTGTCGCAGTCGGGGCGACGGGAGCCGGAACGGGAGCGGGGATAGGCGCGGCGTCTTCCTGCAAGGCCAGTTCAAGCTCGTCCCAAAGTGCCTTACGTTCTTGAGACTCTGGCTGGGTGTCTTCCTCCGGAAACTGGAAGACTAAGGGCAGACCATCGTGATGCGGCATGGCGTACATTTAGGTCAGGCTGGTTGGATGTAGACAACAGGAGAATCGGAGAGGAAGAGAGAAGATTGTAGCGATACCGGGTAGTGCAGGGTTGATTTTAAACTGCGGTGCCAGCGACATTAAAAGTGGGAGCAGTTGGGACGAAGGTGGGCGGCGGAGCCTGGTCAAAGGGCTCGCCTCCTGGTGAGCCAGCACAGTGGTCTGCTCGCACGCCTCCCCATAAGCCGGCGCAGCGGTCTGCTCGCACGCCTCCCGTTGACTCAAACGCTTGCTTGGACGGCACCTGCCGACGAGAAGCGGGACTCATGGCGGCACATAAACGCCCACGGTTTCAATAGTGAAAGCGTTCGCCTTAACGTGACAGGTCTTTGTTCCAAAATACCTTGGCTCTTCATTTGTTCAACTTGTCATAAGCAGCTTGTCTCAAATTGAAGAAAAAACATAGGAAGTAATATTTGTGCCATATCACGTGACCATGCTCAGTTTCAACAATTTATGGTCACATTTGGATTTTCTAAAATTTAAGATCCAGGATTCGAAACAATATCATAACCTGCATCATGCAATAAATTTTAAAGCCATACATCTGTCCTGTTGTATTTCTTAAGAAAGGATTTGGTCAAACATTTTGCTTAGTTAGACTTCAGACAAGTTATATATGCAGAGCAAAAGGATAATCCCTCCGTACCAGTGCATTGCCTGATGTATTAAATCAAGTACTAGGCACGAACAAATGGGCTCAATTCTATGCTCATCCTGGTGTAGTAGTAGTAGTAGTAGGCAATGCAGTTGACGGGTGACCTTGGCGAGCGGCGACCGAGGGAATTGAACTGTGCTCGACACGGTAGGTAACGGTGTCTAGTTACTAAAGCATCCCTCCGGTGTTCATTGGTAGTCATTATGGACGGGGGCCATGAGGGGAATTTCCTAGGGCTGGAATTCTGGCCGCCAGATATTTTGACTCGAAACGCGGAGGCTCGACTGGTTGGGGTTGCCTAATGTGCATACCACGCACGCCACCAGAAGGACACGAGCCCGATTTTTTTTTATATTTTTATTTTTTAGGATCAACACGAGCCAAGGTCTGGCTGGTATGCTGTTGGGTCCTACCATTCGAGAACACGAAAGGAACCTTTTAAGTTGCCGAACGAATCTATGTGTATTACAATGCCTGTATTTTCCTTGCAAATACTAATCTCAATGTGGTAATTGATTTATGACGAGTTGTTGAATTAGAGTGAGTTTGTGATATAGTGATCTCAACATGGATTTCATA
Source organism: Aegilops umbellulata (assembly GCA_032464435.1). Classification (NCBI taxonomy): domain Eukaryota; kingdom Viridiplantae; phylum Streptophyta; class Magnoliopsida; order Poales; family Poaceae; genus Aegilops; species Aegilops umbellulata. The sequence goes on along the minus strand of CP136055.1, from coordinate 83,384,548 downwards.
TTTCATGGTATCCCTGCTAAGTTTTTCAACAGCAAATTCAAATTTAAAAGATGAACAATATGGAGGTGAGAAAACTTTGTATGTATCAAGCATATGACCACACACACATACACACACCCACACACGAACACAACAACAATCCAATAAGTGTAGTGCATCTATTTTTCCAAACCATGCATGTATGACACGAATTCAAAAATACTCCTTCTATTCCTAAATATTAGTCTTTTAGAGATTTCAACAAGCGACTACATACGGAGCAAAATGAGTGAATCTACACTCGAAAATATGTCTATATACATCTGTATGTGACAGTCCACTTGAAATCTCTAAAAAGACTAATATTTATGAACAAAGGGAGTAAAATGTAGGACACGCATGGTCCTCAATTCAATATTTAAAACGAACATGAAACTGAAACATGAATATTTAGTCTAGTACTACAGTACATGCAAATGTTGTGTTTAATTAGGCGGAGCTATGATTGTCGGGGGTCACCCCCTCGACCTTAGATAAAATTGTGAAGCTCTGTTTAGGGTTGTTTAGATTATATTTGCCCCACCCTCCCAACCACTGATTGGTTGTGCACCCCCACCCCTCCTCGTCGGGAGAATATCATGTGCCCCATACCTTAGATGCTATATGCTGATACGAGTTGCTTGGAGCTTGTAGATCTGAGATATAGCAGCTCACATGATGTCTTAATATTTTTACAGGAAACCTTAATGAGTTTGAGAATTGCATACAATTTGTACAAAAACTACTCAAATGCCCATGGATCCCATATCCAGCGACCTCGAAGCTCGTATCACCATAGCATTTAAGATGAAGGAGGACATCATATTCTCCTGTATGTAAGAATATCATGTGCTACCACACCTTAGATGATACAAGCTCTTCGGAGCCGTTGGATTTGTGACCCAATGCCTCCTCGGTGGTTCGAATGGTTTTTTGCAGAAAAGCCCCCCAAAGAGTTTGACCACTGCTTACAAGCACAAAGACTGCTCAGATGCCATTGGATCTTAGATCAAATGACCTCGAACCTCGTATCACCGTAGCATCCAAGCGGCGAGAGCACCTTAAGTTTTCTCACATGGGAGAATATGAGGTGCTCCCGCACCATAGATTCTATGGTGATACAAGTTCACGGAGATCTAACGGCCCACAGTAGGAGGTTTGAATGTTTTTGCAATATACGGCTGAGAGAGTTTGGAATTGCACAAAAAGTACAAGTACTACGCATGTGCCATCTGATCACTGATCATACGACCTAGATGCTCATATCACCGTAGCGGGTAATTAAGCTATGGGGAGCACCTAATATGAGCAAGGGGGAGCCGTTGGATCCAAGATGCAGCGGCATACACGAGGCCTGAATGTTTTGTTTGCAAAAAAACCTTTGGAGGGTTTGGAAACTGCGCATAATTACAAAGACTACTCCCAAGCCATTGGATCTCACTTCCAACGGTGTAAAAACTCGTATCACCATAGCATCTAAGCTACGGGGTGGATGTGATATTCTATGCCGCTGTCATTTTTGTTTGTAAACTTGCAAAATACGTGTAACTTGTGTCGTTACTTGTCTAACCGCGCAAAGTGTTTGTTCAAAAAAACCATCCTACACTAAATTATTGGAACAACACACGAGGTGTTGGAAATATGCCCTAAAGGCAATAATAAATTAGTTATTATTATATTTCCTTGTTCATGATAATCGTTTATTATCCATGCTAGAATTGTATTGATAAGAAACTCAGATACATGAGTGGATACATAGACAACACCATGTCCCTAGTAAGCCTCTAGTTGACTAGCTCGTTGATCAATAGATGGTTACAGTTTCCTGACCATGGACATTGGATGTCGTTGATAACGGGATCACATCATTAGGAGAATGATGTGATGGACAAGACCCAATCCTAAGCCTAGCACAAGATCGTGTAGTTCGTATGCTAAAGCTTTTCTAATGTCAAGTATCATTTCCTTAGACCATGAGATTGTGCAACTCCCGGATACCTTAGGAGTGCTTTGGGTGTGCCAAACGTCACAATGTAACTGGGTGGCTATAAAGGTGCACTACGGGTATCTCCGAAAGTGTCTGTTGGGTTGGCACGAATTGAGACTGGGATTTGTCACTTCGTGTGACGGAGAGGTATCTCTGGGCCCACTCGGTAGGACATCATCATAATGTGCACAATGTGATCGAGCAGTTTATCATCGGATGATGTGTTACGGAACGAGTAAAGAGACTTGCCGGTAACGAGATTGAACAAGGTATCGGGATACCGACGATCGAAACTCGGGCAAGTAATATACCGGTAGACAAAGGGAATTGTATACAGGATTGATTTAATCCTTGACATCGTGGTTCATCTGATGATATCATCGTGGAACATGTGGGAGCCAAGATGGTTATCCATATCCCACTGTTGGTTATTGGCCGGAGAGTTGTCTCGGTCATGTCTACATGGTTCCCGAACCTGTAGGGTCTACACACTTAAGGTTCGATGATGCTAGGGTTATTAGGAAGACTTGTATGTGATTACCGAATGTTGTTCGGAGTCTCGGATAAGATTCCAGACGTCAAGAGGAGTTCCGGAATGGTCCGGAGGTAAAGATTTATATATGGGAAGCCCTATTTTGGCCACCGAAAAATGTTCGGGATTTTTCGGTATTGTACCGGGAAGATTCTAGAAGGTTCCGAAGTGGGGCCCACCTGCATGTGGGGACACACATGAACGTGGGTAGTGGGGCAAGGCCCCACACCCCTGGTTAAGGCGCACCAAGATCCCCCCTTAGAAGGAGTAAGATCATATCCCAAAGGGATAAGATCAAGATCCCTAAAAAAGGCGATAACAATCGGTGGGGAAGGGAAATGATTGGATTTCTTTCCCCCACCTTTGACAACGCCCCAATGGACTTGGAGGGCAAGAAACCATCCCCCTCTACCCCTATATATAGTGGGGAGGCACATGGGAGCCGCAACCCATCCCAAGGCGCAGCCCCTCCCCTCCCCAACACCTCTCCTCCTCCGTTAAGAGCTTGGCGAAGCCCTGCCAGAGTACTGCTACTCCACCACCTCCATGCCATCGTGCTGCTGTTGGAGCTTTCTTCCTCAACCTCTCCCTCCTCCTTGTTGGATCAAGGCGCGGGAGACGTCCTCGCTCCGTACATGTGTTGAACGCGGAGGTGCCGTCCATTCGGCGCTAGGATCATCGGTGATTTGGATCACGACGAGTACGACTCCATCAACCCCGTTCTCTTGAACGCTTCCGCTCGCGATCTACAAGGGTATGTAGATGCACTCCTCTCCCTCTCGTTGCTACAAGACTCCATAGATTGATCTTGGTGACATGTAGGAAAATTTTAAAATTCTGCTACGTTCCCCAACAGTGGCATCATGAGCTAGGTCTATGCGTAGTTTCTATGCACGAGTAGAACACAAGTTGTTGTGGGCGTCGATTTTGTCAATTTACTTGCCGTTACTAGTCTTATCTTGATTCGGCGGCATTATGGGATGAAGCGGCCCGGACCGACCTTACACGTACTCTTACGTGAGACAGGTTCCACCGACTGACATGCACTAGTTGCATAAGGTGGCTAGCGGGTGTTTGTCTCTCCCACTTTAGTCGGATCGGATTCTATGAAAAGGGTCCTTATGAAGGGTAAATAGTAATTGGCATATCACGTTGTGGTTTTTGCGTAGGTAAGAAACGTTCTTGCTAGAAACCCATAGCAGCCACATAAAACATGCAACAACAATTAGAGGACGTCTAACTTGTTTTTGCAGGGTATGCTATGTGATGTGATATGGCCAAAAGAATGTGATGAATGATATGTGATGTATGAGATTGATCATGTTCTTGTAATAGGAACCACGACTTGCATGTAGATGAGTATGACAACCGGCAGGAGCCATAGGAGTTGTCTTAATTTATTTATGACCTGCGTGTCAACATAAACGTCATGTAATTACTTTACTTTATTGCTAAACCGTTAGCCATAGTAGTAGAAGTAATAGTTGACGAGACAACTTCATGAAGACAGGATGATGGAGATCATGATGATGGAGATCATGGTGTCATGCCGGTGACGATGATGATCATGGCGCCCCGAAGATGGAGATCAAAAGGAGCAAAATGATATTGGTCATATCATGTCACTATTTGATTGCATGTGATGTTTATCATGCTTTACATCTTATTTGCTTAGAACGACGATAGCATAAATAAGATGATCCCTCGCTAAAATTTCAAGAAAGTGTTCCCCCTAACTATGCACCGTTGCGAAGGTTCGTTGTTTCGAAGCACCACGTGATGATCGGGTGTGATAGATTCTAACGTTCGAATACAACGGGTGTAAGCCAGATTTACACACGAAATACACTTAGGTTGACTTGACGAGCCTAGCATGTATAGACATGGCCTCGGAACACGGAAGACCGAAAGGTCGAACATGAGTCGTATAGAAGATACGATGAACATGAAGATGTTCACCAACGATGACTAGTCCGTCTCACGTGATGATCGGACACGACCTAGTTGACTCGGATCATGTATCACTTAGATGACTAGAGGGATGTCTATCTGAGTGGGAGTTCATTAGATGAACTTAATTATCATGAACATAGTCAAAAGATCTTTGCAAATTATGTTGTAGCTTACGCTTTAGTTCTACTGTTTAAGATACGTTCCTAGAGAAAATTTAGTTGAAAGTTGACAGTAGCAATTATGCGGACTCGGTCCGTATTCTGAGGATTGTCCTCATTGCTGCACAGAAGGCTTATGTCCTTAATGCACTGCTCGGTGTGGTGAACCTCGAGCGTCGTTTGTGGATGTTGCGAACATCTGATATACACGTTTTGATGACTACATGATAGTTTAGAATTGAGGCACCAAAGACGTTTTCTGAAACATCGCAGAACATATGAGATGTTCCAAGGACTGAAATTGGGATTCCAGGATAGTGCCCACGTCGAGAGGTATGAGACCTCTGATAAGTTTCATAAGCTTGCAAACTAAGGAGAAAAGCTCAATCGTTGAGCATGTGCTCAGATTTTATGAGTACTACAATCGCTTGAATCGAGTGGGAGTTGATCTTCCAGATGAGAAAGTGATGGTTCTCCATAGTCACTGCCACCAAGCTATTAGAGCTTCGTGATGAACTATAATATATCAGGGATAGACATGATGATCCTTGAGCAATTCGCGATGTTTGACACCGCGAAAGTAGAAATGAAGTAGGAGCGTCAATTGTTGATGGTTAGTTGAAAGTGCAACTATCCCTAGGTGGTTTTGGTAATTCATAACAACATATAGCTCATTGAGCTAATGCTATTCCAAGATGGTTATTTCAGGAAGGCTCAATGATTGGCATGGCATGGATGATGAAAGTGGATCCCTCAAAATGCTAAGGACAAAGGATTGGCTCAAGCTCAAAAGCTCAAGACTCTTCATTTTATATTTTAGTGATCCAAGATCACATTGAGTCTTTAGGAAAAGCCAATACTATCAAGGAGGGATGAGGTGTTGCTTAATGAGCCTCTTGCTTCATGTGCTTAGTGATATTCTCCAAAACACTCAGCTACTTTCCCACATCCACATATGACCTAAACCCAAGCCAAACTCGGACCTACTGATTCTTTCAATCTGACGCCACCGAGTTTCACATGTCATAGCCACTGCCAAACCCTAAGCAAATCGGTTCTACCGATAGGGATATCGGTCTCACCGAGATGGGATTGCAATTTCTCTGTTTCCTTTTCGTAACTTTTCGGTCTCACCGAAAGAGCGGATCAGTCCCACCGAGATTGCAATGTAAAATTTTTGTTTCCTTTTTGTAACATTTCGGTCTCACCGAAAGAGCAAATCGGTCCCACTGAGTTTAGCTGACCAACTCTCTTTTTAGCTTATTACCAAATCGGTCTCACCGAGTTTGTGTAATCGGTCTCACCGAGATTAAGTTATGCCCTAACCCTAAACATATCGGTCCTACCAAGTTGCATGTCAGTCCCACCGAAAATCACTAACAGTCACTAAGTTTACTAAATCGGTCCGACCGAGTTTGTTGATTTGGTCCCACCGAGATTGGTAAATTGTGTGTAACGGTTAGATTTTGTGTGGAGGCTATATATACCCCTCCACCTCCTCTTCACTCGTGGAGAGAGCCATCAGAACACATCTACACTTCCAACTCACATGTTCTGAGAGAGAACCACCTACCCTTGTGTTGAGCTCAAGATATTCCATTCCTACCATATGAATCTTGATCTCTAGCCTTCCCCAAGTTGCTTTCCACTCAAATCTTCTTTCCGCCAGATCCAAATCCTATGAGAGAGAGTTGAGTGTTGGGGAGACTATCATTTGAAGCACAAGAGCAAGGAGTTCATAATCAACACACCGTTTGTTACTTCTTGGAGAGTGGTGTCTCCTAGATTGGCTAGGTGTCACTTGGGAGCCTCCGACAAGATTGTGGAGTTGAACCAAGGAGTTTGTAAGGGCAAGGAGATCGCCTACTTCCTGAAGATCTACCGCTAGTGAGGCAAGTCCTTTGTCGGCGACGGCCATGGTGGGATAGACAAGGTTGCTTCTTCGTGGACCCTTCGTGGGTTGAGCCCTCCGTGGACTCGCGCAACCGTTACCCTTCGTGGGTTGAAGTCTCCATCAACGTGGATGTAGGATAGCACCACCTATCTGAACCACGCCAAAAACATCCGTGTCTCCAATTGCGTTTGAATTCTCCAAACCCTTCCCTTTACATTATTGCAAGTTGCATGCTTTACTTTCCGCTGCCTATATACTCTTTGCATGCTTGCTTGAATTGTGTGATGATTGCTTGACTTGTCCTAAAGTAGCTAAAATCTGCCAAATACTAAAATTGAGAAAAGGTTAAGTTTTTATTGGTCAAGTAGTCTAATCACCCACGCTCTAGACATACTTCAAGGTCCTACAAGTGGTATCAGAGCTTTGGTCTCCATTTGCTTTGATTTCCATAGCTTTTGGTGGTCATAGCCTTGGTTTCACAACCTAGGAGAGTATGGCGTCTAGCGAGGGAAACTATCACCGTAGAGGTCCTTAATTTGATGGTACTAATTTTTCTAGTTGGAAGCATAAAATGAAAATGCATATTCTCGGACATAACCCCGCCGTTTGGGCTATTGTGTGTGTTGGTTTGCAAGGTGACTTCTTTGATGGGAAAGAACCAAACCGTGAAGCTACCGTGGAAGAGTTGAAGATGTTGCAATACAACACTCAAGCTTGTGATATTCTCTTCAACGGATTGTGCCCCAAAGAATTCAACGAAATCAGCCATCTTGAGAATGCAAAGGAAATTTGGGATACTTTGATTGATATGCACGAAGGTACCGACTCCGTCAAGGAATCCAAATTTGATGTGCTTCAAAGTCAACTTGACAAGTTCAAAATGAAGGATGGTGAAGGTGTCGCTGAAATGTACTCTAGGCTTGCTCTCATCACAAATGAGATTGCCGGCTTAGGGAGTGAAGAATGATCGATAGATTCATCATCAAGAAGATTCTAAGAGCCTTGGATGGAAAATATGATACCGTGTGCACATTGATCCAAATGATGCGAAATTACAAAGATCTCAAGCCAACAGAGGTCATTGGAAGAATTGTTGCTCATGAGATGTCACTCAAGGATAAAGAGGAACTTCACAACAAATCAAGTGGAGCTTACAAAGCCTCATGTGAAGCCCCCACATCATCAAGTGAGAAACAAACCTTCAATGAAGAATTGAGCTTAATGGTGAAGAACTTCAACAAGTTCTACAAGAGTAGAAGCAAAGATAGAAGCTCCAAGTCAAGGTCCTACAATGACAAAAGATCTTCTAGTAGAGAGCGAAACTGCTACAATTGTGGAAGACCCGGACACTATTCCAATGAGTGTACGGCTCCCTACAAAAGAAGAGAAGATTCTCCAAAAAGAAGAAGCAAAAGAGAAGAATCACCAACAAGAGAGAGAAGGAGTAGAGATGATCGTTATGAACGAAGACACTCACGGAGAAGCAAGGATTCGGAAAGAAAGGAAAAGTCATCAAGGAGCTACACAAAACAAAGACATCAAGCTCATGTTGGTGAATGGGTATCCGGCTCCGACTCCGACAACCACTCCGAGAGAAGTTATCACTCCGATTCCGAATATACTCAAGATGAAGGTGTTGCCGGTCTAGCACTTGTGTCAACCGACTCCTACGACATATTTGACTCACCAAATGAAGGAGTTGGAAGATGCTTCATGGCCAAAGGTCCTAAGGTAACACATCCCGAGTATGTTGATTTCAAAAGTGATGAAGATGACTTGTTAGGTGATGATGATTTACTTGTTGACAAATCTAGTGATGAATACTATGATGAAACGTCAATTAATCATGCTAATCAAGATAAAACGAATGACAATGATAAGGAGAAGGTTGAGGATCTAACTAAAGAACTAAACACTCTTAAGTTAGCTCATGAAACTATCTTCGAAGATCATCGAGAACTTTTAAGAGCTCAGGAGAAGTTACGCTTTGAAAAGCTCAATCTTGAGCAAGAGCATGAGTTCTTAAAAGCAATCAATGATGATCTCCGCAAGAAAAGTTCTTCTTACATTGCCAAGCGTTTACTCTTATCCACTTACATGCCTCAAGTCAAATCTAGTAACAATAACAAGAAAGATTCTTCTCTAGTAGTAACAGTGATCATACTAAATCCAATATTGTTGCTTCTAGTAGTTCTCTTGATTCCACTAATGATTCTCTTAGCCAAGTTACACTTGAGCAAGAAAATAGCTTATTGAAGGGAATTATAGAGAAAGGAGTCTACAAGAGCCTTGCCGGAAGTAAGCAATTCGAGGAAATTGTACGCAAGCAAGGAAGGCACCGGAAGAATCAAGGTATTGGTTTTGAACGAAAGTTCAGCGCCAATGGAGTTGAGTGGGAAGAAGATCAATACCCCAAGTCGAAGTTTGTCCCTCAACAAGAGAAGTATGATCCTACTTCCTTCAAGGGGACACAAGCTCAAGATGATCTTCCACCACAAGACTACAAGCAAAAAGGCAAGGACAAGCTTCAAGAGGAAATTGATGCATTTGAAGAAGCTCCTAAGACCTTAGTCAAGTGGATTCCCAAGACTACTTCAAGTTCCACTTCATCAAGTACGACTACAACTCCGAGGATTCCCATCAAGATGGTGTGGATCCAAAAGAAGAAGAACTAGAGAGTTCTTGAGGGTGACTCCGCCAACATACTTCACTCTTATCATTTTGGCAAGAACAAGTGCAATCAACTTCCACATCTTGCACTAGTTCAAGGAGTCACAAACCCTCTTTTTGGTAAATCAAGGGACAAGGTAACCTAAAAGTTTTCATGGACATCATTTTGTGTGTGAATCACTCTATGTCTATGGATATTCTTGTTTGTTCCTTGTGGGACTAACCCGTGTAGGTATTCAAAGTGCAATTCACTCCAATGGATAGCTCCAATTGTTTTACATCAACATTGAGCATCCACATCTTCAACATCTACATGAAGTCATCATCGACAAAACCCAAGGTTAGTTCATCCCTCTTAGGGTGGATATCACATCTAGGGGGAGCTTTACTCTAAGACTTGAGCTAAAGCAACTCTAATGATGTGAACACAACAATGCTTTATGTAGAAGTGGTAACCCCACTTGTGCTTAAACGATGAGTATGACCTATGATCAAATGTTCTCATTTGACTCCTATGTCAATATACTCATATATGGATGACCTAGTCATCGCCAGTTGCTTGATAGATGCTAGAATTGGATGCGCATGCTTTGCCACATATTTCAATTGCCATTTTATTGTGTGAGCATGTTGGTTGCATATTTTACTCATTCGAGGACATCCACTTGTTGTTTTGATTGATTGGTTTTCTTTTCTCGTGCCAAGTGGATGGACAAGAATGCCTAAGAACCTCCTCTAGCTATCTATGCTTTTCTCGTCTCAAACTCTATTCATGCTACATCACAAAATTTGATCAAGTCAGATTTGAACCACTCTGTGTGAGGAGCACTCGGAGTCCCCGATTCATCATAGACTTAAACTTGCAAAACTTCTTTGTGATTCTCGGTCTGACCGATATCTTCTTTTCGGTCTTACCGAGATCATCAAGTAGATCTATGTTTTCAATCTCGGTGCAACCGATTTGAACCATTCAATCACACCGAGTTGCAATAATTGTATACAGTTTTGCATCTCGGTGCCACCGAGTTGTTCCACTCGGTCACACTGACAGGGTCGGGCTATATATAGACACGGGCAAAAATTTGGAAATTTCTCCGAACTCCTTCGCCCGCGCGATAGCTCGCTCTGCCTATGTGGTCTCCGGATCGTCTCCTAGCTGCCAGCCGCCTCCAGTCGTTGGTCTCCATCGCCGTCAACGGAATTCAACCCCGCCGTTGCCGCCGTAGCGAGTCTCCGCCGAACTAGGGTATGGACTCGATCTTTGTGCTACTCCCCATCTGTTTCCTAGCACATTGAGATCTTATTGATTCTAGCCACGATTGAAACACTCCTATCCAGTCAATGCAATTCGTAGAATAGGTTTGATTCGAAAATTTTAGGGTTAGGTTTCCGCCGAAACTATCTCGGACCCACAGAGTTGAAAAACTCGGTCCCACCGATTTGGCTCATGCCATTGCGCAAGTGAGACTCGGTCTGACCGAGAATTACTAATCGGTGTGACCGATTTTGGAACTTTGTGAAACCCTAGCAGTCTCGGTGCCACCGAACTATGACTCGGTGTGACCGAGTTCACTAGTTTAGGTTCCAAAACTGTTTCGGTATCACCGAGTTTAAAAATCGGTAGATCCAAAATGATTTCTATGGGAAACTAAAACTAAGATTTTGAATCATTCTTTTGCAAAAATCTCTGCATTTTGTGATGCTCATCTACTCTACCTCATCTATAAACTCTTCACAGGGTCAGCAGTCAGCTTTTACATCATGTCTGATCAGAGTGACAGCCAGAACATGTCAGAAGAGCAAGTGCACATGAGTGAGGGCACTAGTCCCTCCAGTTCTTCAGATGAAGGCAGCAGGAGCACCCCTAGCAATTTGCCAAAAGCTGCCACCAGACAAAGGAATAAGACAACCTCAGACTCATAGGATGAGGATTATGTGGCAGAGGAAGAGGAAGCTACCTCAAAGAAAGTAGTGCTGAAGAAGGAGTATGGCTCAGCACAGAGCACAAAGCCAGGTATGCAGAAGAAGGCACCTGCAAGAAGAGTTCCTACTTCCAAGCCTTGGTAGGCTGTACCTGAAGAAACTATAAAGTTCACCATGGAATCTGAAGAGGAAGCAAGTGGCCAAGATAAGAAGAAGAAGAGAGCCAGAACTACCACTGCCAGAGTTATTGGCAAACCCTCCATGAGGAGAGACTCTGAGGGAGAAGAAGAAGAAGAAGAGGTTGCTGCACCAGCACCTAAGGCACAGAAACTTATGGGAGATGCCATAAGGTTAGGGGCAACTGCATCCAAGCCCAAGGAAGCACCCAAGGTTGCATCTAAGCCAAAGAGTACAGCAAAGAGAAACACCAGAAACATATCTGCTGCTGAAAAGAACAAGGCCCCAGTGCCTGACATTGCAGAAGAAGAAGAAGGTCAAGTGCTCAGGAAGCTAAAGCCCAAGATCCCAGACCACAATGATGCTCATCCTGTGGCTGAGGACATGAAAATCAGAAGAGATTCAGGGCTGAGGAAGTGGAGAGAAGCAGATCCGTATGCTTCAAGGAGAAGAACTGCTGTTGATTACAGGTTTCACACCAAGGAACAACAAGATTTCTATGAGACAGTGTTGCTTGATAAGAAGCCCATAGTTTGTGATATGAGATGGGTTGATTGGGAGTACATCAAGGAGAATGAAGAGCACTACCCTGGAGTGCAAGACAGCTTCAGTGCTTGTGGAGTTGCTGACTTTCTTGGGCAGAAGCTCACAAAGTGGAACGAGGAGCTCATTATGCAATTCTACTCCACAACACACTTCTACCCAGATGGAAGGATAACATGGATGTGTGAAGGTACAAGGTACCAATCAACTGTTGAGGAATGGGCAAAGTTGATCAATGCCCTAGAAGAGCAAGAAGATGACTTGGACATCTATGCCAAGAAGAAGATAGGTCACAATTCCATGTCCAACATGTACAAGGAGATCCCAAACAAGGCACTTGATACTTTCAAGTTTGGCTTAGTGCATTATCTTCTGACAGGGTTGCCAGCTATTAATTGGATTCTGAGGCACACTCTATTGCCCAAGTCAGGTGATCACAAGTTGATCAGAGGCCATGCAATAAATTTGCTTCATATATTTGATGTGCCACAGAAGTTCAAGGTGATGAGCCTCATGGTAGAGACTATCAAGAGGACTGCAGCAGATCAGAAGAGGATCTGTGGATATGCCCCTCAGATCCAAGAGTTGATTAACTAAAAAATGGGCACATGCACATACTTGTTGGACAAGGAACACTTGCCTATTCATCCAGATTTCGAGGACAATCAAGTTGTGATGAATGAGAATGAACCATCATCAGCTCAAGCTCAAGCAAAGAAGGAGAAGGCAAGGAAGGTGAAAGCTGCCAAGATGCCAACTCAAGAGGAGGCATCTGAGTATTTCTTGAAAACCAAGCAGGAGCAGCTTAGTTACTTGATTGCACCTACACTGAGGATTGAGAAAGGACTGGCCACCCTCACTCAGAATCAGGAGAGCTTAGAGAGAATCGTGGAACAGAAGTTCTAGGACTTGGATGTAAAAGTAACAGAGATTCAGTCTGCAGTGGAGCAACTTCAAGATGACATGCAGGAGAGGAAAGGGAAGACTACAATTGATGCATTTGCCAGAGTGCCACGAGCTTAGAGGTCAACTGCAGTGCCAGTTCCTGACACCAGAGCCACCACTTCAGCTCCAGCTACAGCACCAGCCCAACCAGCTCCAGCATTCACCTCAGCTCCAGCTCCAACCACTTCTACAGAAGCCTTCGTCCTTGGAGTGATCCAGACTCCACCACCACCAGAAGATCAAGCCTGAGAGTCGATCTAGCACTATGCATTTTCTAGGAACTTTTTGGTAACTTGTTGCCAAAGGGGGAGAAAAATGTATAGATCATAGGCTTCGAGAGAGAGAGTGTGTTTCCTTTATTCTCTCTTGCTTTATTTGGTGGTTTTTTAAACTTTGTTTGCTTTTGGTTGAGATACTATGATATGCTTGTGAGACATTGATGATCATGTGTTTGATCATAAGCTACACTTATGCATGCTTGATATTATCCTATCTATCTTATGTGATCATTCACTTTTCTTGGTGATGAGTGCATGTATTCAATTCTTATCATTTTGAGCGCTCCACCAAGATGTATGTGACATGGAAGAGTAACCTATGATTCGAACTCTTTGTGCATTTGCAGTCCAAAGCAAATTTTAAAATATGCACAAATTTAGGGGGAGCTCTTGCTTTTCACATACTTCTCAAAGCGAGGATGTTCTACAATTTTATTATCATTTATCGAAGCTTTGATCTATATGTTGCCATCAATTACCAAAAAGGGGGAGATTGAAAGTGCAACTATCCCTAGGTGGTTTTGGTAATTCATAACAACATATAGCTCATTGAGCTAATGCTATTCCAAGATGATTATTTCAGGAAAGCTCAATGATTGGCATGGCATGGATGACGAAAGTGGATCCCTCAAAATGCTAAGGACAAAGGATTGGCTCAAGCTCAAAAGCTCAAGACTCTTCATTTTATATTTTAGTGATCCAAGATCACATTGAGTCTTTAGGAAAAGCCAATACTATCAAGGAGGGATGAGCAGTTGCTTAATGAGCCTCTTGCTTCATGTGCTTAGTGATATGCTCCAAAACAATAAGCTACTTTCCCACATACACATATGACCTAAATCCAAGCCAAACTCGGACCTACCGATTCTTTCAATCCGGCGCCACCGAGTTTCACATGTCATAGCCACTGCCAAACCCTAAGCAAATCGGTTCTACCGATAGGGATCTCGGTCTCACCGAGATGGGATTGCAATTTCTCTGTTTCCTTTTCGTAACTTTTCGGTCTCACCAAAAGAGCGGATTGGTCCCACCGAGATTGCAATGTAAACTCTCTGTTTCCTTTTTATAACATTTTGGTCTCACCGAAAGAGCAAATCAGTAAAACCACTAGTAAAACCACTAGTTTCAAGAAGGGCAAGGGCAAGAAGGGATACTTCATGAAATGGCAAATCAGTTGCTGCTCTAGTGAAGAAACCCAAGGTTGAATCCAAAACCCGTGACTAAGTGCTTCTGTAATGAGGGGAACAGTCACTGAAGCAGAACGACCCTAGATACTTGGTAGATGAGAAGGCTGGCAAGGTTGACAGAAGTATATAGGATATACATTGTATTAAATGTGTACTTTACTAGTACTCCTACTGGCACCAGGGTATTAAGATACTGGTTCGGTTGCTAAGTGTTAGTAACTCAAAATAAAAACTATGGAAAAACGGAGACTAGCTAAAGGTGAGATGACGATATATGTTGCAAGTGTTTCCAAGGTTGATGTGATCAAACATCGCCTCCTCCCTCTATACCATCGAGATTAGTGTTAAACCTAAATAATTGTTATTTGGTGTTTGCGTTGAGCATAGACATGATTGGATTATGTTTATCGCAAATACGATTATTCATTTAAGGAGAATAATGGTTACTCTGTTTATTTGAATAATACCTTCAACGGTCTTGCACCTAGAATAAATGGTTTATTGAATCTCGATCGTAGTGATACACATGTTCATGCCAAAAGATATAAGATAGTAATGATAGTACCACATACTTGTGGCACTGCAATTTGAGTCATGTTGGTATAAAACGCATGAAGAAGCTCCATGTTGATGGATCTTTGGACTCACTCATTTTTGAAAAGATTGAGACATGCGAACCATGTCTGTTGGTGGATATGCATGAAGAAACTCCATACAGATGGATCGTTTGGACTCACCTGATTTTGAATCACTTGAGACATGCAAATCACACCACATGGGCAGGATGACTGAAAGGCCTCGTTTTCAGTAAGATGGAACAACAAAGCAACTTGTTGGAAGTAATACATTTTGATGTGTGCAGTCCAATGAGTGCTGAGGCACGCAGTGGATATCGTTATGTTCTTACTTCACAGATGATTTGAGTAGATGATGAGAATATTTACTTGATGAAACACAAGTCTGAATTATTGAAAGGTTCAAGTAATTTTAGAGTGAAGTTGAAGATCGTCATGACAAGATGATAAAATGTCTATGATATGATCATAGAGATGAATATCTGATTTACGAGGTTGGCACACAATTAAGACATTGTGGAAATTGTTTCACAACAAATACCGCCTGGAACACCATAGTGTGATGGTGTGTCCGAACATCATAACTGCACCCTAATTGGATATGGTACATACCATGATGTTTCTTATCGAACTACCACTATCGTTTATGGGTTAGGCATTAGAGACAGCCGCATTCACTTTAAATAGGGCACCACACAATTCCGTTGAGACGACACCATATGGTTCAGAGAAACCTAAGCTGTCGTTTCTTAAAAGTTTGGGGCTACGACGCTTATGTGAAAAGGTTTCAGGCTGATAAGCTCGAACCCAAAGCGGATAAATGCATCTTCATAGGACACCCAAAATAGTTGTGTATACCTCCTGTCTCAAATCCGAAAGCAATAGGGATTGTTTCTAAAATCGGGTCCTTTCTCGAGGAAAAGTTTCTCTCGAAAGAATTGAGTGGGAGGATGGTGGAGACTTGATGAGGTTATTGAACCGTCACTTCAACTAGTGTATAGCAGGGCACAGGGAGTTGTTCCTGTGGCACCTACATCAATTGAAGTGGAAGCTTATGATAGTAATCATGAAAATTCGGACCAAGTCACTACCAAACCTCGTAGGACGATAAGGATGCATACTACTTCAGAGTGGTACGTAATCCTGTCTTGGAAGTCATGTTGCTAGACAACAATGAACCTACGAGATATGGAGAAGCGATGGTGGGCTCGGATTCTGACGAATGGCTCGAGGCCATAAAATCCGAGAGTGGATCCATGTGTGAAAACAAAGTATAGACTTTGAAAGAACTACTTGATGGTCGTAAGGCTGTTGGGTGCAGATGGATTTTAAAAGGAAGACGGACAATGATGGTAAATGTCACCATTAAGAAAGCTCGACTTGTCGTTAAGATGTTTTCCGACAAGTTCAAGGAGTTGACTGTGATGAAACTTTCTCACTCGTAGCGATTCTAAGATTTTGTTGGAATTATGTTAGCAGTTACTGCATTATTTATGAAATCTTGCAGATAGGATGTCAAAACATTGTTTCCTCAACGTTTTTCTTGAGGAAAGGTTGTATGTGATACAACCAAAAGGTTTTGTCGATCCTGAAAGATGCTAACAAGTGTGCAAAGCTCTAGCAATCCTTCTAAGGACTGGAGTAAGCATCTCGGAATTGGAATCTATGCTTTGATGAGATGATCAAAGATTTTGGGTTTATACAAAGTTTATGAGAAACTTGTATTTCCAAAGAAGTGAGTGGGAGCACTACAGAATTTTTGATGAGTATATGTTGTTAACATATTGTTGATCAGAAATGATGTAGAATTTCTGGAAAGCATGCAGGGTTATTTGAAAAGTGTTTTTCAATGGAAAACCTGGATTAAGCTACTTGAACATTGAGCATCAAGATCTATAAGGATAGATCAAAATCGCTTAATAGTACTTTCAAACGAACACATACCATGACAAGATTTTGAAGGAGTTCAAAATAGATCGGCAAAGAAGGAGTTCTTGGCTACGTTATAAGGTATGAGTATTGAGTAAGACTCAAGACCTGACCACGGCAGAATGGAGAGAAAGGACGAAAGTTGTCCCCTATGTTTTAGACGTAGGTTCTAAAGTATGCTATGTTATGTACCGCACCTGAAGTGTGCCAAGCCATGAGTCAGTCAAGGGGTACAAGTGTGATCTAGGAATGGATGATAGGACAACGGTCAAGGTAATCCTTAGTAACTAGTGGACTAAGGAACTTTCTTGATTATGGAGGTGGTAAAAGAGTACGTCGTAAAGGGTTACACCGATGCAAGCTTTGACACTAATCTAGATTATTCTGAGTGGTACATTGGATTCGTATAGTAGAATAGTTATTTGGAATAGCTCCAAGTAGAGCGTGGTAGCTGCATCTACAAGATGATATAGAGATTTGTAAAGCGCACACGGATCTGAAAGGTTTAGACCCGTTGACTATAACATCTCTCACAAGCATAACATGATCAAACCCAGAACTCATTGAGTGTTAATCACATGGTAATGTGAACTAGATTATTGACTCTAGTAAACTCTTTTGGTGTTAGTCACATGGGGATGTGACCTTGAGTGTTAATCACATAGCGATATGAACTGGATTATTGACTCTAGTGCAAGTGGGAGACTGTTGGAAATATGCCCTAGAGGCAATAATAAATTAGTTATTATTATATTTCCTTGTTCATGATAATCGTTTATTATCCATGCTAGAACTGTATTGATAGGAATTTCAGATACATGTGTGGATACATAGACAACACCATGTCCCTAGTAAGCCTCTAGTTGACTAGCTCGTTGATCAATAGATGGTTACAGTTTCCTGAGCATGGACATTGGATGTCGTTGATAACGGGATCACATCATTAGGAGAATGATGTGATGGACAAGACCCAATCCTAAGCCTAGCACAGGATCGTGTAGTTCATATGCTAAAGCTTTTCTAATGGCAAATATCATTTCCTTAGACCATAAGATTGTGCAACTCCCGGATACCGTAGGAGTGCCTTGGGTGTGCCAAACTTCACAACGTAACTGGGTGGCTATAAAGGTGCACTACGGGCATCTCCGAAAGTGTCTGTTGGGTTGGCACGAATCGAGACTGGGATTTGTCACTCCGTGTGACGAAGAGGTATCTCTGGGCCCACTCGGTAGGACATCATCATAATGTGCACAATGTGATCAAGGAGTTGATCACGGGATGATGTGTTACGGAACGAGTAAAGAGACTTGTCGGTAACGAGATTGAACAAGGTATCGGGATACCGACGATCGAATCTCGGGCAAGTAATATACCGGTAGACAAAGGGAATTGTATACGGGATTGATTGAATCCTTGACATCGTGGTTCATCTGATGAGATCATCGTGGAACATGTGGGAACCAACATGGGTATCCAGATCCCGCTGTTGGTTATTGGCCAGAGAGTTGTCTCGGTCATGTCTACATGGTTCCCGAACCCATAGGGTCTACACACTTAAGGTTCGATGACGCTAGGGTTATTAGGAAGACTTGTATGTGATTACCCAATGTTGTTCGGAGTCCCGGATGAGATCCCAGACTTCACGAGGAGTTCCGGAATGGTCCGGAGGTAAAGATTTACATATGGGAAGTCCTATTTTGGCCACCGGAAAATGTTCGGGATTTTTCGGTATTGTACCGGGAAGATTCTAGAAGGTTCCGGAGTGGGGCCCACCTGCATGTGGGGACCCACATGAACGTGGGTAGTGGGGGAAAGGCCCCACACCCCTGGACAAGGTGCACTAAGATCCCCCCTTAGAAGGAATAAGATCATATCCCAAAGGGATAAGATCAAGATCCCTAAAAAAAGGGGATAACAGTCGGTGGGGAAGGGAAATGATGGAATTTCTTTCCCTCACATTCGCCAACGCCCCAATGGACTTGGAGGGCAAGAAACCAGCCCCCTCCACCCCTATATATAATGGGGAGGCACATGGGAGCCGCAACCCATCCCAAGGCGCAGCCCCTCCCCTCCCCAACACCTCTCCTCCTCCGTTAAGAGCTTGGCGAAGCCCTGCCGGAGTACTGCTGCTCCACCACCTCCACACCGTCGTGCTGCTGTTGGAGATTTCTTCCTCAACCTCTCCCTCCTCCTTGCTGGATCAAGGCGCGGGAGACGTCCTCGCTCCGTACGTGTGTTGAATACGGAGGTGCCGTTCGTTCGGCGCTAGGATCATCGGTGATTTGGATCACGACGAGTACGACTCCATCAACCCCGTTCTCTTGAACGCTTCCGCTCGCGATCTACAGGGGTATGTAGATGCACTCCTCTCCCTCTCGTTGCTAGAAAACTCCATAGATTGATCTTGGTGACACGTAGGAAAATTTTAAAATTCTGCTACGTTCCCCAACACGAGGGTCCCACTTGTCATTAATCAAATTTGGACCTAAAACTAACAAATCTGAACGACGAGATTCCAACTGGCAACCTGGACTATAAAGCCTAAGTCGATAACCTGAAACAACAACGGTTGTTGGCTTTGTCCCATAACTTCATTTTATACAGTATTACGTTGAGTAGAGTAGAGGTAGTGCCTCGTCTACATGTGCATGACCGTTGACTTACTGGTGGGTCCCAGGTCCGTGATCTCTCTCTTCTCTCCATCGTCTAACCTTTGCATGGGCACACACAAATAGTGGCGCTAGCTTGCCGTGGTGTTATTACAACTAAAAAAAGCTTGGAAAATAGAAGAATCGGCTAGAACAAGAGGCGTTGTGGCTGGTCGAGACGGAGCTAACCACACCTATCCTCCGTCCCATGTTAGCATGAAGTTGTGTGGCTAGTGGGGTGTTTTCAACAGACTGGCTGGGTCCCAAGGTCGAACCATAGGTACTACGTCTGATACATTAAATTTGTACACACATTTTTCCTCCGTGGTGAGACATGGCACACCCTACCGTGCGGTTTTGGGGTCCTCCCGGGTGGTGCACACATATATTCTTCCTGACGTGGGACGCACACTACTTGTCTGACCGCGGGTAGGACTTATAATATATCCTCAAGGCGGCCAGTCCCCGGGCCGACTAGTCGAACCCGCTGCCGGACGAAAGAAGTGAATGTAATGACATAATCATAAGCATGGTACACTTCATTCATAGATAAAAAGATGGCAGTCCCCGAGTTCTCCTCGGGGGGCCTATTGTCTCGTACTTAGTACAAAAGTTAGCGTGGTACATACTGCATTTCAACTATAAAATCTTCGGAGGAGGTTGGCGTTCCATGGTCGTTCCGACTCCTTGCCGGAGTCGTCTCTCTTTCGTGCCTTCGGCTTCTGTGCGTCAATCAGGTAGTAGGAGTCATTCCCTAGCGCTCTGCTGATGACGAAGGGGCCTTCCCAAGGGGCTGAGAGCTTGTGCTGGCCGGCTGTTCGCTGGATCAGCCGGAGCACAAGGTCGCCCTGTTGGAAAGATCTTGGCTTGACCTTCCGGCTGTGGTAGCGACGCAGACCCTGCTGGTAGATGGCGGACTGGTTGAGGGCTAACAGCCGGCTTTCTTCCAGCAGGTCGACACCGTCTTCTCGTGCTTCCTTGGCCTCTGCCTCCGTGTACATGGTCACCCGAGGCGAGTCGAACTCGATGTCGGTTGGGTTGACCGCCTCGGCACCATACACGAGGAAGAAAGGAGTGAAGCCGGTTGACCTGTTTGGGGTAGTGCGCAGACTCCAGAGGATGGCCGGCAGCTCATCGAGCCAGCAGCCGGCCAAACACTCCAGTGGCACGACCAGTCGGGGCTTGATGCCGGAAAGGATGAGGCCGTTGGCTCGCTCGACTTGGCCGTTTGACTGCGGGTGGGCAACGGACGCTAAGTCCAGTCGGATGCCCTGCGTCGTGCAGAAACGTGCCAATGCTCCTTTGGCAAAATTCGTGCCATTGTCGGTGATGATGTTGTGCGGCACGCCGTACCGAGTTGTTATATCTGCGATGAATGTCACGGCAGTCGGCCCATTCAGCTTCTTGATCGGCTTTGCTTCGATCCACTTGGTGAACTTGTCCACGGCGACAAGCAGATGTGTCATGCCGCCGCGCGCCATCTTGAATGGGCCCACCATGTCCAGACCCCAAACGACAAAGGGCCAAGTGAGGGGAATGGTCTTGAGTGCCGAAGCCGGCAGGTGTTGCTTGGAGCTGAAGATTTGGCACCCTTTGCAATGTTTGACTAATTCCTTGGAGTCGTCCAAAGCAGTCGGCCAGAAGAATCCATGGCGGAAAGCCTTGGCTACTAGTGATCTTGAGGCCGCATGGTGGCCGCATTCGCCTTGGTGGATGTCTCTGAGGATTGCTATGTCCTTCTCTTGCTCAACGCACCACTGGAAGATTCCAGTGACGCTGCGCCTGACGAGCTCTCTATTGACGATTGTGTATGCTCTGGCTCAGCGTTGGACTTGTCTTGCTTCTGTCTCATCAGCCGACAGTTCTTGGTTTATCAGGAAGTTGAGGATGGGTTGTGCCCAAGATGGAGCTGTGACTTCTTCTATGGCCAACGCGGCTACTGCGACCAGGGTGGGCGGGCTGGGTGTTGAAATGCTGGAGTCGGCCGCCGCCTGTTGTGTTGGTGTAGTCCCCGGGCCGACTACCACAGTCCCCGAGCCAGGTTCAGAAGTCCCCGGGTCGGGTGCAACCACGGAAGTCCCCGAGCCGCCTACTGAAGTCCCCGGGCCGACTATCGAAGTCCCCGGGCCGCCTGCTTGGCTCTTCAAGCCGGATCCGACTGCATCAGGGCTAGGCGGCACGAAGATGGACTCGGACTCTGGAGACGGCTTGATAGACGACTTGAGGAGGCGTTGCAGAGAGACACCGGTTGGTATTGCCTGCCGAGTGGAGCCTATTCGAGCCAGGGCATCTGCTGTCTCGTTGTCGGCTCGTGGTACGTGGAGGAACTCGCATCCTTCAAAGTACCCGCTGATCTGCTGAACGAGGAAGCGGTAGCTCGCCATGTTTGCGTCCTTGGCGTCCCAATCGCCGGATGACTGCTGAACTATCAAGTCTGAGTCGCCGTAACATAGGATCAGGCGTATGCCGATTTCTTTGGCAAGCCGGAGCCCGTGTACGAGCGCCTCATACTCGGCCACGTTGTTGGAGGCGGCAAAGTGAATTTGCAGTGTGTATCTGAGCTTGTCGCCTTTGGGAGAGGTGAGGATGATGCCGGCTCCCAAGCCGGTGCGCATCTTGGACCCATCAAAGTGCAGGCGCCAGTGAGTGGAGTCCGGAGCAGGCGACAGGTACTGGGTCTCGGCCCAGTCGATGAGGAAGTCGGTCAATGCTTGGGACTTGATGGCAGTGCGGGGTTGGTAGAAGATCGTGTACGGGGCCAGCTCGATGGCCCATTTCGCCACCCGGCCGGATGCATCCCGGCTGCCTATGATCCCGGCAAGCGGGGCGGTGCATACGACCGTGATGGGGTGCTCTTGGAAGTAGGGCTTCAGCTTTTTGGCGGCAAAGTACACGCCGTAGCACATCTTCTGGTAGTGCGGGTAGTTCTGCTTCGAGGTAGACAGCACCTCACTCAAATAGTACACCGGCCTCTAGACCGGCTGGGCTCGGCCCTCTTCTGGGCGCTGGACTACGATGACGGTGCTGACCACCCGGCTGGTCGCAGCAATGTACAGGAGCATGGGCTATTTCTCAGTCGGCGCCGCCAGGACAGGCGGCGTGGTCAGCATCTTCTTCAACTCGTGAAAAGCTTGGTCGGCTTGGTCGTTCCACTCAAAGTGAGTGGTCTTCTTCATGAGGCGGTAGAGGTGGAGAGCCTTCTCTCCAAGCCGGCTAATGAAGCGGTTCAGGGAAGCCAAGCATCCGGTGAACTTCTGGACATCTCGCAGTTTGGTGGGAGTCGCCATTCTCTCAATGGCCTTGATCTTCACTGGGTTGCATTCGATGCCGCGTTCGGAGACCAGGAAGCCTAGGAGCTGGCCGGCTGGCACTCCGAACACGCATTTCTCGGGGTTGAGCTTGATCCGGAATCGGCGCAGGTTCTCGAATGTTTCCTTGAGGTCTTCCAGCAAGGTGCTGCGCTTTTCTGTCTTCACCACAATGTCATCCACGTAGACGTGGGCGTTTCTGCCGAGCTGCTTGAGGAGACACTTCTGTATGCAACGCTGAAAAGTGGCACCAGCATTTCTCAAGCCGAATGTCATAGTCAGGTAGCAGAAGGCTCCGAAGGGCGTGATGAAGGCGGTCTTCAGGCGGTCGGCTGGGTCCAACTTTATCTGATGGTATCCAGAGTAAGCATCCAAGAAACTCAACAGCTCGCATCCGGCCGTGGATTCTATCACTTGATCTATCCTTGGCAGGGCGAAAGGATCTTTGGGGCAGGCCTTGTTGAGGCTCGTGTAGTCTATACACATGTGCCATTTGTTGTTCTTCTTCAGCGCGAGGACCGGGTTGGCAAGCCACTCCGAAAAGAAAACCTCCATAATGAAGCCGGCGCCTAGAAGCCAGGCTATCTCTTGTCCTACAATCCTTCTCTTTTCCTCCGACAGTCGGCGGAGGGGTTGTTTGACTGGTTTTGAACCTTCTCGGACGTGTAGTTTGTGCTCAGCGAAATCCTTCGGAACACCCGACATGTCCTTGGGGGACCATGCAAAGATGTCCCGATTCTCATGGAGGAAATCGGCGAGCTCGCCTTCCTATTTGCTGCTCAGGTTTGCCCCAATGACGGCAAACCTTTCTGGGTGCTCGGGGTCAAGAGGTATCTTCTTCGTTTCCTTGGCCGACTGGAAGGAACCTTGGGCATCACATTCTTTGGGATCGGGGGACAGGGCCGGCTGCTTGCCGGCCATGGCCACGACCCGGTTCAACACCTTCTTCTCCTCGGCAATCACAAGGGACTCGGCCAGCCGGCTGCTGGCTGTTGCGCACTCAGAGGATTTCTTGTAATCGCCGGCTATGGTGATGATGCCCTTGGTACTCGGCATCTTCATCTTGAGGTAAGCATAGTGGGGAACAACCATGAACTTGGCCAAGGCCGGTCGACCAAGCAGTGCATGGTAAGGGCTCTCAAGGTCCACCACCTCAAACCAGATGGCCTCCCTGCGGAAATGATCCTTGTCCCCAAAGAGGACATCAATCTTGATCTTGCCAATGGGGGCGCAGGACAGGCCGGGTACGATGCCGTGGAACACAGTCCGGGTAGGCATGAGCTGCCTCGTCTTGACGTTGAGCTTCTCCAGGGTATCACGGTACAGGATGTTGATGCTGCTCCTTGCCGTCTATCAGCACGCGGGAGAAATGGGCGGCGCGCCTGTCCGTTGCAAGGGTGGCATCCAAAACCAACGCATAAAAACATTGTGTCCCTTGTCTCCTGTTACCATCCGGCCTAGACGCATAGTTCGGGACCCCCTACCCGAGATCCGCCGGTTTTGGCACCGACATTGGTGCTTTCATTGAGAGTTCCTCTGTGTCGTCACTTTTGGGCTCGATGGCTCCTTTCATCATCAACAACGACGCGGTCCAGGGTGAGACTTTTCTCCCCAAAAAGATCTTCGTCTTCGGCGGCTTCGCACTGCGGGCCAATTCGCATGGCCACCTAGAGCAGATCGAGAGCTACGCCCCTGGCCATTAGGTCAGGTTTGGGAGCCTAAACTACACGGCAGACATCCGCGGAGATTTGATCTTCGACGGATTCGAGCCACAGCCAAGCGCGCCGCACTGTCTCGTGGGGCATGATCTAGCTCTGCCGCCGAACAGTGCCCTGGAGGCCACAAACACACCGGCTCTGACCCTTAATTCGGAGCCAGCTGCGCCAATCGAGGATGAGCGATTGGACGTCACCTCGGGGCTGCGATCTCAAAGGCGATCGAGCCGAACGCCAGCCCCACACTATGCATGGCCCGTGACTCCGAGGATCCGGACTCTTCTCCGGACTCCAAACCCCCGCGCCCCTGCCGATCGAATCCGATTGGGCGCCGATAATGGAGTTCACCGCCGCGGACATCTTTCAGCACTCGTCTTTTGGCGGCATCCTTAAATCTCTCAAGTCTCTCTCTGTATCAGGAGAGCCCTGGCCGGACTTCGGTCAGCGAGGATGGGATATGGACGATGAAGAAATTCAAAGCCCACCCACCACCCACTTGGTAGCCACTGTCGACAATTTAAATGACGTGCTCAACTTCGACTCCACAGACATCGACAGCATGGACGACGATGCAGGAGATACAGATGAACCAACACCCATAGGGCATTGGACAGCCACTTCATCTCACGATGTGTACATGGTGGATACCCCTAAAGGAAGCGACAACGAGGAAAAAGGGGATGGAACGGGAGATCGACCCCCCGAAAAGCAATTAAAGCATCGGCGTAAACGCCGACCCAAGCCCCGCCTCGATAAAGACCCAGCCATAGAGCAGGATGAGCCGGTAGACGACGAGCAGGCCTTAGAGCAACCGTCCGAACAGGGCAACACGGATAAAGAAACCAAACATCCCTCCCCCGGCAAAAATGGCATTTCGGACGACCTTACGCCGGATAAACCGACGAAGCAGAAGCTTGTTGCAACAGCACACAGCCTGAAAAAGCAGAAAGGGAAGCCAAAAACGGCGGAAGATGCACTCAGAATCAGATGGAGCAAAGTAATCAATACCGCAGATAAATACGGCGACAGTCGCCGCACTAAAAGCTATCCGAAGAGAAAACTACTGCCTGAATTCGACGAAGAGGCCCTAGAGCCCTCGCATTCAAAAAATAAGAAGGCCACATGGTCGGATAGACGACCCCATGGCCAGCATAAAGCGGCAAGCGGCGCCGCACTTAAATCGACATGCGACCCACTTAAGGATTCGCATCATGGCCCAGTCAGGTCCATTTACGGGCCTAGAAAGCAAGCTCTCGTGAGCAATGCGATAAATCCATCATCAGAATCCGGCACACCCAAATACAGGGGCGCCGCACACCCCCTATGTTTCACCGATGAGGTCCTGGACTATGAATTTCCAGAGGGATTCAAACCCGTAAACATAGAGGCATATGATGGAACAACAGACCCTGGAGTCTGGATCGAGGATTATATCCTCCATATACATATGGATAGAGGAGATGATCTCCATGCCATAAAATATTTACCCCTTAAGCTTAAAGGGCCAGCCCGGCATTGGCTCAAAAGCCTTCCTGAAAACACAATTGGAAGTTGGGAAGAGCTCGAGGATGCTTTCCGAGCAAATTTTCAAGGGACCTATGTCCGCCCTCCGGATGCAGACAATCTTAGTCACATAACTCAACAGACCGGAGAATCAGCCCGACAGTTCTGGAATAGATTCCTCACTAAAAAGAATCAGATAGTCGACTGTCCGGACGCCGAAGCCTTAGCAGCTTTCAGGCATAACGTCCGAGACGAATGGCTCGCCAAACACCTCGGCCAAGAAAAGCCAAGAACAATGGCCGCACTAACAAGCCTCATTACCCGCTTTTGTGCAGGAGAGGACAGCTGGTTGGCAAGATGCAGCCCCAGCGACCCAAGTACATCCGAAACTAGGGATGGAAAAGAAAACCGCGACGCAACAAGGACCGTCGCCGGACTAAGGAAAAAAAAGTCCAAAGAGCACGGCAGTTAACGCCGGATTCAAAGGCTCACGACAGAATCAGACAAAACCACCCCTCCAGAATAACAGGGATGATCCATCCAACTTAAACAAAATTCTGGACAGGATATGCCAGATACACAGTACTCCCGGGAAGCCTGCTAACCATACCCACAGAGATTGTTGGGTTTTCAAACAATCTGGTAGACTCAATGCCGAACACAAGGGGCTCGACACACCAAGCGAAGACGAGGACGAACCCCAAAAGTAGAGCACCAAGAAACAAAAGAACTTCCCACAAGAAGTAAAAACAGTGAACTTACTTCACATAATAAAAAGTGCGGCGCCCATAAAGGTACGCACCACACGACCTATCCCAAAAGGGTCCCGCCACTGGTTGTCAAAACCAATCATCTTCGATCAGCTGGATTATTCTAGAAGTATCAGGAACGCAGGCTGGACTGCCTTGATACTCGATCCTATAATTGGCGGACTCTAGTTTTCAAACGTCCTTATGGACGGCGGCAGTGGACTAAACCTTATATATCAGGACACAATCCATCACATGGGGATAGACCCAGCAAGAATCCGCCCCAGCAAAACCTCCTTTCAAGGGGTAACACCTGGTCCGGACACCCATTGTATGGGTTTTCTCCGGCTCGAAGTTATATTCGGCTCTACCGATAACTTTCGCCGCGAAAAGCTGACCTTCCACATCGTCCCATTCTCAAGTCGCTATCAAGCACTACTGGGACGCGAAGCTTTCGCCCGCTTTAACGCAATACCGCATTATGCATCTCTCACGCTTAAGATGCCCGGTCCATGAGGCATCATCTCTTTGAAGGGGAAGCACTGAAGTGCGCCTCCCCTAAGCGGAGGACTGTGCGGCCGCTTTGACAGCCCCACAGTAAAATGGCTCCACCGGCTAAAAAACTTCGGAATAGGTCATTAAAGACCACGAACGTGGATAGACGAGTTCGGTACAAAATTATCATTAATGCAGGCTTAGTGGCCATATACCCCCACACTAGGGGCTCCATGCATATACAATAAGAGATAATAAAGCTCAATTTTATATTTTACTTTACACTTTGTTTATTTTAAACTTTTGTTCGGCACGACCCATTTTTCAACTAAGTTTCTCTCTTTTACAGATGAACACCGTGCGGCGCCCGTCCAGGATACGGCACAACGGAGACACAGGCGCAGACGTGCAGTAGGGACCCATCCTAAAGGATTCTTTTTAGATTAAGACCCTGCGTAAACCTTTTTTACTGTCTCTTGTTGCTACATATCCCCTGCTTTTTCCTGGTATAACCAAGGAGGAGGTTGGCGTCTTGGCATGTGGCCACGTCAGAATTTTTGCACGTACCTGGACACTAGGGGCTTTTTTAATAAAGAGTGTTGTTTCGCCCGCACTCATAAAGACCGAACACCTTAGGGAGTGTTCGGTGTCGCGAGTTTTGGCTTTATATACATCAGCTCCGAATCATGTGTTTGGTCAAATGTTGGGTTGCCCGGCTCCTGAGTTCGGCTACCTTACGTTCCGCTCTATCGGCTAAGGTAGCACGAGGAGAACTACTGCGATTGTGCCCCGGTTAGGCCGGGCGAGCACCTCAGTAGAGAAAGCCGAAAACTGACTGCATGATGTAGCGTGAGACTGGTCAGCCACTCGATGACCTATCGAAATCTATAGGATTCCTCCGCTTCAACGACGGACCGCTTCCCGGCCAGGCACATACGCGCCCCGAACTCTGGCGAGCGCAGTCGCCACCAAGGGGCTACCTAAATAGTCCCACTGTCAAGCTCCTATGGCTAAGTGAAAGTGTTAAAGCATTATAGTCCGGTTGCCTGGCCCGCTGCGCTATCACCTCCTTTTTAGGACCAAGACGTTGGGTTAAGTGTGAAAATGCGTCTTCTGCGAGCACCCCCGCACTATGTGCGTGGGGGCTGAAGCCAACGACTGCCATCTTTCAGATTTTGTATAAATATATATATATATATGTATATATATATATATATATCTTAAAACGGCCGCACAGGAGGTGTTCCCAGTACTTGAAGGCACAAGTATAAAAAGGCCACTACAATTTATCAAAATATCACTTTATTATTACATATGCTATTTTAACATAGCATCCTTTGAGCACTGCGTCTCTATTACACGAGCGCCTTCAAGGACTTCCTGAAAATAGTGCTCGGAGGGTACTCGGCTTTCGTCCGAGTCTCCGGACGCAACAACGGTGGTCTCCATCTCCGCCCAGTATGTTTTGACACGGGCAAGAGCCATCGGTGCGCCCTCTATGCATGCTGACCTCTTCATCGCATCAATACGCGGCACCGCGTCAAGGAATTGCTGCACCAGGCTGAAATAACTCTTCGGCTCCGATCTCCCCGGCCGCAGATGACCCATGACGTACTTCATGGCGAGTCCGGACAACCTATTCAGTTCGGCCCATTGAGCAAAACGATCGTCTACTGCCAGTGGACGCTCTGGATTGTGAAACTGCGACCAGAAAAGCTTTTCCACTTCGCGATCTTTTTGATCTCGAAAGTGTTCGGTCGCATCAGCAGCACTCGCTGACAAATCCAGATAGGTGTCCTCCACACTGCACATCCGGTCCAACGGACCAAACTTCGGATCGCAAAACTTCCTCCGCAGCATAAAGGGCTTTCCAGCCGCAATCTGTGCGGCCTGACGCAACTCCTCCTTCACTGCTCTCATCGCAGAGCGAGCGTCCTTGGCATCAGCAACGGCCTTCTATAAGTCCGTCTGTCTCGCCCGGTCTTCTTTCTCAAGAAGTTTGCAATGGTCTGCATCGCTCCTTAACTTCTCCGCCATCTCGGCCATCTCTTCCTTCGGCAGTGAGCAGCCTGTTCGGCTCTCAGCTCTTCACGGGCTTTCTCGGCAGCCGCATCGCTTTTTCTGGCTTGTTCCTTTGCTCGGGAAAGTTCTGCCCTAAGACTCTCCACGGTGGCCGCACCATCTGCTTCAAGCACACACATTGTAAGATACTGGCATAAAGCTCCTCTTACCAGACGCCGCCCGATGAATTACTCACCTTGAGCCTCATCGAGCCGCTTGTTGACAAGCGCGATGTCGGCATCTGCCACATCCAGTTGCCGCTTTAGTTCGGCAAAATCATCAGTTCGGCTCGATTCCGGACATCCCGCCGCCTACATTCAAAGGCGACATTTTAGACCTGGGACTATGATCCTCTGCGTGCCGTCATTTCTTGACGACGCACAGAGTCTCAGGGCCTACTATCTACACAGGGCGCATCTTACTTATGCGCAACTGACAAAAGTGTACATTGTCTAACGTACCTCAAAACCCGCCAGTAAACTTTTGACGGCTTCATGCAATCCGCTCTCTGCGGATGAAATCCTTTCAATCACCGTGCCCATCAATGCACGGTGCTCCTCTGAGATGGAAGCTCGCCCCAGTAGAATCTTTAGCTCCTCCGGCCGAGCACCAGACGGTGCCGGACTTGTCCTATGACCTCTTTCAAAGGCCGGACGCGGAGAACCTTGGGGGGCCACATAGCTATCTTCCGCCCCTGCCGGATTCGGAGGAACCCTCCGCGACGACACCTCAGGGTCGCCCGCCTCGCTAGGCGGCACGGCAGGGGGAGGCATCCCACTCTCCATCGTCT
Source organism: Aegilops umbellulata (assembly GCA_032464435.1). Classification (NCBI taxonomy): domain Eukaryota; kingdom Viridiplantae; phylum Streptophyta; class Magnoliopsida; order Poales; family Poaceae; genus Aegilops; species Aegilops umbellulata. The sequence continues at coordinate 83,354,510 of CP136055.1, read as the reverse complement.
CCGGAAGAAGATCCCCCGAAGACGAGCTCTGCTGAGAAGGGCTGAGGTCCGAGCTACAAGGTAAAATTTTGGTTAATCTTCTCAGATATAAAATCAAGGATTTCTCTCATCCCTCAAAAAGAAAACATTTCTCTACTTACGGCTCGCTGGAGGGTTGATCCCTTTGAGGGCGTAGTTTGGCTGAGGAACTCCTCGGCATCGGACCCTCTGACGAGGACTTTCTCCCCCGGTTCGAGGCCATGGTCTCCGGGTCGTCAGAGGCGGCCCTTTTTTCCCCCTTAGGAGAGGAATTGTCAGTTCCTCCCTTCGGAACAGCCTCCTTCGAGGAGGCTATAGTTTCCTTGTCCTCCCCCTTACTTCCCCCCAAAGGCATTATCTTCAGCATCCTGACAAGCACGGGATCAGGCCTGGTTCCGGGAAGGTGAGTCGGACACCTGATCAGCTTTGCCTTCGCTATCCACTCCTATTTAAAAGGATAGCTCTTTTAGGGGCAAGTTTATAATAATTATACGGATAGCAGATCCGGGCACAAGGTTACTTACTTGAGTATCCGGGCGATTGCAGCTTAGGCCTGCGTCCTCGATTAAATCCGGACACATCTCTTGTGATCTGAAGAATAGTTTATACATCTCCGCGGGCGTTGCGCCCATGAAATTTTGGAGAGCTCGCGGTCCCTCTGGATTAAACTCCCACAGGCGAAGGGAGCGACGTTTGCCGGGCAATGTTCGGCGAATCAGCATGACCTGCGTCACCTTGACCAGGTTGAGGTCTCCTTCTAAGAGATCCCTAATGCGGCCCTGTAACAAGGGCACGTCCTTGGGTAACTCCCAATCTAACCCTTTGCTGACCCACGACGCCAGCCGTGGTGGGTGTCACATCCTAGTTAAACCATGCATTAGAGTGTGCATCATGTTTACTTTTAACAGAAACTTGAAATGGGAAAGGCAGAACCCCCAGCACCCCTCCTGAAATCAACTAGGGTTTACTAAAAATAATTTCAATGGACCTGAAATGCCCTTCTAAAATGTTCACTTTGTCTTGGGTTAGAACCTCTGGCAAAATAGGTGCACAATTTTCTAGGTCAACAGAAGGTCACTGAATTAAATCTTATGTATGTTGCCTTTGGACATTTAAATGCTAATAAATATTTTAAATGTCCAAATAATTCTGGAAATAAGTTAGGGCTGTTAGGAATAATCCCAAAAGAGCCCACAATTATTTTCAGGATTTTAGAAAGTGCCTAAGTATTTTTAATAATGCCACAAAGTTATAGAAAAATAGAAAAGGGAAATGGAAGCTAAAAGAGAGGAAACTAACCTGGCCGCAGCCCAGCAGCCGGCCCACCTGGCGGCCCAGCACTGTGCTGGCCCATGCCAGCCAGATGCTTCGTCCTTGCCAGGCAGGCAGCCAGGTGCTCGACGGCGAGCACCGCATGCGCGCCATGCAGCTGCCGCCGCCTCGCCGCTCCCCTCGTCGCGTTGTCGATGCGGGATGAACCCTCGCTCTCTCCCCAACCTCGCAGACACCTGCACGCCCCTCTGGCTCCTCTCCTTCGCTCTCCCTCCACCATGGCCGACGATGCCGTGCTCGTGCCACCGTGAAACCGCGTCCACCGTCGCCCCTGTACCGAGCCACCGTGTCCAACAACTCCGCCGTCGTTGACTCCGTCGAGCAGCCGAGCCCCGAGCGCTCACATGCTCTGCAACGTCTTTTTCAACCTCATCTTCACCAAGCACCACCGGAGATCCCTTTCGACGTCGCCGCCGCATCAGCTCGTCCCCGACCGCGCCGTCTAGCTCTAGGTGACCGCCGTGAGCTCAGCTACCTCTCCATCCTCTCCGTTTGCTTCCTCGTGCACCGTAGCAACTGCACGAAGCTCACCCGCACGCACCGCCGCAGAGCTCGTCGCCGACGTGGCTCCGGCCAAACTCCGGCCACGCCACTGTGTCCGAACACCTCACCGCAACACCAGGAACTCAACACACCACTCCACGCACCTCGCCGTGCCCTGAAGCCTCGGGCTCACTTTCACCCGACTCCGGCGACCGCAAAGCTCATTGCCGGTGACGTTTCCGGCCAACCTGAGGCCAACCACCGCCACCAAACGCCGCGGCTTGCTTCCAGCTACGCGTAGATGCTCTCCGCCGCTCGTTTGGTCGCCGGAACATGCAAACGCACTTCCTCCACCGCGTCTGGCCTCGCCGGCAGCTAGAGGCCGGCGAGTTGACCCTTTGACTTTGACTGGGTGGGCCCACGTTGACTCCTCTGAGTCAATGACAGGTGGGGCCCCCCTCTGTTAACTAACTGGATTAGTTTTAATTAAAATTAATTAGTTTAACTAATTACTGACATGCGGGACCCACTGGTCAGTTTGACCTGGACGACCCCGTTGACCTCTGACGTCATCCTGACGTAGTGCTGACGCAGTAATTTAATTACTGGAATTATCTTTATACAGGAAATTCCAGAAAATAGTTCAAACTTCAAAAAAACATAGAAATTAATCTGCAAAGATTTATATATGAAATTTGATAAGAAAAATCCAATCTATCCATTGGTGCTGGTTTCATGCATGTCAGAACAAGTTAAACCTGCTGTTTATACAATATAAGGTGATGCACTAATATAGCTATGTTAAATGATCTAACACTTGAACCTTTGGTTCAAATAAGCACATTCCTTCCTGTTTTAGTTTGCATTAGGACAAGACACATTCATATTGCCATGTCATGGCATGCATCATAATGTTGCATATCGTCATGTGTTGATTGTGTTTTGATGTGTTCTTCGTGGTAGGTTCTGCCTCCGAGGATATTTTCGAGTATCCAACTGAAGGGCAGTATCCCGCTACCACTCCATCAGGCAAGCAACCCATTGATCATTCCGGTACAAACCCATGTTCTCGCTTCTGCTCTCGTTTTACTGCATTAAGACAACGCGATTCAAACTGTTGTATGTTGCGGTAGTTGAACCCACTTCCTTTGCATGACCTGTCATTGCCACAGTAACTAGATGAAACCCACTAGCATGTGTAGGAGTTGAATGAGCCATATGTATGTGCGTTCCTACCATGCTCTTGCTATGCTTAGAGTTGTGTCAGGTCTGGCTCATCGGTATGATGAACTAGAGTGAAAGGTTGTGTCGGTAACAAGGGTGAAGTGTTGAATACTATTTGGTAAAGGAATCGATGAGAGGCCATGTAGGAGTACATGGTGGGTTGTTTCATTGAGGCCGTCCCTAAGAACTGAGATCTGTGTGCGTGATTTAAGACTCAGCTACTACCACACATTGGGCCCGAAACCAATGGACCCTCTCAGATTATTAACCGCACTTGTCCTCTGTTCGGGAGTTGTAATGTAGTTTCTGGTGTTTGTAGTATGCTGGGGGCCGCACGCAGCGCTGACCATTGGGGTGGGCTGTGTTGCGGTAGGCACGTGGCCCGGTGTACCGACTCGCCCGTTTGGTGTCTCGGGAACCTTGCTCACATCGTTCGGGGCCGTTAGTGGAAACCTTGGCCGGACTCCCTGCGGATGGAACCCGAATAGGCGATAAACCTGGACTAGGGAATTGTGTGTTTAGTCAGGTCGTGGCCGACACCCTCGCTGGGCTTCCGCTTGAAGGTTGCCGAGTACATGTCGTGTAAACGGCGATAAGTGGTGAGAGCGTGTGTGAAGAAGTACACCCCTGCAGGGTATAAAACTATTCGAATAGCCGCGTCCGCGGTAAAGGACTACTTGGTCACCTATGCAGTTCATAGACAAGTAAATGGATACTACTAAAAATCTCAAGATAAGTGTGAGTACCGCGGATGGCCCTCTCGTAGGATGGCGAGAGAGGATCCATGGTGGAGTATTGGGTTGGTGATAGTGGACTCGTGTGCGACAAATGATTTACAAGTTGTGTCTATCGTAGGATAGCTTAGCCAAGTGTCAAAGCTGGCTTGCTGCAATAACTCCACTACCTTCTTGAGAATGTGCATGTATAGTAGGTTCCTGTTGTAAGACTTGCTGAGTACCTCCGTACTCATGTTGCTTTAATCAATGTTTTTCAGACGACAACACCTACCCCTCTGATGGGTTCTATGTAGACCTCGACGTTGACGAGTGACTTATCACCCAGGTGGTGATCCAAGACTTATGAAGGGTCGATGTAGCTAGACAGGCTTCGCCAAGCCTTCTTTCTTTCTAGCATCTGTACTCAGACTACTTTGCTTCCGCATGGGCTTGTATGTTTGTATGACTTGAGTGTCGGGTCATGTGACCCCTACCTGTATGAATGTTATGTATGGCTCCTCGGAGCCTTCTAAATAAAGTACTTGAGTTGTAGAGTTTTGTTGTGATGCCATGTTGTACTTACTCATATCGGGCATATTGTGTGTATGATTGAAATGCTTGGTATGAGTGGGATCCAACTATCTAGTTGTTTATCCTTGGCAGCCTATCATATGGAGAAATGTAGTCTAGTGCTTCTGAGCGATAGTAGTCCGCTACAGCCCGGTTCACCGGAGTCCTGCTAGCCCAGCACTACTGCTCGGAACACTTGACTGGCCGGCATGTGATTCACTTCGTTCCTATGTCCGTCCCTTCGGGGAAATGTCACGCGGTGACTTCCGGAGTCCTGCCTAGCCTGCTACAGCCCGGGTTACCAGAGTCCTGTTAGCCCAGTGCTACAGCCCGGATTCACACGTTGATGACCGACATGTTCGATGTGATTCATATATGCCTGTCCTCATGGGTTAGCGCCGCTTTGGGTTGACGACTAGCCATGTCGGCCCGGGTTCTCTGTCATATGGATGCTAGCGACACTATCATATACGTGAGCCAAAAGGCGCAAACGGTCCCGGGCCAGGTAAGGTGGCACCCGTGGGAGTACCGTGCGCGAGGCCGCAAAGTGATATGATGTGTTACATGCTGGATCGATGTGGCCTAGGATCGGGGTCCTGACAGCGTTGGCATCAGAGCTGGACTGCCTGTAGGTTCACTAAGCCAAACTGGTCGATGTCGAGTCTAGAAATGCTTTAGTTATATGTAGGGGAATTGATTGTGGGAGGGAATGTAAGGCTCTTTTACTCCTTTACCTTATGCCCTCTATTCTGAGTCATTCTCTTCTCATTCTGCGTGGGTTAAGAACTAGGCTCTCTTCTCTCTATCAGGTTCACGTGTTACTAAATCCTTAGTAACTTATAGGATTGTTGGTTACAACCCAGTTCAGTTCTACTACATTTTAGTATGTTGCCAGTTGAACCAGAACCTTGATATGATGTTGTTGAGTGGTTTTGCAAACTGTTGTGAATGTCTCAAATCCTTTTCTGAGCATTTACAGCCGTTATGCTGTCCAATTTCTCCTAGAAAATTCTAATGCCTTTGCATTACTTGTGCTTCCAGATGGCCACCCGTCCCTATTACCAAGTGGTTCGTCTGACCTGTTGCATTGGTATATGTGGTCATACAGCCATGTTGGTCCGACTGATGGTCAAGACAGGTTACCGATGGTATCCCGAATATACCGTCGAGGAGCAGTTTAGAGACTTTAATCAAAGCCAATATCTGTGCACGGTCAGGATATATCCATCTTATCCCGGAGCTACTGAAGCGCTCCACCGTTCTTATGGACTTGGGATCACTATTGGGATGTCCGTGCAGGATGCAGCCTACTCGATGATGACTATCATTCGAGCCAGAACTGCCTTGCTGTGCAACACCGATTTCCGCTACATGCCAGCATCCCTCCCTGGGGCGCATGGTTACCTTCAGGGTATGTACAGTGACACATCCCATGAGGACTCACTCCTCCGCACCACTACTGAGATGTTGGAAGACAAGGACCGTGAAAACCGGGCCTTGCGTATGGAGCTCTTTAATGCTCGTTTTGATCACTGGGCCACTTTGACAAGGTTTGCACCTGCCGTGCAAGCTGGATACATGGACATGAGGGACTTGTACCCTGTGCGGGCTAGTCTTCCAGATTTCATGGAGTGGCGTGAGGTGGGAGGCATCACCCCTCCTCGTGGACCTCGTCTGCCGTCGTCTGTTGGACCAAGGCCACACCCAAGTCCCTATGGTCCGCAAGCTCCACAGGACTGCCTGTTCCCAGATGATCATGTTCCGCTTCCAGGCTTGGGTGGTGACTTCTATGAGGACTACTACGGGACTGTCTGAGCTAGTGGTAGCCTCGCTAGTATTGTAGTAGTGGTATGTCCACCGTCCTGCGTGACTTGTGGAATATGACTTAATGTGTATCCAATTCCGGAGGTGTAGAAAAATAATGTATAGGAGCTTGGAATGCCTTCGATGAGATGTAACGTCTTTCATCATGGTTGTACTTTAGCTTGGGCTTGTACTAAACTATGTATGGTGTGTATGACTGTTGGTAAATATATGGCAGTTTCTATACTACCATGTCATACGGATGAACATCTCTGCATTCCGTGTTGTCCATTACATTCCGCACTTCCTTGGCCAGTTTTTGCCATCCTTGTCTAAATTGTTGTCCTGTTTTTCCTAGGATGGTCAACACCCGCAGCAACCCTGCTGCTCCGGAGCAGGGTGAAGCTAGTGCAACTAGAGATGAAAATCTGCCTCAACCGCCTTCTCTGGCCGAAGTGATGCTGGAGGCAGAGCGAAACAAGCGTGAGACTAACCGCTTGCTGGAGCGGATTGAGCAGAATACTGCACGCCAGCAGAGGAACAACCTGGTGTCCATCAATGACTTTGTCAAGCTGTATCCACCGAAGTTCAACCATTTCGTCGAGCCTCTCGATGCGGATGACTGGCTCCGCAGCATCACCCACAAGCTATGTTCTGCCAACGTAGCCGAAGATGATTAAGTCACCTTTGCTGCTTATCATCTCGAAGGCCCTGCTAGCCTTTGGTGGGAGAATTATGAAGCTATGCGCCCGGTCGGCCAAATCACTACTTGGGCTGATTTCAGTGCCGCTTTCCGTGAGCATCACATTCCGGAAGGCCTCATGGATCGCAAGAGGGAGGAGTTCTGTAACTTCACCCAGGGTAGACTGATTGTGGATGCATACAGTTGTGAGTTTGGAAAGCTAGCACGTTATGCACCCGAAGAGGTATCCACCGACGCCAAGAAGCAGGCAAGGTTCCGCAAGGGACTTAGCCCCGAGCTTCGCCGTGACCTTCGACTGCACGATTGCACCTCTTTTCCGAAGCTAGTCAACAAGGCTATCAGTGCCGAGACAGGGCAGACTGACTTTGAAGCTTCACGCAAGCACTCCCGTGACTTTGGGTCTTCATCCGGCTCTGGATCTCATAAGTGCCGGGTGTGGATTCCGAACACCGTGGTGCCATCCAGGTTCACTCCGAGGCCATCCTTTGAGGCGCCTCGCCCCAACCAGCAGTACGTACCGCCCAAGACTTATGGTGGTCCCGCTGCTAATGCTGCTCCACGCCCCAATATGATAACTTGTTTCAAGTGTGGTGAGCCGGGTCATTATATCCGCGAGTGTCCCCAGAACAACCCCAACCAGTTCGGAAAGTCTGTTGGCCGTGGTAAGCCAACAACAAAGGTGCTCGTCGCCAAGCCAGCCACCACTGCTCGTGGCCATGTCAACTACGTCTTAGCTGAAGAGACTCAGGAGGACCCCACCGTTGTTCTTGGTACGCTCCTTGTTAATTGCCATCCGGCAACTGTTCTCTTTGATACTGGAGCATCTCATTCATTTATTTCCAAGAGCTATGCTCGATTGCACAACACCACATTTAGTGACATGCCCACCTCCATGGGAATTCAAACTCCTGGTTCTAGATGGCAAACCTCTAGAATCAGCCATGGAAATGAAATTCTTGTTGACAGATTGGTCTTCCTTGCCTCCCTAATAGCTCTCAACTCCTCGGACATAAACATCATCTTGGGTATGGACTGGATGTCCGCTCATTACACCAAGATTGATTGCTCAACTAGAACTGTTCAACTCACCCATCCATCGGGCAAGATAGTTAATGTTTTGACCCGAGTGTCTGAGCGTCAACTTTACTCCTTAAATGCCAACCCCCTTCCAGATCTTGAAGATATTCCGGTAGTCCGTGATTTCCCGGATGTCTTTCCAGAGGAACTGCCAGGTGTTCCACCTGACAGAGATGTCGAGTTCGTGATAGATCTTGTTCCTGGAACCGTCCCAATCTCTAGAAGACCTTATAAGATGGCACCCCTAGAACTAGCTGAGCTTAAGAAACAACTCGATGAGTCCTTGCAAAAGGGTTTCATCCATCCTAGTTCTTCCCCATGGGCTTGCCCCGTCCTCTTCGTCAAGAAGAAGGATGGAACGAATCGGATGGTTGTAGATTACCGACCTGTCAATTTGGTCACTATCAAGAACAAGTATCCGCTCCCCAGGATCAACGACCTGTATGACCAGCTCGCTGGATCCTCAGTCTTTTCCAAGATGTATTTGAGGTTGGGCTACCATCAAATCAAAATCAAGAACGGGGACATTCCCAAAACGGCTTTCGTTACTCGTTATGGCCAATAGGAGTACACCGTCATGTCCTTCGGTTTAACCAATGCTCCAGCCACTTTCTCTCGGTTAATGAACTCGATCTTCATGGAGTACTTGGATAAATTCGTCGTGGTATACCTCGATGATATACTCATCTACTCCAAGAATGAGGAAGAACATGCCGAACATCTAAGGCTAGTATTGATGAAACTTCGTGTCGCGACCGGTTTTCCGGGCATTAATTTCCAGAAAAATGTCCGTCGAGCTCATCAGCCCCAGGATTACTGTTAGTTGATGAGGCACCAACTTGTTACAGAAAATCCAAGCAAAGGTACAAAATATGTAGTACAAGACCATTGTGGCCTATGGGTACAACAAATAGTTTTTTGTGGTTGAGGGCGGAAGCGGTTTGTGGATCACCACGTTCTATGGGACTCCATTTCCCATGGGAACAGCTGACCAGGATAACCCCTATCTTCGCGAGGCTGCTAACACCGTTGCTTAGGTTCCGAGGCTGTCGTCGCAACGCTCCTCTCCGAGCAAGTAATCTGTCCAAGACAATAGCCAGGGACAAGCCAGTGAGTACTTTGAATGTACTCGCAAACATTAAGAACACAGGTATAATATAGCCACTGATAATCATGCTTTGCAAAGTCCTTATGCTCACTTAGTTAGTCATAAAAATAAATATCTTGATGCATGCAAGTAGGTTATTCATATGCAACTGGAAATTTATGCAATGACCAAATAAAAATAAGGTGTGCCGATCGGATGTCTGAAGCGACGTCTCGAAAGGATAGTAAAAAAAAGAGTATGCCACAGTCGGGCGTCTGAGCGACACCACATAAAGGACTTTAAAAGAAATGCCACAGTCGAGCGTCTGAGCGACACCACATAAAGGGCTTTAAAAGAAATGCCACAGTCGGGCGTCTGAGCGACACCACATAAAGGGCTTTAAAAGAAATGCCACACTCGGGCGTCTGAGCGACGCCACATAAAGGGCTTTATATAAAAAAGGAAATTATCATAGTGAATATCCAGGAGGTGGTACCGTCCAGGGGTATTCCTTATTTCAAAATCATGCAAAACGGTTAGTCCATAAAGATAATAATAATCATAACCATCATATATCACAAGTCATAATCAATATTCGGGTTTTAGTGGTTTCTCCTCCGAAGACCGACACTAAGACCGACACTTGACCCATCCCAGACTGTAATCCTTGACCATGGACACGGCTATTCGAATAGGTTTGATCTCTGCAGAGGGTGTACTCTTTACCCACGAGTAACGGATTCCTTTAGTCCATCGGGACTAATTCCGTCTACGGTCTTTTAATTGAAAACATACCTGACTTGCACACACCAGCTCAACTCACCGGTGTATGGAATCACCCACGACACATGTCAAGCAAACTCTAAGTGGGGAGGCTACAACCTCGACGTAGCATGGGATCAAATTTCTATTCGCGCGCTCTAAGGGGTATCCCCCTCTCGGTCCCAACCGGATACACCCATGCCCCCGGACCAGGTGGCATGCCTACCGGATGCAGCCGGTATCTTCCACCATGGCCTCTCTGTACGGTGTGTGCCAAGACAAGGGTTAACAACTTACTGAACCATACCCTCCTACGGTAGGGACTAGTGGCAGTACGAAACAAGTATGGGGGTTACCGGAACAAGACTCGATCTATGGCCGACTCAGGAGGCTTATAAGAGTTCCCTGCATGGTTAGCGCAACAAAAATACTTCAACCAACAAATCACCACTCATTATACCTTACCATGCCATACCGGATGTAACCGTCCCGACGGAGACCGGCGACAAGCTCATACCTACCCAAGGCAGAGGCTTTCCCAGATTCCTTACCGGCATGCATGTAAGGCACATGAGGATGATTGCTATCACACGGGTATGCTCATTTCCAACAGCAAGGAAATCCACATAATGCATCCATGCAAAAGATCATATCACATGAAATAACACTACTCCCAAACGAGGTGGTATTTATAAACGTGTCAATCATCACACCAACATATTATTCCGGGGTTCAGAATGCTTGCCTTAAACGTGTGGAGAGGTGGGGGTGCTCTCCAAAACTTTTGGAAGTTTTTCTTCTCTTCCAAAATCCTATTTTCAAAAAAATATGCAAACAACACATATTTCAAAAACAGTACAAAAAAGTTGTTTGGAAAATTTTCAAATAAATCTTAAAATAAACTAGACAGAATTTGAGAGATGTATGAAAAAGAATTAATTCATTTGGAGTTATATTTAAAAAGTTACAGCCGGTCAAAGTTTAGTCAAATCTGTTTTTAAAATAAATATATAAAAGAAAACGATTCGGACAGAATACGCTTTCGGTGTAGGGGAGACGCACTGTGAGGTTTACGCTTCCACTTAAACAAGTGGACGGCGCGGGTGCCACTGACAATGGGTCCAGGGGGCCCACTAGTCAGGTTTGACTAGTCCTTCTCCCTCTCCTTCCTCTGTCCCGAGCGGAGGCGGGGCTCCGGCGATCGTCGCCGGCGACTGGCGGCTCCTCGCGGGGCTTCGAGGGCGGGGATGGATCCGCCACTCCAGGGCGATACTCCCGGTGGTCGCCAGGCAGGTGGGGGCGGCGGGAGCTGCCGACGGCGAGCTTCGCGGCGGAGGAGGCTTCGGGAGCGGAGTGATTTTTGCGCCACGGTGGTTCCCGATCAAAATTGAGTAGGGGGTTGGGTTCGTGGGAGGAAGGGGAGTTTTCTGGTGAAGAGAACGGAGCGGGGGAGGCCTTGGTGGCGCCGGAACGGCCGGGGCAGTGGCGGCGGCAGGAGTTGCCGGAGACGGGGAAGAAAGCTTCCTTGGGTCGAATGCGAGCTAGGGGAGCACCATACGGGTGGCCTGAGGTCGCCTGCGTGCTCGGGGGAGTTCGGGGACCTCTTTTATAGCTCGACGAGGTCGGTGTTGCGGCGGTGGGTATAAGAACTGCGGCGAACCGCCTCTCTGTGCTGTAGGGCGACGTGGCGGCGACGGGCGCTAGTGGACAAGGCTGCGGATGAGCTCGGGCTGTTCAAGGGGCCAGGTGGCGAGCCGGGGTGGCTTGGGCGGCGCTGGACGAAGCAGCGGCTGTCGGCCGACGCCGGCGTGCCGCCAAAACGCTCTGGCAGTGGCGCTGTTGGTTGCCAGGGCGGCTTGGCGCGATGCTGTGAGGAGGGTAGCGCGTGGCGTGGTGCCGCAGAGCGAGCCACAACCAGGGGGGCCAGCGTGTCGGCTCGGTCAGGTTCGTGCAATACGCATGCTCTAGGCGCGTCCAGTGTAAGCACGGAAGGTGCTCGACGCAATGTCGTGGCATGCTACAGGTCACAGGAGAGGTTGGCACGCAATAGGGCTAGGTTAGAGCTGGAGGGAAACTCAAAGGACAAGGTGGTCTGGTCAGGTGGTTAAGATCATAGTGCAAACAAAAACTCATGACAAAACTGATCATGCCCACAGGGTGTTTGATAAAATGCTAAGGTCATCTAGGTGGTTCTTGGAGTGGTCAAATCCTTCAGATCAGTGTCTCTTTGATTGCAAAAGAGGGTGGTGAGGTTAGTTGGTGGAAAGCACAAACTTGCTAGTGCAAATTTTGCAGAACTCCAAATCTGGACAGGAGGTGGATGGCATTATTTCATGAATCAAAAATATGACAATGGTTGCATGCTCCTGGACTTAGGGGTTTAACAGGGAGGGCTATAAGCAGGAAGAGTAATCATGGATAACAGAACAAGCAAAAATGTGGTTGCTGTACAAACCATCATGTTGGACCAGAATGAAGATGAGGTTGAAACACTCAAAACATTCAAGGAACAACACTGGGTTTTTGCATAAAGTTGAAACATATGCTGCTACTAACATCCCATAATTTTGGTGGAGGCTAGAAAGAAGTATTTAAATGGGTTGTAGTGCAAAATTGCCCACTGGACCAGAGAAGAAAATTGGGTGTAGAGCTCACAATATTTTATGAATGAAAGTTATTTTTGTACAAAGGTGATTTAAAAACATCACATGACATCTCCACATTTTGGCGGGATTTTTGAATAAATTCTTAATGAGGTTGTAGTTCAAATATGGCCATTTAACTTGTAAAAAAAACCATTTTCAAGAAAATAAAGAGCAAGCAAATTAATTATGTAAATTTGTTCTACTAATAAAAGAAAAGTTTTTCTTGAGAGGTTTAAACAAGCCCAAAAACATATTTGAAAGGTTCTCTCCTTGGGAAAAGCTCATCACAACAGGGAAGAAAATGATAAAAAAAATCAAAATGGAGCTCAGAAATTCAAAGTTTTGATTCCTGACAAAATTTTAATTCATTAAAACAAGGTCAAATTTTCGGGGTGTCACAACACTACCCCCCTTAAGAAAAATCTCGTCCTCGAGATTTGTTAAAAGCTGTTTTCAAGAAAATAAAATATGCAACAAAATGTGGCTACAGTGAGAGGGCAATAAGTGGTGAAAAACCATAGTGAGAAAACTGGCGCTGCGTGGAAAAAAATCTACGGTTCGAGACAAAAACATGAGATTTCTACACTGGAAATAAATTTAGAATAATTCCTAAATTTAAATATGCGCTGGTCGTACCCGAGAGCACAATGCTCTCTCTGGCTGACAGGTGGACCCAGGGCCCACTGTCGGCCTCTTCTTCTTCTGTTTCTCTCCTCTTCCTCTCTCCCGCGCGTTTTCCCACGATTTCTCCACCGGCGACGTCTAGCGCGTAGGGCATCTAGGCCATACCGCAGTAGTGCGCGGCGTGCTAGCTGCCGGGGCAGTGTGCACTCACCTCGCGGGCCAGCGTGCTGTCGGCACTGCTTGCAGATTCGACTCCGAGCACCGGCGATCGAGCGACGAGCGGCGTTGGTGGACTTTGCCCACCGAACACCGAGCTCGAGCTATAAAACGGCCGAGGTGTCTCTCTCTCTTCTTCCTCACACCTGGCCTCGCTTCTCTTCCTCCTTCTTCCTCCATTTCTGCTTATAGGAGCTCGGGTGAGGCTCTAATGGCGGAGGTGATGCCGGACTGGTTCGCGATCCTGATATGCGGAGGGCTGGCGACACTGCTGGGGCTCTCCGTGCTCCTGTGCGCGATGATCCTCGACGAGCGTGGTGATGCTGCTGCTCGGGTGTTGGCTCTCCGCCATGGTGACGATCACGAGGAGTAGGTGGGGTGTGCCGGGTGCTAACTGTTGTTACAGGGTGGTTAGCCAGATGTAACACTGTTGCAAAGTTTTTGTAAACAGTGTATGTGCTTGGTTGATGATGGTCGAGAGTCTGTGGTCGTTGTGCTGTGTGTAATAAAATAGTCCATGTCGTGAGAAGATGCAGAAGTAGCGGTTTAGCGAAAAGAAAACTTATTCCAGGATTAATTGCGGGAGAAAACAATAATGCAACAGGATCACTCATTAATAAAGATTTACTCAATGCGCGCACTCGGTTACCATGCACAAGTTACATCGGATAATTAAATGTTGCAACAAATTAAAAATGTAGCAGCGATGTCTTATAGTGCAAAGGTAGCTGGACGGGGTCTCGAGAGAATGTTTCTGGCACTGAGACACATTCTTCTTCTATCGGGGATAGTGGATTGACCAGTCGATGCATGTGTCTCTCCTGGTCGGGCCTCAGTGACCTGCCGATGGCGATCTGAGGATTTAAATCGGCGAGGCTCTGGAGATAACCCATCACGCGTTGGGTCAAACTCTCTTGAGCGATGACATACTGGACAAGGTTGGCCAGGACGGGGTCTCTCTCGATTCGCATACCGGGAAACGATGTTACTCCTCCGGGCGCTGCACGGCTCGGGAAGTAGTAATACCCTCGTTCGCTGGCATAGGGCACCGTGAATCGAAGGCGGGCAAGTGCTTTGTAAGCCGCGGCTTCCACGACCATTTGTGGGGTTGGCATAGATTTCCCCATGAAAGAGACCTCTGTTGGGTCTTGGTTTGAATTCACGGGAGGGATGTGCACTGCTGCCCAATATCTCGAGGTGGAAGGGGTGATCCTCGATTAGAACAGCTCGTACTGGGGCGGCTGGGTAGCGCCCATGGTACTGCAGGTAAAATCCCACAATATCTTGACAAAACTACCCGGGGTTGCATCTGGGGTTCTCAGGTAAATGTTGGGTGTCGGCATGGCAAGAAATGGTTGTGAGTATGGTGCACAAGATGAGAAGTGTTTGGCAAGGTCATGCGGCGGCCTCTTTATAGCACCGGAGCTGGGTCATTTCTACCGTGGTGAATGGTAACGAAACTCCAAGCTCTGTTCCGCGGGTCGAAGTCAATGCCACATATACACATATTTCACCGAGGTGACGTGTGACTGTGGGGGTTGTCGGGAAGGCTTTTGGTAACTGCGCCAGGGGTAGCAATCTCACATTGGTATTGGGTGTTTAGACAAGGTTACTATTAAAGCAGAGGCATGACAACTAGCAGCGTTTATTCACAAGGCCACACGGTTACAAAGCGAGGGTACACTGAGACTTGATACAACTCGGGTTACTTAGTCTACCTCGTTTGCATCCATGCGGGCGTGCCTTGTGGATGTTGAGGCTTCTCCACGGGTCTCGCCGTCGGAATTAACTGGAGTGGGTTGAGGGGCTGCAGGCTCGGGGTAGCGATTATGGCCATCTTGGGAATTGCTGGTCACCACTCCGTTGGAGCGTGTTCCCAAAATGCGACGTAGCACTTCTGGGGTTATCGCAACACCTTGGCCGATGGTTGGGGTAGACCTCAGGGGCTCGATCGGTTGTCCAAACAGCACGACTGGGTTGTCGGCGTTGGGCTCATCCTCTACTCTTGCCGGGGCTCGACGAACCAGCTCTCCACGAGCTGCGATAAGATCAATTGTGACCTGATCGCACAGTTCTTCTAGTGCACTTACGTAGCGCACTAGGTGCAACAATGCAAGATCTATTTCGTGATCTCCGTTGGCAACTTGGGGTGGCCTACCGTACCCTTCGCATCTGGGATAGTAGTGGAACGAGCGACAGTCAACTCTGGGCGACAAGTGCCGGAGATGAACTATAGCTTCTCGAGCAGCTAGTTGGATGGCTTGTGGCTCAAAGGAAGTTGTTCTTCCGGTGAATTTGTAGGGGCGTTCGGGTGCGAGACCCCTACCGTAGATGTGTACAGTGGCCCAGAATTGACGGCTTTCACCGCTTACGGGCCCTTGGTACACAACATATTCTGGGGGCTCTTCTAACGCATAGGCACGACGGGTGAGGTTTGCGAGTATGGTCACAAAACCTCCAAGGTTGGTTGCTGTGGTCTCATGGTGCACGATAGGACCAGGCATTGCGGCTCGGTTTGGGATAGCGGCCGTGCTGTGCTGGGATGAGGCTAGCGTGCCCTTTTTATAGGAAAAAGGGGACGGAGTCTTCCTTCGTACGCTTGCGGGAAAGGACTATTTAGGGGGGCGGTCACTGGCGCGTGATTGATGGCTATGCTGGTAGGTTGGGCACCGACTGCCAAAAGGTGTCGGGTCACTGTGGGGCTATCTTGCAGGAGAAGCTCGGCTGGGGTTTGGTTAAGGCTTGGTGGGTTGTTTTGCCTAGGTTTATTGACCTGGCTAAGATAGGATTAGCCAATGGTCAGCCTGGCTCTGATACCAAGTCTGTCGCGACCGGTTTTCCGGGCATTAATTTCCAGAAAAATGGCCGTAAAGGAGGAGGGCGTCCATCGGCCTTGAAGGTCGGAGCCGGACATTGTCGAAGGTCCGAAGCGCCTGGAATCTGGAGTCTGGGGTGTTGGAACTCGAGGAGACGGGCGAACTCATTTGAGGTTGCAAAAAGGAGTAAGGCCTTGGTCTCTTTATAAGAGGTTGAATACCAAGAGCCCTCCCCGTAACCGTTTGGTACTCTCCTTTAATCGAGGGAACGTGCTAACGGGCACGATTGGGTTACCCACGTCCGTATCGATGAGAATCCCGTAAAAGGGGGCACACGATCTCTGCTTTGACAAGACGTGCCAAGGAAACCGCCTCGCAAAACGTACTGAGATGGAAAAGTAAAAGCGATTTGAGTAAAGGACTTGGCTGTGGTGTGATGACACACTGCGGAATACGTCAGCAGACTTGATTTGTGTTAATGTTATTCTCTATGGCAATATGTGGAAACTTATTTTGCAGAACCGGACACTATCCTTGGTGTTTAAAATCTTCTTGAAGAACTTGGAGGAGGAACCCGCCTTGCAATGCCGAAAACAATCTGCGCGTCGGACTCGTCGTCATTGAAGGCTGGTTCAGGGGCTACTGAGGGAGTCCTGGATTAGGGGGTGTTCGGGTAGCCGGACTATACCTTCAGCCGGACTCCAGGACTATGAAGATACAAGATTGAAGACTTCGTCCCGTGTCCGGATGGGACTTTCCTAGGCGTGGAAGGCAAGCTTGGTGATGCGGATATTCAAGATCTCCTACCATTGTAACCATCTCTGTGTAACCCTAACCCTATCCAGTGTCTATATAAACCGGAGGGTTCTAGTCCGTAGGACAACTTCATCATACAACAATCATAACATATGCTAGCTTCTAGGGTTTAGCCTCTTTGATCTCGTGGTAGATCTACTCTTGTACTACCCATATCATCAATATTAATGAAGCAGGAGTAGGGTATTACCTCCATCGAGAGGGCCCGAACCTGGGTAAAAACATTGTGTCCCTTGTCTCCTGTTACCATCCGGCCTAGACGCACAGTTCGGGACCCCCTACCCGAGATCCGCCGGTTTTGACACCGACAGTGACAAAGAGCTCATCATAAATGGTTACGTTGATGCAAGCTTTGACACTGATCCGGACGATTCTAAATTGCAAACCGGATATGTGTTTACATTAAACGGTGGAGCTGTCAGTTGGTGCAGTTCTAAACAAAGCGTCGTGGCGGGATCTACATGTGAAGCGGAGTACATAGCTGCTTCAGAAGCAGCAAACGAAGGAGTCTGGATGAAGGAGTTCATATCCGATCTAGGTGTCATACCTAGTGCATCGGGACCAATGAAGATCTTTTGTGACAATACTGGTGCAATTGCCTTGGCAAAGGAATCCAGATTGCACAAGAGAACCAAGCACATCAAGAGACGCTTCAATTCCATCCGGGATTTAGTCCAGGTGGGAGACATAGAGATTTGCAAGATACATACTGATCTGAATGTTGTAGACCCGTTGGCTAAACCTCTTCCACGAGCAAAACCTGATCAGCACCAAGGCAACATGGGTGTTAGAATCATTACTGTGTAATCTAGATTATTGACTCTAGTGCAAGTGGGAGACTGAAGGAAATATGCCCTAGAGGCAATAATAAAGTTATTATTTATTTCATTATATCATGATAAATGTTTATTATTCATGCTAGAATTGTATTAACCGCATAATACTTGTGTGAATACATAGACAAACAGATTGTCACTAGTATGCCTCTACTTGACTAGCTCGTTAATCAAAGATGGTTATGTTTCCTAACCACAGACATGTGTTGTCATTTGATTAAACGGGATCACATCATTAGGAGAATGATGTGATTGACATGACCCATTCCATTAGCTTAGCACCCGATCGTTTAGTATGTTGCAATTGCTTTCTTCATGACTTATACATGTTCCTATGACTATGAGATTATGCAACTCCCGTTTGCCGGAGGAACACTTTGTGTGCTACCAAACGTCACAACGTAACTGGGTGATTATAAAGGAGCTCTACTGGTGTCTCCAAAGGTACATGTTGGGTTGGCGTATTTCGAGATTAGGATTTGTCACTCCGATTGTCGGAGAGGTATCTCTGGGCCCTCTCGGTAATGCACATCACTTAAGCCTTGCAAGTAATGCAACTAATGAGTTAATTGCGAGATGATGTATTACGGAACGAGTAAAGAGACTTGCCGGTAACGAGATTGAACTAGGTATTGAGATACCGACGATTGAATCTCGGGCAAGTAACATACTGATGACAAAGGGAACAACGTATGTTGTTATGCGGTCTGACCGATAAAGATCTTCGTAGAGTATGTAGGAGCCAATATGAGCATCCAGGTTCCGCTATTGGTTATTGACCGGAGACGTGTCTCGGTCATGTCTACATTATTCTCGAACCCGTAGGGACCGCACGCTTAACGTTACGATGACAGTTTCATTATGAGTTTATATGTTTTGATGTACCGAAGGTTATTCGGAGTCCCGGATGTGATCACGGACATGACGAAGAGTCTCGAAATGGTCGAGACATAAAGATTGATATATTGGAAGCCTGTATTTGGATATCGGAATTATTCCGGGTGAAATCGGGATTTTACCGGAGTACCGGGGGGTTACCGGAACCCCCTAGGGGTTAATGGGATTACATGGGCCCTAAGGGAGAAGAGGAGGGCTGGCCAGGGCAGGCCGCGCGCCCCCTTCCCCGTAGTCCGAATAGGACAAGGAAGGGGGGCGGCGCCCCCTTTCCTCTTTCCCCCTTCCCCTTTCCTTCTCCAACAAGGCAAGAGGAGGGAGTCCTACTCCCGTTGGGAGTAGGACTCCTCCGGGCGCACCCCTAGGGGGCCAGCCGCACCTCCCCCTCCCTCCTTTATATACGGCGCGAGAGGCACCCCAAGACACACAAGTTTATCTTCGTGATCGTTAGCCGTGTGCGGTGCCCCCTTCCACCATATTCCACCTCAGTCATATCGTAGCGGTGCTTAGGCGAAGCCCTGCGACGGTAGAACATCAACATTGTCACCATGCCGTCGTGCTGACGGAACTCTTCCCCGACACTTTGCTGGATCGGAGTCCGGGGATCGTCATCAAGCTGAAGGTGTGCAAGAACTCGGAGGTGCCGTAGTTTCGGTGCTTGATCAGTCGGGCCTTGAAGACGTACGACTACATCAACCGCGTTGTTATAACGCTTCCGCTGTCGGTCTACGAGGGTACGTGGACAACACTCTCCCCTCTCGTTGCTATGCATCAGCATGATCTTGCGTGTGCATAGGATTTTTTTTGAAATTACTACGTTCCCCAACACTTATCCAGTTGAGGATGAGGGAGAGTTCCGTCAGCACGACGGCATGGTGACGGTGATGATGAAGTTACCGGTGCAGGGCTTCGCCAAAGCACTATGAAGATATGACCGAGGTGTGTAACTGTGGAGGGGGGCACCGCACATGGCTAAGAAAAATCTTGCGGATGCCTTTGGGGTGCCCCCTGCCCACGTATATAAAGAAGGGGGGAAGAGGAGGCCGGCCTAGGAGGGGTGAACCTATAGGGGGAGTCCAACTAGGATTCCCAATCCTAGTTGGAGTCCCCTTCCTTTTCAAAGAGGGGAGAGAGGGAAGGAGTAGGAGAGGGAGAAGGAAAGACCAGACCATGGGGGGGGGGGGGCGCGGCCTCCCCTTGTGGCCTTTCTCTCCTTTCCACTAAGGCCCATGAAGGCCCAATACTTCCCTCGGCGAATTCTCATAACTCTCCGGTACTCCAAAAGTTACCTGAACCACTTTGAGACTCCTTGTCATGTCTGTGATCTCATCCTTCGAACAAACTTCGGTCATCAAATCACATAACTCATAATAAAAATCGTCATCGAACGTTAAGCGCGCGGACCT
Organism: Aegilops umbellulata; assembly: GCA_032464435.1. Lineage (NCBI taxonomy): Eukaryota > Viridiplantae > Streptophyta > Magnoliopsida > Poales > Poaceae > Aegilops > Aegilops umbellulata. Next base: position 83,334,482 of record CP136055.1, on the reverse strand, counting down.
TCCGGGTTCGAGAACTATGTAAACATGACCGAGACACATCTACGGTCAATAACCAATAGCGCAACCTGGATGCTCATATTGGCTCCCACATATTCTACGAAGATCTTTATTGGTCAAACCGCATAACAACATATGTTGTCCCCTTTGTCGTTGGTATGTTACTTGCCCAAGATCCGATCGTCGGTATCATCATACCTAGTTCAATCTCGTTACCCGCAAGTCGCTTTACTCATTCCGTAATGCATCATCCCGCGACGAACTCATTGGTCACATTGCTTGCAAGGCTTATAGTGATGTGCATTACCAAGAGGGCTCAGAGATACCTCTCCGACAATCAGAGTGACAAATCCTAATCTCGATCTATGCCAACTCAACAAACACCATCGGAGACACCTGTAGAGCATATTTATAATCACCCAGTTACGTCGTGACTTTTGATAGCACACTAAGTGTTCCTCCGGTATTCAGGAGTTGCATAATATCATAGTCATAGGAACATGTATAAGTCATGAAGAAAGCAATAGGAATAAACTAAACGATCATAGTGCTAAGCTAACGGATGGGTCTTGTCCATCACATCATTCTCTAATGATTTGATCCCATTCATCAAATGACAACACATGTCTATGGTTAGGAAACTTAACCATCTTTGATTAACGAGCTAGTCCTGTAGAGGCAAACTAGGGACCCTCTTTTTGTCTATGTATTCACACATGTACTAAGTTTCCAGTTAATAAAATTCTATCATGAATAATAAACAGTTATCATGATATATGGAAATATAAATAACAACTTTATTATTGCCTCTAGGGCATATTTCCTTCACGATCCTCATTCACCAGCACACAGTATCATAGGGCCCACCCATCAGCGCGTACATGAAAGACAAAAATGGTAATAAATTAGTGGTCGATGGGGATTCGAAGTTGTGAGACCTCTTGTTGGCAGCCCGCGCGCCCTAACGAGAGCAGACAAGGATCTCCTTGTGATGATATGTTGAGCCGTCCGTTTTAATTGCACGCATGCATGAGCCACTGTGGTGAATACAAACACGCCTGCAACGCCCGCATGCATGCAATACTCACACGTACAAATGCACGCACGCGACACACGCATGAACACACACACACACGCATACAGGCGTGCAACACTGACACGTGCACATGCACTCACAAACATACGGACGCACGCACACATGCATGCAACACTCAGACGTCCACATGCACGCATGCAACACTCGCACGCTTGCATGCACACAACACATGATGCAAGACACACGCTCAACCTATATGTGATGCACCCTTTGTTAAGGACATGGTTTCTTACGGGTGTTTGCAGCAGTCTTTATGAATCACAATGTATCGAATGGGTATCAACATATATACGAAAATTTTAAAATTCTCTTACATTATATAGTAGGCTTATCAACCTACATGAATTAGATGACGTCACACTCAATGAACAATCATCGATTTATGAAATGCCCGCTTCTCACCGCCCTGGCCCACCAAAAGCTCCTCTGTCATGCAATGCATGCGTTGGGTCACTATTGCAGGCCAGGTACCTAACGAGCCCACACGTCAGTGGAAGAACGGCGCGGTGTCGTACCTCAAAGTCAAGGGCGCCGCTCGCTGCATGCCCGGCTGAACACGCCTCCTTGCCGCTTTCAAATGCCTCCATGAAACTTATGTGGAAGCCAAGAAACCCACTCCAGACACCCCAAGAATCGCACACCTCCGCCACTCCCCTATCTCCTCCTTCACCATTTTCTCCACTCTTACAATGGCTTATGAAGAGTAGTTATCCGGCATCCAAGCCGGCTGGGTGGCCCGCCGAGCCCGCCGGATACGAGCTATGCAGCTCACTGATCCACCTCCCTCCCCTTTCCCGATGGAGCTGGTTTCCGCCCCAAGTCGGCGCGTGGTTCAGCAACTCGCCGCTCTAGGCCAACTCAACGAGGAGCGGTGAGCTGCTCCACGTCGGCATGGCGGGGAGCACGGGCGTCAGCGCTACCGCCCACAACGCCGCCTCGTACCATGGCTCCCGTGTCTGCGATCGCGCCTATCGAGACTCCCATGCATGTGGATGCGCCATCTAAAAAGAGAGAGAAGCCCAGTGCATGGAGAGGGACGAGTAAGTGGCCATCACCTCCATGTCCGTCGCCATCATCAAGGAGAAGTAGAAAGCGGGAGGCCATCGCCGCTGGGTGCCATGAAGGCCACCGCCAAGGCGACGCCGGCGTACACAGTACACTACTAGGAAAAGGCCTACTGATGGCGCACTAGTTTTGCCTACTAATGGCGCATTACCAGTGCGCCATTAGTAGCACGCCACTAGTATATCTTACTAATGGCGCACCACTGGTGTGCCATTAGTATCTGGTATACTAATGGCGCACCAGGCAGTGCGCCACTAGTGTTTGCTATACTAATGGCGCACCACACAGTAATGCGCCATTAGTAACAATTTTTTTAATTTTTTTCTTAATCTCAGGTCACTATTTCACCTATGAGATATACAACAAGCATCCATATAACAATCATAGCCAACACACAAGTTCCATCACATATACATAGATAGCCAACACACAAGTTCCATCATATATACATACATAGCCAACACATAGTTCCATCGTTACATATTACAAAAGTTTCACATTGTTCATCCAACACCGTTTAGTTCTCATGCATTGTTCTTCTCCTTCTCCTTCCTCAGCCTGATGCGGCAAGAGTGGCGAGGCGGTGGAGGCGGTGGAGGCAGTGGGATGTAGTCTTCTACCTGAATTGGCGTGGTCATGTCGCCCAGCTGTGGGATCGCCGGCGCCACCACCAGTGCGTGGTCATTATCAGGCACCACCACTATCGCGAGGCCACCTTCAGGCACGACCATCGCTAGGTCATCCTCAGCCACCTCCACCTCTTGCCCTTGGTCAGCCACCACCAGCGCTAGGTCATCCTGCATCTCCTCATCCCCACTCTGCTCCTCTTCTCCCGCACTCCAGTCCGGATCATCCTTCTTGTTGTCTATGCTGCTGCCAGAATCGTTGTTGCTTTCGCTACCGCCATGGTCGCTGCTGCTTTCGCTACCGCCATGGTCGCTGCTGCTTTGGCTGTATCCATTGTCGCTGCTGCTACTCCCATTACCTGTCCAAATGCAACAATGACCGTTAACAATCAGTGTGAGACAAAGCCAAATGTAGAGGAATAAGAAGAGGCAGAACGTACCGGCATCATAATCTTCAGCGTAGCGCATGCGACACATAGTCGGGTTGAACACCTTCACGATGAGCGTGGTGGCGTCGTCGTCGTACCTGAAGAGAAGGAAGTACCCCAGCCGCAGGTCGTAGGCACGGTAGAACTTCTCCCACCCACGAGACAAGGACATGTGGCCCTCCTTGATCATCAACTCCACATCCCACAGCCTGCGAAACCCGCTACCGGCCTGTCGCACCTTCACATTATTTGGCGGATCTTCACCCATCAGCATGTTCTTAAAACTGTCAGGCAGCCTCTGCAGTTTGGGACAATGAGTGATGTAGGCAAACAATAGATAACATAATAAGATGGGTGAAACTAGGGGAGATCTCTCATTTTATATACCTGCGTCATGGATGATACTGAAGTCGCAGAGCGGCGGTGGCTGCTTCCCGCCATCTCTGATAAGCAGCAGAAGAGATATTTTTATGATACAAGAAGAAAGCAGCCACAACTACAGTAAAAACAAGCAACTACACACACAGGAGTTGTAAAATATGCCTGCTATTCTTTTTTACATAAACATGTAATTAGTCAAGACTGAAACATAAATATCCCTGCTATTCTTTTTATGTAGCAACTTTTTTGTATCCTTCATATACACTGGAGTACAATGCTTTATAATGTTCCATCATCATTACAGAAAATTGACAATTGTCCATAACAGTTCACTGAAATTTTTGCCTCATAGCTTGGGTGGGTTAAGTACTAGGAGACTATTTCAGTTTTACATGCAGATTTTGACCAAAACACACATGGTCTTTTTAACAGTTTTCAGTTTGGACAGAATACTGAAAACTATAGTTTGGACAGAATTCCTAACACTTTGGTATTCTAGTTACAAAACATCCAAAAGGATTTGATGCATGGGCCGGGGTATCGGAGGAGGAGCCGATGGAAGAAGGGTCGCGGCTTGTCATAGTAGGCACACTGGATAATACTGAAACCGCAAAAGCTATGTTTTTTTTCTCAATTCAGATATCTAACCACAGAAGCTATGTTTTTCTTAAATTCAGATGAATCTAAACACAAATACTATGCTTTTTTTTTCAGTTCAGATGAATCTGCCACATCATTACAGCTATGATAAGAAAGGTAAGCAATGTTTAGCTTTGTACCGTCACAAAATCTTCTAATGATAGAGTGGAATCCCGTGTGTACCCAGCTTCTTCCAACACCTTTGTTAGTACTTGCTTAAAGGCATCAATTCAAATCGTGTTAATTTGAGACTGTACTGCTGTACATAAGCTTGAACAAAACATTATGCATTATGCAAAGCAATACTGACATGTTTAAAAAAAGCAATACTGAAACTATTCACTACGAATATTCAGAAACAACACAGATTTCAGGCTAAGTCTTGTGGATGTACAAATATTATAAAATCTGGATATTGTAGAGCTTTTAGAAACAACACAGAATTCCTACTCTTATCGTTTTCTACTATGCACCGACATCCAGGTACGCAGCTCGACGTTGGCTGAATTAGAACGGAAAGTGAGGAAGTCTGGCAACCACTGGAAAAGATTAATAACTTAAGTATCACTATTTTGCAGAGCTAGCGAAGAAGACTGCATATGCACAAAACCTGAAAAACAACAATACAATGTGCAGAAACTAGCTTTTATGGAATACTATACTAGTATACAACCTGAATTTGGTTCAAAAAGTTACTCAGGACATTTACATTTACTCCCAACAAGCTTCAGACCACATTTTGTACACACCTACTGGCTGTTAACTGTTTTATTCAATGTTTCTCTGAAGAAATCTGAACATTATTTCCACTTAACATGCAAAACAAGTTCAAGACCAAAAATATGTGTTTCTTGTTGTTTACTCAACTGAACCAGATTTGGGTTTTCTGCTAACAGCATACAGATTAAATTGAAGAGTTGGATTCATCTAAATCATGGACAGTTCAAAACCAGATTTGGGTTTTCTGCTAACAGCATACAGATTAAACTGAGTGTGAATACGTGTTTATAAAATGTTTTTCTCCCAACAACTAATACTTCTACTTATATCAAACACAATAGTTCAGACAAACTCCCAAGTCTTAACTAAAGCAGAGTAGCAGAGTGGCAGCAGTTTCAGTAAAATGTTTTTGGGACTAACAGTTTCAGTACAGTATGATTTTCATATATCAAAGACACTATGATAGCAGAACAAAAAATCGACTGGACATGACAAATATCTCCTATGGACCATGGGCAGGGAATGGGGAGGAAGGGTGGAGAGGGAGGAAGGAGGAAGGAGGAGAGGTACCTGGGCGGGCGCGGCCGGTCACCGGAGGGGTCGGGGTCAGGGTCAGCGGCGGCGTCGTCGAAGGGATGGCTCGAGGGCGTCCGCGCTCGTCCGGGTCCTCGGTCTCGAAGAGGAAAACTGCGGCGGTCCTCCTGGGCGCCTTGGTTGGTCGTGGGCAGGGGCCGACGCGGGGGGCGCGGGGTTTCTAGGGTTTCGAGGGGGGAGGCGGGGCTCGGGGGGAGGCGGCGCTCGAGGGGGAGGAAGGGGAGAGGGAGGCGGCGGGGGCGCGTGGGCGGCGGCGACGCGGTGGAGCGGCGCGGTGGAGGGAGAGGGACAAATCAAAGTAGTCTGGCGAGAGGGAGGGGAAGGTGCGGCGCGGTGTGGATGGGGTTAGATTACTAATGGCGCACCCCCGGCGGTACGCCATTAGAATGTTTTTTCCATAGCAATGGCGCACCAGCCACCCGTGCGCCATAAGTAACTTTTTTTTAAATATGAATATGAATATGAAACAGTAATATTTTTTTATAAAAACAGTAATAAGTGTTGTTTAACAACAATTGTAGTCTACACTTTATTATTATTATATTTTAGAAAATGAATATGAATATGAAACAGTAATAATTTTTTATAAAAACAGTAAATATTTTTTTTAAAAATATCATCAAATTTGTTATTTGAAAATATCATCGGCGGCGGCGGTGGAGCCGGGGAGGGTGCGGTTGGGTCGTCGGCGGCGGTGGAGCGGGGGAGGGTGCGGGGGGTGCTCGTCGGCGGTGGTGGAGCGGGGGAGGGTGCGGCGGGCTGGTACTCGTCAGCGGCGGTGGAGCGGGGGAGGGTGCGGTGTGGGTCGTCGGCGGCGGTGGAGCTAGCGGGAGAGGGTGCGGGGGGTGCTCGTCGGCGGCGGTGGAGCGGGGGAGGGTGCGGGGGGGTGCTCGTCGGCGGCGGTGGAGCTGGGGAGGGTGCGGTGGGTCGTCGGCGGCGGTGGAGCTAGCGGGAGAGGGTGCGGGTGGGATCGAGATCGAGATGAAGGGTGATAGCGATCGAGATATGGAGGGGGGTCGAGATCGAGATGGAGGTGGAATTTACAGTAATGGCGCACTATGTGTGTGGTGCGCCATTACTAGTTAGAACTAGTAATGGCGCACTGCCTGTCTGATGCGACATTAGTGTGTATGGAAAAATGGCAAAAAAAATATATTTAACACTAGTGGCGCACCCCGTTTCTGGTGCGCCCTTAGTGTCTTCCACACTAATGGCGTATCACCAGCAGGTGCGCCATTAGTATATACTAGTGGCACACTTCTTCCTTGGTGCGCCATTAGTATCAATCCTATCTATAGCCCTTTTCCTAATAGTGGTAGGTGTCTTGCCGGATTCTTCTGTTGTGAGGACCTTCGTCGACCCTGCATGGGCTCCACGGAATTGGAGAAGCCCCCTTCGGACTCCATCTTGGGCATCAACCAACGATGTCAGTTGAGCAGTGGGAAAGCGAGCCGTCCTATGCGCTGAAGCATATACCTCCGGGGCTCCTGGCAGTCCGGCTTCCTCTTCATCAAGTCACGAAATTCGACCCTTAGTTAGCAGCACCAAAACTAGAGCAGGCCCAAGACAAGCAAGAACTGTCAGTCAGCACCGATCAGGCAGAGCGGGAATGTGGGACTGGGTCCTTCCATATAGTTGGCTTGATGGCCCTTGTGGACAGAGTCTGTTCGGTGATCGTGCTGCCAGACATGAGGAAGACAAATAGATCTGCATGTGACCATTTAGGACAGGTATTATTATACATGCGTTGTTCAGGAGTAGCACCGCTTAGTTGATTTGAATGTAATGAAATCCGTCATGTTTACATGAAAATCTGGTATTTTATATGACTTCCGCCATTGTTTATATGAAATATCGCCGTGTTTGCATGAATTTCGCTAGGTTGGTTGAGTTGCTATCATAATGTGTGTGGCTACGGTTGGATGGCATAATTTGCGGGTCACCGGTCGGTCTGCGGCAGGCTCGAGCGGCATGGTAGGACAAAAAAAGCATAGCTCATGCGAGCTCATCTCCGACGCACGCGCTGGAGGATGTGTGAGCACCCGAGCTCTTCCTTGTTCATCGGTGGCAAAGGCATGGGTGGACAAAAGGGTCACCAATATTTTGGCAACCCCGTGCAAGATCCAAACAACCTTCTATCCCCACCCCTCCCAGCACATTCAAATCCCTCGTTCGCCATCAAAAATTTTCATGTGTTGTTTTCGTGGATATTTTTGCTGTGTGAAAACAAATTTAAATATGAACGAATAATCGGTGTCGGCGGTCTTCCACTGGGACACAGTTGGATGGCCTCATAGTAGTAGTAGTGTAGAGTACTAGTACTACTAGATAGTGAGTGTTTACTACTGTATCATGTACTCCCTCCGTTCCCAAATATTTGTTTTTCTAGACATTTCAAATGTACTACAAGAATACAGATGTATGTAGACATATTTTAGAGTGTAGATTCACTCACTTTACTTCGTATATATTCACTTGTTGAAATCTCTAGGAAGACAAATATTTAGGAATGGAGAGAGTACGTACTAATTGCAACGCATGCATGTGTTAGTGGTATAATGACCACGTACAAATTTGATGGTAAGATTTGTGTAAGTTAGATGTCATATTATTGCTCTAACATGTGGTCAAAGTTAGCCTCCAAAACTCATTTTAGACCCTATATGGATTGAGGGAGTACATGCATTGTTGAGGTTTCTCTTAATCCGTACATGCAACATTTTTAGTGAAGCTTGAAATGCGAACATGTGAATGGGAGGGACTACTACAATCCTTCCAAAAAAATTGTAGTACTAATGGTATCGTACTCCCTCCGTTCACCATCTCACATGCTCGGTACTCTTCCAAACTATGGAAGTAACAAATTTATTCCACCAATCAGCATCTATTATGGATACATTGTGGATTTCAAATTGAGTCATATAGACTGGAAAGTAGGCACTTAGGGCATCCACAATGTATGCTTTTTGTTTCCTCTAAGCCATCTCTCTCCTATTAGAGGCAGGGCTTATACATTGCATGAACTGCCTCTAACAAAAATTGGCGAGCGTCGCGTCTAACCTTAGAGGCTGCCTGATGCAGAGCATCCTATGGACATCACCATGTCAAGAGTCCCTTTGGCAAGTGATATGTGCAGCATCTACTTCACACATACAAAGGTGAATCACCTCCTTTACACGTGTCCACTTGTACCTTTCGAGGATGGTATACTACTGGACCCCTCTCTCGTGTGCATACTTAGGTCTGAGCGGAGCTACACATTCATCGTGGAGGAGTCCAAGAACAAGAGAACATCTACACCATCCAAGAGGAAAGCTTGGAAGCGGGGAAGGAAGCGCCAAGAAGAAGGCAGCAGCTCGTAGGCGACCCCGTGCGCATGGTCCCCTCCGACCACCGTACCCACGGGCCTCCCAGGCTGGCGGTTCTGAAGACCCTGTGCGCACGGGCGTGTACCGTGCCCATGGGACCCCATGTCCACGGGGCTCATGGACCATGTGCGCATGGGCTCATGCGTCAGGTCTCAGGAGACCCCATGCGCACAGGCACCACTTACCCCATGCACACGGGGCCCGTGTGCATGGCTGTTGGGCTTGGCCCTTGTATCCCCATCTCATCCCTACTTACCCCTTCATCCCTAGGACCTATATATACTCCCCTTCCTCCTCCATTTAGACTTAGCTAATAATAGATCTAGACATTAGAGCTTTGCTCATGTATCTCCCCTTGTGGGATTCGTCTTGAGAGAGAAGACTCCATTGGAGTTCAAGGCCTCCATTGGAGAAGATCCTAACGGATTCATCAAGACATCTTCTCCCTTTGGGATTTGGTATGAACTTTACCATGTATCCATGTTCCCCTTGTTGTTCTTGTACATTTGTGGATCTTGTGTGGATTTGAGTCTAGTGGATGTGTGATTTGGGCTTGGTCTTGAGTGTTCCTCTTGTTTTCCCCTTTGTGTTCATCTTGTTCTTGGAGATTCCCACTCCAATTCGTGAAAGATCTTTCCATAGGGTTCTACCCTACATCATCTTGGTATCATGAGCCATGGTTTCTCACGAAATTGGAGTCCCCCTGTTTGTTTTCTAGCCTAATTTTGCTTGTTCTTGCCCAATTTCGAAAATTCCCCACAAAAAGAACCATACCAAATTTTTTGTGATTTGAATTTTTTGTGAGTTTTCGTTGATTTCGATCCATGGATCGGGTGTCTAGCAAGTAGATCTACCCCTCTTGCATCCCCATACCCCCATTTGTTCTTTCCCCCATCGAATTTTAGAAGAAAATCATGAAATTTCCGCCTACCCCGTGCCCACGGGATCTCAACCCCGTGCCCACGGGCCCCACGTAGTCCTAGATGACCCCGTGCCCTTAGTACATGTACCGTGCGCATGGGACCCCGTGTCCACGGGCCTTGGACCCCGTGCGCACGGCCCCCCTACACCAGTCGTTGGGACTTTACCGCTTTGGCCGTAACTTTCACATCCGGAGTCGTTTTTTTACGTTCTTTAGCTCGATGAGTAGCTATTGACATCCCCCATCCATCTAGATAGGTTTTACCAACATTTGACTCCATCACATTTTCTCCATTTGTGCATCTTTTGCATAGGCCTTCCGCCATAACTTCCGCACCACCGCATAAAACTTCCGCCAACTAACCCATTTTGGTTCCTTCGGTATTTGTGGTTGTTTGAGTTGTTATTTGAGTCTCCTAAGGCGTTTCAGGTACTTAGGGATGGTTTCACCTTCATCCACCACTGGTGACTTGTATCGTTCCATCTACTACATCGAACACGACATTCCGCGTCGACGACAACCATCCATCCTTTGAGACCATTTTCAACCGGAAGCAAGGCCGGTTACCCCCTACTTCGTGAAATGTTAAGTGTGACGAAGGTATCCATTCCGTCATAAAATTTTCCTTACTTGCCATTACATCTTGATAGCCCCACCAAGTTTGCGAATACCTTCATACCTATTGGGACTAGCTATCCGAGTATTGCCGAGCTTCGTGAAAAGTGGAAAGGAAAATTTTGTTGTTGAGGCTCAATAAGAAAAGTGGAAAGGAAGAGAAGAGCAAAAAAAGCTTTTAAGCAAGAAAGGAAAGATCATGAGCTTATAAGCAAAGAGTTGAGTAAGAAAAGAGATACTTGTGCATAAGGATACATGGAATAGGAAACATTTAGCTTGCATAAATATAGGTTGGTGCCAAGTGGTGAATCATGCCCAATAGTGCAATCAAGCTTGTGCTCTCCTAGTGTTTGTTCAACACGAGCTTAGTTTTCGTTAGGCAATTTTGTATTGCTCATCCCTATAGTTGCACAAGCCCATTATCCCACCGCGTGTGTTTTGTTATTGCCCTCCTCTATATTTGTGATCACTTGCTTCACATTTTGAGTCCTTCGGATTTATCTCAACTTTTACAATATCTTGGACATCAATTTGCATGAAATTTGTGCCACTTGTCCTAACCAAGCCCTTCGATAAGCTTTACTTTGTAGGTGTGAGTGAAAAAGTCTGGTACCAATTCCACTATTCTCTCATTTCACATTAAGTGACACGGGATACATCCTCAACTTTGGGAAAAGGTAGCTTGGTATTGTTTATCACATTTCCTACACACCTTTGCTCGAGTCTTGTGATGGATAGGCAAAGCACACCATCTCCGGTCTACAACCACGACAACGCATTCGATGTCATTGACGCCAAGATGGACAAGCACATGGACGAGCTCAAGGTCCTCATCAAAAGCCGCAAGCGGTCTTCCTCATCTTCGAGAAGACGCTCAAGTGCAAAGACTTTCATGCTACCATCTCCAGCAAGTACACACAAGCATCGACATCGACAGGACCATGAAGAGCGATCTTCCAGACGCGAGTTGGCTGCTCTGCCACCCCCATGCGCATGGGCCATACAGTACAACAACCTCGACCCCGACACCTCGCCAAGTGGCTTCAAGGCATCTTCGCCTTTAGATGTACGATTTCTTTGCCAACCCCTCGAGCTCAAGTGCACTACTTCCAAGAGCTACTTCGACTTCACCGACGATGATGAGTTTCCATTCTTTGGGACTCATGACCCCGAAGATGACCGACTACCTCAAGCTACATCAAGTACCCTCCGAAGTTCAAGTGATGTACACCACAAGTACTTTCCATGACTACGCGTTGATTTGGTGGCTTCACACACCTTCGAGGAGCTTCGACATGATTTGGTCCAAGACGAAGAAAGCGATGCAGTGAGAATTTGTGCCTTCCGCCTACATGGAACATCTTCCATGCCAATTGGAGACCACCTTACAAGGATTCAAGTCCCTCGACGAGTACTTCAATATCATGAAGGAAGCCTTGCGACAAGCCGGTGTGGACGAGCCCATTTGGATGAAGTTCTACATCATGATGGGATTGAGCAACAACATCGCCAAGACTATCTTCAACAACAACGACGAGTCCCTCGATGACCTATACAGTGAAATTCTCAAGGCGGAGCAAGAACTAAAGAAGGCCAAGTCTACTCGACCCCGAGCTCACTTCGCGACAACCATGCTACAAGATGGCGAGTGTGATGATGTGCCATCTTCGGCCTTCATCACGACGAGAGTGATGATGTGGCATCTTCGGCCTTCATCCACAGTGAGAGTGATGTTGTGCCATCTTCGGTCTTCATCCACGACAAGAGTGATTATGTGCCATCTTCGGCCTTTGATCCACAGTGACAACTAGGAGATGGTTGAGCATGGGATTTTCCCTTCGACCATGGCGACGTATGACGACTTGAGTGACTTTAGCCATCACATTGGGAGTGAGAGTGACTTCACCACTGGCCCCATATATGATGAGTTTCCCCAATTCCCATGTGAGGAGAGCCACCACCACCACCACTTGAGTGATTTGAGTGACTCCACCATATGCAACGTTGAGTGCAACTACCTTGAGGGAGTGAGAGAGCCCCCTCCACATAGAGAAAGTGCGGTAGTTGATAGGGCATGTGAGGACATTTCAATTTCTAACAACTTACCTTCTACCTCTATTGTGTCTTCTCCTTTGGTGCTAGGTACCATATACAATGACGCCATGATCCTCGACGACTCCATCCTTCATTTGGACAAGACGATGGCCATGGTGGAATAAGATGCACCTCCGACTTGGTTCCATCCCGATCACAACATTGGCCATGATTTGGTCTTTGCCTCCTCACCTACACCACATGAGTGGAATGAGAAAGGTAACATAGGTGAAGGTGATGCTCTAGTCCCACTAGTGGACATTCTTGACACTGATTGCTTGCATGATGTTGATCCACCTATTACCATGCTTCATGCTAGTATGATTTCCCTATGCAATGATTTACCCATTTATGATGAGTTTGATGATTTCCATGAGGAGTCTAGTAGTTGTGATGCCATGTTACATAGGATGTCTTATGATAATTCTGTTGGTCACATCATGTTCGACAATCCGCTTGACTGGTGACATGATATGCATGAGATCACCCATATTTAACATTTGCAATCTCATCGTAGTGACTATGCATATTTCATTAAAAGAAACCCAATTTGCACGTATGTCATAGATGACAAACTCATGGTTATTGGCATTTGTTTTTATTTTGATGATATTGATATGCTTCCTTTGCATCATTTATCTCATCTACCAAGCCATGACCACCTAGCTTCGGACATGCATTATTTGCCATGTTGTCAACATTCTCCATATGATGATCTTGCTATTACTTATGAGGAGACCCCCATAGTTTCCTCATACATGCTAGGAGATTTTGCTACATCCTATGAATTGCATGATTCCCATGATTGTGTGCACCATATGCATCCCATGACTAAAAATGCTTTTGTTGTGCCACACACTTGCTATAGTTTGCATCCTCATCATGTTGAACACAATAACTATCATTGCATGATGGATGACATGTTTCTTTACCGCGCCTCAAATTTCTTTGAGCATTGGTTATCTCGTGCTAATGCTCACGTTCACATACACATCATGATGGATGATGTGTACATTTACCATAGACACACTTTCTTTGGTTTGTGTCTCCTTTGTGTAGGTACCCATGAATACTTGTCAACCTCACAATCCCATGAGTTGACAAAATGAGCTCTAGAGAGCAATGATGACTTGGGTTTCCGTGTATTTTCATTCCCACCACTACCTTCGCGCATCTCTTCGTGCATCTCTTCTACATGGCGCTCACATGGTTATGGCTATATATCGCTTCTCAGTTTATGCCCATGTTTCCATGTTCACTTTGCATGCTATTCTTATTCCTATGCCTTTGCCATGCATTTGTGACCCATGCTTTGCATTAAAAATGATGATTGATTCTAGTACTTATATGTGTATTTGCAAGCTTGTTGGAGATATTGCTTGTTATTGCCATGTTCCATTTGTACACCATACCTATGATGATGCTTTGATCTTGCTTTGTGTTCGTGCTTGCGATATATCAGGTGCATTGCCTATGTCACCTATTTGCTTACATGACATGATTGCCATGATTTACTCTAGTGTGTTGCGTCTTTGCTCCACTAGTTTGCATGATATGACTCCTATGATTGCTTATGTTGCATCACCGAGGATTCATACTTGCTCATTTCATGAGGTTGATTGCATCCATTTCCATGTTTTGCACATGATTGCTATTACTACTTGTCATATGTCTTCATAGGTTGCCTCTCCTATGCTAGATGACATTCCATGTATTGAGTGCCACAATGCTCTTAATCTTGCTCATGAGATTGCCCCCATAGAATTGTCGCATATACTTGAAGATTTTGACATAATTCTTGTGAAGCATGCTTGTCTCCCTTGTTTGCACCATATGCCTAGTGCCATGAGTATAGCCATTTCATCATATTATTCATGCACTTTTGCTACTAGTGGTTATGTGCAAGAGAAGAGAACCATCATGATGGATGATGTTGTGTGCATGTGTAGGACACTTGGACTTCGTGTCGACTTCTTCTTCATGTGAGTTGACCATTCGAGCTCTTGAGAGCGAGCCACTTTCGATCGACATGCTTCTACAACGCATTAGCTACTCGTTTGGCATTGTGAAGGACACACAAGGACATGCTTTCGAGGTGATATCCTTCTCTTTTGAGAACCCCGGAACCATGAGCATGGATATTATGGGTCATACTACTTGTGTTCCTTCCACCATGAGGCTTATTGGTCATCTTGGACCACTTGATTGCACACATGTTAGATATAGTGCTTTCATTCATGATTTCCTCAATGATATGCCTCATCACATATATGCCTTGTGTGTTGCATCCAATTCCTGGATTTCTTGCTACTATCATATGTTTGGTTGCAACAATGTCATTTCTTCACATATGCAATCACTGGTACGCGTCGGTGCTATACAAAGGTTTTTAACACCTTTCTGCGATGACATTTTGGAACCGTTACCAAGTGGGTGTGGGCGATAGTGGGGTTGTCGGTGTCAAAACCGGCGGATCTCGGGTAGAGGGTCCCGAACTATGCGTCTAGGAGGATGGTAACAGGAGACAAGGGACACGATGTTTTTACCCAGGTTCGGGCCCTCTCGATGGAGGTAAAACCCTACTCCTGCTTGATTAATATTGATGATATGGGTAGTACAAGAGTTGATCTACCACGAGATCGAAGAGGCTAAACCCTAGAAGCTAGCCTATGGTATGGTTGTTGTTTCTTGTGTCCTATAGACTAAACCCTCCGGTTTATATAGACACTGGAGGGGGCTAGGGTTACACAGAGTCGGTTACAAAGAAGGAGATCTACATATCCGTATTGCCAAGCTTGCCTTCCACGCCAAGGAGAATCCCATCCGGACACGGGACGAAGTCTTCAGTCTTGTATCTTCATAGTCCAACAGTCCGGCCAAAGGTTATAGTCCGCCTGTCCGGATACCCCCTAATCCAGGACTCCCTCAGTAGCCCCTGAACCAGGCTTCAATGACGATGAGTCCGGTGCGCAGATTGTCTTCGGCATTGCAAGGCGGGTTCCTCCTCCGAATACTTCATAGAAGATATTGAACACGAGGATCGTGTCCGGCTCTGTAAAACAAGTTCCACACACCACCGTAGAGATAATAATATTTTCACAAGTCTAATCTGCTCACGTATTCTGTAGCGTGACATCATACCACATCCAAGCCTTTTTCGAATCGTTTTTACTGCCCACCTCAGCGCGTTTCGCGAGGCGGTCTCCTTGGCACGTCTTGTCGAAGCAAAGATCGTGTCCCCTTTATTTACGGGATTCTCATCAACACGGACGCGGGTAACCCAATCGTGCCCGTTGGTATGTCCCCTCGATCAAAGGTAAGTTCCAAACGGACATAGGGAGGGCTCTTGGTATTCAACCTCTTTATAAAGAGACCAACACTACTAGGGAAAACCTTATACACAGAATCTTAGCTGCAGCGCCGCATAAAAAGAGGCGCTGCTGCTCAATAGTAGCAGCGCAGCTATGGAAAGCTCGCTACTGGTGCAAACTTAGCAGTAGCGCGTGATGCTTAAACCGTGCTGCTACAAAAATGCACCGACAGTACACAACGACATAAGTTTACCAGTAGCACGGTGTCAGGAAGCGCGCTGCTGCTAATGCCATAGTAGTAGCGCA
Organism: Aegilops umbellulata; assembly: GCA_032464435.1. Taxonomy (NCBI): domain Eukaryota; kingdom Viridiplantae; phylum Streptophyta; class Magnoliopsida; order Poales; family Poaceae; genus Aegilops; species Aegilops umbellulata. The sequence continues at coordinate 83,318,320 of CP136055.1, read as the reverse complement.
CTTTTTTGTCACTTCGCTACTGCTAATTTTGAAATTGTGCACAGGGTTGGCCCGTTTAGCAGTAGCGCGTGACAGGAAAGCGCGCTGCTGCTATGCTCTTAGCAGCAGTGCACTTTTGCTCCCGCACTACTGCTAAGACGCAGCACCCACCACCTTTTTCCACCTCCCCCTCCCCATCTCCTCTCCTCCCTTTCCCCTACCTCCCACATCCTCCCTCTCTCACTCTTCTTCTTCCTCAATACTTATCCGCCCATTACTCTCCCTCTTCTACCTACCTTGCTCTCTCTTCATTACTCCTAGCTATAACTACACTACCTCCATTAATTCATCTCCTTTCTCTTTTTCCTCCCCCCTCCACTAGTTGATGTTGTCTCCTCCCAAATTAGCTAGCTAGGTAGATGTAGCATTTAGTTAAGTGACCTATTTGCTCCCTAACTAGATTTTTCTTTGTCAAGAAGAGCTTTGTGCACTTTTGACCTCCCTACATCATCATCTCCACCGTGTGCTCGATCTCGAGATAGAGGTGTGATTAATATTTCAAGCTTTTGCAAAATGGAAATATGTTTATGTGTGTGTGATATGTTTATGGAAATTGTGTGTGTGGCATGAGTTGACGCCAAATTGTGCTTTTGAGTTGCCTATGTTTTGCCGAAATGTTGATTTATTTCCGTTTCGGCAAATTCCGGGCAAACTCTAGATCTATATATGTCATATTTTTAAGGAAGGTCATGCCGAATTTTTGTATGACTTTGATGAATGCACACATTTTTATAATCAATTTGTTTATTATTACTGTGCAGAGTTGACGATGGTCAGTGGAACGATGGTGGACAGGTGGTTGCGGTCGGCGGTGCAGGACATGAAGGAAAATAACCAGACAGAGGTTTTATGTCCGTGTCGAAAATGCAAAGGAATAGTTTGGCTTGACCCCCATGACGATGGTCGTGTCGAAGCGCACCTGCTCATGACTGGTTTCATGGATGGCTATACTCGGTGGATAATTGAAGATGAGGATGACGATGTTGAGGATGCCGACAGGGCAGGCAATGATGACACGGGGCAAGACGAAGAGATGATCGGTAATGGCGGCGGGGAAGAGGCCGGACATGGCGGCGGAGAAGGGGCCGGACATGGCGGTGGAGAGAACAACATGGACTCCACGCAGCAGAGTTCGTCGGTACTATGTTCAATTGTGCGGGACCCTCATGTTCAAGCATTGCTTCGCAAGGAGACGAGTACTGAGAGAGCTGCTTCTAGAGAGGATGCTAAGCTGGAGCAACTGGTGGTAGACTCGAACACTCCATTGTATGATGGTTGCAATCCTGAGGTGACCCGCTTGAGTTTCACGCTCCAACTCCTGAAGACGAAGGCTAAAAACAAATGGACCGACTGTAGCCTCGATGAGCATCTCAAGTACCTAAAGGATGTTCTTCCCGAGGGTAATCTATGTCCTAGTAGTGTTGATGAGGCCAAGAAGATCGTGTGCCCTCTTGATCTGCCACACGTTAGATATCATGCATGCATCAATGATTGCATAATTTATCGAAAGGAGCACGCAGCAAAAACAAGTTGTCCGGTGTGCAATGCTTCTCGATACAAGAAGGCCGGGAAGAAATGTCCCCAGAAAGAGGTATGGTACTTACCGATCACTCCCCGTCTCCAGAGGTATTTTGTAGATCCCCAGGATGCAAAGCTAATGCGCTGGCATGCAGAGAGGAAGAAGCCCGATGGTGGAGATGATCCGAAGCTGAGACACGTCAAGGATGGAAGCCAGTGGAGAGCGTTGAACAACTTCTATCGGTATTTTGAAAGTGATGCAAGGGACATCATGCTCAGCGCGTGTACCAATGGCATGAATCCGTTTGGCAACTAGAACACAAACCATAGCACATGGCCCGTGTTTGTATGGATGTACAACCTCCCCCCTGGTTGTGCATGAAGTCGAAGTACATTCACATTAGCATGCTTATTCAAGGGCCGAAACAACCAGGAAATAATATTAATTTGTACCTGGGCTACTTCAGGAGGAGTTAGACACGTTATGGAAAACACCGGCCAAGACATGGGACGCCAGCAAAGGCGAGTGAGAGCCGCGCTGATCACGACAGTGCACGACTATCTCGGTTACGGATATGTGGCAGGCCAGGTGTGCCATGGATATTGCGGATGCACGCGGTGGATGGATGATACGACGTCTCAGCAGCTAACGTCAAGGAAAGATGGCGGGTCTGGGAAGATCGAGTACATGGGGCATCGAAGATGGCTCGAACAGGACGACCCGTGGAGAAACCGTGGAGATCTATTCAATGGTCACGCTGAGCATCGAGGACCTCCACGTAAGCGGAGCGGTGCCGAAATCGATGAGCTGTTGAAAAACTGGAAGGAGTGCCCCGCGTCGGGAAAGACGATGAGCTGTTGAAGGTATGGAAGACGAGGTCTGTGTTCTGGGACTTGTAGTACTGGCACAAACTTGATAGACCTCATTGCCTTGATCAAATGCATATCTGTAAGAATGTCCTTGAGTGCTTGCTCGCAACACTGATGAACATGCCGGATAAGACCAAGGATGGGCCGAAGGCAAGAAAAGACTTGCAAGATTTGAAAATCAGGGAAGATCTGCACATGCCGCCCCGTAAAATGTCAGACGAGACAGAGATGGAGACAGAGGCACGGGAGAAGAAGGGCAAGAAAATAAAGAATGATGATTATTGCCCCCCTTCTTGCTTCACCTTAAGTCAGGCTGAGATCAATCAATTCTTTAAGTGCCTTACCGGAGTCAAAGTTAGTTCCGGTTACTGTGGCAAGATAAGTAGATATCTAGACACGGACAAGAAAAGGTTCAGCGAGATGAAGTCTCATGACTGTCATGTGATGATGACGCAGATACTACCTGTTTCCCTTAGAGGGATAATGGACAAGCACATCCGTGACACGCTTATTGGTCTCTGCAACTTTTTCAACGTAATCTCTCGAAAGTCGATCAGTGTGAATGAGCTCCGAAGGCTACAGGAAGAGATCGCTGTGATACTAAATGACCTTGAGATGTACTTCCCGCCCGCGTTCTTTGACGTGATGGTGCATCTGTGTGTCCATATTGTGGATGACATAATAGACCTGGGGCCGTCATTCCTGCACAACATGATGCCGTTTGAGAGGATGAATGGGATCGTCAAAGGATTCATTCGTAACATGTCCCGTCCGGATGGAAGCATCGTCCAGGGCTATTTGACACAAGAGTGCATCTCTTTCTGCGAGAATTTTCTATATGGCGCAGACCAGCCGCCTGGTGTTAGTGTTGGTTTGCCCATTAACAAGCACGATGGGAGGCTCGAAGGAGAAGGTCACTGCAACGGTCGCAGGGAACTGCACGTGGCATACCCAGATCAACGCAACGACTTTGACAGAGCAAACTTGGTAGTGCTACAACACCTAGATGAGGTAGATCCTTTCGTGGCACTGCACAAAGAAATTATCGGAAAGAAGTATCGTGACCGGGGGGTATGCAGGACGGACGCCGAAGTTACTAGAGAGCACAACTCCACTTTCCTACATTGGTTCAAAGAGCATATTATTGCTAATCCCCCGGAGGAGGGCTCTAAGGACGGATTGCTCATATACGCCTTAGCACATGGCCCCTCGCCCAACCTCGTAACCTATCAGGCATATGATATCAACGGATACACGTTCTACAAGGAGGCCAAAGATATGGACAGTGAAGATCAGAACTCAGGGGTGACGACGGAATGCATGACAGGCAGCGACAACGGCGCAACTGAACGATTTTATGGAAGGGTCGAGGAGATCTGGGAGCTTGACTACTCTGGACTGCACAACACAACGATGTTCCGTGTCAGATGGGCTAAGAATGTCGAAAGAGAAAGCTGGATTTTCACTACCATGACTATACCCGATGCCAAGAGCGCTACCGTGAACGCTATCGCAAAAAACGAGCCATGGGTACACGCTAAGGACGTGACACAATGCTTCTTCATAACCGACCCATGCAATCCCAGTCGTGTTGTCGTGAGGAAAGGCAAAAGAAACATCATTGGAATGGATGGAGTCGCCCATAAGGAAGACTATGATCAGTACGGCAACCCAATGAGGGAAGATGACGATGATGATGAAGTATACGTCAAAAGAAGAATCAATACTACATTACCAAAGAAAAATCATACTCCATGGAAAAGGCAAAGTCACAATGAGGGGCTCAATTATTCTTCGACGAACAAGAAGGGAAAGAAGCTGACTCAAAAACGAAAACATCAGCGCTGAGGAATCGGTTAAATGATGTAATATATATATATATATATATATATATATATATATATATATATATATATATATATATATATATATATATATATATGTTCCTATTTTGTATACACACTTAGCCATTATTATGCAAGGGTCCAATGATGTAATATATATGTTCCTATTTTGCATATATATTTAACCGTCAAATGATGCAATATATATCGCCTTCCCTTCGTTCAGCGCTAAGGAAAAGAAAAAGGGAAACTGGTTATAGCAGTAGCGCTTTACTGAAAAAGAGCTACAACTAGTCAAGGTAGCAGTAGCGGTTTCTGTAGAAAACCGCTATAGCTGCCCGTAATAGTAGTAGCGCGCTTTGTGTAAATGCGCTACTGCTACGTCCACTTAACCCAAAATTCTCACTCTCCCAGCTTCATCCCGCCTCTTTTCCCCCAAATCCCCACTCTCTTCCCCGGCCACGTCGCACCGCCGCGCCCGACCCAGGCGCGCTCGCCCCCGACGCCGGCGCCCGCCCCCGACCCCGGCATGCTCGCCCCCGACCCGCCGGCCCTCGCCTCCCTCCTCTACTTCCTCCCCTCCCAACCTCGGCCGTCGTCGGGCCTGCCTCCTCGCCCCTGCACCCTCTGTAAACCACCTCCCCTCTCCCTCTCTGCTAGCTAGGGTTCTTCGGTTAATTTACTTAGGTTTTAGTTATGTTAATTAGGTTATCTATTTAGTTATGAAATTAGATAGGTTTCAAAATTAGCTGAATTTATATGCAAATTTGAACCGGACATGTGATATGTGGATATGTCATGTTTTGGACATGTCATGTTTTGTAAATGATCCGAGTGGCCTATGTTATGCCGGAATGTTGATTCATTTCCGTTCCGGTGAATTTTAGGCGCTCGATATGTCCATTTTTTAGCTAAGGTTATGCCGAAATTTCCCGTGAATAAAGGCATGATTTGTGCTACATAGTTGGCATATCGAGTGCTGGCACATAGATTTCTTTTTTATGTCATTTCTCATTTATTCATACTTTTATAAATAAATGAGGACACTTAATCATAGGAAACAGGTCGAACAACGAAGAAACTGGGCCTTCTGACCAAGATGCATACGAGATGGATTATCAGGGTGAACACGACTACCTCGACTTTTTGACTGCTAAGCAAGGTTTGCAGGTCCGCCTCGATGATGGTACTGACACCGACATCGACACCGACGGCGCCGGCACCGATGGCGGCACCGAGACCGGTGGGGAAGGTACCGGCAGGGAAGATACCGGCAGGGAAGGTACCGGCGCCGATGCCGGTACCGAAAAGAGGAAGCATAAGAAGCAGAGGATACGAAAACCTAACAAACTAGGGATTGGACGACTTGTGATCACAAAGATGGCACCTGGCAAGTTTGAGCCGTTAGAGCCGGAAGAACCTCGCAAGTGCTATGGGAACCAAGTAGGATGCATCCTACGGGAATGCGCGAGCATCAACGACGATGACTTAAGGAGTAAAGAACATTTGACGCAGTTGCTCCTAACGAAGTTGCACAAGAGATTCAAGTTCCCCGACCGGGATGATAACATAGAACAACCATGGGATGATCCGAAGATGAAAAAGATTAACAATCACGCCATGGGCATGTTCAGCAATGATTTGGCCTCCTGGAAAGGGTGGGTGAAACGAACTATTGAGACTGAGGAACCCCTGTCCAAGATTCTGGAGGAAAATCCGACACTTACGGAAGAGGAGTTCGAAAAGTTCAAGGACACTTGCGCTACCAAGGACGCCAAGGATAAGGCTGCGAAATTCAAGAGCCTTCAGCAAAGGAACACGGGGAAGCATCGCCTCGGAAGCCGTGGCTACCTCGGTAAAAGGCCCATATGGGATAAGGAGGACGCGAAACGTGAAGCCGCAGGTCTCCCAGACCCCTTCGCGAAGTTCACCAACCCCTTGGAGTGTGACTTCATCAGGGCCCGCTACAAGTGGGACAAGGAGAAAAAGGTTTTTTACACGAACCAGATCACGAGGAAATTGATTAGACTACTGGAGAAGCAACACCAGCTTGCAGCCGAAAGCCCTACTTCTCCGATGAGGCCCAAGTGGGACACCCCTCTCAACCGGGCCTTGAACGAACTTAAGGGACTCCCTTTGGGCCAGCGGCCGCAATATGGCCGTGTGCACGGCGCTGGAGACGGCGCCACGTGGAAGGTGTTTTACAACGAGGGCCCGGAGGCCAAGAAGCAGAAAAAGAAGTTTAGTCAGGCGGACATCGACGCGAAGGTGAAGCTTGCGGTCGAGAAAAAAGCAGCTGAGGACGCGAAAAAAGCAGCCGAGGACAAATATGAGTTGTTACAGCAGGCAGTCAATGCAGCTGTAACTGCCTGCAGAAATGATTTCACTACTAACTTGGTTCCAGTTATCATCAACTGGACGAAGGAAAATCCAGACAAGACGGTACATCATTTCCCGTTGCCCAGTTTCGTCGGGAGCAACACCATGAACAACAACATCATCGCACCATCACTTGCCCACGCAACCGGGCCTCCTCTCGCAGCCGCTCCCGCTCATAGCAGCCCGTCCTCAGTCTCTGGCGCGCTCGATGGGCCTTCGTCTTTGGCTGAGCTCGACGCCATCACGGTAATTACATGTCGCACCACCATATATATATATATATAATATTCCATTTTTGTTGCCTTTCGGATGTTTTACGCCACAGACATATGTGTTTGCAGGCGGAATAAACCCCGTGCACCATACTCTACTTGATCAAAGGCCAGAAGGTGGACGTGGGAAAGGGGATGATAATGGACCCCTTGCAACCCACGTTCCACAACCAGCCGATACCTGCTGGGCACTTCAGGGTTAGCTTGTCCAGTGTGAAATTGGGGCACGAGGATTTGCCTCCTCCAGTACAGCATGTGGGAGCGGACGACGAGACCACGCCGCGGATTGGAAGCTGCAAGGGTTGGGTGCTGCTATGGCCAAAGAATCTTATTCGTCTAGAGCCGACCGAGAGCACACCAATAACCACACATCAACAAGCATGTGCGGAGACCACCACCCCGCCTACGCAATTACCAGCTCCTATAGTGCCGGGTGAGAGTGGCGGACGACATGATGAAGGGGGTGCAATAGTGTCGGCTGATGCAATTTGTCCTGTAGTACAGGGAATGGATGATGAGACGGAGGTCGACCCTATGGATTTCCTCAATACAAACGCGTATGACCGTGACATAGAATTGATGAGTCAACCATATGACGAATCGGGCTATCAGCTTGCTAATGAGGATATGGATGATATGCCCGGGCAGGAAGATCCTAGCAGGGATTGCAAACAGTCTCTCTTCATGAAATCCTCATGACAGGACACGCCTGAAGATGCCGCCTCAACACAAGCTCAACTATCCCGGCGCGAGGAACAGTACTTAGCCCGGGAACACTGGGGCAGGGGTTAAGGAAGGGTCTAGAAGGTGTGCCCAAGAAAAAGGAGAGAAAGAGATTGAGGAAGATAGCTGCCTCCCAACAAGCCATAGCACATAGCAGCCAGACGATGCATTCTGAAGAGCGTGTACCCATGAAAGGTGCGGCCATGTTCCATCTCACGGGCGAGCCGATGCTACCGCCGAAACCGCTGGAGGCACTATCAGGGGATCTCAGGAGACTGCACGACCATGTGCTGTCGACTAAGAAAAGCCTACTAGCCTCAAAGGATCCAGGATATCCGACATACACGGCTCGTGTGCCTGCGGGGAAGTGCTATGTCGAGACACGGCCCGCGGAGGTGTTCTTCCTGCGGTTTGACCATATCTTTCAGATGTTTCTGACAAGGCGGCTCGATTTTACAATCGTCCGCCTTTTTGCGCTACATATGAGCTCCGTCATGAAGAGTGAAGAAGTCTCGCAAATTTGTGTGGCGAATCCATACTACATGCACGAGTCTTTCTTGAGTCTCGGCGACTTTCAGCGTGAAACTGCTAGGGACTACTGTAGGATCAGAACTATGTCTAGAGGGGGGTGATTAGACTACTTGACCAAATAAAAACTTAACCTTTTCCCAATTTTAGTTCTTGGTAGATTTTAGCTACTTTAGGACAAGTCAAGCAATCTTCACACAATTCTAGCAAGCATGCAAAGAGTATATAGGTAGCAGAAAGTAAAGCATGCAACTTGCAAGAATGTAAAGGGAAGGGTTTGGAGAATTCAAACGCAATTGGAGACAAGGATGTTTTTCCCGTGGTTCGGATAGGTGGTGCTATCCTACATCCACGTTAGTGGAGACTTCAACCCATGAAGGGTAACGGTTGCGCGAGTCCACGGAGGGCTCCACCCACGAAGGGTCCACGAAGAAGCAACCTTGTCTATCCCACCAAGGCCATCGCCCACGAAGGACTTGCCTCACTAGCGGTAGATCTTCACGAAGTAGGCGATCTCCTTGCCCTTACAAACTCCTTGGTTCAACTCCACAATCTTGTCGGAGGCTCCCAAGTGACACCTAGCCAATCTAGGAGACACCACACTCCAAGAAGTAACAAATGGTGTGTTGATGATGAACTCCTTGCTCTTGTGCTTCAAATGATAGTCTCCCCAATACTCAACTCTCTCTCACAGGATTTGGATTTGGTGTAAAGAAGATTTGAGTGGAAAGCAACTTGGGAAAGGCTAGAGATCAAGATTCATATGGTAGGAATGGAATATCTTGGTCTCAACACATGAGTAGGTGGTTCTCTCTCAGAACATATGAGTTGGAAGTGTAGATGTGTTCTGATGGCTCTCTCCACGAATGAAGAGGAGGTGGAGGGGTATATATAGCCTCCACACAAAATCCAACCGTTACACACAATTTACCAATCTCGGTGGGACCGAATCAACAAACTCGGTCAGACCGAAAAGGTAAACCTAGTGACCGTTAGAGATTTTCGGTGGGACTGACATGCATCTCGGTAGGACCGATATGGTTAGGGTTTGGGCATAACGTAATCTCGGTGAGACCGATTACACAAACTCGGTGAGACCGATTTGGTAATAAGCTAACCAGAGAGTTGGTCAAGCAAACTCGGTGGGGCCGATTTGCTCTTTCGGTGAGACCAAAAAGTTACAAAAGGGAAACAGAGAGTTTGAATTGCAATCTCGGTGGGACCGAATCGCTCTTTCGGTGAGACCGAAAAGTTACGAAAGGGAAACAGAGAGGTTGCAATCCCATCTCGGTGAGACCGAGATCCCTATCGGTGAAACCGATTTGCTAGGGTTTTGGCAGTGGCTTATGACATATGAAACTCGATGGCACCGGATAGAAAGAATTGGTATGACCGAATTTGGTTTAGGGTTTAGGTCAAATGTGGAAGTGGGAAAGTAGCTGAGGATTTTGGAGCATATCATTAAGCACATAAGGCAAAGAGCTCATTAAGCAACACCTCATCCCTCCTTGATAGAATTGGCTTTTCCTATGGAATCAATGTGATCTTGGATCACTAAAATATAAAATGAAGAGTCTTGAGCTTGAAGCTATAGCCAATCCTTTGTCCTTAGCATTTTGAGGGTTCCACTTTCACCATCCATGCCACGCCAATCATTGAGCTTTCCTGAAATAATTATCTTGGAATAGCATTAGCTCAATGAGCTATATGTTGTTATGAATTACCAAAACCACCTAGGGATAGTTGTGTTGGGGAACGTAGTAATTTCAAAAAAAATTCCTACGCACACGCAAGATCATGGTGATGCATAGCAACGAGGGGGGAGAGTGTTGTCTACGTACCCTCGTAGACCGAAGCGGAAGCGTTGACACAACATAGAGGAAGTGGTCGTACGTTCTCCTCGCGATCCAACCGATCACAGCACCGTTACTCCGGCACCTCCGAGTTCTTGGCAGACGTTCAGCTTGATGACGATCCCCGGGCTCCGATCCAGCAAAGCGTCGAGGAAGAGTTCCGTCAGCACGACGGCGTGGTGACGATCTTGATGTGTTACCGGCGCAGGGCTTCGCCTAAGCACTGCAACGATATGATCGAGGTGGAATTTGGTGGAAGGGGGCACCGCACACGGCTAAGGAAAGATCTCAATGATCAATTGTGTGTCTCTGGGGTGCCCCCTGCCCCCGTATATAAAGGAGCCAAGGGGGAGGGGCTGGCCGGCCAAGCCTGGCGCGCCAGAGAGTCCTACTCCCTCTGGGAGTAGGATTCCCCCCCCCCAATCATAGTTGGACTAGGATTCTCCAAGGGGGAGAGAGAGAGAGGGGGCGCCCACCTCAATAGGAATAGGGGAAGGGGGGAGGCGCGCAGCCCATGAGGGCAGCCCTCTCACCTCTCCTCCAAGGCCCATGTTGGCCCATTATGCCCCTGGGGGGTTCCGGTAACCCTCCCGGTATTCCGGTAAAATCCTGATTTCACCTGGAATGCATCCGATGTCCAAACATAGGCTTCCAATATATCATTCTTTACGTCTCGACCATTTTGAGACTCCTCGTCATGTCCGTGATCACATCCGGGACTCCGAACTCCTTCGGTACATCAAAATGCATAAACTCATAATATCTGTCATCGTAACGTTAAGCGTGCGGACCCTACGGTTCGAGAACAATGTAGACATGACCGAGACACGTCTTCGGTCAATAACCAATAGCGGGACCTGGATGCCCATATTGGCTCCTACATATTCTACGAAGATCTTTATCGGTCAGACCGCATAACAACATACGTTGTTCCCTTTGTCATCGGTATGTTACTTGCCCGAGATTCGATCGTCGGTATCCAATACCTAGTTCAATCTCGTTACCGGCAAGTCTCTTTACTCGTTCCGTAATACATCATCTCGCAACTAACTCATTGGTTGCAATGCTTGCAAGGCTTTATGTGATGTGTATTACCGAGAAGGCCCTGAGATACCTCTCCGACAATCGGAGTGACAAATCCTAATCTCGAAATACGCCAACCCAATATGTACTTTCGGAGACACCTGTAGAGCACCTTTATAATCACCCAGTTACGTTGTGACGTTTGGTAGCACACAAAGTGTTCCTACGGTAAACGGGAGTTGCATAATCTCATAGTTTAAAGGAACATGTATAAGTCATGGATAAAAGCAATAGCAACATACTAAACGATCGGGTGCTATGCTAATTGAATGGGTCATGTCAATCAGATCATTCAACTAATGATGTGATCTCGTTAATCAAATAACAACTCTTTGTTCATGGCTAGGAAACATAACCATCTTTGATTAATGAGCTAGTCAAGTAGAGGCATACTAGTGACACTCTGTTTGTCTATGTATTCACACATGTATTATGTTTCCAGTTAATACAATTCTAGCATGAATAATAAACATTTATCATGATATAAGGAAATAAATAATAACTTTATTATTGCCTCTAGGGCATATTTCCTTCAGTCTCCCACTTGCACTAGAGTCAATAATCTAGATTACAAAGTAATGATTCTAACACCCATGGAGTCTTGGTGCTGATCATGTTTTGCTCGTGGAAGAGGCTTAGTCAACGGGTCTGCAACATTCAGATCCGTATGTATCTTGCATATCTCTATGTCTCCCACCTGGACCAAATCCCGGATGGAGTTGAAGCGTCTTTTGATGTGTTTGGTTCTTTTGTGAAATCTGGATTCCTTTGCCAAGGCAATTGCACTAGTATTGTCACAAAAGATTTTCATTGGACCCGATACGCTAGGTACAACACCTAGATCGGATATGAACTCTTTCATCCAGACTCCTTCATTAGCTGCTTCCGAAGCGGCTATGTACTCAGCTTCACATGTAGATCCCGCCACGACGCTTTGTTTAGAACTGCACCAACTGACAGCTCCACCGTTTAATGTAAATACGTATCCGGTTTGCAATTTAGAATCGTCCGGATCAGTGTCAAAGCTTGGATCGACGTAACCGTTTACGACGAGCTCTTTGTCACCTCCATAAATGAGAAACATATCCTTAGTCCTTCTCAAGTACTTAAGGATGTTCTTGACCGCTGTCCAGTGATCCACTCCTGGATTACTTTGGTACCTGCCTGCTAAACTTACAGCAAGGCACACATCAGGTCTGGTACACAGCATTGCATACATGATAGAGCCTATGGCTTAAGCATAGGGAACATTTTTCATTTTCTCTCTATCTTCTGCGGTGGTCGGGCATTGAGTCTTACTCAACTTCACACCTTGTGCCACAGGCAAGAACCCTTTCTTTGCCTGATCCATTTTGAACTTTTTCAAAACTTTGTCAAGGTATGTGCTTTGTGAAAGTCCTATTAAGCGTCTTGATCTATCTCTATAGATCTTAATGCCCAATATGTAAGCAGCTTCACCGAGGTCTTTCATTGAAAAACTCTTATTCAAGTATCCTTTTATGCTATCCAGAAATTCTATATTATTTCCGATCAGCAATATGTCATCCACATATAATATCAGAAATGCTACAGAGCTCCCACTCACTTTCTTGTAAATACAGGCTTCTCCAAAAGTCTATATAAAACCAAATGCTTTGATCACACTATCAAAGCGTTTATTCCAACTCCGAGAGGCTTGCACCAGTCCATAAATGGATCGCTGGAGCTTGCACACTTTGTTAGCTCCCTTTGGATCGACAAAACCTTCTGGTTGCATCATATACAACTCTTCTTCCAGAAATCCATTCAGGAATGCAGTTTTGACATCCATTTGCCAAATTTCATAATCATAAAATGCGGCAACTGCTAGCATGATTCGGACAGACTTAAGCATCGCTACGGGTGAGAAAGTCTCATCGTAGTCAATCCCTTGAACTTGTCGAAAACCTTTTGCAACAAGTCGAGTTTATAGACAGTAACATTACCATCAGCGTCAGTCTTCTTCTTAAAAATCCATTTATTCTCAATTGCATGCCGATCATCGGGCAAGTCAACCAAAGTCCATACTTTGTTCTCATACATGGATCCCATCTCAGATTTCATGGCCTCAAGCCACTTTGCGGAATCTGGGCTCACCATCGCTTCTTCATAGCTCGTAGGTTCATCATGGTCTAGTAACATGACTTCCAAAATAGGATTACCGTACCACTCTGGTGCGGATCTTACTCTGGTTGATCTACGAAGTTCAGTAGAAACTTGATCTGAAGTTTCATGATCATTATCATTAGCTTCCTCTCTATTTGATGTAGGTGTCACAGAAACAGATTTCTGTGATGTACTACTTCTCAATAAGGGAGTAGATACTGTTATCTCATCAAGTTCTACTTTCCTCCCACTCACTTCTTTCGAGGGAAACTCCTTCTCTAGAAAGTTTCCGACTTTAGCAACAAAGATTTTGCCTTCGGATCTGTGATAGAAGGTATACCCAATAGTCTCCTTTGGGTATCCTATGAAGACACATTTTTCCGATTTGGGTTCGAGCTTATCAGGTTGAAGCTTTTTCACATAAGCATCGCAGCCCCAAACTTTAAGAAACGACAACTTTGGTTTCTTGCCAAACCACAGTTCATAAGGCGTCGTCTCAACGGATTTTGATGGTGTCCTATTTAACGTGAATGCGGCCGTCTCTAAAGCATAACCCCAAAAAGATAGCGGTAAATCGGTAAGAGACATCATAGATCGTACCATATCCAGTAAAGTACGATTACGACGTTCGGACACACCATTACGTTGTGGTGTTCCGGGTGGCGTGAGTTGCGAAACTATTCCGCATTGTTTCAAATGTAGACCAAACTCGTAACTCAAATATTCTCCTCCACGATCAGATCGTAGAAACTTTATTTTCTTGTTACGATGATTTTCCACTTCACTCTGAAATTCTTTGAACTTTTCAAATGTTTCAGACTTGTGTTTCATTAAGTAGATATACCCATATCTGCTTAAATCATCAGTGAAGGTGAGAAAATAACGATATCCGCCACGAGCCTCAACATTCATTGGACCACATACATCAGTATGTATGATTTCCAATAAATCTGTTGCTCTCTCCACAGTACCGGAGAACGGTGTTTTAGTCATCTTGCCCATAAGGCACGGTTCGCAAGTGCCAAGTGATTCATAATCAAGTGACTCCAAAAGTCCATCAGTATGGAGTTTCTTCATGCGTTTTACACCGATATGACCTAAACGGCAGTGCCACAAATAAGTTGCACTATCATTATCAACTCTGCATCTTTTGGCTTCAACATTATGAATATGTGTATCACTACTATCGAGATTAAGTAAGAACAAACCATTCTTTAATGGTGCATGACCATAAAAGATATTACTCATATAAATAGAACAACCATTATTCTCTGATTTAAATGAATAACCGTCTCGCATCAAACAAGATCCAGATATAATGTTCATGCTCAACGCTGGTACTAAATAACAATTATTTAGATCTAATATTAATCCCGAAGGTAGATGTAGAGGTAGCGTGCCGACCGCGATCACATCGACTTTGGAACCATTTCCCACGCGCATCGTCACCTCGTCCTTAGCCAATCTTCGCTTAATCCGTAGCCCCTGTTTTGAGTTGCAAATATTAGCAACAGAACCAGTATCAAATACCCAGGTGCTACTGCGAGAATTAGTAAGGTACACATCAATAACATGTATATCATATATACCTTTGTTAACCTTGCCATCCTTCTTATCCGCCAAATACTTGGGGCAGTTCCGCTTCCAGTGACCAGTCTGCTTGCAATAGAAGCACTCAGTTTCAGGCTTAGGTCCAGACTTGGGCTTCTTCTCTTGATTAGCAACTTGCTTGCTGTTCTTTTTGAAGTTCCCCTTTTTCTTCCCTTTGCCCTTTTTCTTGAAACTAGTGGTTTTGTTAACCATCAACACTTGATGCTCCTTTTTGATTTCTACCTCCGCAGCTTTCAGCATCGCGAAGAGCTCGGGCATAGTTTTGGTCATCCCTTGCATATTATAGTTCATCACGAAGCTCTTGTAGCTTGGTGGCAGTGATTGAAGAATTATGTCAATGACGCAATCATCCGGAAGATTAACTCCCAGTTGAATCAAGTGATTGTTATACCCAGACATTCTGAGTATATGCTCACTGACAGAACCGTTCTCCTCCATTTTACAGCTATAGAACTTATTGGAGACTTCATATCTCTCAATCTTGGCATTTGCTTGAAATATTAACTTCAACTCCTGGAACATCTCATATGCTCCATGGTGTTCAAAACGTCGTTGAAGTCCCGGTTCTAAGCCGTAAAGCATGGCACACTGAACTATAGAGTAGTCATCAGCTTTGCTTTGCCAGACGTTCACAACATCTGGCGTAGCTCTTGCACCAGGCCTGGCACCTAGCGGTGCTTCCAGGACGTAATTCTTCTGTGCAGCAATGAGGATAATCCTCAAGTTACGGACCCAGTCCGTGTAATTGCTACCATCATCTTTCAACTTTGCTTTCTCAAGGAACGCATTAAAATTCAACGGAACAACAGCACGAGCCATCTATCTACACAACATAGACAAGCAAGATACTATCAGGTACTAAGTTCATGATAAATTTAAGTTCAATTAATCATATTACTTAAGAACTCCCACTTAGATAGACATCCCTCTAATCCTCTAAGTGATCACGTGATCCAAATCAACTAAACCATGTCCGATCATCACGTGAGATGGAGTAGTTTCAATGGTGAACATCACTATGTTGATCATATCTACTATATGATTCACGCTCGACCTTTCGGTCTCCGTGTTCCGAGGCCATATCTGTTATATGCTAGGCTCGTCAAGTTAAACCTGAGTATTCCGCGTGTGCAACTGTTTTGCACCCGTTGTATTTGAACGTAGAGCCTATCACACCCGATCATCACGTGGTGTCTCAGCACGAAGAACTTTCGCAACGGTGCATACTCAGGGAGAACACTTCTTGATAATTTAGTGAGAGATCATCTTATAATGCTACCGTCAAACAAAGCAAGATAAGATGCATAAAAGATAAACATCACATGCAATCAATATAAGTGATATGATATGGCCATCATCATCTTGTGCTTGTGATCTCCATCTCTGCAGCACCGTCATGATCACCATCGTCACCGGCGCGACACCTTGATCTCCATCGTAGCATCGTTGTCGTCTCGCCAATCTTATGCTTCCACGACTATCACTACCGCTTAGTAATAAAGTAAAGCATTACATCGCGATTGCATTGCATACAATAAAGCGACAACCATATGGCTCCTGCCAGTTGCCGATAACTCGGTTACAAAACATGATCATCTCATACAATAAAATTTAGCATCATGTCTTGACCATATCACATCACAACATGCCCTGCAAAAACAAGTTAGACGTCCTCTACTTTGTTGTTGCAAGTTTTACGTGGCTGCTACGGGCTTTAACCAAGAACTCATCTTACCTACGCATCAAAACCACAACGATAGTTTGTCAAATAGACTCCGTTTTAACCTTCTCAAGGACCGGGCGTAGCCACACTCGGTTCAACTAAAGTTGGAGAGACAGTCTTCCGCAAGCCATCTATGTGCAAAGCACGTCGAGGGAACCGGTCTCGCGTAAGCGTACGCGTAAGGTTGGTCCGGATCGTCTCGTCCAACAATACCGCTGAACCAAAGTATGACATGCTGGTAGGCAGTATGACTTGTATCGTCCACAACTCACTTGTGTTCTACTCGTGCAAATAACATCAAACCATAAAAACCTAGGCTCGGATGCCACTGTTGGGGAACGTAGTAATTTCAAAAAAATTCCTACGCACACGCAAGATCATGGTGATGCATAGCAACGAGGGGGGAGAGTGTTGTCTACGTACCCTCGTAGACCGAAGTGGAAGCGTTGACACAACGTAGAGGAAGTGGTCGTACGTTCTCCTCGCGATCCAACTGATCACAGCACCGTTACTCCGGCACCTCCGAGTTCTTGGCACACGTTCAGCTCGATGACGATCCCCGGGCTCCGATCCAGCAAAGCGTCGAGGAAGAGTTCCGTCAGCACGACGGCGTGGTGACGATCTTGATGTGTTACCGGCGCAGGGCTTCGCCTAAGCACTGCAACGATATGATCGAGGTGGAATTTGGTGGAAGGGGGCACCGCACACGGCTAAGGAAAGATCTCAATGATCAATTGTGTGTCTCTGGGGTGCCCCCTGCCCCCGTATATAAAGGAGCCAAGGGGGAGGGGCTGGCCGGCCAAGCCTGGCGCGCCAGAGAGTCCTACTCCCTCTGGGAGTAGGATTCCCCCCCCCCCCAATCCTAGTTGGACTAGGATTCTCCAAGGGGGAGAGAGAGAGAGAGGGGGTGCCCACCTCTCCTAGTCCTAATAGGACTAGGGGAAGGGGGGAGGCACGCAGCCCATGAGGGCAGCCCTCTCACCTCTCCTCCAAGGCCCAGTTGGCCCATTATGCCCCCGGGGGGTTCCGGTAACCCTCCCGGTATTCCGGTAAAATCCTGATTTCACCTGGAATGCATCCGATGTCCAAACATAGGCTTCCAATATATCATTCTTTACGTCTCGACCATTTCGAGACTCCTCGTCATGTCCGTGATCACATCCGGGACTCCGAACTCCTTCGGTACATCAAAATGCATAAACTCATAATAACTGTCATCGTAACGTTAAGCGTGCGGACCCTACGGTTCGAGAACAATGTAGACATGACCGAGACACGTCTTCGGTCAATAACCAATAGCGGGACCTGGATGCCCATATTGGCTCCTACATATTCTACGAAGATCTTTATCGGTCAGACCGCATAACAACATACGTTGTTCCCTTTGTCATCGGTATGTTACTTGCCCGAGATTCGATCGTCGGTATCCAATACCTAGTTCAATCTCGTTACCGGAAAGTCTCTTTACTCGTTCCGTAATACATCATCTCGCAACTAACTCATTGGTTGCAATGCTTGCAAGGCTTTATGTGATGTGTATTACCGAGAAGGCCCTGAGATACCTCTCCGACAATCGGAGTGACAAATCCTAATCTCGAAATACGCCAACCCAATATGTACCTTCGGAGACACCTGTAGAGCACCTTTATAATCACCCAGTTACGTTGTGACGTTTGGTAGCACACAAAGTGTTCCTACGGTAAACGGGAGTTGCATAATCTCATAGTTTAAAGGAACATGTATAAGTCATGGATAAAAGCAATAGCAACATACTAAACGATCGGGTGCTATGCTAATTGAATGGGTCATGTCAATCAGATCATTCAACTAATGATGTGATCTCGTTAATCAAATAACAACTCTTTGTTCATGGCTAGGAAACATAACCATCTTTGATTAATGAGCTAGTCAAGTAGAGGCATACTAGTGACACTCTGTTTGTCTATGTATTCACACATGTATTATGTTTCCAGTTAATACAATTCTAGCATGAATAATAAACATTTATCATGATATAAGGAAATAAATAATAACTTTATTATTGCCTCTAGGGCATATTTCCCTTTTTGGTAATTGATGACAACATATAGATCAAAGCTTCGACAAATAATAAGAATGAATTACATCGTTGCTTTGAGAAGTATGTGATAAGTAAGAGCTCCCCCTAAATTTGTGCATATTTAAAAATTTGCTTTGGACTGCAAATGCACAAAGAGTTAGAATCATGGGTTACTCTTCCATGTCACATACATCTTGGTGGAGCGCTCAAAATGGTAAATAGTGAAATACATGCACTTATCACCAAGGCAAAGTGAATGATCACATAAGATGTATAGGATATATCAAATATGCATAAGTGTAGCTTATGATCAAACACATGATCATCAATGTATCACAAGCATAATAAAGTATCTCAATGCAAACAATTGTATCGAAAACCACCAAATCAAACAAGAGAGAAAAACCAACACTCTCTCTCTCGAAGCCTATGATCTATACATCTTCTCCCCCTTTGGCAACAAGTTACCAAAAAGTTCCTAGAAAATGCATAGTGCTATTTCGACACTCAGGCTTGGTCTTCAGGTGGTGGTGGAGTCTGAATCACTCCAAGGACGAAGGCTTTTGTTGATGCTGATGTAGTTGGAGCTGAGGTGGATGCTGGAGCAGGTTGGACTGGTGTTGCGGCTGGTGCTGAGGTTGTTGCTCTTGTGTCTGGAACTGGCACTGCACTGGACCTCTGAGCACGTGGCACTCTAGCAAATGCATCTGTGGTAGTCTTCCCTCTCCTCTCCTGCATGTCATCCTGGAGCTGCTCTACTGCTGTTTGTATCTCTGTCACCTTGATGTCCAAGTCATAGAACTTCTGTTCTACGATCCTCTCTAGGCTTGCCTGGTTCTGAGTTAGGTTGGCCAAACCTTTCTCAATCCGCAGGGTGGATGCAATCAGGTAACTGAGTTGTTCTTGCTTGGTCTTCAAGAAGTATTCAGATGCCTCCTCTTGAGTTGGCATCCTAGAAGCTTTCTCCTTTCTTGCCTTCTCCTTTTGAGCTTGGGCATGGGCTGATGAAGGTTCTTCCTTGTTCATCACAACTTCATTATCTTCAAATTCAAGATGAATAGGAAGATGTTCCTTGTCCAGAAGATAGATGCATGTGCCCATCTTGGAGTTAATGAGTTCCTGGATCTGAGGAGCATATCCACAGCTTCTCTTCTGGTCTGCTGCTGTCCTCTTGATTGTCTCAATCATCAGGCTCATGACTTTGAACTTTTGAGGCACATCAAAGATATGAAGTAGGTTGATAGCATCACCTCTGATCATCTTGTGATCTCCAGACTAGGGCAACAGAGTATGCCTTAAGATCCAGTTGATAGTGGGCAATCCAGACAGAAGGTAATGTGCAGATCCATACTTGAAGGTTTCAAGTGCCTTATCAGGGATCTCTTTGTACATGTTGACCATAGAGTTGTGGTCCATCTTCTTCTTGGAGTAGACATCCAAGTCATCTTCACTCTCTTCGGGGGCATTGATCAGCTGATCCCATTCTGCAACAGTTGACTGGTACCTTGTACCTTCAGACATCCAGACTATCTTCCCATCGGGGTAAAAGTGTGCTGTGGAGTAGAACTGCATAATAAGTTCCTCATTCCACTTTGTGAGCTTTTGCCCAACAAAGTCTGCTACCCCACAAGCTTTGAAGCTGTCCTCCACTCCTGGAAAGTGCTCTTCATTTTCCTTGATATATTTCCAATCAACCCATCTCATGTCACACACAATTGGCTTCTTGTCCAACAGAATTGTCTCATAGAAATCCTGCCGTTCCTTTGTGTGGAACCTGTAGTCCACAACAGTCCTTCTCCTGATAGCATAAGGATCTTCAGCTCTCCACTTTCTCAATCCAGAGTCTCTCCTTATGTTCATGTCTTCAGCCACAGGATGAGCATCATTGTGGTCTGGAATTTTGGGCTTCAATTTCCTCAACACTTGCCCTTCCTCTTCTTCTGCAACATCAGGCACTGGGGCCTTGTTCTTCTCAGCAGCTGGAATACTTCTTGTATTCCTCTTGGGTTTTTGCTTAGGAGCTGTCTTGGGGGCTTCCTTGGGCTTGGATGCAGCTGCCCTTGACCTAATGGCATCACCCATCAGCTTGGGTGCCTTGGGTGCTGGTGCAGCACCTTCCTCTTCCTCTTCTTCTGAATCTTTTCTCATAGAAGGCTTCCCAATGACTTTGGCAATGGTAGTTCTTGCTCTCTTCTTTTGCTTGCCCTGGCCAACATCTTCTCCTTCAGATTCAATTGTGAACTTCATGGTTTCCTCAGGTACAGCCTTCCTAGGCTTGGAGGTAGGAACTCTTCTGGCAGGTGCTTTCTTCTGCATTCCTGGTTTAGTGGCTGCAGCTGAGCCATACTCTTTCTTCAGTACAACTCTCTTGGAGGTTGCCTCCTCCTCTGCCACATAATCTTCATCTTCAGAATCTGAATTTCTTTTCCTTCTCTGTCTGGTGGCAGCCTTTGGCAGATTACTTGGAGTACTTCTGCTGCCATCATCTGATGAGCTTGAGGGACTAGTGCCCTCACTCATATGCACAATCTGTTCTGACTGATTTTGGCTGTCACTCTGGTCTGACATGTTGAATAGCTGACTGCTGACCCTGTGAATAGTTTATAGATGAGGTAGAATAGATGAGCATCACAAACAACAGAGATTTTTGCAAAAGAATGATTCAAAAACTTAGTTTTAGTTTCCCACAGAAAGCATTTCGGATCTACCGATTTCTAAACTCGGTGATACCAAAGCAGCATTTGGAACCTAAACTAGTGATCTCGGTCAGACCGAGTCACAGTTCGGTGGCACCGAGACTGCTAGGGTTTCACAAAGTTCAAAAATCGGTCACACCGATTAGTTACACTCGGTCAGACCGAGTTTCACTTGTGCAATGGCATAGGCCAAATCGGTGGGACCGAGTTTTTCAACTTGGTGGGTCCGAGATGGTTTCGGCAGAAACCTAACCCTAAAATTTTCGAATCAAACCTAATCTATGGACTCTTTGACTGGATATGAGTTTAGCAATCATGGCAAAGATCATCATGATCACAATGTGCTAGGAATCAGATTGAGGAATAGCACAAAGATCGAGTCCGTACCCTAGTTCGGCAGAGACTCGCTACGGCGGCAACGGCGGAGGTGATTTCCGTTGACGGCGATGGAGACCAGCGACTGGAGGCTGCTGGCGGCGAGAAGACGATCCGGGGACCACGTCGGCAGAGCGAGCTATGGCGCGGGCGAAGGGGTTCGGAGAAATTTCCAAATTTTTGCCCGTGTCTATATATAGCCCGACCCTGTCGGTGTGACCGAGTGGAACAACTCGGTGGCACCGAGATGCAAAACTGTATACAGTTACTGCAACTCGGTGTGACCGAATGGTTCAAATTGTTTGCACCGAGATCAGAAACATAGATCAACTTGATGATCTCGGTAGGACCGAAAGTGGAGTATCGGTCAGACCGAGAATCATAAAGAGGTTTTGGAATTTTAAGTCTATGACGAATCGGGGACTCCGAGTGCTCCTCACACAGAGTGGTTCGAATTTGACTTGATCAATTTTGTGATGTAGCATGAATATAGTTTGAGACGAGAAAAGCATAGATAGCTAAAAGGGGATCTTAGGCATTCTTGTCCATCCACTTGGCAAAAGAAAAGATAAAGCCAATCAATCAAAACAACAAGTGGATGTCCTCGAATGAGTAAAATATGCATCCAACATGCTCACACAATAAAATGGCAATAGAAATATGTGACAAAGCATGCACAACCAATACTAGCATCTATCAAGCAATTGCGATGACTAGGTCATCTATATATGAGTATATTGACTTAAGAGTCAAATGAGAACATTTGATCCTAGGTCATACTCATCGTTTAAGCTCAAGTGGGGTTACCACTTTTACATAAAGCATTGTTGTGTTCACATCATTAGAGTTGTTTTAGCTCAAGTCTTAGAGTAAAGCTCCCCCTAGATGTGATATCCCTCCCTGAGAGGGATGAACTAACCTTGGGTTTTGTCGATGATGACTTCATGTAGATGTTGAAGATGTGGATGCTCATTGTTGATGTAGATCACTTGGAGCTATCCTTTTGAGTGAATTTCACTTTCAATACCTACATGGGTTAGTCCCACAAGGAACAAGCAAGTATATCCATAGACATGGAGTGATGCACATGCAAGATGATGTCTATGAAAGCTTTTAGGTTACCTTGTCCCTTGACTTACTAACAAGAGGGTTCGTGACTCCTTGAACTAGTGCAAGATGTGGAAGTTGATTGCACTTGTTCTTGCCAAAATGATAAGAGTGAAGTATGTTGGCGGAGTCACCCTCAAGAACTCTCTAGTTATTCTTCTTTTGGATCCACACCATCTTGATGGGAATCCTTGGAGTTGTAGTCGTACTTGATGAAGTGGAACTTGAAGTAGTCTTGGGAATCCACTTGACTATGGTCTTAGGAGCTTCTTCAATCGCATCTATTTCCTCTTGAAGCTTGTCCATGCCTTTTTGCTTGCAGTCTTGTGGTGGAAGATCATCTTGAGTTTGTGTACCCTTGAAAGAAGTTGGATCATACTTCTCTTGTTGAGGAACAAACTTTGTCTTGGGATATTGATCTTCTTCCCATTCAACTCCATTGGCATTGAACTTTCGTTCAAAACCAACACCTTGATTTTTCCGGTGCCTTCCTTGCTTTCGTACAATCTCCTCAAATTGCTTACTCCCGGCAAGGCTTTTGTACACACCTTTCTCTATGATTTCCTTCAATATGCTATTTTCTTGCTCAAGTGTAACTTGGCTAAGAGAATCATTAGTAGAATCAAGAGAACTACTAGAAGCAACAATATTGAATTTAACATGATCATTGTTACTACTAGAGGAAGAATCTTTCTTGTTCTTGTTACTAGACTTGACTTGAGGCATGTAAGTGGATAAGAGTAAACGTTTGGCAATGTAAGAAGAACTTTTCTTGCGAAGATCATCATTGATTGCCTTTAAGAGTTCATGCTCTTGCTCAAGATTGAGCTTTTCAAAGCGTAACTTCTCATGAGCCCTTAAAAGTTCTCGATGATCTTCGAAGATAGTTTCATGAGCTAACTTAAGAGTGTTTAGTTCTTTAGTTAGAGACTCAATTTTCTCCTTATCATTGTCATTCCTTTTAGCATGATTAATTGACGTTTCATCATAGGATTCATCACTAGAGTTGTCAACAAGTAAATCATCATCGCCTAACAAGTCATCTTCATCACTATTAAAATCAACATACTCAGGGTGAGTTACCTTAGGACCTTTGGCCATGAAGCATCTTCCAATTCCTTCATTTGGTGAATCAAATATGTCGTAGGAGTTGGTTGACACAAGTGCTAGTCCGGCAACACCTTCATCTTGAGTATATTCGGAGTCGGAGTGATAACTTCTCTCGGAGTGATTGTCGGAGACGGAGCCGGATACCCATTCACCAACATGAGCTTGATGTCTTCGTTTTGTGTAGCTCCTTGATGATTTTTCCTTCCTTTCCGAATCCTTGCTTCTCCGTGAGTGTCTTCATTCATAACGATCATCTCTACTCCTTCTCTCTCGTGACGGTGATTCCTCTCTTTTGCTTCTTCTTTTTGGAGAATCTTCTCTTCTTTTGTAGGGAGCCGTACACTCATTTGAATAGTGTCCGGGTCTTCCACAATTGTAGCAGTTTTGCTCTCGGCTAGAAGATCTTTTGTCATTGTAGGACCTTGACTTGGAGCTTCTATCCTTGCTTCTACTCTTGTAGAACTTGTTGAAGTTCTTCACCATTAAGCTCAATTCTTCATTGAAGTTTTGTTTCTCACTTGATGATGTGAGGGCTTCACATGAGGCTTTGTAACCACCACTCGATTTATTGTGAAGTTCCTCTTTGTCCTTGAGTGACATCTCGTGAGCAACAATTCTTCCAATGACTTCCGTTGGCTTGAGATTTTTGTAATTGGGCATGATTTGGATCAATGTACACACGGTATCATATTTTCCATCCAAGGCTCTTAGGATCTTCTTGATAATGAATCTGTCGGTCATCTCTTCACTCCCTAAGCCGACAATCTCATTTGTGATGAGAGCAAGCCTAGAGTACATTTCAGCGACACCTTCACCATCCTTCATTTTGAACTTGTCAAGTTGACTTTGAAGCACATCCAATTTGGATTCCTTGACGGAGTCGGTACCTTCGTGCATATCAATCAAAGTATCCCAAATTTCCTTTGCATTCTCAAGACAGCTGATTTTGTTGAATTCTTCGGGGCACAATCCATTGAAGAGAATATCACAAGCTTGAGCGTTATATTGTAGCATCTTCAACTCATCCGCGGTAGCTTCACGGTTTGGTTCTTTCCCTTCGAAGAAGTCAGCTTGCAAACCAACACACACAATAGCCCAAACGGCAGGGTTATGTCCAAAATATGCATTTTCATTTTATGCTTCCAACTAGCAAAGTTAGTACCATCAAAGTAAGGACCTCTACGGTGATAATTTCCCTCACTAGACGCCATACTCTCCTAGGTTGTGAAACCAAGGCTATGATCACCAAAAGCTATGGAAATCAAAGCAAATGGAGACCAAAGCTCTGATACCACTTGTAGGATCGGAAGTATGTCTAGAGGGGGGGTGATTAGACTACTTGACCAAATAAAAACTTAACCTTTTCCCAATTTTAGTTCTTGGTAGATTTTAGCTACTTTAGGACAAGTCAAGCAATCTTCACACAATTCTAGCAAGCATGCAAAGAGTATATAGGCAGCGGAAAGTAAAGCATGCAACTTGCAAGAATGTAAAGGGAAGGGTTTGGAGAATTCAAACACAATTGGAGACAAGGATGTTTTTTCCCGTGGTTCGGATAGGTGGTGCTATCCTACATCCACGTTAGTGGAGACTTCAACCCACGAAGGGTAACGGTTGCGCGAGTCCACAGAGGGCTCCACCCACGAAGAAGCAACCTTGTCTATCCCACCATGGCCATCACCCACGAAGGACTTGCCTCACTAGCGGTAGATCTTCACGAAGTAGGCGATCTCCTTGCCCTTACAAACTCCTTGATTCAACTCCACAATCTTGTCGGAGGCTCCCAAGTGACACCTAGCCAATCTAGGAGACACCACTCTCCAAGAAGTAACAAATGGTGTGTTGATGATGAACTCCTTGCTCTTGTGCTTCAAATGATAGTCTCCCCAACACTCAACTCTCTCTCACAGGATTTGGATTTGGTGGAAAGAAGATTTGAGTGGAAAGCAACTTGGGAAAGGCTAGAGATCAAGATTCATATGGTAGGAATGGAATATCTTGGTCTCAACACATGAGTAGGTGGTTCTCTCTCAGAACATATGAGTTGGAAGTGTAGATGTGTTCTGATGGCTCTCTCCATGAATGAAGAGGAGGTGGAGGGGTATATATAGCCTCCACACAAAATCCAACCGTTACACACAATTTACCAATCTCGGTGGGACCGAATCAACAAACTCGGTCAGACCGAAAAGGGTAAACCTAGTGACCGTTAGAGATTTTTGGTGGGACTGACATGCATCTCGGTAGGACCGATATGGTTAGGGTTTGGGCATAACGTAATCTCGGTGAGACCTATTACACAAACTCGGTGAGACCGATTTGGTAATAAGCTAACCAGAGAGTTGGTCAGGCAAACTCGGTGGGGCCGATTTGCTCTTTCGGTGAGACCGAAAAGTTACAAAAGGGAAACGGAGAGTTTGCATTGCAATCTCGGTGGGACCGAATCGCTCTTTCGGTGAGACCTAAAAGTTACGAAAGGGAAACAGAGTGGTTGCAATCCCATCTCGGTTACACCGAGATCCCTATTGGTGAAACTGATTTGCTAGGGTTTTGGCAGTGGCTTATGACATATGAAACTCGGTGGCACCGGATAGAAAGAATCGGTATGACCGAATTTGGTTTAGGGTTTAGGTCAAATGTGGAAGTGGGAAAGTAGCTGAGGATTTTGGAGCATATCATTAAGCACATAAGGCAAAGAGCTCATTAAGCAACACCTTGTCGGTGTACTAAAGTAGGGGTACCTTAGTTCCCCGAACTTGTGCACGGGCAGTAGTAGCCTCCCGCGGCAAGGCCTGCCAGGGGAGCGACAAGAGTCTCCACGGCCCTTTTTGGGCCGGATGAAGGCCAAGTGATCGAGCCTAGAAGACCAAGCCCCGGCAAGAGGAGCTTGCCGGGCCAAGCAGGCGAGGTCCGGCAAGAGGAGCTTGCCGGGCCAAGGCGACAAGGCCCCGGCAAGAGGAGCTTGCCAGGACGACTAAGCCGAAGCACCAAGGCCCCGGCGGGAGGAGCTCGCCGGGACGGCCAAGCCAAGGCACACCAAGAGAAGCCCGCCGCGGCGCTCCGCGCGCCCCGGCAAGGCCTGGCGAGCGGCAAGCTCCCAGGTGCAGCAAGGCAACTACCGCGGCAAGCCACTTGCCGCGGCAAACCACCACATCAGGCCTGCGCTCCAGCTCACCTGCCCACGCGTCGCTCTGGGGCTTCCCCGGAGGCACGTGGCGGGACGCCGCGCAACCTGAGACGCGCGGTGGCATGCGACGTTGGTAGAGTCGCCCCCGTGGCAAGCGGAGGCGCTCCTAACGGTCCGCCTCGGCACTGTTCAGGCGATCCAGACGGGCATTTAATGCATTTGTCTCCCGCCGTTAGAGTTAGGTGCGATAGCACTGTGCGGCCACTGTTTGCACAGCCCCTTGCCATTTTTACCCTCACCTACGTCGCTACCTGTGGGAAACCCCTTAGCATATAAAAGGAGGCCCATGCGCACGTAGAGGGAGGGGGGAGGGACCGGGAAAAGATCCAGACCCCAGAGGAACCCTAGAGCCCAGGGAGATCGAACCCTAGGGACTACGTCCAGCTCCAACTCACTGTAGCTTCTTGCGTTCCAGAGCAAGAACTCCGATCAACCAGACATGCAGCAGTAGGGTTTTACGCATCCATGCGGCCCGAAGCTGGGTAAAATCGTTGTGTGTGTGTGTGTCGCCTCGATCTGCTCTTTGTGCATCCTCCGCCCCTGCCGAACCGACAAGGGGCTCCGTCCCCATAGGTGCTCGTGGAGGCCGATATCCCCCGACATCTTTGGCGCGCCAGGCAGGGGGGCGTCGAGGTTGTGTGAATCAGATCCGGCGTCCGCGCGAGCCAGACTCTCATCGTTTGTGCCAGCATGGCGCCGAAGAAGAAAGCTCCGGAGGTGACCGGCCGGTCAGTGTCGAACCCACCGCCCATGGAGCAGACGGGTGGTGGGGAGGACGCCGGCAGAGGAACGGGCACCATCGAACCAGTTCTTGGTCCCGCGGCGTCCGAGCTCGCCCCGCGCCCCTCTCAGGAGGCGCGAAACCAGCAGCGTCATGGTACCCATGGTACCATACGCTCGCTGTACCCGAACCACGCTGGTGGATCCCAGGGCGCTCAGGACCGGCATGCGATCCAGCGTGCCGGGACGAGCGTCGCGCGGCTGCCTGGACCGGGTGCTGCTCCTTCTAACATGGTTAGGAGTTCGAGCACATCCCGCTCCTCGCGCCGCTCGCCGCCTCTTCCCGCCACCCCAGCGGAAGCTCTCGTGCGAGCTCAGCTGCTCCTAGACTACCCTCCAACGGCGGACAAGCTCGACGGCTGGAGGGCAACCATCCAGAGCCTCATCGGTTTCGCCAACGGTGACACTCCGTGGCAGCACAGCGTGTCGCAGCCGCGGCCAGTCACCCAGGCGAGAACCGATGGCGCCAAGAATGGCGGGGGCGCGACCACCGTGCACTCCCCGCCCCAGAAGCCACGGTCGCTTACTCGTCGGGTTCGCCTCGACGACGACTCCACCGCGTCGTCGAACCCGCGAACTCGCCGCGACCAACGCCAAGTCCTTCATGAACGAAGGGAAGAAGACGCTCGAACCCGCATCGAGCGCAGAAGAGAGGCGCGACGTCAATCAGACCAGCGCGTTGGGCCCACTGGAGACATGCACGCGCCGGGGGAACCAGGCGAACTGCCGTATTCGGTAGGTTGCCCTACGTTCACCCGCGAGCTGCGGCAAGTCCAGTGGCCCAGCACAAAGAACTTCAAGCCCGACGTGCTCGAGAAGTACGACGGCAAGTCGCATCCGTCTGAGTTCCTCAGCATGTACACCATTGCGGTGCAGGCTGCCGGGGGACGGGACGATAAGATCCTTGCCAACTACTTCCCGCTGGTACTCAAGCCCAACGTCAGATCCTGGCTCATGCACTTGCCGGACGGCTCCATCTCCTCCTGGCCAGATCTATGCCATCAGTTCGTTGGCGCCTTCACGGGCGGCCACAAACCCCATGGCCAGGCGAGCGACCTTCATCTGCTCGTTCAGAAGGAGGGGGAGCCTTTGCGCAAGTTCATCCAGAGGTTCAGCCGTGTGCACTACAACATCCCACACGTCCACCCCGCTACGGTGATCAGCGCGTTCCACCAGAACGTGCGTAACCACAGGATGCGGGAGGAGATGGCGATGTGCAAAATCAAGGAGGTCAGCGAACTTTACGCCCTGGCCGACAAGTGTGCACGCGTTGACGAGGGGAGGAGGCTCCCCGGAGAAAGTGTTGGAGAAGGAGACTCCGACAGTGAAGGTACCGCCCCGGCAAGGAGAGGCCGACGACGGAACGGCAAGAAGAAGAAAAACCCAGAGGTACTGGTTGTCGAGAAGTCCGGCAGCGAGGGCTCCGCCAAGAAAGCCCAGGCGGGAGGCCCCGGCAAGGAGGTTGCCGGGTGCGCCAACTGCCGGGCGGTGGCGGCTGCCGATAAGCGGGACGGTACCGACAAGAAGTACTGCAAGATCCACCGCACCAGGGGCCACGACCTCCAGAGTTGCAAGCAAGTCGAGCGACTCGTCGACCTGCAAAAGGCCGAGTACGCACGACGCGACAAGGAGAGGGCCCAGGCAGGCGGCGGGGGATCCGGCACAAAGCGTTCCGGCCCGGGGGAGCGCCGCGGCAAGGACAAGCAGCGGCAAGCAGACAGACCTCCCCGGGGGCGCGACAAGAGCGAAGACGAAGACGACGATGAAGACATGGAAGACCCCGAGACCAGCGAGCAGGAGTTCCAGAAAGCCACTGAGGTCTTGTGTGTAGACGGCGGTGCCTCCCTGCACGCTTCCCACCACCAGCTTAAACGGTGGGTGCGGGAGGTCAATGCAGCGGAGCCACCCGTCGAGTCACGCAGACCCCTGAGATGGTCCAGCACGCCTATCATCTTCGACATTGAGGACCACCCTGATCGCACAACCGCGGTCGGGTGCTTGCCGATGTTGGTTTCCCCAACAATCCGCAACCTCAAGGTCACTAAGATGCTAGTTGACGGCGGGGCCGGCTTGAACCTGATCTCCTCTGCTGTTCTTTGGAGACTCCAAGTTCCCGACAGCGAGCTCGAAGAAACCGGCACATTCCAAGGAATCAACCCGGGAAGGAGCAAGCCGAAGGGAAAGATCACGCTGCCGGTAACATTTGGCAGCGAGCTGAATTTCAGAACTGAGAAGGTCACCTTTGACGTCGCCGACCTTCCGTTGCCTTACAACGGGATCCTCGGCCGACCAGCACTCGCCAAGTTCATGGCGGCCTCTCACTATGCGTATAACATGCTCAAGATGCCCGGCCCGATAAGCATCATTTCTGTCCCCGGCGACAAGAAGGATGCCCTTATCTGCGCCGACCAAATATACCGGGACGCAACAGCAGCAACGGCCCGCGGCCTGCTTGCCGCTGGAGCTTCCGGGGGAAATAAGAAGTCCGGCAAGTGCTCTGGCGCCCACTCCGGCAAGCGCGCCTCTTCGGAGTGCTGCGCTGCCGTTGAGGACGTACCATCAAGCCCCGCCGGCATGAAGACCAAGTCCGGCGAACGCCCTGGCGCCCACTCCGGCAAGCGCGCCTCTTCAGAGTGCTGCGCTGCCGTCGAGGACGTGCCATCGAGCTCCGTCGGCAAGAAGGCCAAGCCCGACGAATGCTCTGGTGCCCACTCCGGCAAGCACACCCCTTTGGAGTGCTGCGCTGCCGTTGAGGACGCACCATCGAGCCCCGCCGGTAAACACAAGGAGACGACGGCTGCTCCACCAGCGACCAAGAAGGTGCCCGCCAAGGAGGACGACACTGGTGGTACCTTCACCATCAGTGCCAATCTCGGCCCCAAATAGGAAGGCGCGCTCGTTTCTTTCCTGCGGGCGAATGTCGATGTGTTTGCCTGGCAACCATCTGACATCCCCGGCGTTCCCAGGGAAGTGATTGAGCACCACCTTGCCGTCTGTCCTCATGCGCGGCCCGTCAAGCAGAAGGTCAGGAAACAAGCGGTGGAGCGCCAAGAGTTTATCGCGGAGGAGATCAAGAAGTTGGAAGCGGCAGGCCTCATCAGAGGCGTGCTCCATCCGACGTGGTTGGCCAATCCTGTCATCGTGCGCAAGGCAAACGGGAAGTGGAGGCTTTGCATCGATTTCACCAATGTCAACAGAGCTTGCCCTAAAGATCCATTCCCCTTGCCGCGCATCGACCAGATTGTGGACTCCACGGCCGGATGCGACCTGCTTTCATTCCTTGACGCCTACTCCGGGTACCACCAAATCTTCATGGCCGAAGAAGACGAAGAGAAGACTGCGTTCATCACTCCATGTGGCACGTACTGTTTTGTGCGGATGCCTTTTGGACTGAAGAACGCAGGCTCGACGTTCGCGAGGGTTGTCCACACTGCTTTCGAGCCACAGATCCACAGAAATGTGGAGGCCTACATGGACGACATTGTGGTCAAGAGCAGAGACAAGGCAACCTTGGTTCAAGACTTGGAAGAGACCTTTGCGAACTTGGCAGGATCAGCCTCAAGCTCAACCCCGAGAAGTGCGTGTTCGGAGTTCCCTCCGGCAAGCTTCTCGGGTTCTTCGTGTCTCAGCATGGGATCGAAGCCAACCCCGACAAGATCAAGGCCATCGAGCAGATTGAAGCACCAACGCGTGTCAAGGACGTGCGAAGACTTGCCGGCTGCGTGGCGGCTCTCAGCAGATTTATTTCCAGGTCTGCGGAACGCGCCCTGCCATTTTTCAAAATCCTGAAAAAGGCGGGTCCAGTAAAATGGACTCCAGAAGCGGAGGCTGCGCTGCAAGACTTGAAGAAATACCTGTCCTCCGCTCCTATACTTGTCGCGCCTAGACCACAACAGAAGTTGCTGCTCTACCTAGCGGCAACCAATCAAGTGGCTAGTGCTGCGTTAGTTGTGGAGAGGGAAGCTGATGACGAGCCAGCAGCCACGGCAAGCGCGTCCGACGGCAAGCAGGGGGCTTCCCCGACAAGCTCTGGCCCCGGCAAAGGCGGATCCGCGCAAGCGCAAGGGGAAGTGCAGAGGAAGAGGATGGTGCAGCGCCCAGTTTACTTCGTCAGTTCCCTCCTGCAGGGGGCTAGGTCGAGGTACTCTGGTGTGCAGAAATTGCTCTTCGGCCTCCTCATGGCCTCGAGGAAGCTGCGCCATTACTTCCAAGCACACGAGATCACAGTGGTCACTCGCTTTCCGCTTAAGAGGATACTGCAGAATCCCGAAGCGACAGGCAGGATTGTCAAGTGGGCACTAGAACTGTCAAGCTTTGGCCTCAAGTTCGAGAGCACATCGACCATCCAGAGCCGAGCATTGGTAGAATTCATAGCAGAGTGGACACCGACACCAGACGAAGAAATTCCAGAGACGAGCATCCCCGGCAAGGAAGCAACCAAAGAGTGGTTGATGTACTTTGATGGTGCCTTTTCGCTGGAAGGCGCCGGTGCCGGCGCGCTGCTCATCGCGCCCACCGGAGAGCACCTCAAGTACGTCGTCCAGATGCACTTTCCCAAGGAGCAAGCAACCAACAATACGGCAGAGTATGAAGGTTTGCTCGCCGGTCTCAGGATCGCGGCGGAACTTGGGATCAAGAAGCTCATTGTCAGGGGCGACTCGCAGCTCGTCGTCCGCCAAGTGAACAAGGATTACTAGTGCCCGTTGATGGAGGCTTACGTTGATGAAGTGAGGAAGCTGGAAGAGCGCTTTGACGGCCTGCAAATGGAATACGTTCCAAGAGCAGAAAACGACATCGCCGACGGCCTGTCAAAATGCGCCGCACTAAAGCTACCTGTGGAACCAGGGACTTTTGTGCTCAAGATGACTCAGCCATCCGTGACACCATCGACTGGGCCAAGCAAGAAGAGAAGACCGGTCTCTGATGGCTCTCTCCCGGCAGAGCTTCCCGAAGCCGCCGCCAAGAGAGTCCCCGAGATCGACGCCAAGAGTGCTGAGGAGTTGCCCGCTCCGGCAAGCCCCAGGGTTTGCCCCGACGAAGCAGGCGCTCCCGGCAAGCCACGCCCCGGCAAGCTTGCCGAGGAACGTCAAGCTCCGGCTGAGCCCCGAGTCCTCGCCGTAGAAGCTGATGTTCCCGCAGCCGCCGACATGCCTTTGGTCCTCGTCGTCGAGCCCCAGGCTCCGACGTGGGCACAGCAGATCGTCCGTTTCCTCCAGGCAGGAGAACTTCCCGAAGAGCAAGAAGAAGCTGAAAGAGTAGCCCGGCAGTCCAGTATGTACCAGTTCGTCGACAGCGCGCTGTATAGAAGAGGACGCAATGGGGTGAAATTGAAGTGCATTCACCGGGAAGACGGACTGAAGCTGTTGGCGGAGATACACGGAGGCATATGTGGACACCACATTGGCGCCAGAGCACTTGCCGGAAAGGCGTTCCGGCAAGGCTTCTTCTGGCCCACAGCCCTCCAGGATGCAACTGCACAAGTAACCAAGTGTGAAGCGTGCCAGTTCCATTCCAAGAAGATACACCAGCCAGCTCAAGCTCTCCAGACGATCCCTTTATCCTGGCCCTTCTCGGTCTGGGGGCTTGATATCCTCGGCCCCTTCCCCCGATCCGTCGGGGGCTTTGAGTACTTGTTCGTTGCCATCGACAAGTTCACAAAGTGGCCAGAAGTGGAACCAGTGAGGAAGGTGACCACCCAGTCCACGATCAAATTCTTCAGGTCGATTGTTTGCCGCTTCGGGATCCCCAACAGGATCATCACTGACAACGGTACGCAGTTCACAAGCCACGCCTTCATGCAGTACACCCAAGATCTCGGCACCAAGGTCTGCTTCGCTTCTGTTGCTCATCCCCGGAGGAATGGTCAAGCGGAAAGGGCCAACGCCGAGGTACTGCGCGGGCTCAAGACCAGAAGTTTTGACAAGCTGCTCAAGCGCGGACGGAACTGGATTGAGGAGCTGCCGGCGGTTCTTTGGTCGGTCAGAACGACGCCAAATTGAGCCACCGGCCAGACACCATTTGCTCTAGTCTATGGAGCAGAAGCAGTTACCCCCACGGAACTCGTATACAGGTCACCTCGAGTGCTCACTTATGATGAGCTTGAGCAAGAGCGGTCGCGTGAAGATGACGCGCTGCTCCTTGAGGAAGATCGTCTCCAGGCCGCTGTGCGATCCGCTCGCTACCAGCAAGCTCTGCGTCGCTATCATAGCCGCAAAGTTAAAGCCAGGAGCCTCGAGGAAGGCGACCTTGTTCTTCGGCGCGTTCAGTCGGCCAAGAT
The DNA here is from genome assembly GCA_032464435.1 of Aegilops umbellulata. Taxonomy (NCBI): domain Eukaryota; kingdom Viridiplantae; phylum Streptophyta; class Magnoliopsida; order Poales; family Poaceae; genus Aegilops; species Aegilops umbellulata. The sequence continues at coordinate 83,284,162 of CP136055.1, read as the reverse complement.
ACACAACAAGTTAACGCCGAAGTGGGAAGGCCCTTACCGGGTGAAACGAGTCACGAGGCCCGGCGCCGTCCGCCTCGAGACCAAAGATGGTACTCCGGTGAGCAATTCCTGGAACATTGAGCATCTTCGCAAGTTTTACCCTTAAGGCGCGGTTGTCGGACCCCGTCCGGCAACCAACTCTTTGTACAAAAGTCTTGCCGCAGACGCATGTAATCCTTTGTACAAAGCCAGGCGCAGACCCTGGCCGCAATAACGCGCTGGGGCCCCCCAAGTTTTAGCATGCATGCTGAGTCGAGTCTCGTCCTTGGTTAGGGTTGATAGTGCCTAACAGTCGCTAACCCCTAACTTGGATGTCGAGTCTGCGTCTTTTTCACGTCCTTTCCCTTTGGCTTGCGGGAACTGCCTACCCTTGCCGAGCCGCTCAAGGACGAAGAAGGGGAGAAGGACGAGCCAGCACCCGCCTCCCGACAAGCCAGAGTTGCCGGGGGCTGCAACCTTAGATAAGTCTTTACATCCCGTATCATGCATTCTCTCGTGAGCTGCGAAATGTGAAAACCTTGCTTCCTCCTAAAAAGCTGCCGTGCTCTCTTAAGCGGCAAACCCCGAAGCGCGTTCCCGGGGCCCGTTTCGGATAGTAGCCGCGGCGGCAAGGGGAGGGAGCGAGGGGCCAGAACCCGCCTTCTCCCTGCCTCCGCCAAGAGCGAGAGGAGGGCCAAGGGGCGCGGGGGACGGCAGGGTCCGTTGCCGGGCGGGGAAGTGTCTATCTTAACGGTGCAAAGGGTCCGCCCCTTGCCGCGGGATGTACCCGCGAGACAAATGATCCGGAAAACGTCCCCTTTTCATTAAACATTCCACTCAGGTACAGTTCAGAGAGAATGAAAAACATGAAAGATGGGATTACAAGATTTAAATGCAACTAAGGCCCGAGGGTTTACAAGATAAAAAGAGATAAGGCGCCCGTAATCCCTTTCTTGTCTCTCTCCTCAGGAGGTACGACAAGGAGGCGAGAAGGGCAAAAGGGGCGCCTAGACGAGCTACGGGTGGCAGAAGACGCCAAGAGAGCGTCCGAGGCCCCACCCCGGAGCTCCGGAGGCTGGAAGAAGACGGCGACGCCGGAAGCGGAGCTCGAGAAGGAGGCGGCGGGACGTCAACACGCTGTCGAGGGCATCTAGCCCTCGTACTCCGAGTTGACGGCCTTGCCGCCAGCCTCTTCCGCAGCCTCGCCACTCCGGCCGCCCGAGAAGACGAAGCCCTGGCAAGAGGAGCTTGCCGGGCCGGAGAGAAGACCCCGGTGGTCGTCGCCGCGAGCAGGGGTGATGACGGCGTCTGGGGCGAGGTTGGAAGACGAGGAAACGGCCCTGCCGCCCGCCCTCTTCCTCTTCCGCATCCTCCCTACGCCAGCCGCCCAAGGAGACGACCCCGGGGAGTTCACGGCACCAACAACACGGACGATGGGGGCCGCCGGTGCCACGCGGAGCTGCGACTAGCGCCTAGTCGTGCCCGTCACCCTGGCGACCGCCCGCCCTCGTCGTCGCTGTCGCTCCCCTCCTCGTCACTCTCGCTCGAGGAGGAGCCTTCGCTGTCAGAGGAGCTATCCACGCAGCATCGGGCCCGGGTGCCGAGGTCCCCGAAGACCTTGACGGAGAGGAGATCGCCCTCCATCAGCTTGAAATGGAGGGTGAACCCCGCCGTCAAGCTGTGGATCCGGGCGAACGACTTCCACCCTCGGCCAAGACACATCACGCCCGGGGCTCGGGATTCGACGTGGACTCGCGTACCACTGATCCCGCAGCCCCTCATGCGCAGTCTCAGCGTCTCGTGTTGTTCCGCCTCCAAGACGTCCGCGAAGGGGGCCGGGAGGCGGAGGCGACGGCGAGGCGCCCGACGCAGCCTGATGATGAACTCGCAGGGGTCGTCCCCGAGATGAACCGCCGAGGGAAACGGAGCCGCCGGCGGAGGCCAGGCCGGCGCGCCGTCCTGCCCGCCTCGAGCGCCTCGGCCCCGTCCACGGCCTCGTCCACGACCTCGCCCCCTCCCCCTTCCCCTTACGGTTGGCTCCGCCACCGCGGGTGCAAGGGGAGGAGGAGCACGCTACCTGGCGGCAACCCTTGCCACCATCGAAGAAGGACCAGGGTTCCCTTCCTCCATGACAGTTGGGGAGAGGGGACCAGGGATCTAAGAGAAGGAAGAAGGGAGGAGTGCGGACCGTCATCCCCCCTTCCGCTCCTTATAAAGGGGCGGAGTGGGGGCTCGGCCGCCCCGCCCAACCAATCAAAGCAGAGGAAGGGCAGGCGACGGGGCCGACCCTCTGCATCGACCCGCGTCAGCCCGGTTTTCCGCCTCCACCACTGCGACCCCAAGTGCATGAAGGACGCGTGGCAGGCGAGCAGGGCTGAGGCGACGGATGAGGCGACCCCTCCCCACCTGTGATCATGGGGCGGGCGCCCCGAAAGCCACGCCTCGACCCCGTTCGTTCACCAAGCCGCGCCTCCACGCCCCCTCCCCCATTTGAAAATGGGGGCGGGCGCTTCGCCTTTCCAAATAAAAGAGATCATGCACGACGTGACGCATGCCTGCGGGCCTCAGTCCCGCGCACGCCACCCACGTCACGCACGCCTCGCACGCCACGCCCCCCCCCACGACGCCGCGATAAGCGCGCGCCACTTGGGGAGGGCGCAACGAGCACGGAGTTAAGGAGCAGCGCAACCCAGGCCACGCGTGCCCGTGCACTGTTAGGGCCTGGCCCAACAACGCTCGGCACCGTGTATGGCCCAGACCCGGGGGCTCCTGTCGGTGTACTAAAGTAGGGGTACCTTAGTTCCCCGAACTTGTGGACGGGCAGTAGTAGCCTCCCGCGGCAAGGCCTGCCAGGGGAGCGACAAAAGTCTCCACGACCCTTTTTGGGCCGGACGAAGGCCAAGTGATCGAGCCTAGAAGACCAAGCCCCGGCAAGAGGAGCTTGCCGGGCCAAGCAGGCAAGGTCCGGCAAGAGGAGCTTGTCGGGCCAAGGCGACAAGGCCCCGGCAAGAGGAGCTTGCCGGGACGACTAAGCCGAAGCACCAAGGCCCCGGCGGGAGGAGCTCGCCGGGACGGCCAAGCCAAGGCACACCAAGAGAAGCCCGCCGCGGCGCTCCGCGCGCACCGGCAAGGCCTGGCGAGCGGCAAGCTCCCAGGTGTGGCAAGGCAACTACCGCAGCAAGCCACTTGCCGCGGCAAACCACCACATCAGGCCTACGCTCCAGCTCACCTGCCCACGCGTCACTCTGGAGCTTCCCCGGAGGCACGTGCGGGACGCCGCGCAACTGTTGGGGAACGTAGTAATTTCAAAAAAATTCCTACGCACACGCAAGATCATGGTGATGCATAGCAACGAGAGGGGAGAGTGTTGTCTGCGTACCCTCGTAGACCGAAACGGAAGCGTTGACGCAACGTAGAGGAAGTAGTCGTACGTCTTCCCGATCCGACCGATCCAAGCACCGTTACTCCGGCACCTCCGAGTTCTTGGCACACGTTCAGCTCGATGACGCACCCCTAGCTTCGATCCAGCAAAGCTTCGGGGAGGAGTTCCGTCAGCACGACGGCGTGGTGACAATCTTGATGTTCTACCGGCGCAGGGCTTCGCCTAAGCACTGCAACGATATATTCGAGGTGGAATATGGTGGAGGGGGGCACCGCACACGGCTAAGGAACGATCACGAAGATCAACTTGTGTGTCTATGGGGTGCCCCCTGCCCCTGTATATAAAGGATGGAGGAGGAGGAGGCCGGCCAAGGCTTGGTGCGGCCAGGATGTGGAGTCCTACTAGGACTCCAAGTCCTAGTACGAGTCCACCAAGAGGGGAGAAAGGGAGAAGGAAGTGGAGGAGAAGGAAAGGTGGCCGGCCCCCTTTTCCCTAGTCCAATTCGGACTAGAGGGGAGGGGGGGCGCAGCAGCCTTTTTCCTCTTCCCACTAAAGCCCATCAAGGCCCATTACTTCTCCCGTAATCCCGTAACTCCCCGATACTCCCGAAAATACCCGAATCACTCAGAACCTTTCCGATGTCCGAATATAGTCGTCCAATATATCGATCTTTACGTCTCGACCATTTCGAGACTCCTCGTCATGTCCTCGATCTCATCCGGGACTCCGAACTCTTTCGGTACATCAAAACGCATAAACTCATAATATAACTGTCATCGAAACCTTAAGCGTGCGGACCCTATGGTTCGAGAACAATGTAGACATTACCGAGACACGTCTCCGGTCAATAACCAATAGCGGGACCTGGATGCCCATATTGGCTCCTACATATTCTACGAAGATCTTTATCGGTCAGACCGCATAACAGCATACGTTGTTCCCTTTGTCCATCGGTATGTTACTTGCCCGAGATTCGATCGTCGGTATCCAATACCTAGTTCAATCTCGTTACCGGCAAGTCTCTTTACTCGTTCCGTAATACATCATCCCGCAACTAACTCATTAGTTGCAATGCTTGCAAGGCTTAAGTGATGTGCATTACCGAGAGGGCCCAGAGATACCTCTCCCACAATTGGAGTGACAAATCCTAATCTCGAAATACGCCAACCCAACATCTACCTTTGGTGACACCTGTAGTACTCCTTTATAATCACCCAGTTACGTTGTGACGTTTGGTAGCACCCAAAGTGTTCCTCCGGCAAACGGGAGTTGCATAATCTCATAGTCAAAGGAACATGTATAAGTCATGGATAAAAGCAACAGCAACATACTAAACGATCGGGTGCTATGCTAATGGAATGGGTCATGTCAATCAGATCATTCAACTAATGATGTGACCTTGTTAATCAAATGACAACTCCTTTGTCCATGGTTAGGAAACTTAACCATCTTTGATTAACAAGCTAGTCAAGTAGAGGCATACTAGTGACACTCTGTTTGTCTATGTATCCACACATGTATTATGTTTCCAGTTAATACAATTCTAGCATGAATAATAAACATTTATCATGACATGTAAGGAAATAAATAATAACTTTATTATTGCCTCTAGGGCATATTTCCTTCAGCAACCTGAGACGCGCGGTGGCATGCGACGTTGGCAGAGTCGCCCCCGTGGCAAGCGGAGGCACTCCTAACGGTCCGCCTCGGCACTGTTCAGGCGATCCAGACGGGCATTTAATGCCTTTGTCTCCCGCCGTCAGAGTTAGGTGCGATAGCACTGTGCGGCCACTGTTTGCACAACCCCTTGCCATTTTTACCCTCACATACGTCGCTACCTGTGGGAAACCCCTTCGCATATAAAAGGAGGCCCATGCGCACGTAGAGGGAGGGGGGAGGGACCGGGAAAGGATCCAGACCCCAGAGGAACCCTAGAGCCCAGGGAGATCGAACCCTAGGGACTACGTCCAGCTCCAACTCACTGTAGCTTCTTGCGTTCCAGAGCAAGAACTCCGATCAACCAGACATGCAGCAGTAGGGTTTTACGCATCCATGTGGCCCGAAGCTGGGTAAAATCATTGTGTGTGTGTGTCGCCTCGATCTGCTCTTTGTGCATCCTCCGCCCCCGCCGAACCGACAAGGGGCGCCGTCCCCATAGGTGCTCGTGGAGGCCGATATCCCCCGACACACCTCATCCCTCCTTGATAGTATTGGCTTTTCCTATGGACTCAATGTGATCTTGGATCACTAAATTATAAAATGAAGAGTCTTGAGCTTGAAGCTATAGCCAATCATTTGTCCTTAGCATTTTGAGGGTTCCACTTTCACCATCCATGCCACGCCAATCATTGAGCTTTCCTGAAATAATTATCTTGGAATAGCATTAGCTCAATGAGCTATATGTTGTTATGAATTACCAAAACCACCTAGGGATAGTTGCACTTTCAACTACCTCCAAAACTTCATGGTACAGAATAAGGACCGGGAAATTGTCCTCGTGCCTTATCATCCAAAGTAAGTCAGTTTCGAACAACCCTTTCATACATTTTAATCATTCCTTCTCTCTCTATGGGGAATAATTTGAGGTGTCTTTTCCCCGCAGCAACGGGCGCGCCGTCCTTATCGTTGTTTACCTGCAAGTCTCCCACGCCGTGTATTTTGACCCTTCCAGAGACTACGAGAAAAAAGAGTACACCCACATAATGAATATTCTAGATGATGCTCTCCAAGGCTTCAGCTTTATAGGTGGCCACATGCAGATCAGGAAATAAAGGAACGAGAAGATGGGTTTCGCGCATAAAACTAACTTCTCCTGCATCCATGTCCCAAAACCAAGCAAGAAGGATGGATTCTACATCCTCCATCTCATGATTCAGTTCAACACGGATCACCAAAAGCTTCGCATGAGAAGTAGAAATGATGATCATGTCCACAAGTTGCTAGAATCTCATGGAGAAGTAGATTATAAACTTAGAGATGACTTCTTTCGCATCTAAAGCGACATTGCGACGATCATTATGAAAGAAGTCGTCGATGAGAAGGGGATGTTCCACCACGGCCCTATATCACGAGCCGACGTCCGAACTCGCATAGGCATGCAACGTCTAGACCTCACGCTGTTCAAGAAGCTAGGGTCCATCCTCGATGATATGGAAGGATGGAACTTCTAGTGATTTATGATGCCGATGATGATGATATGTGTCGATTGAACTTGTATACTATTCGTAGCGATGAAACTTTGTGATGTCCACGATCCCTGCCGAACTTGCGTAACGCTACTTTGTTAGTTTGAGTACGATGACCTGCGTACCTCTAGTTAATTAATTTGCGTACTGTATGTTGCATCTAGTTGTTAACCCTTTCTTTTTCGGTGTTCTCTAGTATATTTTGTTGCATATATATGATTGTACATCCTCTTCATGAACATGCATCTCTAACAGGTACCTAGTTTCTTGATGGCGAGATGGAACTGCTATGTCGTGTACAAAGGGAAGGTTCCGGGGGTGTACAACGAGTGGCATGAGTGTCAGGCGCAAGTGAATGGGTTCTCGGACGCCAGCCATAAAGGCTTCAAAAGCAGACAAGAAGGAGAAGCTAGTAACTTGAGGTTCACGCTAGCGCGAGAGAGGACTCGTAACCGCCATCTCATGTACTGCATAGTTCCGCTCTCACTCATAGTGATAGCTCTTCTTGCGTATACCTTTGTTTAGATGGATGACGTTGTAGTTGCAAGTATTCGAGACTTGCATGTATCGCTATTTTCGAGATGATGACAAGATACCACTTTGTGTTGGATGATGATTATGACGAGACTATTTGTATGTATATGCTATGACTACATTTGTGGTCTCGCAGGCATTTGTATGTGTATCATGATGACATTTGTATGTGCTAAAGACTTTTCTATAAACATGTTCAAATACAAAACAAATATGCCGGAAAAAAAACAAAAAACTACTAAAATTAGCAGTAGCGAGTGGAGAAAAGTTAGCAGCAGCGCGGTTGTAGCAGTAGCGCGCACAGGGGAAGCGCGCTATAGCTATTAGCAGTAGCGAGCTTCCTTTAAGCGCGCTGCTGCTACACTTGTGTAGCAGTAGCGCGGGTGCGCACGCGCTACTGCTACGTGTTAGCTGTAGCGCCTTATTAGTAGCGCCAGTCCCCGCGCTACTGATACACCTAAAACCCGCGCTGCTGCTAGCCTTTTCCCTAGTAGTGGTCCTGCGCCACATTGGTCGGCCCGTGACGCATTTAGGACGACCCATGGATGACTAGTCGTACAAGACAAAGATAGCAGAATTGTGAAGGACTCTGTGTCCACTAACAAAGCCGTCTAGGATATGTAACCCTAGGTTCTCGGACTAAGGTAACCCCTTTATCTCTGATATTACTATTCATCCAACCTAACTTTAAGGGGCATCCTACAGTATGCTCTGCTAGAATCATACTCGTCGATTAGGAAGAGAGGTGTGAGAAAATGCGTGAGATATAGGCGTAAAGATAATGTGCGTACATGAGACATGTAGGCAGGTCCTTGTATATAGAAAGGGTCGATGAGGATTGTGCGTGTCTATGTTTGCGAGAGGAAGAGTGCTTGTGATAAAGGTTAGTGAAAACAGTTGTAAATGGTTACGAGAGGGAGGGAGGGTTATATCTAGAGCATGTGTGCGAGAAAGACACCTCGGGAGAGAGTGTGTGAGCATGTGTGAGGGACCACCGATGGAGAGTGAAACTACACGTAAAAGACTGCTCTACACATTAATTAAAGATATAAATTGTATCCAAATATTAGGATGGGATCATGATATTTGCAATTCGCGTAAGGAGCGGTCATTGATTCATCAGACATCTAGATTCTATCGAATTTGAGCATGTCTATGTTATTATTCGACACAATTGATCCACAAAGTTAGTATTTTGAACTCCAGACAATGCATCGCTTTAGCAATCGAATATAAACGTGAGTATAGTTCATGTTGTGTGTGTAAAGCACATTATACATACGAAAGTTACACAATGGACATTATAAATAGCTACTACCTATGAACTAGCATACATTTGAATTCAACTTAAGGTGGTTTAAAAAATCGAATTCAACATGAAGTCCATTCAATTATTTGAATTTGATATCATGGCATTTGTAAACCATACCTAAATTATGGGGGCACCAATCTTTGCTCTGATTTTGTACATAATAGCATATGTAGTCGTGTACAAAATAGATTCAAATTTAGCTCCTCCATTCCAAAATAATCGTAGTTATAGGATTTTCAAGTGTCAAAATTTCAAAAAGAAGCGGATAATTTAATGAGGTTTTCAAACATACAAGGTCAAATATAACGTTGTATATTTAGGTCAATCCTCATAGTTCAGGAGTACTCTAAACGTGAATGCTTGTGTTTCAAAATTTTGAACGAAGCGCCAAAAGAGCCTCTACTCGCCCGAAACCGTGTGAGACGAATGTTGGGTAGTACAAGGAAATTACTTTTCTAATAAATCCGGCCCGTGAAACCTACCGGCCTGACGTCCATGCAAAGGTCTAAACCGGGGTAGGTTTGTAGCTTCATCTAGACGCCACGCAACCGCATCAAAAAAACATTCATACACAATGGCCGCCTAAGCACACATGCGCACGGCCGAAATCGCTCCTGCCCACTATTTGGGACACCTTGGATTACCATCCTACCCCCAACCCGCAGTTGGTCTGAAATTTAAGAGGGGGGCAAAGTTTGTACTTTCCCCAAAATTCAAACAAGCGCGTCCCATCTTCTGTTCAAAAAAGCCAAAAACAAGCACGTCCCAGACTGAAACATGGTTCCCCCCACCCGTCTGATTCCCCATTCGTACTCCGTGGGCGCCAAAACTACCTCTCCACCAGCCGCGAAACCCCGGCGTCCTCCGTCCGCCACCCCATCCCACCCATCAACCGCCGCCCTCCTCCATCACGCCAGAGCCGATACCCCAACGTCGTCGTCCACTGCAACCTCAACTGCAACGCCCTCCACGGCTAGTAGTTGAAGCCGAGGCCGAGCCGTCCGTACCCGAGCCAGCTCAACCACGCCGTCCTGTGCCTCACCGCTGCCGCTCCAACTTTGCCACCCTCCACCCCACCGGAGTTGTTCCTGCTACGCCGTCCTTCGCCCCCTCGGATCTGCTTCCCCTCCGCCGACATACGACCACGGCAACACAGTCAATAATTTGGCCATGAGTTCGTCCAAGCCTGCACCATCCAGAACATCGGTTTCCCCGGTAAAAAGAAGAAAATCGGCGCGACTTGTGGAGGTGACCACACCGGCAACCGAAAAAGGTACTCCTCTTCCCTTATTCATACAAATCTTACGTCTCTGCTTGCACGGTATTCATCCCACAGAAGACACTAGTTGACCGCTTCTTCTTGATACTAGATGTTCCTAGTAACTCATGATGCACAAGGTTTCTCCTCATATACTATTTCACCTTAGCTAGAGGTCCGTCGCCCCCCTGAATTTTAATTTCTGGCCACTTGATTCCCAATTAACGGAAGCATTCCCTGGCGTAACAGGCGCTAGTACGCCTATTACGCCGGGGAAGCAGCACCTTGGTGTTTATCTTAGGGGCGTGTGCGGCCTAGAGCTACTGGCGCCCGACCTGGAGGTCGGCCGGGATTAAAGGGATGGCCTGGGGACGCTGCCAAGCACGGCAGTGGTGTGAGGTCGATGGGAGGGCGGGGCGGCGGATGCAGGGGTCTGGGCCGGTGGTCGCTGGCGGTTCGAGAAAGATCGTCAACAGTGACTGGCGGGAGGTAGACGAAGACCATCTGCCCATTTCTTATAGATCGGACGGTTCATTAAAAAAATCGACTGACCTATTTATTTTCAGTCAACTGTTATCTTAGATATGACCACATGTGGTGGTGTGCTGGAGGAGTACCTGCATTTCCTGTGCTCATATATTACAAAATCATATGGAGTAGAATCTAATTTTGTTTGCCATGCAATGGTGTAGAGCTATCATATGTCTCCTGTCATTTATTTTTCAGCCACCTACTATCTGCTACTTTTACAGTGCACTAGTTCTGCACACACTTCACCCTTACTCTCATTGTTGTGTTTTTATGCAAAGGTATTTCAGACTCTGCTGCCATGAGAGAAGCCAAAAAGAAAAGAGAGAAGTCGCTCCAGTTTGGTGTGCGGCTAGGCAAGACACGTTTCAACGCTTTTAAATGATGTAGTGTCAGCAGATGGAGATGGGGAACGTAGCTCTGGAGTTGATGACCTCGCTCGCAATGAACCACCATCCCAGGTGCTTGCTTTAACTTCGCGGTGTCATATGTGGTTGCATGTTCCATATGGTGTCTAGCTTGTATTCGAAAGGCCGAAGTCGGTAAGATAAGGAAAGATATTTTTTTACATGAACCACCATCCCGTGAGCACCAGAAGACAAATAGCTAGTCAGGGCACTGGCCGAGCTAGTGACAAGCCCAGCAAAGATAGGCATCACCTAGAAGCCAACTAAAAAGCTGCGATGGTGGCGAAGCAGCCCGCCTCCCACCAGGCTCTCAGGTCCTAGATGATCATGCTCACCACTCCAGTCGGATGTCTAGCTTGTATTGCTTCCAATTTGGTTAAATTGCATCTGCTTAGCTTACACATTATACCTTTGAATATGACATGTCTTTCTATTTTTGGTACATACTAGTACATCTGTGTATTAACCATGTTCTTACATCAAACTAATGTTCTTGGACATCAATTTGCATTAAATCTGTTCCACTTGTCCTAACCAAGCCCTTCGATAAACTTTACATTGAAGGTGTGAGTGAAAAAGTCTGGTACCAATTCCACTATTCTCTCATTTCACATTAAGTGACACGGGATACATCCTCAACTTTGGGAAAAGGTAGCTTGGTATTGTTTATCACATTTCCTACTCACCTTTGCTTGAGTCTTGTGATGGATAGGCAAAGCACACCATCTCCGGTCTACAACCACGACAATGCATTCGATGTTATTGACGCCAAGATGGACAAGCACATGGAGGATGTAACTCCCTCGATGCGGCTATATCTCCCACGTGTCGAGGCACGACTTAGAGGCATAACCGCATTGAAAGAAATGTCGCAAGTGAGGTAATCTTCACACAATCCATGTAATATATAATGGGGAAAGATACATAGTTGGCTTACAATCGCCACTTCACACAAGTACATAAATAACATCCATCAAACAGATTACACTCAAGGTCCGACTACGGTACCAAAAATGAAAGAAGACTACCCCAAATGCTAACAGATCCCCGGATCACCCAACTGGGCTCCACTACTGATCATCTGGAAAAGAAACATAGTAACGGCCACGTTCCTCATCGAACTCCCAAGTGAGCTCGGTCGCGTCATCTGCACCGATATCGTTGGTACCTGCAACTGAGGTGATAATATCTGTGAGCCACGGGGACTCAGCAATCTCACACCCGCGAGATCAAGACTATTTAAGCTTAAAGGTGGGAAAGGGGCAGTGAGGTGGAGCTGCAGCAAGCGACTAGCATAAGGTGGCTACAGCGCAAAAGAGAGCGAGAAGAGAAGGCAAAGCACGGTCGAGAAGCTAGAAATGATCAAGAAGTGATCCTGAACAACCTACGTCAGGCATTACTCCAACAACCGTGTTCACTTCCCGGACCCCGCCGAGAAGAGACCATCACGGTTACAAACGCGGTTGATGTGTTTTAGTTAAGGTCAACTTCGGGTTTTCTACAACCGGACATCAACAAATTCCCATCTGCCTCATAACCGCGGGCACGGCTTTCGAAAGATAATACCCTGCAGGGGTGTTCCAACTTAGCCCATGATAAGCTCTCACGGTCAACGAAGGATATTCCTTCTACCGGGAAGACCCGATCAATCTCGGAATCCCGGACTACAAGACATTTCAACAGCAATAAAACAAGTCCAGCAAAGCCGCCCGATTGTGCCGACAAATCCTGATAGGAGCTGCACATATCTCGGTCTCAGGGCACATCCGGATAAGCTAAGCGTACAGGAGCCAACATAACCCAAGTTGCCAAGGGACGGCCCTGCACGGTGCTCTAGTTTGGACCAGCAATCGAAGGAGAACTGGCCCGGGGGTTAAAATAAGATGACCCTTGAGTCTGCAGAACCCAAGGGAAAAAGGCTAGGTGGCGAATGGTAAAACCAATGTTGGGCCTTGCTGGAAAAGTCTTATTCAAAGCGAACTGTCAAGGGGGTCCCATAAATCACCCAACCGTGTAAGGAACGCAAACTCCGGGAACATAACACCAGTATGACGGAAACTAGGGTGGCAAGAGTGGAACAAAACACCAGGCATAAGGCCGAGCCTTCCACCCTTTACCAAGTATATAGATGCATTAAATAAATAAGAGGTATTGTGATATCCCAACAAGTAAACATGTTCCAACGAGGAACAACAAGTCCATGTTCCAACAAGGAACAAACTTCATCTTCACCTGCAACTAGCAACGCTATAAGAGGGGCTGAGCAAAGCAGTAACATAGCCAAACAACGGTTTGCTAGGACATGGATGGTTAGGGGCTGGCATGGCAATATAGGAGGCATGATATAGCAAGTGGTAGGTATCGCAGCATAGGCATAGCAAAAGAGCGAGCAATCTAGCTAGCAAAGATAGAAGTGATTTCGAGGGTATGGTCATCTTGCCTGCAAGGTTCTCAGAGTTGTCGAAAGCTTGGTCCTCGTAAGCGTTCTCAACAGGTTCCTCGTTCACGTACTCGTCTCCCGGCACTACCCAAGACAAGAGAACAAGCAAAGGAACCAAAATCAACCACGATGCAATGCGCAAGCAACATGATGCAAAACATGGCATGATATGCGAGAGGTGATATGCAATGCGTATGCATGCTCCAGAAGGACAAGGGTGAACAGGGCATAATCTTGGCAAACCAAGCATGCCGCTGGATAGATGAGGTGATTTCGGTTGAAATCGATATAAAGATCACCGGAATCGGATGCACGGTTTGCAAATGGCAAGCCATACAAGAATGACACGTATCTGCCATAAACAGCATGATGCTACTTAGCAAGCAATAAATAATTAAGCTACTGCACCCAAACATGGCAACAAAGCATAATACAGTAATCTACTCAAGATGCACGACAAAAGATGAACACTGAGCTACGGCTAATTCGCATCATAACAGGTTCAAACAAGCATGGCAAAAGTGCAACTTATAACAGATTCACAGACTTAGAGAAATAACAGCAAGTCAGGAAAACAACATCAGGATGACGTGTTCAGAGCAACGAAACGACATGCTACAGGTTCAGAACATAGCAAAGAAAGGCATGGCATGAATCTACTCATAGCACTTGACAAAAGTCCCTTACTGACCATAAGCCAAAAGGGACCAGAAAATATTATTACACCCATGACAAATAAGCAAGTTTCATTACAGGTTTCAGACTTAGCAGAAAACTGGACATGGCAGAAAACTGATAACGACTAGGCATGTTCGTGAGCTCGATGCACTCGCTACAGAGCATTTCATGATTAACTAAGCATACATACATCAAGAAGACATGGCATAGTAACTAGACATGGCAAGAATAACATCATATCATGCAAGGATCAACTACACCAAGCTTGGCAAAATCGAATAACACGTAAACAATCTGCCAGCAATATTTCGAAGCAAAAGTAGAGCTCGATTGACTCAAGCTATGGCATCCCATAATTGCAAACAAAGGCATGGATGGAATAAGCAAATACTCAAGTTCAAAACTCCCTTACTGATCATACTCAAATTATGCATAGATCTCTCGGAAACAACATGAACACATGGCATTATAATAACAAACGTCAGGGACTTAGTGAAATCACTAAGTCTCTGAAAACAGCAATATCATCATCCCTACTTTGCATGCAATTTCTAGCCACCTCAAGCATCACAAAAATACATAGCAAAATTCCCTGGAAAAGTAACATGGCATGTTACAAAACACATGTAGGACTCAACTTCATAGGAGGTACACATCGATCATGGCAAAAATGACAAAAGTGCATGATCAGCTAAGATCCAGCAATAAACATCAACTAGCCCTCTTCTAACAGCATTTCGGGCATCAAGATGACTTCAAATAAAAATGCTGCAATGGAACAAAATGATGTACTCTTCGAGACGAACAAAATGACATATTATACGCGCGAAACGGAGCTACGGATGCAAAGTTATGACATGTCGAACTACTGATGATATTAAGAAATCTAGAGGACTTAGAGATTTCGGGGAGAAGTAAAAGTCAACCCTGCCGGCGCGTGGATCTGGATCTGGCGCGGCGAGCTCGCCGGAGCTCGGCCGGGAGGAAGACGGCGAGGGGAGGCCGCGGGCGAGGAGGTGGGGTCGCGGGCGGCGGCGGCGCAGTCGCCGGTGGGGCGGCCGGCGCGGGAGGACGCGGGTCCGGGCGGCGTCGGCGCGGTGCGGGCTCCGGCGCCGGTGCGGGCGACGGCGGTCGCCGGCCGGGCGGAGGCGGCGGAGCCGCGGGCCGGCGCGGTGCGGCGGGCGGCGCAGCTGGGCCGCGGGGGCCCCGCCTGGGCCCCGGCGGGCCGGCGCGCGGGCGGCGGCGCGAGGATGTGGGCGCGGGCGCGGGCGAATAGGATGGCGCCACGTGGCGGCGCGGAACTGGAGGGAAGCGGCGGCGGCGCGAGGATGTGGGCGCGGGCGCGCGGATCGAGGAAAAAATTAGGGTTTCGGGGTGTTTCTCTCCCAGATTTGGACGGGGGAGACGTTTTTATAGACAGAAGGAGCTAGGGAGCTCCAAATGGAGTGCGGTTTTCGCCCACGCGATCGTGATCGAATGGTGGAGGACATGGGTGTGACTTAGATGGGTTATTGGGCTGTTTTGAAGGGGTGTTGGGCTGCAACACACACGAGGCCTTCACGGTTACCCGGTTAACCGTTGGAGTACCAAACTAACTCCGATTGACCCGAAACTTGACAGGCGGTCTACCGGTGCTATACCGAGGCCACATGTCAAACCTCGGTCCATTCCGAGAATGTTTAATACCCGCTCACGAAGAAATGTAAAAGGGGACGCCGGGAGACATAGGAGCGCCGGATTGCAAAACGGACAACGGGAAAGATGCTCGGATTTATGAGACGAACACGTATGCGAATGCGATGCACATGATGACATGATATGAAATGCATGACATGACCAAAATGCAAAACGGAGAGAACCCAACCACGGAGGATATATCATAGCACATAGCCGGAAATGGCAAGAGTTGGATTACAATTATGGCAAGTTACATCGGGGGCGTTACAACACACCACCACTACGAGAGGATCTCGTCCCGAGATCTAGGACTGAAAGAACTCCGGGTACTCGGAACGTAGGTGGTCTTCACGCTCCCAGGTGGCCTCTCGGTCTGAATGATGTGACCATTTCACTTTGAGGAATTTGATTGACTTGTTGCGAGTCTTGCGCTCAGTTGTCTCAAGAATGGCAACTGGATGCTCATGATAGGACAAATCTTCTTGAAGATCAATCTCTTCGAAGTTGATGGTGCGCTCAGGCATCTTGAAGCACTTGCGAAGCTGTGACACGTGGAAGACATCGTGCACATTTGCAAAGTTGGAGGGGAGCTCAAGTTGATAGGCTAGATCGCCTCGTTTGTCGATGATCTTGAAGGGACCCACGTATCGCGGAGCAAGTTTCCCCTTGATACCGAAGCGACGAGTTCCTTTCATTGGCGAGACACGGAGGTAAACATGGTCTCCTATCTCGAATGCCACATCTCGGTGTTTGCTGTCGTAATAGCTCTTCTGGCGCGACTGCGCGGCTTTGAGGTTCTCACGAATCACCTTGCACATGGCCTCAGCCTCTGAGATTAAATCATTGCCGAGCAATTGACGTTCACCGGTTTCAGACCAGTTGAGAGGAGTACGGCACTTTCTGCCATAGAGAATCTCGAATGGGGCTTTGCCCGAGCTGGCTTGAAAACTGTTGTTGTAAGAGAATTCAGCATAAGGAAGACAATCCTCCCACTTCCTGCCGAAAGAGATAACACAGGCTCTGAGCATATCTTCAAGAATTTGATTGACACGCTCGACTTGTCCACTAGTCTGAGGGTGGAACGCTGTGCTGAAGCGGATGTTGGTGCCCATGGCCGTCTGAAATGAATCCCAAAACTTGGAGGTAAAGATGCTGCCACGGTCTGAAGATATCAATTGCGGAATGCCGTGCAAAGAGACAATTCTGGAGGTGTAGAGCTCTGCCAGCTGCGCTGCTATGATAGACTCTTTGATAGGAAGAAAATGAGCCACTTTGGTGAGCTTGTCGATGACGACGAAGATAGCATCATTTCCACGCTTGGACTTAGGAAAACCAGTCACGAAGTCCATTTCGATATGATCGAACTTCCATTCTGGAATAGCAAGAGGTTGGAGAAGTCCAGCTGGTCGTTGGTGTTCTGCTTTCACCCTTCTACAGACATCACACTCATTCACGAATTGAGCGATCTCACGCTTCATTCGAGTCCACCAATACGACTGCTTGAGGTCATGGTACATCTTTGTACTTCCTGGATGAATAGACAGAAGAGAATTGTGCGCTTCGTTCATAATGACTTTACGAAGATCACCCTTTGGAACCACGATCCGGTCCTCGAAGAAAAGAGTATCTCTGTCATCAACTCGATAGCACTTGTATTTGGGAATGCTCTTTTCAATACCACGTTTCACCTTCTTCACCATGGTATCCAACAATTGTGCCTCACGAATTTGATCTTCCAAAGTAGGAGAAACAATGAGGTTGGCAAGAACACCTTGAGGAACAACTTGGAGATTCAACTTGCGAAAAGCTTCACAAAGATCCGGTTGAAAAGGCTTGAGGATTAAGCTGTTGCAATAAGCCTTTCTGCTCAAAGCGTCTGCAACCACATTAGCCTTGCCTGGAGTATATTCAATACTCGGATTATACTCTTGAATCATTTCGACCCATCGAGTTTGCCTGAGGTTGAGATGAGGCTGAGTGAAGATGTACTTGAGGCTCTTGTGATCTGTGAAGATGTCCACTTTCCTTCCCAACAGGAGATGTCTCCATGTTATTAGAGCGTGGACAACTGCCGCCAACTCAAGATCGTGAGTGGGGTAGTTCCTTTCATTGGGCTTCAACTGGCGAGAGGTATAGGCAACAACCTTCTTCTCTTGCATTAACACAGCACCGAGGCCCTGGAGAGAAGCATCACAAAATACTTCATAAGGCTTGGATTCATCAGGAGGAGTCAAGACTGGAGCAGTGACGAGTTTCTCTTTGAGAGTGTTGAAAGCAACGTCACACTCAGGAGACCAGACATATTTCACATGCTTCTGGAGGAGGTTGGAAAGAGGCTTGGCAATCTTGGAGAAATTCTCAATGAATCTTCTGCAATAGCTTGCAAGTCCAAGAAAACTGCGAAGCTGCTTGACATTCTGAGGAGGATTCCAATTCAAAACTGCAGACACCCTCTCTAGATTAACAGCGATGCCCTTGGCAGAGATGATATGACCAAGATAAAGAACTTCATCAAGCCAAAATTCACATTTGGAGAACTTCGCATATAATTGATATTCTCTGAGCTTGTCGAGTACCAATCGCAAATGTTCGGCATGATCCTTCTTATTCTTGGAGAAGACCAAAATATCATCGAGATAGACCAAGACAAATTCGTTGATGTAGGGGTTGAAGATGAAATTCATCAATCGAGTGAAATACGGAGGAGCACTGACAAGGCCGAAAGACATGACAGTATATTCATAAGAACCAAAGCTTGTTCTGAATGTTGTCTTGGGAATATCTTCTTCACGAATGCGAATCTGATGATAACCCATACGAAGGTCAAGCTTGGAGAACACCTTAGCACCTTTGAGTTGATCGAATAGCTCATTGATGTTGGGAAGTGGGTACTTGTTCTTGATAGTCTTCTTGTTCAATGGACGGTAATCGACGCAAAGTCGGTCCGTGCCATCCTTCTTCTTGACAAAAAGAACACCACAACCCCAAGGAGAAGAACTCGGTCTGATCAGACCCAGACGTTCTTGTTTATCGAGTTGAATCTTCAATTCCTTGACCTCATCTGGTCCAAGCTTGTAAGGACGCTTGCAAACAGGTTCCGTGCCAGGCTCAAGCTCAATAACGAATTCAACTGGCCGACGGGGAGGCATACCCGGAAGCTCTTCTGGAAAAACATCTTGGTACTCACAAACAACTGGAATCTGAGAGATAGCCTCCATTTCACCCATCTCATTGAGAGAAAACAACCGAATGGTATCATCACGAGAAGCATAGATGATCACATCGTTTGAAGTGTGAGTCAATTTGATTTCCCTGGCAGCACACTCAAGCTGAGCCTTGTGCTTAGAAAGCCAGTCCATCCCGAGAATAAGATCAATATCAGAATCACCAAGCACCATTGGAGAAGACAGAAATTTATAGTCGCCCATCTTGATAGAAACATTCGGAATCATAGTGGTAGCCCTCATAGGCTTGGCCGGAGAAACAACCCCCAAGGGTTTAGCCAATAATTCAGAAACGAAGTCATGCTTTGAAACAAATGATCTGGACATGAAACAATGCGATGCACCACTATCGAATAAGACTTTGGCAGGAATATCATTAACAGGAAGATTACCCATGATCACTTCAGAAGAATCCTCTGCTTGAGCTGCATTCAACATGTTCACCTTGACGTGCTTAGGATTATGCTTGACCACTGCATTGCTGGAAGATTTCACAGGAGGAGGAGGCGGAAGGCGCCTCTGGTTGAAGCACTTGTTCGCATAGTGACCCTTCTGCTGACATCTGTTACAAGTCACCTCTGAGAGCGGACGATGGTAAGGAGCACTTGGCCTTGGAGTTTGATTCTGAGACTTGTTCTGATAACCAGGGTTGGGTGGGTGGGAAGATCCACGGCCACTTGAGTTCTTCTGCTGATAAGGCTGACGGAACGGAGGAGGAGGAGGCAACCAGAACTTCTGTTGCTTAGCTGCCACAAGTGAGGAGGAAGAAGACTGGACTGCGTCTCTGACTCTCTTCTTAGAAGCCTCACACTTGAGCTGAGCAGCTTCTTGTTTCAGTGCCATGTTGTAGAATTCATCATACTTTAATGGCTCGAAAAGCACGAGAGCAAGTTGCAGATCTTCTCTGAGACCACGCCTGAACTGGTAGATCATACTCTTCTCATCAGGAATGTCTTGCCTTGCAAAACGAGAGAGCTTCTGGAACTGAGTGTTGTACTGATAAACAGACATGGTGCCTTGCTTGAGATTGCGGAATTCCTCACGCTTAAGCTCAACAACACTTTCTGGAATGTGGTGCGCTTTGAAGTCACGGCGGAAATCATCCCAAGTGATCACACGACCTCCTCTGGAATCTTTGTATTGCTGGAACCACTCAACAGCTTGATCTTTGAGTTGAAAAGAGGCAAACTTGACAAAGTCCTCAGGTCTCACATTGCTGCACTCGAAATGCTTGTTGATGTCCACGAGCCAATCATCAGCGTGTGTGGCCTCGACACAGTAACTGAAGGTCTTTGGCTGATTAGCAAGGAACTGGTACAGTGAAGCAAAATGCGGCTGATTGTTGCCTTGGCCTTGATTCTCTTGATTAGCTTGCCCTTGGTTGCGATCTTGCAAGAGCTGAATCAGAATCTGAGCATTGGCATTTGTGGCAGTCATTAAGGCTTGCCAAGCTTCCGGAGGCGGAGGTGGTGGCGGAGGGTTAGCCTGATTCCCGTCATTGCGTTCCGGATTCTGACGCGTTGGTGGAGCCATCCTGAAGAGGGTGACATCCATTAGCATCTTGACAGAGATATATTGAAGCTGAATCAAAGGAACGAAATTGCAACATATAGTCTTCACAATTAACATTCGAACGAGAATGAACGAATGAATTCCAATGTAAATCATCACACTTTCAAAGCTGAGAAGCCACTTAGAACATGGTAAGGAATAAAATCAACAAGGTACGGAAGTGAACAAATACTTGGTAAGGATTACCCAATCACAAACCAAATATCTGCGGAAGAAATACTAAAGCTACAAGAATTCCCACTTATAAACTCCCGAAACTTTCTGGTTATGCAATCAGGTGTTGGGGATACAGGGGAAGCATAATATCTCACCCAAACTAGCAAATCCTACAACCAGCTGTATCCATCCTTCAACACATAACCAAGAAACCTTCGGAAATCGTCTACCTCAACCTTCGAAAACACATCCGTTATACAAGTCATGGCAATACCCCTGCACTCGCCACAGTACTGGGCTATCAGGTTATCTCACCAACAACTGTACAAAAGAGATTTTCGATGTCGGTCGTACTAAACTCAGGTATTCCAAAACCGCAACGATAAGATTATGACGACAACATCTCGGAGCTCAACTCCCCGGGACACTGCCACAACCCCTAAATGTCAGGAGGCAACCAAGACAATGTTGTCATCATAAAACCATCGGAACGATTGTAATATACCCGCGTGATCCTAAAAAAATTTTTAGTGAAATTTGAGAAGAGAAGAGTCAAAACTCTACGTCAGGATGCCTTGCCAGAAGGTCGAAGGGACTGGGGAGTAAAAAGAATTCCTAAACTCTCCGATATATAATTCCTAAATGACTCAAAACATTTTTCTAGACACAACTCGGCCACTAAAGACGATCAAACAGTGGGGGCTCCTAAGGTCGGGACTGGCTCTGATTACCAACTTGTAACTCCCTCGATGCGGCTATATCTCCCACGTGTCGAGGCACGACTTAGAGGCATAACCGCATTGAAAGCAATGTCGCAAGTGAGGTAATCTTCACACAATCCATGTAATATATAATGGGGAAAGATACATAGTTGGCTTACAATCGCCACTTCACACAAGTACATAAATAACATCCATCAAACGGATTACACTCAAGGTCCGACTACGGTACCAAAAATGAAAGAAGACTACCCCAAATGCTAACAGATCCCCGGATCACCCAACTGGGCTCCACTACTGATCATCTGGAAAAGAAACATAGTAACGGCCACGTTCCTCATCGAACTCCCAAGTGAGCTCGGTCGCGTCATCTGCACCGATATCGTTGGTACCTGCAACTGAGGTGATAATATCTGTGAGCCACGGGGACTCAGCAATCTCACACCCGCGAGATCAAGACTATTTAAGCTTAAAGGTGGGAAAGGGGCAGTGAGGTGGAGCTGCAGCAAGCGACTAGCATAAGGTGGCTACAGCGCAAAAGAGAGTGAGAAGAGAAGGCAAAGCACGGTCGAGAAGCTAGAAATGATCAAGAAGTGATCCTGAACAACCTACGTCAGGCATTACTCCAACAACCGTGTTCACTTCCCGGACCCCGCCGAGAAGAGACCATCACGGTTACACACGCGGTTGATGTGTTTTAGTTAAGGTCAACTTCGGGTTTTCTACAACCGGACATCAACAAATTCCCATCTGCCTCATAACCGCGGGCACGGCTTTCGAAAGATAATACCCTGCAGGGGTGTTCCAACTTAGCCCATGATAAGCTCTCACAGTCAACGAAGGATATTCCTTCTACCGGGAAGACCCGATCAATCTCGGAATCCCGTACTACAAGACATTTCAACAGCAATAAAACAAGTCCAGCAAAGCCGCCCGATTGTGCCGACAAATCCTGATAGGAGCTGCACATATCTCGGTCTCAGGGCACATCCGGATAAGCTAAGCGTACAGGAGCCAACATAACCCAAGTTGCCAAGGGACGGCCCTGCACGGTGCTCTAGTTTGGACCAGCAATCGAAGGAGAACTGGCCCGGGGGTTAAAATAAGATGACCCTTGAGTCTGCAGAACCCAAGGGAAAAAGGCTAGGTGGCGAATGGTAAAACCAATGTTGGGCCTTGCTGGAAAAGTCTTATTCAAAGCGAACTGTCAAGGGGGTCCCATAAATCACCCAACCGTGTAAGGAACGCAAACTCCGGGAACATAACACCAGTATGACGGAAACTAGGGTGGCAAGAGTGGAACAAAACACCAGGCATAAGGCCGAGCCTTCCACCCTTTACCAAGTATATAGATGCATTAAATAAATAAGAGGTATTGTGATATCCCAACAAGTAAACATGTTCCAACGAGGAACAACAAGTCCATGTTCCAACAAGGAACAAACTTCATCTTCACCTGCAACTAGCAACGCTATAAGAGGGGCTGAGCAAAGCAGTAACATAGCCAAACAACGGTTTGCTAGGACATGGATGGTTAGGGGCTGGCATGGCAATATAGGAGGCATGATATAGCAAGTGGTAGGTATCGCAGCATAGGCATAGCAAAAGAGCGAGCAATCTAGCTAGCAAAGATAGAAGTGATTTCGAGGGTATGGTCATCTTGCCTGCAAGGTTCTCAGAGTTGTCGAAAGCTTGGTCCTCGTAAGCGTTCTCAACAGGTTCCTCGTTCACGTACTCGTCTCCCGGCTCTACCCAAGACAAGAGAACAAGCAAAGGAACCAAAATCAACCACGATGCAATGCGCAAGCAACATGATGCAAAACATGGCATGATATGCGAGAGGTGATATGCAATGCGTATGCATGCTCCAGAAGGACAAGGGTGAACAGGGCATAATCTTGGCAAACCAAGCACGCCGCTGGATAGATGAGGTGATTTCGGTTGAAATCGATATAAAGATCACCGGAATCGGATGCACGGTTTGCAAATGGCAAGCCATACAAGAATGACACGTATCTGCCATAAACAGCATGATGCTACTTAGCAAGCAATAAATAATTAAGCTACTGCACCCAAACATGGCAACAAAGCATAATACAGTAATCTACTCAAGATGCAAGACAAAAGATGAACACTGAGCTACGGCTAACTCGCATCATAACAGGTTCAAACAAGCATGGCAAAAGTGCAACTTATAACAGATTCACGGACTTAGAGAAATAACAGCAAGTCAGGAAAACAACATCAGGATGACGTGTTCAGAGCAACGAAACAACATGCTACAGGCTCAGACCATATCAAAGAAAGGCATGGCATGAATCTACTCATAGCACTTGACAAAAGTCCCTTACTGACCATAAGCCAAAAGGGACCAGAAAATATTATTACACCCATGACAAATAAGCAAGTTTCGTTACAGGTTTCAGACTTAGCAGAAAACTGGACATGGCAGAAAACTGATAACGACTAGGCATGTTCGTGAGCTCGATGCACTCGCTACAGAGCATTTCATGATTAAATAAGCATACATACATCAAGAATACATGGCATAGTAACTATACATGGCAAGAATAACATCATATCATGCAAGGATCAACTACACCAAGCTTGGCAAAATCGAATAACACGTAAACAATCTGCCAGCAATATTTCGAAGCAAAAGTAGAGCTCGATTGACTCAAGCTATGGCATCCCATAATTGCAAACAAAGGCATGGATGGAATAAGAAAATACTCAAGTTCAAAACTCCCTTACTGATCATACTCAAATTATGCATAGATCTCTCGGAAACAACATGAACACATGGCATGATAATAACAAAAGTCAGGGACTTAGTGAAATCACTAAGTCTCTGAAAACAGCAATATCATCATCCCTACTTTGCATGCAATTTCTAGCCACCTCAAGCATCACAAAAATACATAGCAAAATTACCTGGAAAAGTAACATGGCATATTACAAAACACATGTAGGACTCAACTTCATAGGAGGTACACATCGATCATGGCAAAAATGACAAAAGTGCATGATCAGCTAAGATCCAGCAATAAACATCAACTAGCCCTCTTCTAACAGCATTTCGGGCATCAAGATGACTTCAAATAAAAATGATTCAATGGAACAAAATGATGTACTCTTCGAGGCGAACAAAATGACATATTATACGCGCGAAACGGAGCTACGGATGCAAAGTTATGACATGTCGAACTACTGATGATATTAAGAAATCTAGAGGACTTAGAGATTTCGGGGAGAAGTAAAAGTCAACCCTGCCGGCGCGTGGATCTGGATCCGGCGCGGCGAGCTCGCCGGAGCTCGGCCGGGAGGAAGACGGCGAGGGGAGGCCGCGGGCGAGGAGGTGGGGTCGCGGGCGGCGGCGGCGCAGTCGCCGGTGGGGCGGCCGGCGCGGGAGGACGCGGGTCCGGGCGGCGCGGTGCGGCGGGCGGCGCGGCTGGGCCGCGGGGGCCCCGCCTGGGCCCCGGCGGGCCGGCGCGCGGGCGGCGGCGCGAGGATGTGGGCGCGGGCGCGGGCGAATAGGAAGGCGCCACGTGGCGGCGCGGAACTGGAGGGAAGCGGCGGCGGCGCGAGGATGTGGGCGCGGGCGCGTGGATCGAGGAAAAAATTAGGGTTTCGGGGTGTTTCTCTCCCAGATTTGGACGGGGGAGACGTTTTTATAGACAGAAGGAGCTAGGGAGCTCCAAATGGAGTGCGGTTTTCGCCCACGCGATCGTGATCGAACGGTGGAGGACATGGGAGTGACTTAGATGGGTTATTGGGCTGTTTTGAAGGGGTGTTGGGCTGCAACACACACGAGGCCTTCACGGTTACCCGGTTAACCGTTGGAGTACCAAACTAACTCCGATTGACCCGAAACTTGACAGGCGGTCTACCGGTGCTATACCGAGGCCACATGTCAAACCTCGGTCCATTCCGAGAATGTTTAATACCCTCTCACGAAGAAATGTAAAAGGGGACGCCGGGAGACATAGGAGCGCCGGATTGCAAAACGGACAACGGGAAAGATGCTCGGATTTATGAGACGAACACGTATGCGAATGCGATGCACATGATGACATGATATGAAATGCATGACATGACCAAAATGAAAAACGGAGAGAACCCAACCACGGAGGAAATATCATAGCACATAGCCGGAAATGGCAAGAGTTGGATTACAATTATGGCAAGTTACATCGGGGGCGTTACAGAGGAGCTCAAGGTCCTCATCAAAAGCCGCAAGCGGTCTTCCTCATCTTCAAGAAGACGCTCAATTGCAAAGACTTTCATGCTACCATCTCCGGCAAGTACACACAAGCATCGACATCGACAGGACCATGAAGAGCGATCTTCCAGACGCGAGTTGGCTGCTCTACCACCCCCGTGCGCATGGGCCATACAGTACAACAACCTCAACCCCGACACTGCGGCTTCTTCAACCTCGACCCCGACACCTCCCCAAGTGGCGTCAAGGCATCTTCTCCTTCAGATGTACGATATCTTTGCCAACCCCTCGAGCTCAAGTCCACTACTTCCAAGAGCTACTTCGACTTCACCGACGATGATGAGTTTCCATTCTTTGGGACTCATGACCCCGAAGATGACCGACTACCTCAAGCTACATCAAGTACCCTCCGAAGTTCAAGTGAAGTGCACCACAAGTACTTTCCATGACTACGCGTTGATTTGGTGGCTTCACACACCTTCGAGGAGCTTCGACATGACTTGGTCCAAGACGAAGAAAGCGATGCGGCGAGAATTTGTGCCTTCCGCCAACATGGAACATCTTCCATGCCAATTGGAGAACACCTTACAAGGATTCAAGTCCCTCGACGAGTACTTCAATAGCATGAAGGAAGCCTTGCGACAAGCTGGTGTGGACGAGCCCATTTGGATGAAGTTCTACATCATGATGGGATTGAGCAACAACATCACCAAGACTATCTTCAACAACAACAACGAGTCCCTCGATGACCTATACAGTGATGCTCTCAAGGCGGAGCAAGAACTAAAGAAGGCCAAGTCTACTCGACCCCGAGCTCACTTCGCGACAACCACGCTACAAGATGGTGAGTGTGATGATGTGCCATCTTCGGCCTTCATCTACGACGAGAGTGATGATGTGGCATCTTCGGCCTTCATCCACGGTGAGAGTGATGTTGTGCCATCTTCGGTCTTCATCCACGACAAGAGTGATTATGTGCCATCTTCGGTCTTTGATCCACTGCGACAACTAGGAGATGGTTGAGCATGGGATTTTCCCTTTGACCATGGCGACGTATGATGACTTGAGTGACTTTAGCCATCACATTGGGAGTGAGGGTGACTTCAGCACTGGCCCCATATATGATGAGTTTCCCCAATTCCCATGTGAGGAGAGCCATCACCACCACCACTTGAGTGATTTGAGTGACTCCACCATATGCAACGTTGAGTGCAAATACCTTGAGGGAGTGAGAGAGCCACATCCACATAGAGAAAGTGCGGTAGTTGATAGGGCATGTGAGGACATTTCGATTTCTAACAACTTACCTTCTACCTCTATAGTGTCTTCTCCTTTGGTGCTAGGTACCATATACAATGATGCCACGATCCTCGACGACTCCGCCCTTCATTTGGACAAGACGATGGCCATGGTGGAATAAGATGCACCTCCCACTTGGTTCCATCCCGATGACAACATTGGCCACGATTTGGTCTTTGCCACCTCGCCTACACCACATGAGTGGAATGAGAAAGGTAACATAGGTGAAGGTGATGCTCTAGTCCCACTAGTGGACATTCTTGACATTGATTGCTTGCATGATGTTGATCCACCTATTACCATGCTTCATGCTAGTATGATTTCCCTATGCAATGATTTACCCATTTATGATGAGTTTGATGATTTCCATGAGGAGTCTAGTAGTTGTGATCCATGTTACATAGGATGTCTTGTGATAATTCTGTTGGTCACATCATGTTCGACAATCCTCTTGACTGGTGACATGCTATGCATGAGATCACCCATATTTAACATTTGCAATCTCATCGTAGTGACTATGCATATGTCATTAAAATAAACCCAATTTGCACATATGTCATAGGTGACAAACCCATGGTTATTGGCATTTGTTTTTATTTTGATGATATTGATATGCTTCCTTTGCATCATTTATCTCATATACCAAGCCATGACCACCTAGCTTCGGACATGCATTATTTGCCATGTTGTCAACATTCTCCATATGATGATCTTGCTATTACTTATGAGGAGACCCCCATAGTTTCCTCATACATGCTAGGAGATTTTGCTACATCCTATGAATTGCATGATTCCCAGGATTGTGTGCACCATATGCATCCCATGACTAGAAATGCTTTTGTTGTGCCACACACTTGCTATAGTTTGCATCCACATCATGTTTAACACAATAACTATCATTGCATGACGGATGACATGTTTCTTTACCGTGCCTCAAATTTCTTTGAGCATTGGTTATCTCGTGCTAATGCTCATGTTCACATACACATCATGATGGATGATGTGTACATTTACCATAGACACACTTTCTTTGGTTTGTGTCTCTTTTGTGTAGGTACCCATGAATACTTGTCAACCTCACAATCCCATGAGTTGACAAAATGAGCTCTAGAGAGCAATGATGACTTGGGTTTCCGTGTATTTTCATTCCCACCACTACCTTCGTGCATCTCTTTGTGCATCTCTTCTACATGGCGCTCACATGGTTATGGCTATATATCGCGTCTCACTTTATGCCCATGTTTCCATGTTCACTTTGCATGCTATTCTTATTCCTATGCCTTTGCCATGCATTTGTGACCCATGCTTTTCATTAAAAATGATGATTGATTCTAGTACTTGTATGTGTATTTGCAAGCTTGTTGGAGATATTGCTTGTTATTGCCATGTTCCATTTGTACACCATACCTATGATGATACTTAGATCTTGCTTTGTGTTCGTGCTTGCGATATGTCAGGTGCATTGCCTATGTCACCTATTTGCTTACATGACATGATTGCCATGATTTACTCTAGTGTGTTGTGTCTTTGCTCCACTAGTTTTCATGATATGACTCCTATGATTGCTTATGTTGCATCACCGAGGATTCATACTTGCTCATTTCATGAGGTTGATTGCATCCATTTCCATGCTTTGCACATGATTGCTATTACTACTTGTCATATGTCTTCATAGGTTGCCTCTCCTATGCTAGATGACTTGCCATCTATTGAGTGCCACAATGCTCTTAATCTTGCTCATGAGATTGCCCCCATAGAATTGTCACATATACTTGAAGATTTTGACATAATTCTTGTGAAGCATGCTTGTCTCCCTTATTTGCACCATATGCCTAGTGCCATGAGTATAGCCATTTCATCATATTATTTATGCACTTTTGCTGCTAGTGGTTATGTGCAAGAGAAGAGAACCATCATGATGGATGATGTTGTGTGCATGTGTAGGACACTTGGACTTCGTGTGGACTTCTTCTTCACGTGAGTTGACCATTCGAGCTCTTGAGAGCGAGCCACTTTTGATCGACGTGCTTCTACAATGCATTAGCTACCCGTTCGGCATTGTGAAGGACACACAAGGACATGCTTTCGAGGTGATATCCTTCTCTTTTGAGAACCCCGGAACCATGAGCATGGATATTATGGATCATACTACTTGTGTTCCTTCGACCATGAGGCTTATTGGTCATCTTGGACCACTTGATTGCACACATGTTAGATATAGTGCTTTCATTCATGATTTCCTCAATGATATGCCTCATGACATATATGCCTTGTGTGTTGCATCAAATTCATGGATTTCTTGCTACTATGATATGTTTGGTTGCAACAATGTCATTTCTTCACATATGCAATCACTGGTACGCGTCGGTGCTATACAAAGGTTTTTAACACCTTTCTGCGATGACATTTGGAACCGTTGCCAAGTGGGTGTGGGCGATAGGGGGGTTGTCGATGTCAAAACCGGCGGATCTCGGGTAGAGGGTCCCGAACTGTGCGTCTAGGCGAATGGTAACAGGAGACAAGCGACATGATGTTTTTACCCAGGTTCGGGCCCTCTCGATTGAGGTAAAACCCTACTCCTGCTTGATTAATATTGATGATATGGGTAGTACAAGAGTTGATCTATCACGAGACCGGAGAGGCTAAACCCTAGAAGCTAGCCTATGCTTTGGTTGTTGTTTCTTGTGTCCTACAGACTAAACCCTCCGGTTTATATAAACACCGGAGGGGGCTAGGGTTACACAGAGTCAGTTACAAAGAAGGAGATCTACATATCCGTATTGCCAAGCTTGCCTTCCACGCCAAGGAGAATCCCATCCGGACACGGGACGAAGTCTTCAATCTTGTATCTTCATAGTCCAACAGTCCGGCCAAAGGTTATAGTCCGGCTATCCGGATACCCCCTAATCCAGGACTCCCTCAGTAGCCCCTGAACCAGGCTTCAATGACGATGAGTCCGACACGCAGATTGTCTTCGACATTGCAAGGCGGGTTCCTCCTCCGAATACTTCATAGAAGATATTGAACACGAGGATCGTGTCCGGCTCTGTAAAACAAGTTCCACACTCCACCGTAGAGATAATAATATTTTCACAAGTCTAATCTGCTGACGTATTCCGTAGCGTGACATCACACCACAGCCAAGCCTTTTTCGAATCGTTTTTTAGTGCCGACCTCAGCGCGTTTCGCGAGGCGGTCTCCTTGGCACGTCTTGTCGAAGCAGAGATCGTGTCCCCTTTATATACGGAATTCTCATCAACGCGGATGCGGGTAACCCAATCGTGCCCATTGGTATGTCCCCTCGATCGAAGGTAAGTTCCAAACGGTCATAGGGAGGGCTCTTGGTATTCAACCTCTTTATAAAGAGACCAAGGCCTTACTCTTTTCTTTCGACCTCAATCGAATTCACCTCCCGCCCTGAGTTCCAACACCCGAAGCTTTAGATTCAGGCGCTTCGGACCTCCGATTATGTCCGGATCCAACTGTCAAGGTCGATGGATGCCCTCCTCCGTCACGGAGGAAGACATAATAAAGCTAAGGGAGGCCAGGTACTTGACCAGCGAAATTCCGCATAGGCTGCCTTCTCAAGGGCAGGTTATTCCCACTCCCAAGCCTGGCGAGAGCGTCGTGTTCGTATCCCACTTCCTCCGACGGCTAGGCTTCACAACGGATCCCTTCGTGAGGGGGCTCATGTTCTATTATGGGCTGGACTTCCACGATTTGGCTCCGGAGTCTATCCTCCACATCTCATTGTTTATCGTCGTGTGTCAAGCCTTCCTCCGCTTTACCCCCCATTTCAGACTGTGGCTCAAGACCTTCAAAGTGGAGTCGAAGATGATCGAGGGGCAGCATGTAGAGTGCGGAGGCGCTGTAATAAGCAGAGACGCTGACGCCCCATGGCCCGAGGGCTCTTTCTAGGAGGAGCCCGGCCTATGGCAACAAGAGTGGTTTTATATTACGGCTCCCAGGGGTACCAAGTGGGTGGCTCCACCTGTCTTTCGCTCGGGTCCCCCGCCACGACTGGAGTCCTGGGTCAACAAGGGGCTAGACTGGGGGCTAGCAAAGGATGCGCCCGTATTGCAGAGCCGCATCCGAGACCTCCTAGAGAGAGATGTCAGTCTGGTCGTGGTGGCGCAAGTCATGCTGATTCGCTGAGTCCTGCCTTGCAAACGTCGTCCCCTCTGCCTGTGCGAGTTTAACCCAGAGGGACCGCGAGCTCTCCAACATTTCCTTGGCAAGACGCCTATGGAGATGTGCAAACTGTTCTTCGGACAACAAGCAATGTGTCCGGATTCCACTGAGGATGCAGGTCTGAGCTGCAATCGCCCGGATACCCAAGTAAGTAGCCCCGCATCTGAACACCCCATCTGTTTATTTATCGCAACATTGCCCTTAAAAAGTCACTTTTTAACCATGAGTGGATAGCGAAGGCAAAGTTGATCAGGTGTCCGGCCCCCCTCCCTAAGACCTCGCCAGACCCTGTGCTAATCAGGATGCTGGAGATCGCGCCTTATCCAGCACCTTCGGGAGAAGATAAAGGGGGGAACAAGGAAACTACCGCCTCCAAGGAGGAGGTTAACCGGAAGGGAGGAATCGAAACTTCCTCTCCTTAGGGAAAGAAGAGGACCGCCTCTGAGGACCCGGAGACAATGGTCTCAAAACGGGGGAAGAAATCTTCGCCGAAGAATCCTGCACCGGGGGATACCCCGGCCGTACCATGCCCTCAAGGGGATCAGCCCTCTACTGAGCCGTAAGTGAAAGGGTACTTAATAATGAGGAAGAACCTTGCTTTACCTCTGATAAAAATAACCGAAGCCTTTATCTTTGCAGTTCGGATCTTAGTCCTTCCCAGCAGAGCTCGTCTTCGGGCGGGTCTTCTTTCGGAGATGATGGAGAGCGGAACGCCTCCCCCTGCCATACTGCCTCAAGGGGCGGGCGACCCCGAAGTGTCGTCGCGGCGGGTTTCTCCTGATCCAGCGAGGCCAGAAGGTAGTCATATGGCCACCCGAAGCCCTCAGAATCCGTCTTTTGAAAAGAGCAATCAAAGGAGTCTGGCACCGCCTGGTGTGTGGTCAGACGTGCTGAGGGATCTGCTAGGGCGAGCAGTTATCTTAGAGGAGCACCGCACGTTAATGGGTACGGTAGTTGAAAGGATTTCGTCCGCAGAAAGTGGGTTGCATGAAGCTGTCATGAGTCTACTGACGGGTTTTGAGGTACGCGAAGTGATGCACCTTTTTGACAGTACCGCATATATTTAAGATGCACCCTGTGTAGATAGTAGCCCATGAGACTCTGGGTGCTGTCGTAGACGACAACACATAGAGGATCATAGTCCCAGGTATAATTTTGCCGCCTTCATATGCAGGTGGCGAAGTGTCCGGTGGCCAGCCGGACTGCTGAATTTGTCGAGTTAAAGCGGCAACTTGACGTGGCAGATGCCGACATCGTGCTTATCAACAAGCGGCTTGACGAGGCACAAGGTATGTGATTTCTCCGGAGACACATGGTAAGATGGAGCTGCGGCCGTGGAGAACCTGCGGGCAGAACTTGCCCGAGCCAAGGAATAAGCGAGAAAAAGCGATGCGGCTGCCCTAAAGGCAATCGAGGAGCTGAAAGCCGAACACGTTGCTCACTGCCAAAGCAAGGAGGAAATGGCCAAGATGGCTGTGGAATTGAAGAACGCAGCTGACCGTTATAAGCTTCTTGAAAAGGAAGATCAAGCGAAGAGGACATACCTTGAGAAGGCCACGATGGCGGCCAAGGATATCCACTCTGCGATGATAGCAAACAAGGAGGAGCTGCGTCCAGCCGGAGATATCGCGGCTGGAAAGCCCTTTATGCTACGGATGAAGTTCGGAGATCCTAAATATGCTCCTTTCGACCGGATGTGGAGCTCTGCGGACGCATATCTGGATTTAGTGGCGAGTGCTGCTGATGCGGCCGAACACTTCCGTGATCAAAAGGATCGCGAAGTGGAAAAGCTGTTCTGGTCACAATTTAATGATAACGAGCGTCCGCTTCCATTGACTGATCGGCTGGCCGAATGGGCCGAGCTAAATAGATTGTCCGGACTTGCCATGAAGTATGTCGTGGATCATCTGTGGCTGGAAAGGCCAAAGCTGAAGAGTTACTTTAGTTTGGTGCAGTAGTTCCTTGGTGCAGTACCGCATATCAACACGATGAAGAGGTCGGCGTGCGTAGAGGGTGCCCGGATGGCCCTTGCCCATGTAAAGACATACTGGGCGGAGATGGAGGCCACCGCCGTTGCATCCCACGACTCGGACCGAAGCCGAGTGCCTGCCGAGCACTACTTCCAAGAAGTTCTTGAGGGTGGTCGTTCAATAGAGGCGCAGTGCTCAAAGAATATTATGTTCGAATGACATGCATTCCTATTGAAAACAATGTTTGCTTAAATGTAAAGGCTTTTTTATACTTGTGCTTGCAAGAATTATAATACCTCCTGTGCGGCCGTTTATGTATATATAAATATAACCTGAAAGATGGCAGTCGTTGGCTTCAGCCCCCACGCATATAATGCGGGAGTGTTCGCAGAAGGCGCATATTCACACTTGATCCAACGTCTTGGTCCATTAAGGAGGTGACAGCGCAGCGAACTAGGCAATCATACTATAATGCTTTATCACTTTCACTTAGCCAAAGGAGTTTGATAGTGGGGCTACTATATAGCCCCTGGTGGCTCCGCGCTCATCCGAATTCGGGGCGCGTATATGCCTGGCCGGAAAGCGGCCCTTCGTTAAGGCGGAGGAATTCTAAGATTCCGCTAAGTCATCGAGTGGTTGACCAGTCTCACGCTATATCATGACAGTCAGTTTTCGGCTTTCTCTAGTGAGGTGCTCGCCTGGCCGAACCGAGGCAGAATCGCAGTAGTTCTCCTGGTGCCGCCGTAGCCGATAGAATAGAACGTAAGGCAGCAAAACACAGGAGCCGGGAAAACCCAACATTTACCAAAGACATGATTCGGAGCTGATGCATATAAATCCAAACTCGCGACGCCGAACACTCCCTAAGGTATTCGGCCTTTGTGATTTTAAACGGGCTAGACAGTGCCCTTTGTAATAAGCCCCTAGTGTCCAGGTACGTGCAATATTCTTACGTGGCCACATGCCAAGACGCCAGCCTCCTTCTCAGTTGTGCTGAGAATCCGGGGGATGTGTATCAACAAGAGACAGTAAAAAGGTTTACACAAGGTCTTAATCTAAAAAGAATCCTTGGAACGGGTCCCTGCTGCACGTCTGCGCCTGTGTCTCCGTTGTGCCGTATCCTGGACGGGTGTAGCACGGTGTTCATCTGTAAAAGAGAGGAACTTAGTGGAAAAGGCAGTCGTGCAAAATCTATGTTATACTAAATGAACAAAGTATAAGTCAAGATGAGTAAAATTGAGCCTTATTGCCGCTTGTTCACATGCGTGGAGCCCCTTTTATAGGGGTGTATAGCCATCATACTTTTATCAATTATATGGTTATGCCAGACTCGTCTAGCCATGTTTGAGGTCTTAACGACCTGTTAGTTGCTCTTGGTTGGTAAGGAAGTTTAGTGTGTGGCTGCCAAGGCAGCCGCACAGTCTTCCGCGCGCAAGGAGCGCTCAATATTTCCCTTTACTGAAATGAGGCCTCGTGGACCGGGCATCTTAAGCGTGAGAGACGCATAATGCGGTATTGCGTTAAAGCGAGCAAAAGCTTCGCGTCCCAGTAGTGCTTGATAACCACTTTTAAACGGAGCAATGTGGAAGGTTAGCTTTTCACTACATAAGTTTTCGGGGAACCCGAATATAACCTTTAGTAAGAGCGAGCCCGTGCAATGGGCCTATGGGCCTGGCGTTACTTCTTTTGAAGGAAGTATTGCTATGGCTAATTTTTGTTGGGTCCATCCCCATCTTGCGGACTGTGTCCTGATATATCAGGTTCAAACTACTGCCGCCATCCATCAGGACTCGTGTGAAGTTGTATCCGTCAATTATTGGGTCGAACACCAGGGCAGCCCATCCTGCGCGCCGGATACTTACGGAGTAATCCCGATTGTCGAAGGTGATCGGTTCGGATGACCAGTGGCGGAACTCCGTTGTGACAGGCCCTAGGGCACGTTTCTCTATGGGCGCCACTTTGCTTCTCCCCTTTGTCACATGTAACATGTTTACTATTTTTACTTCTGATGGGAATTTCTTCTGTTCCCCAGTGCTTTGTTTGCGGGGTTCGTCATCGTCTTCACTTGGTGTATCCAGCCCCTTGTGTTCGGCGTTGAGTTTGCCGGATTGGTTGAAGACCCAACATTCTCTATGGGTATGATTTGCATGCTTATCAGGGGTGCTGTGGATTTGACATATCTTGTCCAGAATTTTGTTTAGGCTGGACAGTTCGTCCCTGCTTTCTTTGAGGGGCAGCATTGGCTGACCCCGCCGAGAGCTTTTGAATCCGGCATTCACTGCCGTGCTCTTCTGCCTGTTTTCTTTATTTTGGCACTGGTCTTTTCTGCGTCGTGGCTTCCCGTTCCCGTCCCTGACTTCGGATGTACTTGGGTCGCTGGTGCTGCATCTTGCCAACCAGCTGTCCTCGTCCGTGCAAAAGCGGGTCATGAGGCTTGTTAATGCAGCCACTGTTCTTGGCTTTTCTTGGCCGAGGTGTCTGGCGAACTATTCGTCTCGAACGCCATGTTTAAAAGCTGCTAAGGCTGCGGCGTCCGGACAGTCGACTATTTGGTTCTTTTTAGTAAGAAACCTGTTCCAAAGCTTTCAGGCTGACTCTCCGGGCTGTTGAGTTATATGACTTAAATCGTCTGCATCCGGTGGTCGGACATAGGTCCCTTGAAAATTTGCCCGAAAGGCGTCCTCGAGCTCTTCCCAACTTCCAATAGTGTTTTCCAGGAGGTTTTTGAGCCAATGTTGGGCTGGCCCTTTGAGCCTCAGGGGTAAGTACTTTATGGCGTGGAGATCGTCTCCTCTAGCCATGTGGATATGGAGGATATAGTCCTCAATCCAGACCCCAGGGTCTGTAGTTCCGTCATATGCCTCTATGTTTACGGGTTTGAATCGCTCTGGAAATTCATGCTCCAGCACCTGATCGGTGAAACATAGGGGTGTGCGGCACCACTGTATTTGGGTGTACCGTGGTGTTCGGAATTTTGTTTTATTGTATTGCGTGTTTGAACGCGCTTTCTTGGCCCGTAGATAGATCTAGTTGGGCCATCTTTTTGGTGCGAGTCCTCATGTGGATCGCGTGCTAACTTGTGTGCGGCGTCGTTTGCCGCTCTATGTTGGTCATGAGGTCGTCTATCCGACCGGGTGGCTGCTTTATTTTTTGATTGCGGGGGCTCTAAGGCCTCCTCATCAAATCCAAGCAGTAGCTTTCGCTTTGGGTAGCTCTTTGTGTGGCGACTGCTGCCATATTTGTCTGCGGTGTTGAGTACTTTGTTCCATCTGATTTTAAGTGCATCTTCCGCGGTCTTAAGCTTCCGCTTCTACTTTTTCAGGCTACGCGCAGTGGCGACGAGCCTTTTATGGAGGTTCCTCTGCTCCAGGAATTTAACCGGCGTGGTATCTTAGCCGGAGACGGGTTGTTTGGTTCGATTCTCCGTGTTTCCATAGTCGGACGGTTGTTCAATGCCATTTTTGTCGTTCGCTGGCTCACCCTGCTCTGTTGCTAGGTCTGTATGAGCGATGTTTCTGTCGAGGCGGGGTTTGGAGCGGCGCTTACGCCGCCGCTTTGACTGCTTTTCGAGGGAACGATCCTTTGCTGCGTCCTTCCGTTCCTCGTCGTCATTTTCTATCGATATGCCCACCATGTATACATCATGGGATGAGGTGGCTTTCCAGTGCCCTGTGGGCGGTGGTTCCTGTTCATCTCCTGCATCGTCGTCCATAGCGTTGATGTCTTTGGAGTCGAAGTCGAGCATGTCGGTCAAATCATCGACAGTGGCTACGAAGTGAGTGGTGGGTGGGCGTCGAATTTCTTCGCCATCCGCATCCCAATCCTGCCGGTCATAATCCGGCCAGGACTCTCCGGACAGGGAGACAGACCTTAGTGAATTCAGTATATCGCCGAAGGGCGAGTGCTGGAAGATATCCGGGGCGGTGAACAACAAGACAAGCGCCCAATCGGATTCGATTGGCAGGGGCTCTGGTAGCTCGGAGTCCGGAAGAGAGTCCGGCAATTTGGAGTCACGGGCCTTGCGAAGGGTTAGGCTGGTATTCGGCTCGATCCCCGTTGAGGCTGTGACCTCCATGGTTGGGTCTAACCACCCGTCCACGGATGGCACGATTGGCTCCGAATCGAAGGTCGGAGCGGTTGCCAGTGCGATCTCCCAAACACTGCTCGGCGGCGGAGCTAAATCACACCCATCGTGACAGTGCGGTGCACTCGGCAGGGGCTCGAATCCGGTGAAGATCAAGTCTCTGCGGATGTCGGTCATGTTGTTTAAGCTTTCAAACCTGACCTCATTGCCAGGGGCATAACTTTCAATCTGCTCCAGATGGCCAAGCGAATTGGCCCGTAGTGCAAAGCCGCTGAATACTAAGATCTGTCCGGGGAGAGAAGTCTCACCCAGGACTGCATCGCTATCGATGATCGAAGGAGCCATCAAGCCTAACGATGACGACACAGAGGAACTCTCAATGAAAGCACCAATGTCGATGTCAAAACCGGCAGATCTCGGGTAGGGGGTCCCGAACTATGCGTCTAGGCGGATAGTAACAGGAGACAAGGGACACGATGTTTTTACCCAGGTTCGGGCCCTCTCGATGGAATTAAAACCCTACTCCTGCTTGATTAATATTGATGATATGGGTAGTAAAAGAGTTGATCTACCACGAGATCGGAGAGGCTAAACCCTAGAAGCTAGCCTATGGTATGATTGTTGTTTCTTGTGTCCTACGGACTAAACCCTCCGGTTTATATAGACATCGGAGGGGTCTAGGGTTACACAGAGTCGGTTACAAAGCAGGAGATCTACATATCCGTATTGCCAAGCTTGCCTTCCACGCCAAGGAGAATCCCATCCGGACACGGGACGAAGTCTTCAATCTTGTATCTTCATAGTCCAACAGTCCGGCCAAAGGTTATAGTCCGGCTATCCGGATACCCCCTAATCCAGGACTCCCTCAGTAGCCCCTGAACTAGGCTTCAATGACGATGAGTCCGACACGCAGATTGTCTTCGACATTGCAAGGCGGGTTCCTCCTCCGAATACTTCAAAGAAGATTTTGAACACGAGGATCGTGTCCGGCTCTGTAAAACAACTTCCACACACCACCGTAGAGATAATAATATTTTCACAAGTCTAATCTGCTGATGTATTCCGTAGCGTGACATCACACCACAGCCAAGCCTTTTTCGAATCGTTTTTTACTGCCCACCTCAGCGCGTTTCGCGAGGCGGCCTCCTTGGCACGTCTTGTCGAAGCAGAGATCGTGTCCCCTTTATATACGGAATTCTCATCAACGCGGATGCGGGTAACCCAATCGTGCCCATTGGTATGTCCCCTCGATCGAAGGTAAGTTCCAAACAGTCATAGGGAGGGCTCTTGGTATTCAACCTCTTTATAAAGAGACCAAGGCCTTACTCTTTTCTTTCGACCTCAATCGAATTCACCTCCCGCCCTGAGTTCCAACACCCGAAGCTTTAGATTCAGGCGCTTCGGACCTCCGATTATGTCCGGATCCAACTGTCAAGGTCGATGGATGCCCTCCTCCGTTACGGAGGAATACATAATAAAGCTAAGGGAGGCCAGGTACTTGACCAGCGAAATTCCGCATAGGCTGCCTTCTCAAGGGCAGGTTATTCCCACTCCCAAGCCTGGCGAGAGCGTCATGTTCGTATCCCACTTCCTCCGAGGGCTAGGCTTCACAACGGATCCCTTCGTGAGGGGGCTCATGTTCTATTATGGGCTGGACTTCCACGATTTGGCTCCGGAGTCTATCCTCCACATCTCATTGTTTATCGTCGTGTGTCAAGCCTTCCTCCGCTTTACCCCCCATTTCAGACTGTGGTTCAAGACCTTCAAAGTGGAGTCGAAGATGATCGAGGGGTAGCATGTAGAGTGCGGAGGCGCTGTAATAAGCAGAGACGCTGACGCCCCATGGCCCGAGGGCTCTTTCTAGGAGGAGCCCGGCCTATGGCAGCAAGAGTGGTTTTATATTACGGCTCCCAGGGGTACCAAGTGGGTGGCTCCACCTGTCTTTCGCTCGGGTCCCCCGCCACGACTGGAGTCCTGGGTCAACAAGGGGCTAGACTGGGGGCTAGCAAAGGATGCGAACGTATTGCAGAGCCGCATCCGAGACCTTCTAGAGAGAGATGTCAGTCTGGTCGTGGTGGCGCAAGTCATGCTGATTCGCTGAGTCCTGCCTTGCAAACGTCGTCCCCTCTGCCTGTGCGAGTTTAACCCAGAGGGACCGCGAGCTCTCCAACATTTCCTTGGCAAGACGCCTATGGAGATGTGCAAACTGTTCTTCGGACAACAAGCAATGTGTCCGGATTCCACTGAGGATGCAGGTCTGAGCTGCAATCGCCCGGATACCCAAGTAAGTAGCCCCGCATCTGAACACCCCATCTGTTTATTTATCGCAACATTGCCCTTAAAAAGTCACTTTTTAACCATGAGTGGATAGCGAAGGCAAAGTTCATCAGGTGTCCGGCCCCCCTCCCTAAGACCTCGCCAGACCCTGTGCTAATCAGGATGCTGGAGAGACCGCCTTATCCAGCACCTTCGGGAGAAGATAAAGGGGGGAACAAGGAAACTACCGCCTCCAAGGAGGAGGTTAACCGGAAGGGAGGAATCGAAACTTCCTCTCCTTAGGGAAAGAAGAGGACCGCCTCTGAGGACCCGGAGACAATGGTCTCAAAACGGGGGAAGAAATCTTCGCCGGAGAATCCTGCACCGGGGGATACCCCGGCCGTACCATGCCCTCAAGGGGATCAGCCCTCTACTGAGCCGTAAGTGAAAGGGTACTTAATAATGAGGAAGAACCTTGCTTTACCTCTGAGAAAAATAACCGAAGCCTTTATCTTTGCAGTTCGGATCTTAGTCCTTCCCAGCAGAGCTCGTCTTCGGGGGGGGTCTTCTTTCGGAGATGATGGAGAGCGGAACGCCTCCCCCTGCCATACTGCCTCAAGGGGCGGGCGACCCCGAAGTGTCGTCGCGGCGGGTTTCTCCTGATCCAGCGAGGCCAGAAGGTAGTCATATGGCCACCCGAAGCCCTCAGAATCCGTCTTTTGAAAAGAGCAATCAAAGGAGTCTGGCACCGCCTGGTGTGTGGTCAGACGTGCTGAGGGATCTGCTAGGGCGAGCAGTTATCTTAGAGGAGCACCGCACGTTAATGGGTACGGTAGTTGAAAGGATTTCGTCCGCAGAAAGTGGGTTGCATGAAGCTGTCATGAGTCTACTGACGGGTTTTGAGGTACGCGAAGTGATGCACCTTTGTGACAGTACCGCATATATTTAAGATGCACCCTATGTAGATAGTAGCCCATGAGACTCTGGGTGCTGTCGTAGACGACAACACATAGAGGATCATAGTCCCAGGTATAATTTTGCCGCCTTCATATGCAGGTGGCGAAGTGTCCGGTGGCCAGCCGGACTGCTGAATTTGTCGAGTTAAAGCGGCAACTTGACGTGGCAGATGCCGACATCGTGCTTGTCAACAAGCGGCTTGACGAGGCACAAGGTATGTGATTTCTCCGGAGACACATGGTAAGATGGAGCTGTGGCCGTGGAGAACCTGCGGGCAGAACTTGCCCGAGCCAAGGAATAAGCGAGAAAAAGCGATGCGGCTGCCCTAAAGGCAATCGAGGAGCTGAAAGCCGAACACGTTGCTCACTGCCAAAGCAAGGAGGAAATGGCCAAGATGGCTGTGGAATTGAAGAACGCAGCTGACCGTTATAAGCTTCTTGAAAAGGAAGATCAAGCGAAGAGGACATACCTTGAGAAGGCCACGATGGCGGCCAAGGATATCCACTCTGCGATGAGAGCAAACAAGGAGGAGCTGCGTCCAGCCGGAGATATCGCGGCTGGAAAGCCCTTTATGCTGCGGATGAAGTTCGGAGATCCTAAATATGCTCCTTTCGACCGGATGTGGAGCTCTGCGGACGCATATCTGGATTTAGCGGCGAGTGCTGCTGATGCGGCCGAACACTTCCGTGATCAAAAGGATCGCGAAGTGGAAAAGCTGTTCTGGTCACAATTTAATGATAACAAGCGTCCGCTTCCATTGACTGATCGGCTGGCCGAATGGGCCGAGCTAAATAGATTGTCCGGACTTGCCATGAAGTATGTCGTGGATCATCTGTGGCTGGAAAGGCCAAAGCTGAAGAGTTACTTTAGTTTGGTGCAGTAGTTCCTTGGTGCAGTACCGCATATCAACACGATGAAGAGGTCGGCGTGCGTAGAGGGTGCCCGGATGGCCCTTGCCCATGTAAAGACATACTGGGCGGAGATGGAGGCCACCGCCGTTGCATCCCACGACTCGGACCGAAGCCGAGTGCCTGCCGAGCACTACTTCCAAGAAGTTCTTGAGGGTGGTCGTTCAATAGAGGCGCAGTGCTCAAAGAATATTATGTTCGAATGACATGTATTCCTATTGAAAACAATGTTTGCTTAAATGTAAAGGCTTTTTTATACTTGTGCTTGCAAGAATTATAATACCTCCTGTGCGGCCGTTTATGTATATATAAATATAACCTGAAAGATGGCAGTCGTTGGCTTCAGCCCCCACGCATATAATGCGGGAGTGTTCGCAGAAGGCGCATATTCACACTTGATCCAACGTCTTGGTCCATTAAGGAGGTGACAGCGCAGCGAACTAGGCAATCATACTATAATGCTTTATCACTTTCACTTAGCCAAAGGAGTTTGATAGTGGGGCTACTATATAGCCCCTGGTGGCTCCGCGCTCATCCGAATTCGGGGCGCGTATATGCCTGGCCGGAAAGCGGCCCTTCGTTAAGGCGGAGGAATTCTAAGATTCCGCTAAGTCATCGAGTGGTTGACCAGTCTCACGCTATATCATGACAGTCAGTTTTCGGCTTTCTCTAGTGAGGTGCTCGCCTGGCCGAACCGAGGCAGAATCGCAGTAGTTCTCCTGGTGCCGCCGTAGCCGATAGAACGGAACGTAAGGCAGCAAAACACAGGAGCCGGGCAAACCCAACATTTACCAAAGACATGATTCGGAGCTGATGCATATAAAGCCAAACTCGCGACGCCGAACACTCCCTAAGGTATTCGGCCTTTGTGATTTTAAACAGGCTAGACAGTGCCCTTTGTAATAAGCCCCTAGTGTCCAGGTACGTGCAATATTCTTACGTGGCCACATGCCAAGACGCCAGCCTCCTTCTCAGTTGTGCTGAGAATCCGGGGGATGTGTATCAACAAGAGACAGTAAAAAGGTTTACGCAGGGTCTTAATCTAAAAAGAATCCTTGGAACGGGTCCCTGCTGCACGTCTGCGCCTGTGTCTCCGTTGTGCCGTATCCTGGACGGGTGTAGCACGGTGTTCATCTGTAAAAGAGAGGAACTTAATGGAAAAGGCAGTCGTGCAAAATGTATGTTATACTAAATGAACAAAGTATAAGTCAAGATGAGTAAAATTGAGCCTTATTGCCGCTTGTTCACATGCGTGGAGCCCCTTTTATAGGGGTGTATAGCCATCATACTTTTATCAATTATATGGTTATGCCAGACTCGTCTAGCCATGTCTGAGGTCTTAACGACCTGTTAGTTGCTCTTGGTTGGTAAGGAAGTTTAGTGTGTGGCTGCCAAGGCAGCCGCACAGTCTTCCGCGCGCAAGGAGCGCTCAATATTTCCCTTTACTTAAATGAGGCCTCGTGGACCGGGCATCTTAAGCGTGAGAGACGCATAATGCGGTATTGCGTTAAAGCGAGCAAAAGCTTCGCGTCCCAGTAGTGCTTGATAACCACTTTTAAACGGAGCAATGTGGAAGGTTAGCTTTTCACTACATAAGTTTTCGGGGAACCCGAATATAACCTTTAGTAGGAGCGAGCCCGTGCAATGGGCCTATGGGCCTGGCGTTACTTCTTTTGAAGGAAGTATTGCTATGGCTAATTTTTGTTGGGTCCATCCCCATCTTGAGGACTGTGTCCTGATATATCAGGTTCAAACTACTGCCGCCATCCATCAGGACTCGTGTGAAGTTGTATCCGTCAATTATTGGGTCTAACACCAGGGCAGCCCATCCTGCGCGCCGAATACTTACGGAGTAATCCCGATTGTCGAAGGTGATCGGTTCGGATGACCAGTGGCGGAACTCCGTTGTGACAGGCCCTAGGGCACGTCTCTCTATGGGCGCCACTTTGCTTCTCCCCTTTGTCACATGTAACATGTTTACTATTTTTACTTCTGATGGGAATTTCTTCTGTTCCCTAGTGCTTTGTTTGCGGGGTTCGTCATCGTCTTCACTTGGTGTATCCAGCCCCTTGTGTTCGGCGTTGAGTTTGCCGGATTGGTTGAAGACCCAACATTCTCTATGGGTATGATTTGCATGCTTATCAGGGGTGCTGTGGATTTGACATATCTTGTCCAGAATTTTGTTTAGGCTGGACAGTTCGTCCCTGTTTTCTTTGAGGGGCAGCATTGGCTGACCCCGCCGAGAGCTTTTGAATCCGGCATTCACTGCCGTGCTCTTCTGCCTGTTTTCTTTATTCCGGCACTGGTCTTTTCTGCCTCGTGGCTTCCCGTTCCCGTCCCTGACTTCGGATGTACTTCGGTCGTTGGTGCTGCATCTTGCCAACCAGCTGTCCTCGCCCGTGCAAAAGCGGGTCATGAGGCTTGTTAATGCAGCCATTGTTCTTGGCTTTTCTTGGCCGAGGTGTCCGGCAAACTATTCGTCTCGAACACTATGTTTAAAAGCTGCTAAGGCTGCGGCGTCCGGACAGTCGACTATTTGGTTCTTTTTAGTAAGAAACCTGTTCCAAAGCTTTCAGGCTGACTCTCCGGGCTGTTGAGTTATATGACTTAAATCGTCTGCATCCGGTGGTCGGACATAGGTCCCTTGAAAATTTGCCCGAAAGGCGTCCTCGAGCTCTTCCCAACTTCCAATAGTGTTTTCCAGGAGGTTTTTGAGCCAATGTTGGGCTGGCCCTTTGAGCCTCAGGGGTAAGTA
The DNA here is from genome assembly GCA_032464435.1 of Aegilops umbellulata. Classification (NCBI taxonomy): domain Eukaryota; kingdom Viridiplantae; phylum Streptophyta; class Magnoliopsida; order Poales; family Poaceae; genus Aegilops; species Aegilops umbellulata. The sequence goes on along the minus strand of CP136055.1, from coordinate 83,240,430 downwards.
CTTTATGGCGTGGAGATCGTCTCCTCTAGCCATGTGGATATGGAGGATATAGTCCTCAATCGAGACCCCAGGGTCTATAGTTCCGTCATATGCGTCTATGTTTACGGGTTTGAATCGCTCTGGAAATTCATGCTCCAGCACCTGATCAGTGAAACATAGGGGTGTGCGGCACCGCTGTATTTGGGTGTACCGTGGTGTTCGGAATTTTGTTTTATTGTATTGCGTGTTTGAACGCGCTTTCTTGGCCCGTAGATAGATCTAGTTGGGCCATCTTTTTGGTGCGAGTCCTCATGTGGATCGCGTGCTAACTTGTGTGCGGCGTCGTTTGCCGCTCTATGTTGGTCATGAGGTCGTCTATCCGACCGGGTGGCTGCTTTATTTTTTGATTGCGGGGGCTCTAAGGCCTCCTCATCAAATCCAGGCAGTAGCTTTCGCTTTGGGTAGCTCTTTGTGTGGCGACTGCTGCCATATTTGTCTGCAGTGTTGAGTACTTTGTTCCATCTGATTTTAAGTGCATCTTCCGCGGTCTTGAGCTTCCGCTTCTACTTTTTCAGGCTACGCGCAGTGGCGACGAGCCTTTTATGGAGGTTCCTCTGCTCCAGGAATTTAACCGGCGTAGTATCTTAGCCGGAGACGGGTTGTTTGGTTCGATTCTCCGTGTTTCCATCGTCGGACGGTTGTTCAATGCCCTTTTCGTCGTCCGCTGGCTCACCCTGCTCTGTTGCTAGGTCTGTATGAGCGATGTTTCTGTCGAGGCGGGGTTTGGAGCGGCGCTTACGCCGCCGCTTTGACTGCTTTTCGAGGGAACGATCCTTTGCTGCGTCCTTCCGTTCCTCGTCGTCATTTTCTATCGATATGCCCACCATGTATACATCATGGGATGAGGTGGCTTTCCAGTGCCCTGTGGGCGGTGGTTCCTGTTCATCTCCTGCATCGTCGTCCATAGCGTTGATGTCTTCGGAGTCGAAGTCGAGCATGTCGGTCAAATCATCGACAGTGGCTACGAAGTGAGTGGTGGGTGGGCGTCGAATTTCTTCGCCATCCGCATCCCAATCCTGCCGGTCATAATCCGGCCAGGACTCTCCGGACAGGGAGACAGACCTTAGTGAATTCAGTATATCACCGAAGGGCGAGTGCTGGAAGATATCCGGGGCGGTGAACAACATGACAAGCGCCCAATCGGATTCGATTGGCAGGGGCGCTGGTAGCTCGGAGTCCGGAAGAGAGTCCGGCAATTTGGAGTCACGGGCCTTGCGAAGGGTTAGGCTGGTATTCGGCTCGATCCCCGTTGAGGCTGTGACCTCCATGGTTGGGTCTAACCACCCGTCCACGGATGGCGCGATTGGCTCCGAATCGAAGGTCGGAGCGGTTGCCAGTGCGATCTCCCAAACACTGCTCGGCGGCGGAGCTAAATCACACCCATCGTGACAGTGCGGTGCACTCGGCAGGGGCTCGAATCCGGTGAAGATCAAGTCTCTGCGGACGTCGGTCATGTTGTTTAAGCTTCCAAACCTGACCTCATTGCCAGGGGCGTAACTTTCAATCTGCTCCAGATGGCCAAGCGAATTGGCCCGTAGTGCAAAGCCGCTGAATACTAAGATCTGTCCGAGAAGAGAAGTCTCACCCAGGACTGCATCGCTATCGATGATCGAAGGAGCCATCAAGCCTAACGATGACGACACAGAGGAACTCTCAATGAAAGCACCAATGTCGATGTCAAAACCGGCAGATCTCGGGTAGGGGGTCCCGAACTATGCGTCTAGGCGGATAGTAACAGGAGACAAGGGACACGATGTTTTTACCCAGGTTCGGGCCCTCTCGATGGAATTAAAACCCTACTCCTGCTTGATTAATATTGATGATATGGGTAGTAAAAGAGTTGATCTACCACGAGATCGGAGAGGCTAAACCCTAGAAGCTAGCCTATGGTATGATTGTTGTTTCTTGTGTCCTACGGACTAAACCCTCCGGTTTATATAGACATCGGAGGGGTCTAGGGTTACACAGAGTCGGTTACAAAGCAAGAGATCTACATATCCGTATTGCCAAGCTTGCCTTCCACGCCAAGGAGAATCCCATCCGGATATGGGACAAAGTCTTCAATCTTGTATCTTCATAGTCCAACAGTCCGGCCAAAGGTTATAGTCCAGCTGTCCGGATACGCCCTAATCCAGGACTCCCTCAAGGGTCCTTCCCACACAACCTAGAAACCATCGGGGATAGGGAGCCTTGATGCATACAGTTATCCCAATATAACCATTTCCGATATCTCGATTATCCCAAACGCTTCATAATTGCTACTCGTTTGTGCTCGCATTACCATCGCAGTCGGAGTTTTCTGGTTTTACCTAAAACCAGGCAGATTCCAAGCACGGGAGCTCTCTAGGAAGATTCCAGGCACTGAAGTTTTACGATGCCTGTCACATCACAAATAGTTCATGATTAAAAACCGTGTATGATAGTTAGACAATCATGCACATTTAGTTTTACCGCACCGTATGTGATAGTGTCTGACATCACACACGCTTTGCAAACGGCAACTCTGTGCATGCTTGCACACATTTCCTCTCTGAGAACTGTCTCGTATTATGGTGTATGTCACAAACGTTTGTGCTTTACCAGCAGTGTGTGCCGTAATGACCTGCACAACGTAATTTCACCCTAATTTAACTGCTGCTATTTAAAATTGTACCCAATTTAAACTTGAAAGTACGCTATAGCTTTATTCATATCTATCAGGTTCAGACAACCAGTGCATTATTCAATTCAAAGGTACATATGTTTAAGAATTACATAAGCACCAAATAAAGAACGATGAACCAGGGTTCTATACTTGTGCTATTATAGATGGTAAAGAAAGAGGCGACAGACATTCCGGTTGCTGAACAAGGAGAAGCGGAATGGCCCTATTGTGCTCTCCTAAATGCAGAAGGCATGCAGGACTCTAGTCCAACCCCTTGTGATGGCCGGCAACCAATCACGTAGTTTGAGAGGCAATCAAGTGTAAACTGCTTTAGGATCCACTACAAAAGAAAAAAGATTCAGATATTGTCATCTAACACAACTCATTACGGGCAGTAAAAAGAATGCTACAGGGTTCTTACTTACCATCCTGCAGTTCACTGTTGTCTTGCATAAAGTGTAAAAAAATAGTTCGATTGACATCTTTTGACCCATTTTAATAACAATCTTTATCAATTTCCTCACTTGATGCTGGTTCATGAATATATCATTTCCCCATACGCAGAAAGGGTCGAAGTGTGGATCTTAGGCAATGATATACGTACCTAAAAGCACCAAGTTAATATTAGAACCTAAACAACAATTGAAAATGATGTAGTGCAACACTCCCTCCATCCCATTATATAAGATTTTATTACATGTATATCTAGACATCATTAGAACATTAAGGTAACACTCTTCCTTGTTGCTATGTAGCCTGGGATTGCATATTTAGTCATTCAGTACAATGCATGTTTCTATGTAGCCTCAGATATATTAAATATGGCCCTAGTTAACCTACTTATAAATGGGTTACAGATATATTCAGTGAAATGTCCGATTCGACGATCAATCACTGATCATCCCCAGGCTATATGGTACCAGCTACCGATATCCTGAACAGTGAGTACATATAAGCAATGCAATGAAACTTACCTCGGTGGAAAACAACACTATTCTCATTATTGTCCTGCATGAGTAAATATAAAGGCATGTTAAGCACAACAGGCTAAAGGTCAACCAAATATATCCATGGTAGACAACATAATCTACAAATGATAGCTTCAGTGTGCAGGCTTAAGCACGCTAGTTAAGCAAATCAAGAAGTGGAAAGGTGTGTTAACTACATCAGGCATAACATTTAAAAACAAGCAAATAGTCATTCAAACAGGTATTGTGCAGGTCTACAGTACACTAGTTATTGTTAAAAAACAAATAGGCATGTTAACTGTAGTATCCTTAATAGCAACGAAATATCGTAATTCATAGTGGTATTGTTGAAACTGTTATTGATGAAATTGAACTACAGGGCAAATAGTTGCACATATAGAGCATCACATTGTGAAGAACTGAAATAAACAAGTCATAAGGATATCTCTAGGCGATCCTAATAAAGTTAAAGGACAAAAACCCTTAGTGGATATATATATACTCCAGCAATTTTTGGCCTGTTCTAGTCGATCCCCTAAACTTAAGGTTGTAAACTTCAATTTAATCAAGTTCAAAGCAGGTTCAATTGAATGTAGCATGCATTCAAACATAAACATAGGTAGTTTTGCATAACCGAACATAAAATATAAATTTAAACTAGGTTAAACTACTTTCGGTCAAAGTAGACGTCGAGCCAATCCTTCCTCATCATGTACGGTGTGCCGTGAGCTAGGTCCGGGCTGGTACCGTTGTCGGGGTCGTTGGGGGAGGCACTCCTCCACTCGTCGATGTTGATCTCCTCGTCCTCGGGGCCCACGTCGATGCCCTCCGCGCCGCCGTCGCCGCCGCCTTCGACCTCGCCATCGGAGGAGAGCATGATAACCTCGCCGCCCTCCACGCCGCCGTCCTTGCCGCCTTCGACCTCGTCATCGGAGGAGAGCGTGATAACCTCGCCGCCCTCCACGTGAGCAAAGATCGCCCGCTCTGCCTCCACGAGCTTCGAGTGCTGCCAGCGGAGCTCTTGCATGTAGGCCTCATGGGCGGCCTCGTCCTTGAAGCGCTCCCACGCCTCGCGATCCTCCCGCACCATAGCCAAGCTCACCACCCCTGGCTCTGGCAGAACGAGGTCGACCGGACGTGTGCCGAAGGGGAAATTGAGCCTAGCCGCCGTGCCGTGGTAGCGGACCTGCCAGCGCTTGTACTCCATGGCCGCGAGCTTGGCTGCATGGAAGCTACCGAGCCACCGGCGGTGTGGGTCTCCTGATTTGTAATATCGGCGACCCATGTCCTACACCATCGCTATCGGACCCCGAGGTAGGACCTCGTCGGCTGCCGGGTCCGAGGGAAGATGGGGAAGTCCTCGAACCAGTGTAGGGGCACGGTGGCGGGCGGATCGGGGGACCAGGGATGACAGATGGAGCCTACGGAGGACGACGGGGACACCTCGCTGGCGTTGGGCGAAAAGGCCGCGATAAACCTCTTTTTGTCCATTGGCTCCTCGAGCTCCCCGGCACACGGGCAGAGGTTGAGGATGGAGGTGCCACGATGGCGGCAACCTACCAATGGTTTCGAGGGTTGTGTGTGTTTGTGTGAGCGGAGGTTTTGGGGTGTGTGTGGAGGGGTGGGGCAAGGTGGTGTTTGAGGAAATACTGCGGCAACTAAAAATTTTACTAGGCGAGAGTAACAAGGTGGAGCTACTGAAAATTTGGATCAAGGGCAAGCAGATATTTTTGAGATTGCGAGGGATGCAGAGGCGGGAGTAAAATTCCGGGGCTACTGGAAATTTGAATCAAGGGACTAAAGCAGAGCAGGAGTAACATACATCACACACGGTCCGCACGTACTAATCGTGTGCTATCAAACATTAAAACGTTCTAGGTGGTAGATATTTTCGAGATTGCGAGGGATGCAGAGGCGGGAGTATTTGGGGAGCGAGCTAGTGTGCTCGACACGCCAGCTATGGACTGTAGCGGACGCACCTTCTCGCGTAAGCCATATGCGTACTATACACCGATGATGCTCCATGATATTTTGTACTACATCTCACACGGTTGGTGATAAGAAACTATGTGGGATCTACTTGATTTGAATTACATAATGGGGTCATAGCGGCAATGGACGTTGTTTGAATTGCTACCTTTTATCCGCAGTGAACAAGCAACTATATGTGTGTCGTAAAAGAATTGGAATTATGCAGGGTTCATCTGGACCATTTATACATTAAACTGGTTTTCTAGCCATTTCAGGTGCGCAATTCAAAATTCAACTACATGCACATGCTTCGATGCAAAATTTGTTGAAAAAACAAATATGTGTCCTTGAGTGCATGCTTAGGTCCCACGCAAGAAATGGGAATGAATTTCAATTACCAAGGCACTGTTGATTGCCGGCAAAACGTTGAGATACATGGTTTTTAAATTCTAGTAAATCCAAAACTCGTCTGAAATTCATGAAACTTGGCATGGTATCATGTAGCGGCATCAACATGCTGTGGTAAAAATTTGTCCCATTTGGGGACAGGTTTGGGTATAAGCTCTCACAAACCAGAGCTTCTCACAACAAGCGTGATGGTTTCGGTACGAAATGTGCCACCTTTGAGGACGAAATGATATCCGTTGCCTCTTATTACTTTCAAAAAAATTATGGTGCCTACATAGAACAACAGGAGTGTTGTGTTAAGTTTTGGAATTTTTCGGGGCTCGTTTGGACATTTTTATACATTAACTGGGTTTTCTAGGCATTTTAGGTGCATAATTCAAATTTAAAATACATGCACACTGTCGGATTTCGGGTTCCAGCAGACCCTTGAGGTTCGAACACTGGGGTGCGCGCGGAGATCTCTCCCCTACCGATCTACGTCCGATCCTCTCGTGCGAACTAAGCTAGGAACGATGAACAACACAAGGGACACGAGATTTATACTGGTTCGGGCCACCGTTGTGGTGTAATACCCTACTCTAGTGTGTGGTGTGGTGGATTGCCTCAGGGGCTGATGATGAATGGTACAGGGGAAGAACAGCCTCGCGAGGAGTGTTCTTGAGCTGGGGCTATGAGTTCTACTTTGCCTCTCTGCTTGGGCTCTACCAGATTTCTCTCTCTCCCTAATCTATGGTGGCTAGCTCTATTTATAGAGGCCCTGGGCCTCTCCCCAAATAATGAGCGGGAAGGGCGCCAACAACTGGCCATTTTGAAGGGGAACATCTAGTACAAGTTATCCTGACCAAAGGTGGTCTTCGGCTGCCAAAAGCACCGGTGATGACGCCGTCTTGGGCTCCACGGCGACCTCCGTTCGTCCATCAGGTTGGTCTTGGTCTCGTTGCACCGGAACAGTAACCTTTTCCTGATGCCTCGGCCTGTGCTTGCCCCCTTTGCACCAAAGGGGAAACAAGGACACTGCGCCGGCCGGCGCCCGCCTAGCTTTGATCGTCATGGCTTGCGTCACGGGATCCTCGCGAGGTACCCTTGCATTGATCTCTCCGCCCCCTCGCGAGCCTGCCTGGTGAGGCCGCACTTGAGGAAGCTTCCTGTCGTCCGCCCCGCGAGGCTTGGCCCCTCGCGAGGGTCTTGAGCTTGGGCTGATGAAGATGGGCCGCGCTGGGCCCCCACTTCAGCCACGCCACAGGCAGGCAACTCTGGGGAACCCCGTTCCCAGAATGCCGACAGTAGCCTTTGGGCCCAAGGCGCGCGCGGGCTTGGCTTAGCGGAGAAGCGGAGGGGCAAGCGCGAAGCGCCGCGGGACCTAACAGCCTGCGGCCTTGGGCACCGCGTGGCGGTTGATTGGACATGGGCGTATGCGCTTCCCACGACGCCTAGGCGACTACACGACTTGACAAGTCCCTGCATGCAGAGATACGGGTCATGATTACCTGTGATCGTGGTGCTCGGCGGTTGGTCTTCTCCTGCTATAAGTACAGGGCTGCGTGAGCTCCGCCAGTTCGTCCCTTCCTGCAACTCCTTCTCTTCTTCTTCCTCGTCCTTGCTTCTTCTTGCGCCGATGGCACCGATCCGCCGGTTTTCTGTAGAGGAGAAGGGAAAGGCCCCCCGAGAGGGTCCTGACCCCCTCCCGCCGAAGAAGCGGCCAGTCCTTTGCCGCCGGGATGAAGGTGACTGGCAGGAGGTGTCGAGGCCGTGGTACGAGCAGCCGCCGCCTGGGTTTCCGCCGCCCTTGTATGCCCGCATGGTAGGCCCCAGGGGGGAGGGAGCCGAGCAACACCGACAACGCCGACGCCGACGCCGACGAGTCACAGTGGTGCGCGTCGTCCCCCCCCCCCCCCCCGGAGTCCACGACGAGCGCTCCTCTCGCGAGCTTTTGCTCCACGCCGCTGTGCCTCCAAGCTCTTGGATCTGCCTCCCTTCCTCCTTCGCCTTCGAGATGACGCAGAGCAGGGCCCTAGAGCTCTGGCTGCAACATGCCAACTGCGGCACCCCCGCGACCGGGCCGGAGGTCGCGGTCGTCGCTCCGGGCAAGGTCTTCACGACCCGGGGCTGGGGCGAGATTCCCCGTGTCTGTCGCGCGGAAGGTGCCCTGGTGATACATCTTGAATACGACGGCGTCTCCTTGATGTTCTTCAAGGTTTTTGATGCAGAAGGACGCCGGCTGGAATGCTGCCCCAGGGGAAGCGGCAGGGGCGACGAACTAGCGAGGACCAGCACCGCCCGTTGGTCCTCCTGCAGCCCCTCAGGCAGCAGCGGAGGGACTGAGGGATTCAGCGGCTCCCTCCAGCTCCTCGCGACCCCGGAGACGAGCGACGACAGCTACGAGCCTCCGAGCTTGCGCCGCGCTCGAAGTGGGGCAGCTGCATCGGGCCGCCGATGCCGCTGATCTGGATGGGGTTGGCGCCGGCGTCGGGCAGCCCACTGTTGATGATGGTGTCGCTTGCGGAGGTGCTAGCAATTAGCGTTCCTTAGGGTTAGCTCCTTTGGTTCCCTGCGAGGAATTAGAGCAACACCCCACGGGGGTATGTAAGGTGTCTACCGTGCCTTTTGTAAATATTATATCCTTAATATGAATTGGCGTGAGGTGTCCGTCCTGTTCCGGCTGAGCTCCCCCTTTCTATCCTCACTAGGATTTGGTGCTCTACGCTGACAGGCCCCAGTCCCTAGGCAAGGTTCAGCTGTCGCTGGTATGCCAGGTCGCGATGCCGTGGTCAAGGCCAGGAGGTGAGCGTCCCGAGGTCTGGTAAGAGCCCTCGATTCGCGATGCTCGGGAGGTCCCCTTTAGCGCTCAAGCAATCCTTGCTGGGGGAGAAAGGAAGGTAGCGTTGCCATGACAGAAGTGCACAGGGCGGGGATCTAGCGCTGCGTTGGTCGAGCTCTTGCGAGGGCGTGACTTATCTTGTGCGTCTGATGTAGTTCCTCGGAGAGGCGCCAGGCCCGAGAGGCGGTGGACGAGGTACTGCTGGGTTAGGCCCTCGCGAGCTTCTTCCCACTCCCCCGCACTTCCCTTAACACTCTACGTCCTCAGGTCCCAGCCCTCGAGCGAGCTCAGACGCCGCTGGTATGACAGGTCGCGATGCCGTGGGTCAAGGCCAGGGGGTGAGGGCTGGAGAGCCAGTAGGAGCCCATGAGTCATGATGCTCAGGTACCCCCCCTTTTAACGTGCAAGCGGTCCGTGCCAGAGAGGGGGAGAGAGAGCTCACGATGTTCCCAATGTTGCTCCTGGAGTGGGTCCTGCGCACCAATATTGAGGAGAAACAAGGCCTGTCGTTACGGCTGCCAGCCAACCCTTGGTCGCTCCGAGAAAGTGATTGGGGCACTTGAGGGCCTAGTGAGGTGGCGCGTTGCGGGGCTGCCGCGGTCAGAGCTCGACCACTCTGATTTATCGACGTTGCAGGGACGGACCCGTGCGCAAGCGCCGTGCTAGAGCGAGCGACTCCATAGGTGGGTGTCAATCGAGCAGGTGATTAGGTTAGGTATGTTAAGCATAAAGGAGGAAATCCAGTTTCAAGCAAACGCAGGTGAAAGCAACCACCGCCGGGTCGGGCCCGAGCGGCGTGGGGGTGATGCAGCCCGAGGGGCGCCCCCAACAAGGTAAGTAAAAAACATAAACAAAATTGATACACACCGCGGGGACGGACCCACGCGGCCTGGGAATGGTGCAGCCCTGTGGGCGCTCCCAGTTGATGGTAAAACGCTGAAAGATGTCACCTGATGCTGTTGAAGATGAAGTCATGCTGAGGAAGTGAGCGATGCGTGGTGAAGTCATTGGCCCTCATGAGCCCCCAGGCCCAGGGGCCTCGGGAGGCTCCGTGGGCTCAAGTGGGTCATCCTGAGCCATCTTCATCTCTGCCAGGACCGCATAGTGTCTGACCTCCTGAGCCTCCAAAATGCTCCTCAGCAGGCGCTGGTGAGCGGCGGCCGCGTTTGGCAGGCCGAAGGGCATGTGAACGTAGCTGTGAGGTGGCCCCTCACAACGCCCTACGCGCGAAGGCCAGAGGCGCACCTTACACGCCGCTCGGTTGAGCCCCGGGACGTCGATGCAGACGCGCAGCCCACCATCCTCGCCTGGATGTGGGGCTACGGCGGGCAAGCGGCGGCTGCCGCGCGTGACTCTTGACTCTTGTGGCTCCTGGGTGTTTCTTGCGACGAACTCCTGAGGGTTTGGTCTTCCTTGCCTTGTACCTTCCTGAGGGAAACGTGCCTGAAAGCACCCCTCCAAGTGGTGCCCGAGCGCCTCCCTCGCGACCTTGGCAAAGTCTATGGCTCTCCAAGAAAGAGCCCCCGAGCCCTGCCTGAGGAGGGCAACGGGCGCGCCTTCCTATGCGTGAGAGGGTGGCACTCCCTGATCGAGCGCGGAGCCTGACGCAACACCCCCAGAGGCGCCAGCCTCCTTGAGGCTTGGGCTTGGCGAGGTCTTCTTCTTCTTGAGGGTCGCTTCAAGAAGTCTCCCGCTCCTGTGATCTGGGTCTTCGACTGCTGCGGCTTGGAACGCACGCTCAAGTGAACACACTGTGTCTCTTTCTTCACATGGCACGATGATGACTCCACCGCTTCCAGGCATCTTGAGGACATTGTAACCATGGTGAGTCACTACCATGAACTTGGCTAGGGTTGGGTACCCGAGGATGGCGTTGTACGGTAGGAGGATGTGAGTGACGTCGAAGTCGATGAGCTCGGTGTGGTAGTTGTTGCGCTGTCCGAAGGTGACTGGAAGGCGCACCTGCCCTATTGGAACAGTGGAACCATCAGTGACTCCTGAGAAAGGCTTGCTTGGCTGAAGCTGATCGTATGGCACTTGGAGATTGTCGAACGTCTCGACGGACAGGACGTTGATTCCTGCACCGCCATTGATGAGGGTCCTTGAGGGAGTCCTGGATTAGGGGGTGTCTGGATAGCCGGACTATACGATTGGCCGGACTCCTGGACTATGAAGATACAAGATTGAAGACTTCGTCCCGTGTCCGGATAGGACTTTCCTTGGCGTGGAAGGCAAGCTTGGTGATACGGATATGTAGATCTCCTCCCATTGTAACCGTCTCTGTGTAACCCTAGCCCTTTCCGGTGTCTATATAAACCGGAGGGTTTTAGTCTGTAGGACGAACAACAATCATACCATAGGCTAGCTTCCAGGGTTTAGCCTCTCTGATCTCGTGGTAGATCTACTCTTGTACTACCCATATCATCAATATTAATCAAGCATGAGTAGGGTTTTACCTCCATCGAGAGGGCCCGAACCTGGGTAAAAACATCGTGTCCCTTGTCTCCTATTACCATCCGCCTACACACACCGTTCAGGACCCCCTACCCGAGATCCGCCAGTTTTGACACCGACATTGGTGCTTTCATTGAGAGTTCCCCTATGTCATCATCTTTAGGCCCGATGGCTCCTCCGATCATCAACAGTGATGCGGTCCAGGGTGAGACTTTTCTCCCCGGACAGATGTTCGTATTCGGCGGCTTTGCACTGCGGGCCAATTCGCTCGGCCATCTGAAGCACAACGAAAGCTACGCCCCTGGCCGTCAGGTCAGATTTGGAAGTTTTAACTACACGGCTGATATCCGCGGATACTTGATCTTCGACGGATTCGAGCCATAGCCAAGCGCGCCGCACTGTCACGATGGGCATGATCTAGCTCTGCCGCTGAATAGTGCCCTGGAGGCCGCACCCGTATCAGTCCCGACCCTTAGCTCGGAGCCGACTGCGCCAATCAAGGATGGGTGGCTGGACACCGCCTCGGGGGATGCAATCTCTACGGCGATCGAGCCGAACACCATCCCTATTCTCTGCGAAGCCCGATGCTCCAAGGTGCCGGACTTTGCTCCGGACTCTGAACCCTCCGCGCCCCTGCCAATCGAATCCGATGGGGCGCCGATCATGGAGTTCACCGCCGCGGATATCTTTCAGCACTCGCCCTTTGGTGACATTCTGAATTCACTAAAGTCTCTCTCTTTATCAGCAGAGTCCTGGCCGGACTATGGTCAGCAAGGTTGGGATGCGGATGACGAAGAAATTCAAAGCCCACCCGCCTGGTAAAACTCGTTTATCTCCCAAGCGCCGTAATCAATGGCACGGCTGGGTTACCCACGCCCGTATTGATGAGAACCGCGGAATAAGGGGACACGATCTCTGCTTCGACAAGACTTGCCAAGGAAACCGCCTCGCTAAACGCGCTGAGGTGGAACAGTAAAACGATTCCAATAAAGACTTGGCTGTGGCGTGACGTCATGCTACAGAATACGTCAGCAGATTGGATTTGTGCAAATATTATTCTCTCTACGGTGGTATGTTGTCGCGACCGGTTTTCCGGACATAATTTCCAGAAAAATGGCCGTCGAGCTCATCAGCCCCAGGATAACTGTTAGCTGATGAGGCATCAACTTGATACAGATATTCCAAGCAAAATTACAGAATATGTAGTACAAGACCATTGTGGCCTATGAGTACAACAAATGGTTTCTAGTGGTTGAGGGCGGAAGCGGTTCGTGGATTACCACGGTCTGTGGGACTCCATTTCCCACGGGAACAGCTGACCAGGTTAACTCCTATCTTCGCGAGGCTGCTATCACCGTTGCTTAGTTTTCCGAGGCTCTCATCGCTACGCTCCTCTCCAAGCAAGCAATCTGGCCAAGACAATAGCTAGGGACAAGCCAGTGAGTACTTTGAATGTACTCGCAAACATTATGAACATAGGTATAATATAACAAAGATGTGCTGGAAATGTCTCATGTTCATGACGTTAGCCACACAAGATCAATGAGACTATGATGCATGCAAGCATGTTATTTATGAATCAGTAATAGTATAGCAGTAGTAATATTTATAAAATAATCAACAAGCATGCCGCAGCCGGGCGTCTTAGCGACACCACGAAAAGGGCTTTAAAAAGAAATAGCACAGCCGGGCGTCTGAGCGACTCCACAGAAAGGGCTTTAAAAGAAATGCCACAGTCGGGCGTCTGAGCGACACCACAGAAAGGGCTTTAAAAGAAATGCCACAGTCGGGCGTCTGAGCGACACCACAGAAAGGGCTTTAAAAGAAATGCCACAGTCGGGCGTCTGAGCGACACCACAGAAAGGGCTTTAAAAGAAATGCCATAGTCGGGCGTCTGAGCGACACCACAAAAAGGGCTTTAAAAAATAATCATAGTGAATATCCCGGAGGTAGAACCATCCCAGAGATATTCAATGATAACAATAATAATCACGGGTTAGTCAACAATAGTAATAATCATAATCATCACAAGTCACAAGTAGTAATTCCCATTCTGGTTTAACAGTTTCACCTCCGAAGACTGACACTAAGACCGATACTTGACCCATCCCAGACTGTAATCCTTAACCATGCCCACGGCTATTCGAATAGATTTAATCTCTGCAGAGGGTGTACTCTTTACCCACGAGTAACGGATTCCTTTAGTCCATCGGGACTAATTCCGTCTATGGTCTTTTAATTGAAAACACACCTGACTTGCACACACCAGCTTAACTCACCGGTGTCTGGAATCACCCACGACACCTGTCAAGCAAACTCTAAGTGGGGAAGCTACAACCTCGACGTAGCATGGGATCACAAAATTTATACCGCGCGCAAACTAGGGGAGCTACCCCCTTCGGCTACAATCGAAACACCCATGCCCCCGGACCAGGTGGCATGCCTATCGGATGCAGCCGGTATCTTCCACCATGGCCTCTCTGTACGGTGTGTGCCAAGACAAGGGTTAACAACTTACTGAACCATACCCCACCTACGGTAGGGACCTGTGGCAGTACGAAACAAGTATGGGGGTTACTGGCACAAGACTCGATCTACGGCCGACTCAGGAGGTTTTAGGTATTCCCTGCATGATTAGCATAATGAAAATATTGCATTATACAGACAGACTCACCACTCATCGTATCATTCATGCCATACCGGACACACTCGTCTCGACGAGGAACGAGGGACAAGCTCGGGTCTACCCAAGACCGAGACTTTCCCGTTTTCCTTCCGGTAAGCATGAACGGCATATGAGGGTGATCATCGTTACCAACCTGTCCATTTCCAACAGCAAGGAAATCACAATAATGCATCCATGCAAATGATCATATCACATGGAATAACAACATTCCGAATTAAGGTGGTGTTATAAATGTGTTATCGAACACACATAAATATTATGCCGGGGTTCAGAATGCTTGCCTTCAGGTCATGGGAAAGCAAGGTGAAACCCAACTCTTGAAATAATTCTCCTTTTCAAAAATCCTATTTTGGAAATATAAATGAATTAACACACAAAATAAAAACAGCACGAAAAATTGTTTTGAAATTTTTTCAAATAAATCTTAAAATAAACTAGACAATATTTGAGAGAGGTAGCAAAAAGAATTAATTTATTTGGAGTTGTAATTAAAAAGATACAGCTGGTCAAAGTTTGGTCAAAATCTGTTATTTAAAACAAAATAGAAAACAAAACGTTTCGGGAAGAATACGGCTTCGAACAGGGGAGACGTACTCGGGGTTTTGCGCTTCCACTTAAACACGTGGAGGCGGGGCTGGGTCTCTGATAGTGGGTCCAGGGGCCCACTGGTCAGGTTTGACCAGTCCCCACTCCCTCCTCTTCTCTGCCCGAGCAGAGGCGGGGCGTCCGGCGATCGCCGCCGGCGAATGGCGGTCCTTCGCGGGCATCCGAGTGCAGGGATGGATCCGCCACTCCTAGGCGGTCCCCTCGGTGGTCGAGGGAGTGATGGGGACGGAGGGAGCCGTCGGCGACGAGCTCCGCGGCGGAGGAGGCTCCGGGGACAAAGTGAATTTGGGGCTGCGGTGGTCTCCGGCCAAAATTGAGCGTGGGGTGGTACTCGCGAGAGGGAGGGAGAGCTCTTGGTGGAGAGAGTGGAGAGGGGAGGGCTCTGGTGGCGCCGTACTGGCCAGGGCAATGGCGGCAGCCGAGGTTGCCGTACGACCTTTTCCTCTTCAATTGACGGCCAATGGGGCTCTAGGAAGGTGGCTTGGGGTCGTCCTGTGTGGAGATGAGCTCGGGGCTCCTTATATAGGCGGTGGTGGTCGGTCTGAGGTGGCCGGAGATAAGAACGGCGGCGAACCGCATCTCTGTGCTTGCAGGGCAACGTGGCGGCGACGAATGCTAGGGAACGAAGTTGTGGATGAGCACGCACTGCTCCAGGAGGCAGGTGGCAAGCGCTGGGAGCTTGGGCGGCGCTGGCTAGCGCAGGCGTGGTCGGGCGGTGGGCGCGGCCGCGGGCGTGCCGCCAAATGGCCTCTGACGGCGGCGCTGTAGGGCGCCAGGGAGCGGTCGGGGCCTTTTGGCGTGACGCGGCGAGGAGGGGAGTGCGAGGCGAGGTTCTGCCGTGCGGTTCAAGCCAGGGGCGCGCGACGCGGCGGCTCGGTGCGCGGCTGCAGTTGGCACGCTCTGGGCGCGCCCAGTGCACGCGCAGGACCTGTTCGACGAAATGCCAGGGTGCGCTAGAGGTCTTGGGTGAGACTGGGAATTAGCAGATCCCGGTTAGGAGTAGTGAGGAGACTATTGGACAACGTAGCTAGGCAAGGGAAGCAAGATCACAATGCAAGCTAAAACTCATGTCAAAAACTGGTCATGTCCACAGGGTGTTTGACAAAATGCCACAGGCACCTAGGCATTTCTTGGAGGGGCCAAATCTTCCAGATCAATGTCTCTTTGGATGCACAAGAGGATGGTGAGGTTAGTTGGTGGAAAGCACAAACTTGCTAGTGCAAGTTTTGCAGAACTCCAATTTTGGAGAGAAAAGAAATGGCCTGGTTACATGAACCAAAAGTGATCCAATAGGTGCATGCTCCTGGACTTAAGGGTTTTGCAGGGTTGGCTATAAATGGAAAAAGGAATCAAAAGCCAAGGGGCAAACAAAAGAAGGGTTGTAGTACAAACCAGCAAGTTGGGCCAGAATGAAGATGAGGTTGATACACTCAAAATTTTCAAATAACATCATTGGGTTTTTGCATAAAGTTGAATTATAGGCTATTTCCAACATCCCATAATTTTGGTGAAGGCTAGGAAGAAATATTTAAATTGGTTGTAGTGCAAATTTGCACTCTGGACCAGAGAAGGCAATAGGGTGTAGAGCTCAAAATATTTTATGAATCAAAGTTATTTTTGCATAAAAGTGATTTAAAAACATCACCTGACATCTCCAAATTTTGGTTGGAATTTTAAATGAATTTATCAAATGGTTGTAGTTTAAATATGGCCAATTAACCTTGAAAAACCAATTAAAAAAATTCAAAAAGGAGCTAAAAATCAAGGTTTTAAATCCTGGCAAAATTTTTAATCCATTAAAACAAGGTCAAGATTTTTGGGGTGTCACAGAACTACCCCCCTTAAGAAAAATCTCGTCCTCGAGATTTGTTAAAAGCTGTTTTTTAAAAAAAATATGCAATGAAAATGTGGCTACAGTGAGAGGGCAATAAGTGGTGTAAAACCACAGTGGGGATACTCGCGCTGCGTGGAAAAATCTACGATTCGGGATAAAAACGTGAGATTCCATGCTGGATATAAATTTAAAAAAAAATAATTCTATACTTAGATATACGCTGGTCGTACCCGAGAGCACGGTGCCCTCTCTGGCTGACAAGTGGACCCGGGGCCCACAGTCAGCCTCTTCTTCTCCCTATGGCTCTTCTTCTTCCAATCTCCCGCGCGCTTTCCCCCGCTTTTCTCCACCGGCGACGCCTAGCGCGTAGGGCATCTAGGCCGTACCAAGGTAGTGCGCGGCGTGCTAGCTGCCGGGGCAGCGAGTACTCACCTTGCGGGCCAGCGTGCTGTCGGCACTGCTTGCGGATTCGACTCCGAACACCGGCGATCGGGCGACGAGCGGCGTTGGTGGACTTCGCCCACCGTACACCGAGCTCGAGTTATAAAGCGGCCGGGGTGTTTTCTCTCTTCTCCCTCACACCTGGCCTTGCTCCTCCTCCTCTTTCTCCCTTCATTTCTGCCTACCGAAGCTTGGGTGAGGCTCTAATGGCGAAGGCGATGCCGGACTGGTTCGCGATCCTGGTATGCGGAGGGCTGGCGACACTGCTGGGGCTCTCCGTGCTCCTGTGCGCGATGATCTTCGACGATCGTCGCGATGCTGCTGCTCGAGTGTTGGCTCTCCGCGGTGGCGCTGATCACGAGGAGTAGGTGGGGTGTGCCGGGTGTTAACTGCTGTTAGAGGGTGGTTAGCTAGGTGTAACATCGTTGCAAAGCTTTTGCAAACAGTGTATGTGCTCAGATGATTATGGTTGTGAGTCTGCGGCCGCTGTGCTGTGAGAAATAAAATAATCCATGCCGTGAGAAGGTGCAGATGCAGCAATTCGGGGAAAAGAAAACTCACTCCAGGATTATAAGTGGAGGAAAACAGTAATGCCATAGAATCACTCACATTAATCAAAACTAAAGATTTATACAGAGCGCACATGCCTAAGTAACATCGGATAAATAAAAGTTGCAACAACAAACGTAGCAACGTCGTCTAGAATGCAAAGGTAACTGGACGGGGTCCTGAGAAAATGTCTCTGGCACTGAGACACATTCTTCTTCTATCGGAGAAAGTGGGTTGACCAGACGATGCACATGCCTCTCCTGGTCGGGCCCTAGTGATCTGCCGATGGCGATCTGAGGATTCAAATATGCAAGGCTCTGGAGATAGCCCATCACGCGTTGGGTTAAATGCTATTGTGCGATGACGTACTGGACAAGATTGGCCAGGACTGGGTCTCTCTCAATTCGTACACCGGGGAAATATGTTACTCCTCCGGGCGCTGCATGGCTCGGAAAGTAATAATACCCTCGTTCGCTGGCGTAAGGTACCGCGAATCGAAGGCGAGCGAGCGCTTCGCATGCCGCAGCTTCTATGGCCATTGGTGGGGTTGGCATAGATTTCCCCACGAAGGAGACCTCTGTTGGGTCTTGGTCTGAGTTCACGGGAGGGATGTGCACTGCTGCCCAATACCTCGAGGTGGAAGAGGTGATCCTCGATTTGAACAGCTCGTACTTGGGTGGCTGGGTAGCTCCCATGGTACTGCAGGTAAAATCCCACAATATCTTGACAAAACTACCTGGGGTTGCATCTGGGGTTCTCAGGTAAATGTTGGGGGTCGGCATGGCTAGGAAATGGTTGTGAGGGTGGTGCACAAGGTGAGAGGTGTTTGGCAAGGTCATGCGGTGGCCTCTTATAGCACCGGAGCTGGGTTATTTTTACCGGGGAATGGTAAAGATATTTCCAGCTCTGCTTTGCGGGTCGAAGTCAATGCCACAGATACACATACTTCACCGAGGTGACGTGTTACTGTGGGAGTTGTCGGGGAGGTTTTTGGTAAATGTGCCAGCGATAGAAATCTTATACTGCATACTGGCGTATCCAGGCAAGACTACCATATAAACAGAGGCACGATAACAGGCAGCGCTAACTTACAAAGCCAAAAGATTACAAAGCGAGGGTACACTGGGACTCGATACAACTCGGGTTACTTAGTATACCTCGTTTACATCCATGCGGGCGTGCCTTGTGGATGTTGAGGCTTCTCCACTGGTCTCGCCGTCGGAATTAATCGGAGTAGGTTGAGGGGCTGCAGGCTCGGGGTAGCGATGATGACCATCTCGGGGATTGCTGGCCACAACTCCGTTGGAGTGGGCTCCCAAAATGCGGCGAAGCACTTCGGGGGTTATCGCAACACTTTGGCCGATGGCTGGGGTAGACCTCAGGGGCTCGATCGGTTGTCCAAACAGCATGACTGAGTTGTCGGCGCTGGGCTCGTCCTCTTCTCTCGCCGGGGCTCGACGAACCAGCTCTCCACGAGCTGCGATAAGATCAATAGTGATCTGATCGCACAGTTCCTCTAGTGCACTTACGTAGCGCACTAGGTGCAACAACGCAGGATCTGTTTCGTGATCTCCATTGGCAACTTGGGGTGGTTTACCATATCCTTCACGTCTGGGTAGTAGTGGAACGAGCGACAGTCAACTCTGGGCGACAAGTGCCGGAGATGAACTATAGCTTCACGAGCAGCTAGTTGGATGGCTTGTGGCTCAAAGGAAGTTGTTCTCCCTGTGAACCTGTAGGGGCGTTCGGGTGCTAGACCCCTACCGTAGATGTGTACAGTGGCCCAAAATTGACGGCTTTCACCGCTCAAGGGTCCTTGGTACACAACATACTCTGGAGGCTCTTCTAACGCATAGGCTCGACGGGTGAGGTTTGCGAGTATGGTCACAAAACCTCCAAGGTTGGTTGCTGTGGTCTCAGTGTGCACGACAGGACCAGGCATTATGGCTTGGTTTAGGAGGGTGGCTGCGTTGTGCTGGGTTGGGGCTAGCATGCCCCTTTTTATAGGAAAAGGGGACGGAGTCTTCCTCCGCACGCTTGCGAACAGGACCATCTGGGGGCCGGTCACTGGCGCCTGATCGATGGCTAGGCTGGTAGGTCAGGCACCGACTGCCAAAAGGTGTCGGGTCACTGTGGGGCTATCTTGCATGAGAAGCTTGGTTGGGGTTCGGTTATGGCTTGGTGGGTTGGTCTGCCTAAGTTATTGACCTGGCTAAGATAGGATTAGCCAACGGTCAGCCTGGCTCTGGTACCAAGTCTGTCGCGACCAGTTTTCCGGACATAATTTCCAGAAAAATGGCCGTCGAGCTCATCAGCCCCAGGATAACTGTTAGCTGATGAGGCATCAACTTGATACAGATATTCCAAGCAAAATTACAAAATATGTAGTACAAGACCATTGTGGCCTATGAGTACAACAAATGGTTTCTAGTGGTTGAGGGAGGAAGCGGTTCGTGGATTACCACGGTCTGTGGGACTCCATTTCGCACGGGAACAGCTGACCAGGTTAACTCCTATCTTCGCGAGGCTGCTATCACCGTTGCTTAGTTTTCCGAGGCTGTCATGGCAACGCTCCTCTCCAAGCAAGCAATCTGGCCGAGACAATAGCCAGGGACAAGCCAGTGAGTACTTTGAATGTACTCGCAAACATTATGAACATAGGTATAATATAACAAAGATGTGCTGGAAATGTCTCTTGTTCATGACGTTAGCCACACAAGATTAATGAGACTATGATGCATGCAAGCATGTTATTTATGAATAAGTAATAGTATAGCAGTAGTAATATTTATAAAATAATCAACAAGCATGCCGCAGCCGGGCGTCTTAGCGACACCACGAAAAGGGCTTTAAAAAGAAATACCACAGCCGGGTGTCTGAGCGACACCACAGAAAGGGCTTTAAAAGAAATGCCACAGCCGGGCGTCTGAGCGACACCACAGAAAGGGCTTTAAAAGAAATGCCACAGTCGGGCGTCTGAGCGACACCACAGAAAGGGCTTTAAAAGAAATGCCACAGTCGGGCGTCTGAGCGACACCGCAGAAGGGGCTTTAAAAGAAATGCCACAGTCGGGCGTCTGAGCGACACCACAAAAAGGGCTTTAAAAAATAATCATAGTGAATATCCCGGAGGTAGAACCATCCCAGAGATATTCGATGATAACAATAATAATCACGGGTTAGTCAACAATAGTAATAATCATAATCATCACAAGTCACAAGTAGTAATTCCCGTTCTGGTTTAACAGTTTCACCTCCGAAGACCGACACTAAGACCGATACTTGACCCATCCCAGACTGTAATCCTTAACCATGGCCACGGCTATTCGAATAGGTTTAATCTCTGCACAGGGTGTACTCTTTACCCACGAGTAACGGATTCCTTTAGTCCATCGGGACTAATTCCGTCTACGGCCTTTTAATTGAAAACACACCTGACTTGCACACACCAGCTTAACTCACCGGTGTCTGGAATCACCCACGACACATGTCAAGCAAACTCTAAGTGGGGAGGCTACAACCTCCACGTAGCATGGGATCACAAAATTTATACCGCGCGCAACCTAGGGGAGCTACCCCCTTCGGCTACAACCGAAACACCCATGCCCCCGGACCAGGTGGCATGCCTACCGAATGCAGCCGGTATCTTCCACCATGGCCTCTCTGTACGGTGTGTGCCAAGACAAGGGTTAACAACTTACTGAACCATACCCCACCTACGGTAGGGACCTGTGGCAGTACGAAACAAGTATGGGGGTTACTGGCACAAGACTCGATCTACGACCGACTCAGGAGGTTTTAGGTATTCCCTGCATGATTAGCATAACGAAAATATTGCATTATACAAACAGACTCACCACTCATCGTATCCTTCATGCCATACCGGACACACTCGTCTCGACGAGGAACTAGGGACAAGCTCGGGTCTACCCAAGACCGAGACTTTCCCGCTTTCCTTCCGGTAAGCATGAACGGCATATGAGGGTGATCATCGTTACCAACCTGTCCATTTCCAACAGCAAGGAAATCACAATAATGCATCCATGCAAATGATCATATCACATGGAATAACAACATTCCAAATTAAGGTGGTGTTATAAACGTGTTATCGAACACACATAAATATTATGTCGGGGTTCAGAATGCTTGCCTTCAGGTCATGGGAAAGCAGGGTGAAACCCAACTCTTGATATAATTCTCCTCTTCAAAAATCCTATTTTGGAAATATAAATGAATTAACACACAAAATAAAAAAAGCACGAAAAATTGTTTTGAAATTTTTTCAAATAAATCTTAAAATAAACTAGACAATATTTGAGAGAGGTAGGAAAAAGAATTAATTTATTTGGAGCTGTATTTAAAAAGATACAGCTGGTCAAAGTTTGGTCAAAATCTGTTATTTAAAACAAAATAGAAAACAAAACGTTTCGGGAAGAATACGCCTTCGAACAGGGGAGACGTACTCGGGGTTTTGCGCTTCCACTTAAACACGTGGAGGCGGGGCTGGGTCTCTGACAGTGGGTCCAGGGGCCCACTGGTCAGGTTTGACCAGTCCCCACTCCCTCCTCTTCTCTGCCCGAGCAGAGGCGGGGCGTCCGGCGATCGCCGTCGGCGAACGGCGGTCCTTCGCGGGCATCTGAGTGCAGGGATGGATCCGCCACTCCTAGGCGGTCCCCTCGGTGGTCGAGGGAGTGATGGGGACGGAGGGAGCCGTCGGCGACGAGCTCCGCGGCGGAGGAGGCTCCGGGGACAAAGTGAATTTGGGGTTGCGGTGGTCTCCGGCCAAAATTGAGCGTGGGGTGGTACTCGCGAGAGGGAGGGAGAGCTCTTGGTGGAGAGAGTGGAGAGGGGAGGGCTCTGGTGGCGCCGTACTGGCCGGGGCAATGGCGGCGGCCGAGGTTGCCGGAGAGGAAGAAGACGACCTTTTCCTCTTCAATTGACGGCCAATGGGGCTCTAGGAAGGTGGCTTGGGGTCGTCCCTGTGTGGAGATGAGCTCGGGGCTCCTTATATAGGCGGTGGTGGTCGGTCTGAGGTGGCCGGAGATAAGAACGGCGGCGAACCGCCTCTCTGTGCTTGCAGGGCAACGTGGCGGCGACGAATGCTAGGGGACGAAGTTGTGGATGAGCACGCACTGCTCCAAGAGGCAGGTGGCAAGCGCTGGGAGCTTGGGGCGGCGCTGGCTAGCGCAGGCGTGGTCGGGCGGCGGGCGCGGCCGCGGGCGTGCCGCCGAATGGCCTCTGACGGCGGCGCTGTAGGGCGCCAGGGAGCGGCCGGGGCCTTTTGGCATGACGCGGCGAGGAGGGGAGTGCGAGGCGAGCTTCTGCCGTGCGGTTCAAGCCAGGGGCGCGCGACGCGGCGGCTCGGTGCGCGGCTAAAGTTGGCGCGCTCTGGGCGCACCCAGTGCACGCGCAGGACCTGTTCGACGAAATGCCAGGGCGCGCTAGAGGTCTTGGGTGAGACTGGGAATTAGCAGATCCTGGTTAGGAGTAGTGAGGAGACTATTGGACAAGGTAGCTAGGCAAGGTAAGCAAGATCACAATGAAAGCTAAAACTCATGTCAAAAACTGGTCATGTCCACAGGGTGTTTGACAAAATGCCACAGGCACCTAGGCATTTCTTGGAGGGGCCAAATCTTGCAGATCAATGTCTCTTTGGATGCACAAGAGGATGGTGAGGTTAGTTGGTGGAAAGCACAAACTTGCTAGTGCAAGTTTTGCAGAACTCCAATTTTGGACAGAAAAGAAATGGCCTGGTTACATGAACCAAAAGTGATCCAATAGGTGCATTCTCCTGGACTTAAGGGTTTTGCAGGGTTGGCTATAAATAGAAAAAGGAATCAAAAGCCAAGGGGCAAGCAAAAGAAGGGTTGTAGTACAAACCAGCAAGTTGGGCCAGAAATTTTCAAATAAAATCATTGGGTTTTTGCATAAAGTTGAATTATAGGGTATTTCCAACATCCCATAATTTTGGTGAAGGCTAGAAAGAAATATTTAAATGGGTTGTAGTGCAAATTTGCACTCTGGACCAGAGAAGGCAATAGGGTGTAGAGCTCAAAATATTTTATGAATCAAAGTTATTTTTGCATAAAAGTGATTTAAAAACATCACCTGACATCTCCAAATTTTGGTTGGAATTTTAAATGAATTTATGAAATGGTTGTAGTTCAAATATGGCCAATTAACCTTGAAAAACCAATTAAAAAATTCAAAAAGGAACTAAAAATCAAGGTTTTAAATCCTGGCAAAATTTTTAATCCATTAAAACAAGGTCAAGATTTTTGGGGTGTCACATATGTGGTACTTGTTTTGCAGAGCCGGACACTATCCTTGTGTTCAAAATCTTCTATGAAGTATTCGGAGGAGGAACCCGCCTTGCAATGCCGAAGACAATTTGCGAGCCGGAATCGTCTTCATCGAAGCCTGGTTCAGGGGCTACTGAGGGAGTCCTGGATTAGGGGATGTCCGGATAGCCGGACTATAATATTGGCCAGACTCCTGGACTATGAAGATACAATCTTGAAGACTTCGTCCCGTGTCCGGATAGGACTTTCCTTGGCGTGGAAGGCAAGCTTGGCGATACGGATATGTAGATCTCCTCCCATTGTAACCGACTCTGTGTAACCCTAGCCCTCTCCGGTGTCTATATAAGCCGGAGGGTTTTAGTCCGTAGGACGAACAACAATCATACCATAGGCTAGCTTCTAGGGTTTAGCCTCTCTGATCTCGTGGTAGATTTACTCTTGTACTACCGATATCATCAATATTAATCAAGCAGGAGTAGAGTTTTACTTCCATCGAGAGGGCCCAAACCTGGGTAAAAACATTGTGTCCCTTGTCTCCTATTACCATCCGCCTAGTCGCACCGTTCGGGACCCCCTACCCGAGATCCGCCAGTTTTGACACCGAGATTGGTGCTTTCATTGAGAGTTCCCCTGTGTCATCATCTTTAGGCCCGATGGCTCCTCCGATCATCAACAGCGATGCGGTCCAGGATGAGACTTTTCTCCCCGGACAGATCTTCGTATTCGGCGGCTTTGCACTGCGGGCGAATTCGCTCGGCCATCTGGAGCAGATCGAAAGCTACGCCCCTGGCCGTCAGGTCAGATTTGGAAGTTTGAACTACACGGCTGATATCCGCGGATACTTGATCTTCGACGAAATCGAGCCACAGCCGAGCGCGCCGCACTGTCACGATGGGCATGATCTAGCTCTGCCGCCGAATAGTGCCCTGGAGGCCGCACCCGTATCAGCCCCGACCCTTAGCTCGGAGCCAACTGCGCCAATCAAGGACGGGTGGGTGGACACCGCCTCGGGAGATGCGATCTGTACGGTGATCGAGCCGAACACCATCCCTATTCTCTGCGAAGCCCGATGCTCCAAGGTGCCGGACTCCTCTCCGGACTCTGAACCCTCCGCGCCCCTGCCAATCGAATCCGATTGGGCGCCGATCAAGGAGTTCACCGCCGCGGATATCTTTCAGCACTCGCCCTTTGGCGACATTCTGAATTCACTAAAGTCTCTCTCTTTATCAGGAGAGTCCTGGCCGAACTATGGTCAGCAAGGTTGGGATGCCCATGACGAAGAAATTCAAAGCCCACCCGCCTGGTAAAACTCGCTTATCTCCCAAGCGCTGTAATCAATGGCACGGCTGGGTTACCCACGCCCGTATTGATGAGGATCCCGGAATAAGGGGACACGATCTCTGCATCGACAAGACGTGCCAAGGAAACCGCCTCGCTAAACGCGTTGAGGTGGAACAGTAAAACGATTCCAATAAAGACTTGGCCATGGCGTGACGCCATGCTACAGAATACGTCAACAGATTAGATTTGTGCAAGTATTATTCTCTCTACGGTGGTATGTGGTACTTGTTTTGCAGAGCCGGACACTATCCTTGTGTTAAAAATCTTCTCTGAAGTATTCGGAGGAGGAACCCGCCTTGCAATGCCGAAGACAATTTGCACGTCGGAATCGTCTTCATTGAAGCCTGGTTCAGGGGCTACTGACGGAGTCCTGGATTAGGGGGTGTCCGGATAGCCGGACTATACCATTGGCCAGACTCCTGGACTATGAAGATACAAGATTGAAAACTTCGCCCCGTGTCCGGATAGGACTTTCCTTGGCGTGGAAGGCAAGCTTGGCGATACGGATATGTAGATCTCCTTCCATTGTAACCGACTCTGTGTAACCCTAGCCCTCTCCTTGTCTATATAAGCCGGAGGGTTTTAGTCCGTAGGACGAACAACAATCATACCATAGGCCAGCTTCTAGGGTTTAGCCTCTCTGATCTCGTGGTAGATCTACTCTTGTACTACCCATATCATCAATATTAATCAAGCAGGAGTAGGGTTTTACCTCCATCGAGAGGGCCCGAACCTGGGTAAAAACATCGTGTCCCTTGTCTCCTGTTACCATCCGCCTAGACGCACCGTTCGGGACCCCCTACCCGAGATCCGCTAGTTTTGACACCGACATTGGTGCTTTCAAGGATGGGTGGCTGGACACCGCCTCGGGGGATGCAATCTCTACGGCGATCGAGCCGAACACCATCCCTGTTCTCTACGAAGCCCGATGCTCCAAGGTGCCGGACTCCTCCCCGGACTCTGAACCCTCCACGCCCCTGCCAATTGAATCCGATTGGGCGCCGATCATGGAGTTCACCGCCGCGGATATCTTTCAGCACTCGCCCTTTGGCGACATTCTGAATTCACTAAAGTCTCTCTCTTTATCAGCAGAGTCCTGGCCGGACTATGGTCAGCAAGGTTGGGATGCGGATGACGAAGAAATTCAAAGCCCACCCGCCTGGTAAAACTCGCTTATCTCCCAAGTGCCGTAATCAATGGCACGGCTGGGTTACCCACGCCCGTATTGATGAGAATCCCGGAATAAGGGGACACGATCTCTGCTTCGACAAGACGTGCCAAGGAAACCGCCTCGCTAAACACGTTGAGGTGGAACAGTAAAAGGATTCCAATCAAGACTTGGCTGTGGCGTGACGTCATGCTACAGAATACGCCCGCAGATTAGATTTGTGCAAATATTATTCTCTCTACGGTGGTATGTGGTACTTGTTTTGCAGAGCCGGACACTATCCTTGTGTTAAAAATCTTCTCTGAAGTATTCGGAGGAGGAACCCGCCTTGCAATGCCGAAGACAATTTGCGCGCCGGAATCGTCTTCAGTGAAGCCTGGTTCAGGGGCTACTGACGGAGTCCTGGATTAGGGGGTGTCCGGATAGCCGGACTATACCATTGGCCAGACTCCTGGACTATGAAGATACAAGATTGAAGACTTCGTCCCGTGTCCGGATAGGACTTTCCTTGGCGTGGAAGGCAAGCTTGGCGATACGGATATGTAGATCTCCTCCCATTGTAACCGACTCTGTGTAACCCTAGCCCTCTCCGGTGTCTATATAAGCCGGAGGGTTTTAGTCCGTAGGACGAACAACAATCATACCATAGGCTAGCTTCTAGGGTTTAGCCTCTCTGATCTCGTGGTAGATTTACTCTTGTACTACCGATATCATCAATATTAATCAAGCAGGAGTAGAGTTTTACTTCCATCGAGAGGGCCCAAACCTGGGTAAAAACATTGTGTCCCTTGTCTCCTATTACCATCCGCCTAGTCGCACCGTTCGGGACCCCCTACCCGAGATCCGCCAGTTTTGACACCGAGATTGGTGCTTTCATTGAGAGTTCCCCTGTGTCATCATCTTTAGGCCCGATGGCTCCTCCGATCATCAACAGCGATGCGGTCCAGGATGAGACTTTTCTCCCCGGACAGATCTTCGTATTCGGCGGCTTTGCACTGCGGGCGAATTCGCTCGGCCATCTGGAGCAGATCGAAAGCTACGCCCCTGGCCGTCAGGTCAGATTTGGAAGTTTGAACTACACGGCTGATATCCGCGGATACTTGATCTTCGACGAAATCGAGCCACAGCCGAGCGCGCCGCACTGTCACGATGGGCATGATCTAGCTCTGCCGCCGAATAGTGCCCTGGAGGCCGCACCCGTATCAGCCCCGACCCTTAGCTCGGAGCCAACTGCGCCAATCAAGGACGGGTGGGTGGACACCGCCTCGGGAGATGCGATCTGTACGGTGATCGAGCCGAACACCATCCCTATTCTCTGCGAAGCCCGATGCTCCAAGGTGCCGGACTCCTCTCCGGACTCTGAACCCTCCGCGCCCCTGCCAATCGAATCCGATGGGGCGCCGATCAAGGAGTTCACCGCCGCGGATATCTTTCAGCACTCGCCCTTTGGCGACATTCTGAATTCACTAAAGTCTCTCTCTTTATCAGGAGAGTCCTGGCCGAACTATGGTCAGCAAGGTTGGGATGCCCATGACGAAGAAATTCAAAGCCCACCCGCCTGGTAAAACTCGCTTATCTCCCAAGCGCTGTAATCAATGGCACGGCTGGGTTACCCACGCCCGTATTGATGAGGATCCCGGAATAAGGGGACACGATCTCTGCATCGACAAGACGTGCCAAGGAAACCGCCTCGCTAAACGCGTTGAGGTGGAACAGTAAAACGATTCCAATAAAGACTTGGCCGTGGCGTGACGCCATGCTACAGAATACGTCAACAGATTAGATTTGTGCAAGTATTATTCTCTCTACGGTGGTATGTGGTACTTGTTTTGCAGAGCCGGACACTATCCTTGTGTTAAAAATCTTCTCTGAAGTATTCGGAGGAGGAACCCGCCTTGCAATGCCGAAGACAATTTGCACGTCGGAATCGTCTTCATTGAAGCCTGGTTCAGGGGCTACTGACGGAGTCCTGGATTAGGGGGTGTCCGGATAGCCGGACTATACCATTGGCCAGACTCCTGGACTATGAAGATACAAGATTGAAAACTTCGTCCCGTGTCCGGATAGGACTTTCCTTGGCGTGGAAGGCAAGCTTGGCGATACGGATATGTAGATCTCCTTCCATTGTAACCGACTCTGTGTAACCCTAGCCCTCTCCGTTGTCTATATAAGCCGGAGGGTTTTAGTCCGTAGGACGAACAACAATCATACCATAGGCCAGCTTCTAGGGTTTAGCCTCTCTGATCTCGTGGTAGATCTACTCTTGTACTACCCATATCATCAATATTAATCAAGCAGGAGTAGGGTTTTACCTCCATCGAGAGGGCCCGAACCTGGGTAAAAACATCGTGTCCCTTGTCTCCTGTTACCATCCGCCTAGACGCACCGTTCGGGACCCCCTACCCGAGATCCGCTAGTTTTGACACCGACATTGGTGCTTTCAAGGATGGGTGGCTGGACACCGCCTCGGGGGATGCAATCTCTACGGCGATCGAGCCGAACACCATCCCTGTTCTCTACGAAGCCCGATGCTCCAAGGTGCCGGACTCCTCCCCGGACTCTGAACCCTCCACGCCCCTGCCAATTGAATCCGATTGGGCGCCGATCATGGAGTTCACCGCCGCGGATATCTTTCAGCACTCGCCCTTTGGCGACATTCTGAATTCACTAAAGTCTCTCTCTTTATCAGCAGAGTCCTGGCCGGACTATGGTCAGCAAGGTTGGGATGCGGATGACGAAGAAATTCAAAGCCCACCCGCCTGGTAAAACTCGCTTATCTCCCAAGTGCCGTAATCAATGGCACGGCTGGGTTACCCACGCCCGTATTGATGAGAATCCCGGAATAAGGGGACACGATCTCTGCTTCGACAAGACGTGCCAAGGAAACCGCCTCGCTAAACACGTTGAGGTGGAACAGTAAAAGGATTCCAATCAAGACTTGGCTGTGGCGTGACGTCATGCTACAGAATACGCCAGCAGATTAGATTTGTGCAAATATTATTCTCTCTACGGTGGTATGTGGTACTTGTTTTGCAGAGCCGGACACTATCCTTGTGTTAAAAATCTTCTCTGAAGTATTCGGAGGAGGAACCCGCCTTGCAATGCCGAAGACAATTTGCGCGCCGGAATCGTCTTCATTGAAGCCTGGTTCAGGGGCTACTGACGGAGTCCTGGATTAGGGGGTGTCCGGATAGCCGGACTATACCATTGGCCAGACTCCTGGACTATGAAGATACAAGATTGAAGACTTCGTCCCGTGTCCGGATAGGACTTTCCTTGGCGTGGAAGGCAAGCTTGGCGATACGGATATGTAGATCTCCTCCCATTGTAACCGACTCTGTGTAACCCTAGCCCTCTCCGGTGTCTATATAAGCCGGAGGGTTTTAGTCCGTAGGACGAACAACAATCATACCATAGGCTAGCTTCTAGGGTTTAGCCTCTCTGATCTCGTGGTAGATTTACTCTTGTACTACCGATATCATCAATATTAATCAAGCAGGAGTAGAGTTTTACTTCCATCGAGAGGGCCCAAACCTGGGTAAAAACATTGTGTCCCTTGTCTCCTATTACCATCCGCCTAGTCGCACCGTTCGGGACCCCCTACCCGAGATCCGCCAGTTTTGACACCGAGATTGGTGCTTTCATTGAGAGTTCCCCTGTGTCATCATCTTTAGGCCCGATGGCTCCTCCGATCATCAACAGCGATGCGGTCCAGGATGAGACTTTTCTCCCCGGACAGATCTTCGTATTCGGCGGCTTTGCACTGCGGGCAAATTCGCTCGGCCATCTGGAGCAGATCGAAAGCTACGCCCCTGGCCGTCAGGTCAGATTTGGAAGTTTGAACTACACGGCTGATATCCGCGGATACTTGATCTTCGACGAAATCGAGCCACAGCCGAGCGCGCCGCACTGTCACGATGGGCATGATCTAGCTCTGCCGCCGAATAGTGCCCTGGAGGCCGCACCCGTATCAGCCCCGACCCTTAGCTCGGAGCCAACTGCGCCAATCAAGGACGGGTGGGTGGACACCGCCTCGGGAGATGCGATCTGTACGGTGATCGAGCCGAACACCATCCCTATTCTCTGCGAAGCCCGATGCTCCAAGGTGCCGGACTCCTCTCCGGACTCTGAACCCTCCGCGCCCCTGCCAATCGAATCCGATTGGGCGCCGATCAAGGAGTTCACCGCCGCGGATATCTTTCAGCACTCGCCCTTTGGCGACATTCTGAATTCACTAAAGTCTCTCTCTTTATCAGGAGAGTCCTGGCCGAACTATGGTCAGCAAGGTTGGGATGCCCATGACGAAGAAATTCAAAGCCCACCCGCCTGGTAAAACTCGCTTATCTCCCAAGCGCTGTAATCAATGGCACGGCTGGGTTACCCACGCCCGTATTGATGAGGATCCCGGAATAAGGGGACACGATCTCTGCATCGACAAGACGTGCCAAGGAAACCGCCTCGCTAAACGCGTTGAGGTGGAACAGTAAAACGATTCCAATAAAGACTTGGCCGTGGCGTGACGCCATGCTACAGAATACGTCAACAGATTAGATTTGTGCAAGTATTATTCTCTCTACGGTGGTATGTGGTACTTGTTTTGCAGAGCCGGACACTATCCTTGTGTTAAAAATCTTCTCTGAAGTATTCGGAGGAGGAACCCGCCTTGCAATGCCGAAGACAATTTGCACGTCGGAATCGTCTTCATTGAAGCCTGGTTCAGGGGCTACTGACGGAGTCCTGGATTAGGGGGTGTCCGGATAGCCGGACTATACCATTGGCCAGACTCCTGGACTATGAAGATACAAGATTGAAAACTTCGCCCCGTGTCCGGATAGGACTTTCCTTGGCGTGGAAGGCAAGCTTGGCGATACGGATATGTAGATCTCCTTCCATTGTAACCGACTCTGTGTAACCCTAGCCCTCTCCGTTGTCTATATAAGCCGGAGGGTTTTAGTCCGTAGGACGAACAACAATCATACCATAGGCCAGCTTCTAGGGTTTAGCCTCTGTGATCTCGTGGTAGATCTACTCTTGTACTACCCATATCATCAATATTAATCAAGCAGGAGTAGGGTTTTACCTCCATCGAGAGGGCCCGAACCTGGGTAAAAACATCGTGTCCCTTGTCTCCTGTTACCATCCGCCTAGACGCACCGTTCGGGACCCCCTACCCGAGATCCGCTAGTTTTGACACCGACATTGGTGCTTTCAAGGATGGGTGGCTGGACACCGCCTCGGGGGATGCAATCTCTACGGCGATCGAGCCGAACACCATCCCTGTTCTCTACGAAGCCCGATGCTCCAAGGTGCCGGACTCCTCCCCGGACTCTGAACCCTCCACGCCCCTGCCAATTGAATCCGATTGGGCGCCGATCATGGAGTTCACCGCCGCGGATATCTTTCAGCACTCGCCCTTTGGCGACATTCTGAATTCACTAAAGTCTCTCTCTTTATCAGCAGAGTCCTGGCCGGACTATGGTCAGCAAGGTTGGGATGCGGATGACGAAGAAATTCAAAGCCCACCCGCCTGGTAAAACTCGCTTATCTCCCAAGTGCCGTAATCAATGGCACGGCTAGGTTACCCACGCCCGTATTGATGAGAATCCCGGAATAAGGGGACACGATCTCTGCTTCGACAAGACGTGCCAAGGAAACCGCCTCGCTAAACACGTTGAGGTGGAACAGTAAAAGGATTCCAATCAAGACTTGGCTGTGGCGTGATGTCATGCTACAGAATACGCCAGCAGATTAGATTTGTGCAAATATTATTCTCTCTACGGTGGTATGTGGTACTTGTTTTGCAGAGCCGGACACTATCCTTGTGTTAAAAATCTTCTCTGAAGTATTCGGAGGAGGAACCCGCCTTGCAATGCCGAAGACAATTTGCGCGCCGGAATCGTCTTCATTGAAGCCTGGTTCAGGGGCTACTGACGGAGTCCTGGATTAGGGGGTGTCCGGATAGCCGGACTATACCATTGGCCAGACTCCTGGACTATGAAGATACAAGATTGAAGACTTCGTCCCGTGTCCGGATAGGACTTTCCTTGGCGTGGAAGGCAAGCTTGGCGATACGGATATGTAGATCTCCTCCCATTGTAACCGACTCTGTGTAACCCTAGCCCTCTCCGGTGTCTATATAAGCCGGAGGGTTTTAGTCCGTAGGACGAACAACAATCATACCATAGGCTAGCTTCTAGGGTTTAGCCTCTCTGATCTCGTGGTAGATTTACTCTTGTACTACCGATATCATCAATATTAATCAAGCAGGAGTAGAGTTTTACTTCCATCGAGAGGGCCCAAACCTGGGTAAAAACATTGTGTCCCTTGTCTCCTATTACCATCCGCCTAGTCGCACCGTTCGGGACCCCCTACCCGAGATCCGCCAGTTTTGACACCGAGATTGGTGCTTTCATTGAGAGTTCCCCTGTGTCATCATCTTTAGGCCCGATGGCTCCTCCGATCATCAACAGCGATGCGGTCCAGGATGAGACTTTTCTCCCCGGACAGATCTTCGTATTCGGCGGCTTTGCACTGCGGGCGAATTCGCTCGGCCATCTGGAGCAGATCGAAAGCTACGCCCCTGGCCGTCAGGTCAGATTTGGAAGTTTGAACTACACGGCTGATATCCGCGGATACTTGATCTTCGACGAAATCGAGCCACAGCCGAGCGCGCCGCACTGTCACGATGGGCATGATCTAGCTCTGCCGCCGAATAGTGCCCTGGAGGCCGCACCCGTATCAGCCCCGACCCTTAGCTCGGAGCCAACTGCGCCAATCAAGGACGGGTGGGTGGACACCGCCTCGGGAGATGCGATCTGTACGGTGATCGAGCCGAACACCATCC
The DNA here is from genome assembly GCA_032464435.1 of Aegilops umbellulata. Lineage (NCBI taxonomy): Eukaryota > Viridiplantae > Streptophyta > Magnoliopsida > Poales > Poaceae > Aegilops > Aegilops umbellulata. The sequence goes on along the minus strand of CP136055.1, from coordinate 83,207,358 downwards.
CTATTCTCTGCGAAGCCCGATGCTCCAAGGTGCCGGACTCCTCTCCGGACTCTGAACCCTCCGCGCCCCTGCCAATCGAATCCGATTGGGCGCCGATCAAGGAGTTCACCGCCGCGGATATCTTTCAGCACTCGCCCTTTGGCGACATTCTGAATTCACTAAAGTCTCTCTCTTTATCAGGAGAGTCCTGGCCGAACTATGGTCAGCAAGGTTGGGATGCCCATGACGAAGAAATTCAAAGCCCACCCGCCTGGTAAAACTCGCTTATCTCCCAAGCGCTGTAATCAATGGCACGGCTGGGTTACCCACGCCCGTATTGATGAGGATCCCGGAATAAGGGGACACGATCTCTGCATCGACAAGATGTGCCAAGGAAACCGCCTCGCTAAACGCGTTGAGGTGGAACAGTAAAACGATTCCAATAAAGACTTGGCCGTGGCGTGACGCCATGCTACAGAATACGTCAACAGATTAGATTTGTGCAAGTATTATTCTCTCTACGGTGGTATGTGGTACTTGTTTTGCAGAGCCGGACACTATCCTTGTGTTAAAAATCTTCTCTGAAGTATTCGGAGGAGGAACCCGCCTTGCAATGCCGAAGACAATTTGCACGTCGGAATCGTCTTCATTGAAGCCTGGTTCAGGGGCTACTGACGGAGTCCTGGATTAGGGGGTGTCCGGATAGCCGGACTATACCATTGGCCAGACTCCTGGACTATGAAGATACAAGATTGAAAACTTCGTCCCGTGTCCGGATAGGACTTTCCTTGGCGTGGAAGGCAAGCTTGGCGATACGGATATGTAGATCTCCTTCCATTGTAACCGACTCTGTGTAACCCTAGCCCTCTCCGTTGTCTATATAAGCCGGAGGGTTTTAGTCCGTAGGACGAACAACAATCATACCATAGGCCAGCTTCTAGGGTTTAGCCTCTCTGATCTCGTGGTAGATCTACTCTTGTACTACCCATATCATCAATATTAATCAAGCAGGAGTAGGGTTTTACCTCCATCGAGAGGGCCCGAACCTGGGTAAAAACATCGTGTCCCTTGTCTCCTGTTACCATCCGCCTAGACGCACCGTTCGGGACCCCCTACCCGAGATCCGCTAGTTTTGACACCGACATTGGTGCTTTCAAGGATGGGTGGCTGGACACCGCCTCGGGGGATGCAATCTCTACGGCGATCGAGCCGAACACCATCCCTGTTCTCTACGAAGCCCGATGCTCCAAGGTGCCGGACTCCTCCCCGGACTCTGAACCCTCCACGCCCCTGCCAATTGAATCCGATTGGGCGCCGATCATGGAGTTCACCGCCGCGGATATCTTTCAGCACTCGCCCTTTGGCGACATTCTGAATTCACTAAAGTCTCTCTCTTTATCAGCAGAGTCCTGGCCGGACTATGGTCAGCAAGGTTGGGATGCGGATGACGAAGAAATTCAAAGCCCACCCGCCTGGTAAAACTCGCTTATCTCCCAAGTGCCGTAATCAATGGCACGGCTGGGTTACCCACGCCCGTATTGATGAGAATCCCGGAATAAGGGGACACGATCTCTGCTTCGAGAAGACGTGCCAAGGAAACCGCCTCGCTAAACACGTTGAGGTGGAACAGTAAAAGGATTCCAATCAAGACTTGGCTGTGGCGTGACGTCATGCTACAGAATACGCCAGCAGATTAGATTTGTGCAAATATTATTCTCTCTACGGTGGTATGTGGTACTTGTTTTGCAGAGCCGGACACTATCCTTGTGTTAAAAATCTTCTCTGAAGTATTCGGAGGAGGAACCCGCCTTGCAATGCCGAAGACAATTTGCGCGCCGGAATCGTCTTCATTGAAGCCTGGTTCAGGGGCTACTGACGGAGTCCTGGATTAGGGGGTGTCCGGATAGCCGGACTATACCATTGGCCAGACTCCTGGACTATGAAGATACAAGATTGAAGACTTCGTCCCGTGTCCGGATAGGACTTTCCTTGGCGTGGAAGGCAAGCTTGGCGATACGGATATGTAGATCTCCTCCCATTGTAACCGACTCTGTGTAACCCTAGCCCTCTCCGTTCTCTATATAAGCCGGAGGGTTTTAGTCCGTAGGACGAACAACAATCATACCATAGGCCAGCTTCTAGGGTTTAGCCTCTCTGATCTCGTGGTAGATCTACTCTTGTACTACCCATGTCATCAATATTAATCAAGCAGGAGTAGGGTTTTACCTCCATCGAGAGGGCCCGAACCTGGGTAAAAACATCGTGTCCCTTGTCTCCTGTTACCATCCGCCTAGACGCACCGTTCGGGACCCCCTACCCGAGATCCGCTAGTTTTGACACCGACATTGGTGCTTTCAAGGATGGGTGGCTGGACACCGCCTCGGGGGATGCAATCTCTACGGCGATCGAGCCGAACACCATCCCTATTCTCTACGAAGCCCGATGCTCCAAGGTGCCGGACTCCTCCCCGGACTCTGAACCCTCCACGCCCCTGCCAATTGAATCCGATTGGGCGCCGATCATGGAGTTCACCACCGCGGATATCTTTCAGCACTCGCCCTTTGGCGACATTCTGAATTCACTAAAGTCTCTCTCTTTATCAGCAGAGTCCTGGCCAGACTATGGTCAGCAAGGTTGGGATGCGGATGACGAAGAAATTCAAAGCCCACCCGCCTGGTAAAACTCGCTTATCTCCCAAGTGCCGTAATCAATGGCACGGCTGGGTTACCCACGCCCGTATTGATGAGAATCCCGGAATAAGGGGACACGATCTCTGCTTCGACAAGACGTGCCAAGGAAACCGCCTCGCTAAACACGTTGAGGTGGAACAGTAAAAGGATTCCAATCAAGACTTGGCTGTGGCGTGACGTCATGCTACAGAATACGCCAGCAGATTAGATTTGTGCAAATATTATTCTCTCTACGGTGGTATGTGGTACTTGTTTTGCAGAGCCGGACACTATCCTTGTGTTAAAAATCTTCTCTGAAGTATTCGGAGGAGGAACCCGCCTTGCAATGCCGAAGACAATTTGCGCGCCGGAATCGTCTTCATTGAAGCCTGGTTCAGGGGCTACTGACGGAGTCCTGGATTAGGGGGTGTCCGGATAGCCGGACTATACCATTGGCCAGACTCCTGGACTATGAAGATACAAGATTGAAGACTTCGTCCCGTGTCCGGATAGGACTTTCCTTGGCGTGGAAGGCAAGCTTGGCGATACGGATATGTAGATCTCCTCCCATTGTAACCGACTCTGTGTAACCCTAGCCCTCTCCGTTCTCTATATAAGCCGGAGGGTTTTAGTCCGTAGGACGAACAACAATCATACCATAGGCCAGCTTCTAGGGTTTAGCCTCTCTGATCTCGTGGTAGATCTACTCTTGTACTACCCATATCATCAATATTAATCAAGCAGGAGTAGGGTTTTACCTCCATCGAGAGGGCCCGAACCTGGGTAAAAACATCGTGTCCCTTGTCTCCTGTTACCATCCGCCTAGACGCACCGTTCGGGACCCCCTACCCAAGATCCGCTAGTTTTGACACCGACATTGGTGCTTTCAAGGATGGGTGGCTGGACACCGCCTCGGGGGATGCAATCTCTACGGCGATCGAGCCGAACACCATCCCTATTCTCTACGAAGCCCGATGCTCCAAGGTGCCGGACTCCTCCCCGGACTCTGAACCCTCCACGCCCCTGCCAATTGAATCCGATTGGGCGCCGATCATGGAGTTCACCGCCGCGGATATCTTTCAGCACTCGCCCTTTGGCGACATTCTGAATTCACTAAAGTCTCTCTCTTTATCAGCAGAGTCCTGGCCGGACTATGGTCAGCAAGGTTGGGATGCGGATGACGAAGAAATTCAAAGCCCACCCGCCTGGTAAAACTCGCTTATCTCCCAAGTGCCGTAATCAATGGCACGGCTGGGTTACCCACGCCCGTATTGATGAGAATCCCGGAATAAGGGGACACGATCTCTGCTTCGACAAGACGTGCCAAGGAAACCGCCTCGCTAAACACGTTGAGGTGGAACAGTAAAAGGATTCCAATCAAGACTTGGCTGTGGCGTGACGTCATGCTACAGAATACGCCAGCAGATTAGATTTGTGCAAATATTATTCTCTCTACAGTGGTATGTGTTACTTGTTTTGCAGAGCCGGACACTATCCTTGTGTTCAAAATCTTCTATGAAGTATTCGGAGGAGGAACCCGCCTTGCAATGCCGAAGACAATTTGCGCGCCGGAATCGTCTTCATTGAAGCCTGGTTCAGGGGCTACTGACGGAGTCCTGGATTAGGGGGTGTCCGGATAGCCAGACTATACCATTGGCCAGACTCCTGGACTATGAAGATACAAGATTGAAGACTTCGTCCCGTGTCCGGATAGGACTTTCCTTGGCGTGGAAGGCAAGCTTGGCGATACGGATATGTTGATCTCCTCCCATTGTAACCGACTTTGTGTAACCCTAGCCCTCTTCGGTGTCTATATAAGCCGGAGGGTTTTAGTCCGTAGGACGAACTACAATCTTACCATAGGCTAGCTTCTAGGGTTTAGCCTCTCTGATCTCGTGGTAGATCTACTCTTGTACTACCCATATCATCAATATTAATCAAGCAGGAGTAGGGTTTTACCTCCATCGAGAGGGCCCGAACCTGGGTAAAAACATCGTGTCCCTTGTCTCCTATTACCATCCGCCTAGACGCACCGTTCGGGACCCCTACCCGAGATCCGCCAGTCTTGACACTGACATTTGTGCTTTCATTGAAAGTTCCCCTGTGTCATCATCTTTAGGCCCGATGGCTCCTCTGATCAGCAACAGCGATGCGGTCCGGGGTGAGACTTTTCTCCCCGGACAGATCTTCGTATTCGGCGGCTTTGCACTGCGGGCGAATTCGCTCGGCCATCTGGAGCAGATCGAAAGCTACGCCCCTGGCCGTCAGGTCAGATTTGGAAGTTTGAACTACACGGCTGATATCCGCGGATACTTGATCTTCGACGGATTCGAGCCACAGCCGAGCGCGCCGCACTGTCACGATGGGCATGATCTAGCTCTGCCGCCGAATAGTGCCCTGGAGGCAGCACCCGTATCAGCCCCGACCCTTAGCTCGGAGCCGACTGCGCCAATAAAGGACGGGTGGCTGGACACCGCCTCGGGGGATGCAATCTCTACGGCGATCGAGCCGAACACCATCCCTATTCTCTGCGAAGCCCGATGCTCCAAGGTGCCGGACTCCTCTCCGGACTCTGAACCCTCCGCCCCCCTGCCAATCGAATCCGATTGGGCGCCGATCATGGAGTTCACCACCGCAGATATCTTTCAGCACTCGCCCTTTGGCGACATTCTGAATTCACTAAAGTCTCTCTCTTTATCAGGCGAGTCCTGGCCGGACTATGGTCAGCAAGGTTGGGATGCGGATGACGAAGATATTCAAAGCCCACCCGCCTGGTAAAACTCGCTTATCTCCCAAGCGCTGTAATCAATGGCACGGCTGGGTTACCCACGCCCGTATTGATGAGAATCCCGGAATAAGGTGACACGATCTCTGCTTCGACAAGACGTGCCAAGGAAACCTCCTCGCTAAACGCGCTGAGGTGGAACAGTAAAACGATTCCAATAAAGACTTGGCTGTGGCGTGACGTCATGCTACAGAATACGTCCGCAGATTAGATTTGTGCAAATATTATTCTCTCTACGGTGGTATGTGGAACTTGTTTTGCAGAGCCGGACACTATCCTTGTGTTCAAAATCTTCTATGAAGTATTCGGAGGAGGAACCCGCCTTGCAATGCCGAAGACAATTTGCATGCCGGAATCGTCTTCATTGAAGCCTGGTTCAGGGGCTACTGAGGGAGTCCTGGATTTGGGGGTGTCCGGATAGCCGGACTATACCATTGGCCAGACTCCTGGACTATGAAGATACAAGATTGAAGACTTCGTCCCGTGTTCGGATAGGACTTTCCTTGGCGTGGAAGGCAAGCTTGGCGATATGGATATGTAGATCTCCTCCCATTGTAACTGACTCTCTGTAACCCTAGCCCTCTCCGGTGTCTATATAAGACGGAGGGTTTTAGTCCGTAGGATGAACAACAATCATACCATAGGCTAGCTTCTACGGTTTAGCCTCTCTGATCTCGTGGTAGATCTAGTCTTGTACTACCCATATCATCAATATTAATCAAGCAGGAGTAGGGTTTACCTCCATCGAGAGAGCCCAAACCTGGGTAAAAACATCATGACCCTTGTCTCCTGTTACCATCCGCCTAGACGCACCGTTCGGGACCCCCTACCCGAGATCCGCCAGTTTTGACACCAACATTGGTGCTTTCAGTGAGAGTTCCCCTGTGTCATCATCTTTAGGCCCGATGGCTCCTCCGATCATCAACAGCGATGCGGTCCAGGGTGAGACTTTTCTCCCCGGACAGATCTTCGTATTTGGCGACTTTGCACTGCGGGCGAATCCGCTCGGCCATTTGGAGCAGATCGAAAGCTACGCCCCTGGCCGTCAGGTCAGATTTGGAAGTTTGAACTACACGGCTGTTATCTGCGGATGCTTGATCTTCGACGGATTCGAGCCACAGCCGAGCGCGCCGCACTGTCACGATTGGCATGATCTAGCTCTACCGCCGAATAGTGCCCTGGAGGCCGCACCCGTATCAGCCCCGACCCTTAGCTCGAAGCCAACTGCGCCAATCGAGGATGGGCGGCTTGACACTGCCTCAGGGAATGCAATCTCTACGGCGATCGAGCCGAACACCATCCCTATTCTTTGTGAAGCCCGATGCTCCAAGGTGCCGGACTCCTCTCCGGACTTTGAACCCTCCGCGCCCCTGCCAATCGAATCCGATTGGGCGCCGATCACGGAGTTCACCGCCGCGGATATCTTTCAGCACTCGCCCTTTGGGGACATTCTGAATTTACTAAAGTCTCTCTCTTTATCAGGAGAGTCCTGGCCGGACTATGGTCAGCAAGGTTGGGATGCGGATGACGAAGAAATTCAAAGCCCACCCGCCTGGTAAAACTCGCTTATCTCCCAAGCGCCGTAATCAATGGCATGGCTGGGTTACCCACACCCGTATTGATGAGAATCCCGGAATAAGGGGACACGATCTCTGCTTCGACAAGACGTGCCAAGGAAACTGCCTCGCTAAACGCGCTGAGGTGGAACAGTAAAATGATTCCAATCAAGACTTGGCTGTGGCGTGACGTCATGCTACAGAATGCGTCAGCAGATTAGATTTGTGCAAATATTATTCTCTCTAAGGTGGTACGTGGAACTTGTTTTGCAGAGCCGGACACTATCCTTGAGTTCAAAATCTTCTATGAAGTATTCGGAGGAGGAACCCGCCTTGCAATGCCGAAGACAATTTGCGCGCCGGAATCGTCTTCATTGAAGCCTGGTTCACGGGCTACTGAGGGAGTCCTGGATTAGGGGGTGTCCGAATAGCCGGACTATACCATTGGCTAGACTCCTGGACTATGAAGATACAAGATTGAAGACTTCGTCCCGTGTCCGGATAGGACTTTCCTTTGCGTGGAAGGCAAGCTTGGCGATACGGATATGTAGATCTCCTCCCATTGTAACCGACTCTGTGTAATCCTAGCCCTCTCCGGTGTCTATATAAGTCGGAGGGTTTTAGTCCGTAGGACGAACAACAATCATACCATAGGCTTGCTTATAGGGTTTAGCCTCTCTGATCACGTGGTAGATCTACTCTTGTACTACCCATATCATCAATATTAATCAAGCGGGAGTAGGGTTTTACCTCCATCCTTTGAGAGTTCCCCTGTGTCATCATCTTTAGGCCCGATGGCTCCTCTGATCATCAACAGCGATGCGGTCCAGGGTGAGACTTTTCTCCCCGGACAGATCTTCGTATTCGGCGGCTTTGCACTGCGGGCCAATTCGCTCGGCCATATGGAGCAGATCGAAAGCTACGCCCCTGGCCGTCAGGTCAGATTTGGAAGTTTGAACTACACGGCTGATATCCGCGGATACTTGATCTTCGACGGATTCGAGCCACAGCCGAGCGCGCCGCACTGTCACGATGGGCCTGATCTAGCTCTGCCACCGAATAGTGCCCTGGAGGCAGCACCCGTATCAGCCCCGACCCTTAGCTCGGAGCCGACTGCGCCAATAAAGGACGGGTGGCTGGACACCGCCTCGGGGGATGCAATCTCTACGGCGATCGAGCCGAACACCATCCCTATTCTCTGCGAAGCCCGATGCTCCAAGGTGCCGGACTCCTCTCCGGACTCTGAACCCTCCGCCCCCCTGCCAATCGAATCCGATTGGGCGCCGATCATGGAGTTCACCACCGCAGATATCTTTCAGCACTCGCCCTTTGGCGACATTCTGAATTCACTAAAGTCTCTCTCTTTATCAGGCGAGTCCTGGCCGGACTATGGTCAGCAAGATTGGGATGCGGATGACGAAGATATTCAAAGCCCACCCGCCTGGTAAAACTCGCTTATCTCCCAAGCGCCGTAATCAATGGCACGGCTGGGTTACCCACGCCCGTATTGATGAGAATCCCGGAATAAGGGGACACGATCTCTGCTTCGACAAGACGGGCCAAGGAAACCTCCTCGCTAAACGCGCTGAGGTGGAACAGTAAAACGATTCCAATAAAGACTTGGCTGTGGCGTGACGTCATGCTACAGAATACGTCCGCAGATTAGATTTGTGCAAATATTATTCTCTCTACGGTGGTATGTGGAACTTGTTTTGCAGAGCCGGACACTATCCTTGTGTTCAAAATCTTCTATGAAGTATTCGGAGGAGGAACCCGCCTTGCAATGCCGAAGACAATTTGCATGCCGGAATCGTCTTCATTGAAGCCTGGTTCAGGGGCTATTGAGGGAGTCCTGGATTAGGGGGTGTCCGGATAGCCGGACTATACCATTGGCCAGACTCCTGGACTATGAAGATACAAGATTGAAGACTTCGTCCCGTGTTCGGATAGGACTTTCCTTGGCGTGGAAGGCAAGCTTGGCGATACGGATATGTAGATCTCCTCCCATGGTAACTGACTCTCTGTAACCCTAGCCCTCTCCGGTGTCTATATAAGACGGAGGGTTTTAGTCCGTAGGATGAACAACAATCATACCATAGGCTAGCTTCTACGGTTTAGCCTCTCTGATCTCGTGGTAGATCTAGTCTTGTACTACCCATATCATCAATATTAATCAAGCAGGAGTAGGGTTTACCTCCATCGAGAGAGCCCAAACCTGGGTAAAAACATCATGACCCTTGTCTCCTGTTACCATCCGCCTAGACGCACCGTTCGGGACCCCCTACCCGAGATCCGCCAGTTTTGACACCAACATTGGTGCTTTCAGTGAGAGTTCCCCTGTGTCATCATCTTTAGGCCCGATGGCTCCTCCGATCATCAACAGCGATGCGGTCCAGGGTGAGACTTTTCTCCCCGGACAGATCTTCGTATTTGGCGACTTTGCACTGCGGGCGAATTCGCTCGGCCATCTGGAGCATATCGAAAGCTACGCCCCTGGCCGTCAGGTCAGATTTGGAAGTTTGAACTACACGGCTGATATCCGCGGATGCTTGATCTTCGACGGATTCGAGCCACAGCCGAGCGCGCCGCACTGTCACGATTGGCATGATCTAGCTCTACCGCCGAATAGTGCCCTGGAGGCCGCACCCGTATCAGCCCCGACCCTTAGCTCGAAGCCAACTGCGCCAATCGAGGATGGGCGGCTTGACACTGCCTCAGGGAATGCAATCTCTACGGCGATCGAGCCGAACACCATCCCTATTCTTTGTGAAGCCCGATGCTCCAAGGTGCCGGACTCCTTTATGGACTTTGAACCCTCCGCGCCCCTGGCAATCGAATCCGATTGGGCGCCGATCACGGAGTTCACCGCCGCGGATATCTTTCAGCACTCGCCCTTTGGGGACATTCTGAATTTACTAAAGTCTCTCTCTTTATCAGGAGAGTCCTGGCCGGACTATGGTCAGCAAGGTTGGGATGCGGATGACGAAGAAATTCAAAGCCCACCCGCCTGGTAAAACTCGCTTATCTCCCAAGCGCCGTAATCAATGGCATGGCTGGGTTACCCACACCCGTATTGATGAGAATCCCGGAATAAGGGGACACGATCTCTGCTTCGACAAGACGTGCCAAGGAAACTGCCTCGCTAAACGCGCTGAGGTGGAACAGTAAAATGATTCCAATCAAGACTTGGCTGTGGCGTGACGTCATGCTACAGAATGCGTCAGCAGATTAGATTTGTGCAAATATTATTCTCTCTAAGGTGGTACGTGGAACTTGTTTTGCAGAGCCGGACACTATCCTTGAGTTCAAAATCTTCTATGAAGTATTCGGAGGAGGAACCCGCCTTGCAATGCCGAAGACAATTTGCGCGCCGGAATCGTCTTCATTGAAGCCTGGTTCACGGGCTACTGAGGGAGTCCTGGATTAGGGGGTGTCCGAATAGCCGGACTATACCATTGGCTAGACTCCTGGACTATGAAGATACAAGATTGAAGACTTCGTCCCGTGTCCGGATAGGACTTTCCTTTGCGTGGAAAGCAAGCTTGGCGATACGGATATGTAGATCTCCTCCCATTGTAACCGACTCTGTGTAATCCTAGCCCTCTCCGGTGTCTATATAAGTCGGAGGGTTTTAGTCCGTAGGACGAACAACAATCATACCATAGGCTTGCTTATAGGGTTTAGCCTCTCTGATCACGTGGTAGATCTACTCTTGTACTACCCATATCATCAATATTAATCAAGCGGGAGTAGGGTTTTACCTCCATCCTTTGAGAGTTCCCCTGTGTCATCATCTTTAGGCCCGATGGCTCCTCTGATCATCAACAGCGATGCGGTCCAGGGTGAGACTTTTCTCCCCGGACAGATCTTCGTATTCGGCGGCTTTGCACTGCGGGCCAATTCGCTCGGCCATATGGAGCAGATCGAAAGCTACGCCCCTGGCCGTCAGGTCAGATTTGGAAGTTTGAACTACACGGCTGATATCCGCGGATACTTGATCTTCGACGGATTTGAGCCACAGCCGAGCACGCCGCACTGTCACGATGGGCATGATCTAGCTCTGCCGCCGAATAGTGCCCTGGAGGCCGCACCCGTATCAGCCCCCACCCTTAGCTCGGAGCCAACTGCGCCAATCAAGGACGGGTGGCTGGAAACCGCCTCGGGGGATGCAATCTGTACGGTGATCGAGCCGAACACCATCCCTATTCTCTGTGAAGCCCGATGCTCCAAGGTGCCGGACTCCTCTCCGGACTCTGAACCCTCCACGCCCCTGCCAATCGAATCCGATTGGGCACCGATCATGGAGTTCACCGCCGCGGATATCTTTCAGCACTCGCCCTTTGGCAACATTCTGAATTCACTAAAGTCTCTCACTTTATCAGGAGAGTCCTGGCCGGACTATGGTCAGCAAGGTTGGGATGCGGATGACGAAGAAATTCAAACCCCACCCGCCTGGTAAAACTCGCTTATCTCCCAAGCGCCGTAATCAATGGCACGGCTGGGTTACCCACGCCCGTATTGATGAGAATCCCGGAATAAGGGGACACGATCTCTGCTTCGACAAGACGTGCCAAGGAAACCGCCTCGCTAAACGCGCTGAGGTGGAACAGTAAAACGATTCCAATCAAGACTTGGCTGTGGCGTGACGTCATGCTACAGAATACGTCAACAGATTAGATTTGTGCAAATATTATTCTCTCTACGGTGGTACGTGGAACTTGTTTTGCAGAGCCGGACACTATCCTTGTGTTCAAAATCTTCTATGAGGTATTCGGAGGAGGAACCCGCCTTGCAATGCCGAAGACAATTTGCGCGCCGGAATCGTCTTCATTGAAGCCTGGTTCACGGGCTACTGAGGGAGTCCTGGATTAGGGGGTGTCCGGATAGCCGGACTATACCATTGGCCAGACTCCTGGACTATAAAGCTACAAGATTGAAGAATTTGTCCCGTGTCCGGATAGGACTTTCCTTGGCGTGGAAGGCAAGCTTGGCGAGACGGATATGTAGATCTCCTCCCATTGTAACCGACTCTGTGTAATCCTAGCCCTCTTCGGTGTCTATATAAGCTGGAGGGTTTTAGTCCGTAGGACGAACAACAATCATACCATAGGCTTGCTTCTAGGGTTTAGCCTCTCTGATCACATGGTAGATCTACTCTTGTACTACCCATATCATCAATATTAATCAAGCGGGAGTAGGGTTTTACCTCCATCGAGAGGGCCCGAACCTGGGTAAAAACATCGTGACCCTTGTCTCCTGTTACCATCCGCCTAGACGCACCGTTAGGGACCCCCTACCCGAGATCCACCAGTTTTAACACCGACATTGGTGCTTTCATTGAGAGTTCCCCTGTGTCATCATCTTTAGGCCCGATGGCTCCTCTGATCATCAACAGCGATGCGGTCCAGGGTGAGACTTTTCTTCCCGGACAGATCTTCATATTCGGCGGCTTTGCACTGCGGGCCAATTCGCTCGGCCATCTGGAGCAGATCGAAAGCTACGCCCCTGGCCGTCACGTCAGATTTGGAAGTTTGAACTACACGACTGATATCCGCGGATACTTGATCTTCGATGGATTTGAGCCACAGCCGAGCGCGCCGCACTGTCACGATGGGCATGATCTAGCTCTGCCGCCGAATAGTGCCCTGGAGGCCGCACCCGTATCAGCCCCGACCCTTAGCTCGGAGCCAACTGCGCCAATCAAGGACGGGTGGGTGGACACCGCCTCGGGAGATGCGATCTGTACGGTGATCGAGCCGAACACCATCCCTATTCTCTGCGAAGCCCGATGCTCCAAGGTGCCGGACTCCTCTCCGCACTCTGAACCCTCCGCGCCCCTGCCAATTGAATCCGATTGGGCGCCGATCATGGAATTCACCGCCGCGGATATCTTTCTGCACTCGCCCTTTGGCGACATTCTGAATTCACTAAAGTCTCTCTCTTTATCAGGAGAGTCCTGGCCGGACTATGGTCAGCAAGGTTGGGATGCGGATGACGAAGAAATTCAAAGCCCTCCCGCCTGGTAAAACTCGCTTATCTCCGAAGCGCCGTAATCAATGGCACGGCTGGGTTACCCACGCCGGTATTGATGAGAATCAAGGAATAAGGGGACACGATCTCTGCTTCGACAAGACGTGCCAAGGAAACCTCCTCGCTAAACGCGCTGAGGTGGAACAGTAAAACGATTCCAATAAAGACTTGGCTGTGGCGTGACGTCATGCTACAGAATACGTCCGCAGATTAGATTTGTGCAAATATTATTCTCTCTACGGTGGTATGTGGAACTTGTTTTGTAGAGCCGGACACTATCCTTGTGTTCAAAATCTTCTATGAAGTATTCGTAGGAGGAACCCGCCTTGCAATGCTGAAGACAATTTGTGCGCCGGAATCGTCTTCATTGAAGCCTGGTTCAGGGGCTACTGAGGGAGTCCTGGATTAGGGGGTGTCCGAATAGCCGGAATATACCATTGGCCAGACTCTTGTACTATGAAGATACAAGATTGAAGACTTCGTCCCGTGTCCGAATAGGACTTTCCTTGGGGTGGAAGGCAAGCTTGGCGATACGGATATGTAGATCTCCTCCCATTGTAACCGACTCTGTGTAACCCTGGCCCTCTCCGGTGTCTATATAAGCCGGAGGGTTTTATTTCGTAGGACGAACAACAATCATACCATAGGCTAGCTTCTAGGGTTTAGCCTCTCTGATCTCGTGGTAGATCTACTCTTGTACTACCCATATCATCAATATTAATCAAGCAGGAGTAGGGTTTTACCTCCATCGAGAGGGCCCGAACCTGGGTAAAAACATCATGACCCTTGTCTCCTGTTACCATCCGCCTAGAGGCACCGTTCGGGACCCACTACCCGAGATCCACCAGTTTTGACACTGACATTGGTGCTTTCATTGAGAGTTCCCCTGTGTCATCATCTTTAGGCCCGATGGCTCCTCCGATCATCAACAGCGATGCGGTCCAGGGTGAGACTTTTCTCCCGGGACAGATCTTCGTATTCGGCGGCTTTGCACTGCGGGCCAATTCGCTCGGCCATCTGGAGCAGATCGAAAGCTATGCCCCTGGCCGTTAGGTCAGATTTGGAAGTTTGAACTACACGGCTAATATCCGCGGATACTTGATCTTCGACGGATTCGAGCAACAGCCGAGCGCCCCTTACTGTCACGATGGGCATGATCTAGCTCTGCCGCCGAATAGTGCCCTGGAGGCCGCACCCGTATCAGCTCCAACCCTTAGGTCGGAGCCAACTGCTCCAATCAAGGACGGGTGGCTGGACACCGCCTCGGGGGATGCAATCTCTACTGCAATCGAGCCGAACACCATCCCTAGCTATTCTCTGCGAAGCCCGATGCTGAAAGGTGCCGGACTCCTCTCCAGACTCTGAACCCTCCGCGCCCCTGCCAATCGAATCCGATTGGGCGCCGATCTTGGAGTTCACCGCCGCGGATATCTTTCAGCACTCGCCCTTTGGCAACATTCTGAATTCACTAAAGTCTCTCTCTTTATCAGGAGAGTCCTGGCCGAACTATGGTCAGCAAGGTTGGGATGCGGATGATGAAGAAATTCAAAGCCCACCCGCCTGGTAAAACTCGCTTATCTCCCAAGCGCCATAATCAATGGCACGGCTGGGTTACCAACGCCCGTATTGATGAGAATCCCGGAATAAGGGGACATGATCTCTGCTTCGACAAGACGTGCCAAGGAAACCGCCTCGCTAAACGCGCTGAGGTGGAACAGTAAAACGATTCCAATCAAGACTTGGCTGTGGCGTGACGTCATGCTACAGAATACGTCAGCAGATTAGATTTGTGCAAATATTATTCTCTCTACGGTGGTATGTGGAACTTGTTTTGCAGAGCCGGACACTATCCTTGTGTTCAAAATCTTCTATGAAGTATTCCGAGGAGGAACCCGCCTTGCAATGCCGAAGACAATTTGCGCGCCGGAATCGTCTTCATTGAAGCCTGGTTCAGGGGCTACTGAGGGAGTCCTGGATTAGGGGTTGTCCGGATAGCCGGACTATACCATTGGCCAGACTCCTGGACTATGAAGATACAAGATTGAAGACTTCGTCCCGTGTCCGGATAGGACTTTCCTTGGCGTGGAAGGCAAGCTTGGCGATACAGATATGTAGATCTCCTCCCATTGTAACCGACTCTGTGTAACCCTAGCCCTCTCTGTTGTCTATATAAGCCGGAGGATTTTAGTCCGTAGGACGAACAACAATCATACCATAGGCTGGCTTCTAGGGTTTAGCCTCTCTGATCTCGTGGTAGATCTACTCTTGTACTACCCATATCATCAATATTAATCAAGCAGGAGTAGGGTTTTACCTCCATCGAGAGGGCCCGAACCTGGGTAAAAACATCGTGTCCCTTGTCTCCTGTTACCATCCGCCTAGACGCACCGTTCGGGACCCCCTACCCGAGATCCGGTAGTTTTGACACCGACATTGGTGCTTTCATTGAAAGTTCCCCTGTGTCATCATCTTTAGGCCCGATGGCTCCTCCGATCATCAACAGCGATGCGGTCCAGGGTGAGACTTTTCTCCCCGGACAGATCTTCGTATTCGGCGGCTTTGCACTTCGGGCGAATTCGCTCGGCCATCTGGAGCAGATCGAAAGCTACGCCCCTGGCCGTCAGGTCAGATTTGGAACTTTGAACTACACGGCTGATATCTGCGGATACTTGATCTTCGACGGATTCGAGCCATAGCCGAGCGCGCCGCACTGTCACGATGGGCATGATCTAGCTCTGTGGTCGAATAGTGCCCTAGAGGCCGCACCCGTATTAGCCCCGACCCTTAGCTCGGAGCCGACTGCGCCAATCAAGGACGGGTGGCTGGACACCACCTTGGGGGATGCAATCTCTACGGCGATCGAGCCAAACACCATCCCTATTCTCTGCGAAGCCCGATGCTCCAAGGTGCCGGACTCCTCTCCGGACTCTGAACCCTCCGCGCCCCTGCCAATCGAATCCGATTGGGCGCCGATCATGGAATTCACCGCCGCGGATATCTTTCAGCACTCGCCCTTTGCCGACATTCTCAATTCACTAAAGTCTCTCTCTTTATCAGGAGAGTCCTGGCCAGACTATGGTCAGCAAGGTTGGGATGCGGATGACGAAGAAATTCAAAGCCCTCCCGCCTGGTAAAACTCGCTTATCTCCCAAGCGCTGTAATCAATGGCACGGCTGGGTTACCCACGCCCGTATTGATGAGAATCCCGGAATAAGGGGACACGATCTCTTCTTCGACAAGACATGCCAAGGAAACCGCCTCGCTAAAGGCGCTGAGGTGGAACAGTAAAACGATTCCAATAAAGACTTGGCTGGGGCGTGACGTCATGCTACATAATACGTCAACAGATTAGATTTGTGCAAATATTATTCTCTCTACGGTGGTATGTGGAACTTGTTTTGTAGAGCCGGACACCATCCTTGTGTTCAAAATCTTCTATGAAGTATTCGGAGGAGGAACCCGCCTTGCAATGCTTAAGACAATTTGCGCGCCGGAATCGACGTCATTGAAGCCTGGTTCAGGGGCTACTGAGGGAGTCCTGGATTAGGGGGTGTCCGGATAGCCGGACTATACCATTGGCCAGACTCCTGGACTATGAAGATACAAGATTGAAGACTTCGTCCCGTGTCCGGATAGGACTTTCCTTGGCATGGAAGGCAAGCTTGGCGATACGGATATGTAGATCTCCTCCCATTGTAACCGACTCTGTGTAACCCTAGCCCTCTCTGGTGTCTATATAAGCCTGAGGATTTTAGTCTGTAGGACGAACAACAATCATACCATAGGCTAGCTTCTAGGGTTTAGCCTCTCTGATCTCGTGGTAGATCTACTCTTGTACTACCCATATCATCAATATTAATCAAGCAGGAGTAGGGTTTTACCTCCATCGAGAGGGCCCGAACCTGGGTAAAAACATCGTGACCCTTGTCTCCTGTTACCATCCGCCTAGACGCACCATTCGGGACGCCCTACCCGAGTTCTGCCAGTTTTGACACCGACATTGTTGCTTTCATTGAGAGTTCCCCTGTGTCATCATCTTTAGGCCCGATGGTTCCTCCGATCATCAACAGCGATGCGGTCCAGGGTGAGACTTTTCTCCCTGGACAGATCTTCGTATTCGGCGGCTTCGCACAGTGGGCCAATTCGCTCGGCCATCTGGAGCAGATCGAAAGCTACGCCCCTAGCCGTCAGGTCAGATTTGGAAGTTTGAACTACACGGCTGATATCCGCGGATACTTGATCTTCGATGGATTTGAGCCACAGCCGAGCGTGCGGCACTGTCACGATGGGCATGATCTAGGTCTGCTGCCGAATAGTGCCCTGGAGGCCGCACCCGTATCAGCCCCGACCCTTAGCTCGGAGCCAACCGCGCCAATCAAGGACGGGCGGCTGGACACCGCCTCGGGGGATGCAATCTCTATGGAAATCGAGCCGAACACCATCCCTATTCTTTGCGAAGCCCGATGCTCCAAGGTGCCGGACTCCTCTCCGGACTCTGAACCCTCCGCGCCCCTGCCAATCGAATCCGATTGGGCGCCGATCATGGAGTTCACCGCCGCGGATATCTTTCAGCACTCGCCCTTTGGCGACATTCTGAATTCAGTAAAGTCTCTCTCTTTATCAGGAGAGTCCTGGCCGGACTATGGTCAGCAAGGTTGGGATGCGGATGACGAAGAAATTCAAAGCCCACCCACCTGGTAAAACTCGCTTATCGCCCAAGCGTCGTAATCAATGGCACGGCTGGGTTACCCACGCCCGTATTGATGAGAATCCCCGGAATAAGGGGACACGATCTCTGCTTCGACAAGACGTGCCAAGGAAACCGCCTCGCTAAACGCGCTGAGGTGGAACAGTAAAACGATTCCAATAAAGACTTGGCTGTGGCGTGACGTCATGCTACAGAATACGTCAGAAGATTTGATTTGTGCAAATATTATTCTCTCTACGGTGGTATGTGGAACTTGTTTTGCAGAACCGGACATTAGCCTTGTGTTCAAAATCTTCTATGAAGTATTCGGAGGAGGAACCCGCCTTGCAATGCCGAAGACAATTTGCGCGCCGGAATCGTCGTCATTGAAGCCTGGTTCAGGGGCTACTGAGGGAGTCCTGGATTAGGGGGTGTCCGGATAGCGGGACTATACCATTGGCCAGACTCCTGGACTATTAAGATACAAGATTGAAGACTTCATCCCGTGTCTGGATAGGACTTTCCTTGGCGTGGAAGGCAAGCTTGGCGATATGGATATGTAGATCTCCTCCCATTGTAACCGACTCTGTGTAACCCTAGCCCTCTCCGGTGTCTATATAAGCCAGAGGGTTTTAGTCCGTAGGACGAACAACAATGATACCATAGGCTAGCTTCTAGGGTTTAGCCTCTCTGATCTCGTGGTAGATCTACTCTTGTACTACCCATATCATCAATATTAATCAAGCAGGAGTAGGGTTCTACCTCCTTCGAGAGGGCCCGAACCTGGGTAAAAACATCGTGTCCCTTGTCTCCTGTTACCATCCGCCTAGACGCACCGTTCGGGACCCCCTACCCGAGATCCGCCAGTTTTGACACCGACATTGGTGCTTTCATTGAGAGTTCCCCTTTGTCATCATATTTAGGCCCAATGGCTCCTCCGATCATCAACAACGATGCGGTCCAGGGTGAGACTTTTCTCCCCGGATAGATCTTCGTATTCGGCGGCTTTGCACTGCGGGCCAATTCGCTCGGCCATCTGGAGTAGATCGAAAGCTACGCCCCTAGCCGTCAGGTCAGATTTGGAAGTTTGAACTACACGGCTGATATCCGCGGGTACTTGATCTTCGACGGATTCGAGACACAGCCGAGCGCGCCGCACTGTCACGATGGGCATGATCTAGCTCTGCCCCCGTATAGTGCCCTGGAGGCCGCACCCGTATCGGCACCGACCCTTAGCTCGGAGCCGACTGCGCCAATCAAGGACGGGTGGCTGGACACCGCCTCGGCGGATGCAATCTCTACGGTGACCGAGCAGAACACCATCCCTATTCTCTGCGAAGCCTGATGCTCCAAGGTGCCGGACTCCTCTCCGGACTCTGAACCCTCCGCGCCCCTGCCAATCGAATCCGATTGGGCGCCGATCAAGGAGTTCACCGCCGCGGATATCTTTCAGCACATGCCCTTTGGCGACATTCTGAATTCACTAAAGTGTCTCTCTTTATCAGGAGAGTCCTGGCCGGACTATGGTCAGCAAGGTTGGGATGCGGATGACGAAGAAATTCAAAGCCCACCCGCCTGGTAAAACTCGCTTATCTCCCAAGTGCCGTAATCAATGGCACGGCTGGGTTACCCACGCCCGTATTGATGAGAATCCCGGAATAAGGGGACACGATCTCTGCTTCGACAAGACGTGCCAAGGAAACCGCCTCGCTAAACACGTTGAGGTGGAACAGTAAAACGATTCCAATAAAGACTTGGCTGTGGCGTGACATCATGCTACAGAATACGTCAGCAGACTAGATTTGTGCAAATATTATTCTCTCTACGGTGGTACGTGGAACTTGTTTTGCAGAGCCGGACACTATCCTTGTGTTCAAAATCTTCTATGAAGTATTCGGAGGAGGAACCCGCCTTGCAATGCCGAAGATAATTTGCGCGCCGGAATCGTCGTCATTGAAGCCTGGTTCAGGGGCTACTAAGGGAGTCCTGGATTAGGGGGTGTCCGGATAACCGGACTATACCATTGGCCAGACTCCTGGACTATGAAGATACAAGATTGAAGACTTCGTCTCGTGTCCGGATAGGACTTTCCTTGGCGTGGAAGGCAAACTTGGCGATACGGATATGTAGATCTCCTCCCATTGTAACCGACTCTGTGTAACCCTAGCCCTCTTCGGTGTCTATATAAGCCGGAGGGTTTTAGTCCGTAGGACGAACAACAATCATACCATAGGCTAGCTTCTAGGGTTTAGCCTCTCTAATCTCGTGGTAGATCTACTCTTGTACTACCCATATCATCAATATTAATCAAGCAGGAGTAGGGTTTTACCTCCATCGAGAGGGCCCAAACCTGGGTAAAAACATCGTGTCCCTTGTCTCCTGTTACCATTCGCCTAGACGCACCGTTCGGGACCCCCTACCCAAGATCCGCCGGTTTTGACACCGATAGTCCTAGTGACCTGCACATTGGTGATGACTGGGGAGCAAACCATCGGGAGGACTCCGGCCATTGCCGCGCACTTGACCTGATCCGTTGAGCTGAACATGATAGCACACGTAGACCATCTGAGAGGGCGCGTGGTCTCATGCTTGGGAAGGACTGCATTCACCTCGCAGGCAAACTGCTTGAAGATGCGCTGTGAGGCTGGGGCCTAGGCGGCACCCAAGATGCAGGCGATTGCACGCGGCTCCTGGAAGCCCCCAGCCCCATCGTCTTGATGTTGGTCTTCATTCCTCCTCGGCGGTGGCGATAGAGGAGGGAGGCCTGCGTTGTTGTGCGAGCGGTCCTCACGAGGCTGGTCCCTCCAGCCTCCCTCACGAGGTTGGTCCTACCAGCAGTCCTTGCGAGGACGGTCACACCATCCCTGGTGAGGGCCACGGTCTGCCCATCGTCCTCCACCTCTTCCCCCTCCTCGGCCATAGCCCCTGTCGTTGCGCTCGGGGCATCGGCCGATTCGCCCGTCTCGCACGGCTCTGAGCTCTTGACATTCGTTGGTGTTGTGGGTGTGGAGGTCGTGGTACACGCAGTACCGTCCGCCCTTGGATGACTCAGGCTGATCCCTACCCCGCTTGGTGTCCGGTTCCGCTGCTAGCATGGCAGCCCACTTGCGCTTCACGTCTTTGGCCTTGGGCTTCTTCTCTTCCAGGTCGGCTGCCGGGAGCTCGAGAAGGGAGAGGTGCCCTTCCTCCGCCCTGGCGCACTTGGTCGCCAAGTTGAACAACTCCAGGGATATGCACAGGTCTTCATGGATTGCTAGCTCCTCCTTCAGCTTGACGTCTCGCATGCCATCGGAGAAGGCTGAGATGATGGCTTCCTCAGTCACCTTGGGGATCTTGAGGCGAGCCTAGTTGAAGCGCTGGATGTACTTCTGCAGGGTTTCCCCTGGCTGTTGCCTGACGCGGCGCAGGTCGCTCACGGCCGGGGGCCGGTCGCGAGTGCCGTGGAAGTTGGCGATGAAGCGGGTGCGCATCTCGCTCTAGGAGGAGATCATGCCGGGAGCCAGGTTCAGGAGCCAGGTGCGGGCGCCGTCCTTGAGCGCCATGGGGAACCAATTCGCCATGACCTTTTCGTCCCCGTTGGCCGCTACAATGCATAGCTCGTACGGCTGTAGGAACTCCGCGGGATCCGCCGTGCCATCGTAGCGAGGAGGGAGGTCAGGCTTGAACTTGCCTGGCCATATGACGCCGCGCAGCTCGGGGGTGAAGGCGAGGCAGCCCGCTGTGGCCACCGGCGCCCTTGGCTGGTGTTGGACTTGCTCCTGCGGGTCGCCACGCACCGCCGCTGGGAGCAGCGCGGCGTCTTGTCGTGGAGGCGCTGGGGCGCGATCTTGGCGCGCCGGCGCTGGGAGCGTGCGAGCACCTTCTCAGGGAGGTGGGATCTCTTGGCAGCTCCCTTCTTGCTGCGCTAGCGCCGGACATGGGGGATCTCGCCCTGGGGCCGGACGCCTTGCAGCCAAGGCGCCTTCTTGGGGAGGAGGTGGCGGAGGCACCTCCTGATCCTCGCCCCCTGCGCGGAATGGAGGGCAAGGCAGCGAGAAGGACCGCAAGGGGGAGCCCCCTGCGGCACTAACGAGCTCGGTGATGTGGGCGAGCCAGTCGTCGACGGGGCGTGGGACGACGAG
The DNA here is from genome assembly GCA_032464435.1 of Aegilops umbellulata. NCBI lineage: Eukaryota > Viridiplantae > Streptophyta > Magnoliopsida > Poales > Poaceae > Aegilops > Aegilops umbellulata. The sequence continues at coordinate 83,185,531 of CP136055.1, read as the reverse complement.
CCAGCTGGAGTCAGCGACCGGGTAGCGGTGCGGCCATCCCGCCGCACCGAAGGATGCTGGGATGAGGCCTGCTGCTCGTTACCCGTCGGGCCGGTGGCGGCAGGTGACGGGGAATGACGAGGGGGGCCACCAATGGTCGCCATCTGGGCGACGCGAGTGGCGCGAGCAGCCCGGCGTTCGGCGCGAGCCCAACGAGCGTCAGCCATGGACACGACGGAAGATCACACGCGAACAGCGGATAAAAGATTCTGGCACACCCTTACCTGGTGCGCCAAATGTCGGATTTCGGGTTCCGGCAGACCCTTGAGGTTCGAACAATGGGGATCGCGTGGAGATCTCTCCCCTACCAATCTACGTCCGATCCTCTCGTGCGAACTAAGCTAGGAACGATGAACAACACAAGGGACAAGAGATTTATACTGGTCCGGGCCACCGTTGTGGTGTAATACCCTACTCCAGTGTGTGGTGTGGTGGATTGCCTCAGGGGCTAATGACGAATGGTACAGGGGAAGAACAGCCTCGCGAGGGGTGTTCTTGAGCTGGGGCTATGAGTTCTACTTTGCCTCTCTACTTGGGCTCTACCAGATTTCTCTCTCTCCCTACTCTGTGGTGGCTAGCTCTATTTATAGAGGCCCTGGGCCTCTCCCCAAATAATGAGCGGGAAGGGCGCCAACAACTTGCCATTTTGAAGGGGAACATCTCATACAAGTTATCCTGACCAAAGGTGGTCTTCGGCTGCCAAAAGCACCGGTGATGACGCCGTCTTAGGCCCCACGGTGACCTCCATCCGGCCGTCGGGTTGGTCTTGGTCTCGTTGCACCGGAATGGTAACCTTTGCCTGATGCCTCGGCCTGTGCTTGCCCCCTTTGCACCAAAGGGGAAACAAGGACTCTGCGCAGGCCTTGATCAAAAGGAGGTACCCTTGCATTCATCTCTCCGCCCCCTCGCGAGCCTGCCTGGTGAGGCCGCTCTTGAGGAAGCTTCCTGTCGTCCGCCCCGCGAGGCTTGGCCCCTCGCAACGGTCTTGAGCTTGGGCTGATGAAGATGGGCCGCGCTGGGCCCCCACTTGAGCCCTGCCGCAGGCCGCAGGCAGGCAAGTCTGGGGACCCCCATTCCCAGAACACCGACACACACGCTCTAGTGCATACAAATTGGGTGAAAAATCAAATATGTGTCCTTGGGTGCATGCTTAGGTCCCATGCAAGAAATGGGAATGAATTTCAAACACTAGGGCACTGTTGATTGCCGGCAAAACATTGAGATACCAGGTTTTTTAATTCTAGTAAATCCAAAACTCGTCTGAAATTCATGAAGCTTGGCATGCTATCATGGAGCGGCACCAACATGCCATGGTAAATTTTTTGTCCCATTTGGGGCAGGTTTGGGTATAAGCTTCTTACAAACCAGAGCTTCTCAGAACAAGCGTGATGGTTTCGGTAGGGAACGTGCCACCTTTGGAGACGGAATGATATCCGTTGCCCCTTATTGCTTTCAAAAAATTTCTAGTGTCAACATAGAACAACAAGAGTGTTGTGTTTAATCTTGGAATTTTTCGGGGTTCGTTTGCCCTTTTTTATACATTAACTGGGCTTTCTAGGCATTTTATGTGCATAATTCAAATTGGAACTACAAGCACATGCTCCAGTGCACCAAAGTTGGCTGAAAAATCATATGTGTGTCCTTGGGTGCATGCTTAGGTCCCAGGCAAGAAATGGGAATGAATTTCAAACACCAGGGCACTACTGTTGATTGCCGGCAAAACGTTGAGATACCTGGCAAAATGTTGATTCCCATTTCTTTTAAAAAATTCCTAGTGTCAACATAGAACAACAGGAGTGTTGTGTTTAATCTTGAAATTTTTCAGGGTTCACTTGTCCTTTTTTATACATTCATTGGAGTTCTGGGCATTTTATGTGCATAATTCAAATTTGAACTACAAGCATGTCGGTGTACAAAAGTAGGGGCTCTCCTTTTGACCTATTTACTTGTGCACGGGCAGTCAGAGCCACGCGCTGCGGCCACGCTTAGCTGGGTAGAGGAGGGAAGCCGGAGAGAAGCCAAAGCACAAGACAACCAAGGCAACGCCAAGACCAGAGACGCAGAGAATAGAGGGGCGAGGTGGACTCCCCGGCAAGACCCTTGTCAGGGCGACCTCCGCGGCCCCGGCAAGAGCCTTGCCGGGGCAACTTGCCCAACACCAACAGAGCGAGCCACCCTTGAGCCGAGGAGTTCCGACACCTCCAACAAATACATTGGAACCAAGGCTCAGGAGGCGCCTCTGTGCTGGCATGCAGATCTTCGTCAAGATCGTGACATGTGAGATCAGATGAGGATCAGAATACGGCGACCCTTGGCGGGATCCTAGCCGAGGGAATCCACAAGACCCCCGGCAAGCGCCTTGCCGGGGATGACTGCAACGCCATGGCAAGTCCCTTGCCGGGCCCCCGGCAGGACCCTTGCCGAAGGCATCAGCGGGGCCACTACCAACCCCGCGCCAGCCAAGACTCCGCCATCGTTCGCATGCAGTTGCCAGCCCAACCAGTTGGATAGGCACCTGCGTGGCAACATGCGGCTTCCAGACCAACTCAACAAGCACCTGCGTGGTGGCATGTAGATCTTCGTGAAAGCCCTGCCACCGCGCCACCTCAGCAGCCTTCCTGCCTACATGGCACTGCACACATCGCTGGCCTGGGCGCGTTTCGAAGCGAGGCGGAGCGGAGCGGCGATGGATGGGATGGGCCTCGCTCCCGTCCCCGATAAAGCTAATGGACACCTAAGGAGCGCATTTAATGCACTTTTTCCAGTAATGCCAGGCGATAAGCTCGCGCACTGTAGACCTTTCCACCTCCTTTGTGCCACTGTGGCAACCCCTTTTTCCTATAAAAGGAGGGCCCGAGGCGACCAGGAGAGGGATTCGGCTCTTTTGGGCAAGTCTGACCCTGTAGCTAGCTCAAGAACACAAGAACACTCAATACATCCACCAAAGCAGGACTAGGGTATTACGCATCTTTGCAGCCCGAACCTGGGTAAACGACCCGTGTGCTTCCTGTCAGACCTTCTCTTTGCACGACCTCGCGCCTGCCGACCATAGAAGGGATCCCAGTGACCCCATAGGTGTCATTCCACCGACATCTTTGGCACGCCAGGTAGGGGGCGCAGTTGTGAAAATCTGGTCTGATCGAAGCAGCAGCTTCATGGCGGCCGTCGTTCCAAGGAAGGAGATGATCGAGCTTGACAGCACCATCTGCGTATGTGGTGGACGCCCGTGCGACAACAGAAAAGCTAAGTCATCCGAAACTTTAAGCAATTTCCTTTTTATATATGAGGTTATTGTCCTCGAAGGTCCTGCCCTATGTATGAAAGCCCACACGCAAAGGGGCCCTGCCGCGATTAGTAACGCCCTTGTTCTGTTTCGAGTCCGCTCAACAGCTCAAGCGGCCACGTCGAGAGTGGCAGGGTAGCCTTCCACAATTGGCAACGCTCTCGATTCTGACTCAAGTCAAGCTCGACAGTTCGAGCGGCCGCGTTGAGAGCGGGTAAGGTGGTTCGCTTGGCAGCAAGCACACCCGGCAGGCCATTGGGGATCCGTCCTCAAGGTGCCGCCCTGGGTTTACACGCCGGCGAGCCTACCCGGTTAACGTAGGGTGGACATACAAAGGGAAGATCGAACAGGAATATAACATGCATTGTATCAAAAGTGTTGCAGAGTTATATTACATCAATTGTTGCTGCGGTTCTAACTAAAGATAGAAATTGTAATTGGTCATGAACCTGCAGTGGCAATAAGAAACGGGGTGCCTAATCCTGGCGCTGGCCCTCCACCCTCTGAATTCCATCGATGAGGCTGATGACGGGCTCGATACGCTCCTTGAGCGGCGTGAGGTCAGTATCCTCCGGCAAGCTCTCCAGCGTGGCATCGAAATCAAGGGTGGGGTTCCAGTACGCCACCTTGGTTAGGACCTTGGTCATGGCACCCCGGTAAAGCCTCCGGGCCTCATCAGCCAGGGAGGCCGCTTTGTTGAGGCGAAACTGCTCCAGGGCTCCGAGAACACCCTCGAAGAATAGGGTCAGCCTGGCGTTGCACTACAAAAAAGACACATCCATGACATTTTGGGCCGAACGAATTTTTTTTCTGTCATACATATGACACTTCTATGACAATAATTGTGACAAAACCCGGTATCATCATAGATGTGGTGGGCTCCTACTCCTATGACAAAAAATCATGACAGGAAATGGGCTTTTCGTCGTGGGCGGGCCAGAGATGCAGCTACATGACATTCTTTGGGCCGTCCATGACGGAAAAAACCGTGGTAGAAGCAAGGGGGAGGAAAATTTCGGGGAGTTCCCGGTTACGGTGGGAGGTCAGGGGCCGAGCGATGCGCGTTTCTCTCGTACACGTACGCGCGTGTGTGCGATGCGTTGGCTCTAACTGAACCCGAGAGAGGCGTTGGGCTCTGTCGGCGTTCTGGGAACGGGGGTCCCCAGACTTGCCAGCCTGCGGCCTGCGGCGTGGCTCGAATGGGGGCCCGGCGTGGCCCATCTTCATCAACACAAGACTCAAGACCCTCGCGAGGGGCCAAGCCTCGCGAGGCGGACGACACGACGCTTGCTCAGGCACGGCCTCCTCAGGCTGGCTCACGAGGAGGCGGAGAGATCAAGGCGGGGTACCTCACGAGGTGCCCATGACGCAAGCCATGACGACCAAGGATGCCAGGCAGGCGCCAGCCTGCGCAGCGTCTCCCTTTCCTCTTTGGTGCAAAGGGGGCAGGGGCACGCGAGAGGATCAAGCAAAGGCACCCATTTCGGTGCAACAAGACCAAGACCAGTCCAACGGTGGGAAGGAGGTCACCATGGAGCCCAGGACAGCGTCACCACAGGGCCTTTGGCAGGCGAAGACCAACTTTAGTCAAGATAAGTGTACTAGATGTTCCCCTTCGAATTGGCCAATTGTTGGCGCCCTTCCCGCTCAAATATTTGGGAAGAGGCCCAGGGCCTTTGCCTATAAATAGGACTAGCCACCCCTAGGGTAGAGGCATCTAGTATCAAGCGATCAGACAAGCAGAACTCAGAACTTGAGCAAGCAGAGAGAGAGTTCATGGCCGTGACTCACCATGGCTACAACGTCCTCAAGATGCCAGGAAGTGGCGGCGTCATCACGGTGCCCTGTGAAGAGAAGGATGTAGTGTGTTCCCTGGAGCGAGCCTTTCAGGCCGCGTCGCTAGAAGACCCAGATCGCGGAAGTAGGAGGCTTCCTGAGACCACCCCCAAGAAGAAGAAGACGTCGTCAGGCTCAGCCCCTCAGGAGGCAGGCCCTTCAGGGACCGTGTCTGCCCAGGGGGGCCCTCCTTCCATCACATAGGAAAGCACGCCCGACGCCCTCCTCAGGCAGGGCTCGGGGGCTCTCACCTCGTGGGCCACCGACCTAGCCAGGGTCACGAGGGAGGCGCTTGGGCACCATTTGGAGGCATGCTTCGAAGCACGTTTCCCTCGAGAAGGAGCCAGGTAGGGAAGGTCAGACCAGTGGGAGTTCGTTAACAAGGCCATTCAAGAACTACAGGAGTCAAGGATCATGAGAGGTTGCCGTCGTCCACCAGCTGTGGCTCCACATCCAGGCGAGGATGGTGGGCTGCGCGTCTGCGTCGACGTACCAGGGCTTAATCAGATCACCACGACGGAGCGCCTCTGGCCCTCCCAAGTAGGGCGCTGCGGAGGACCGCCCCACAGCTATGTTCGCATGCCTTACGCCCTGCCGAGCATGGCTGCGGCATACCAGCGCCTCATGAGAGGCATCTTGGAGGCTCAAGAAGACAGGCGTTCTGCGGCTCTGGCGGAGATGGAGATAGCTCGCGAGGGCCACCAGTGCCTCCGGATCCTCCCGAGGCCAGAGGGTCTGGGGGCTCGTGAGGATCGGCTTCCGCAGCCCATCGAGTCTGCTTCACCAACGCCACTTCACCGACGACATCTTCAGGTGACATCCTTCAAGCTTCATTCCCAGCTGGGAGCGCCCTCCCAGGGTTGCATCACTCCCAGGCCGCGTGGGTCCGTCCCCGTGGCATGTATCCCTTTTTATTTCTTCAGTCGTTAGCTTGCTTTGCTGGGGGCGCCCCTCGGGCTGCGTCATCCCCAAGCCGCTCGGGCTAGGCCCAGCGGCGTGTATCTCCCCCGCGTTTATTTCCAACTATGCATTCGCCTATCATGCCTGATTACTTGATGCCGTCCACGGCACCTCTTCTTCTCCATGTCGACCACTTGCACGTTAAAGGGGGGGTGCTTGAGCATCGCGACTCAGGGCTCTTACTGGCTCTCCAGCCCTCACCCTCTGGCCTTGTCCACGGCATCGCGACCTGGCATACCAGCGACGGCTAAGACAAGCTCGAGGGCCGGGACCCGAGGACGTAGAGTGCCGGCATCTAACCAAATTTTGCAGGAACGCATCTCAAGATACGGCCCAGTGCCAGGCGCAACCCGCCTAGAGGTAGGGCCTCGTGAGTCCTGATCGGGCAGGTCTGCCTTTCGGTCACCTTTGGGGCCCGCAGCAACTATCGCACCGAGCTCATCAACTTCGACATCGCCCACATTCGCCAGCCGTACAACGCCATCCTCGGGTACCCTGTGCTGGCCAAGTTCATGGCCGTGACTCACCACGGCTACAACGTCCTCAAGATGCCAGGAAGTGGAGGCGTCATCACGGTGCCCTGTGAAGAGAAGGATGCAGTGTGTTCCCTGGAGCGAGCCTTTCAGGCCGCGTCACTAGAAGACCCAGACCGCGGAAGCCGGAGGCTTCCTGAGACCACCCCCAAGAAGAAGAAGACATCGTCAGGCTCGGCCCCTCAGGAGGCAGGCCCCTCAGGGCCCGTGTCTGCCAAGGGGGACCCACCTTCCATCGCATAGGAAAGCGCGCCCGGTGCCCTCCTCAGGCAAGGCTCGGGGGCTCTCACCTGGAGGGCCACCGACCTTGCCAGGGTCACGAGGGAGGCGCTTGGGCACCACGTGGAGGCGTGCTTCGAAGCATGTTTCTCGCGAGAGGAAGCCAGGGAAGGAAGGTCAGACCAGCAGGAGTTCGTCAGCAAGGCCATTCAAGAACTACAGGAGTCAAGGATCATGAGAGGTTGCCGCCGCCCACCAGTTGTGGCTCCCCATCCAGGCGAGGATGGTGGGCTACGCGTCTGCGTCGATGTACCAGGGCTCAATCAGATCGCCATGACGGAGCGCCTTTGGCCCTCCCAAGTGGGGTGCTGCGGAGGACCGCCCCACAGCTACGTTCGCATGTCTTACGGTCTGCCGAGCCTGGCTGCGGCGTACCAGCGCCTCATGAGGAGCATCTCGGAGGCGCAAGGAGACAGGCGTTCTGTGGCTCTGGCGGAGATGGGGACAGCTCACGAGGAGCCACCAGTGCCTCCGGAGCCTCCCGAGGCCCCAGGGCCTGGTGGCTCGTGAGGATCGGCTTCCGCAGCCCACCGAGTCTGCTACACCAACACCACTTCGTCGGCGACATCTTCAGGTGACATCTTTCAAGTTTCATTCCCAGCTGGGAGCGCCCTCCCAGGGTTGCATCACTCCCAGGCCGCGTGGGTCCGTCCCTGTGGCATGTATCCCTTTTTCATTTCTTTAGTTGTTAGCTTGCTTTGCTGGGGGCGCCCCTCGGGCTGCATCATCCCCAGGCCACTCGGGCTAGGCACAGCGGCGTGTATCCCCTCCGCGTTTACTTCCGGTTATGCATTCGCCTATTGTGCTTGATTACTCAATGCCGTCCACGGCACCTCTCCTTCTCCATGTCGACCACTTGCACGTTAAAGGGGGGGGCCTGAGCATCGCGACTCAGGGCTCTTACTGGCCCTCCAGCCCTCACCCTCTAGTCTTGTACATGGCATCGCGACCTGGCATACCAGCGACGGCTGAGACAAGCTCGAGGGCCGGTACCCGAGGACGTAGAGTGCCGGCATCTAACCAAATTTTGCAGGGACACATTTCAAGATACAGCCCAGCGCCAGGCGCAGCCCGCCAAGGGGTAGGGCCTCGTGAGTCCCGCGCTGGCTCACGGGTGCCCAGACACACCTCACCCGCTCCAGCCAGCGAACTCTTGAGCGACTAACAGTCAACTGATGGCTGCCATGGCAGCCCCGTCTCCATTCTGTGATGAATCTGCAGGCTCCATAGAGGGAACTGCGCTAGCCAAGGCCCTCACGACGTTCCCTTCACCCTTGCCCGCGCGAACCACTTGAACGTTAAAGGGGGGGCGCCTGAGCACCGCGACTCAGGGCTCTTACTGGCTTTCCAGCCCTCACCCTCTGGCCTTGACCACGGCATCGCGACCTGGCATACCAGCGACGGCTGAGACCAGCTCGAGGGCTGGGACCCGAGGACGTAGAGCAGAAAGGGGAGCAAAGGCAAGGGAAAAGGGGCACGCGAGGACCTCGGCCGGTGACTCCGCCCAAGTAACCCCCCGGACCCGACGACACGCTGGGGATGATCCCAGATCCTCAAAGATAAGTTATCACCCGGAACGTTTGCTACCATAGCACTACCCCCGCACCTAAAGCAGCTCCGTACTAGCGAAGTTGCTTCCCTTTCTCACCAAGCGATGGCTGCTTGGGCGCCAAAGGGGACCTCCTTAGCATCGCGACTCAGGGGCTCTTACCGGACCTCGGGTCGCTCACCTCCTGGCCTTGACCACGGCATCGCGACCTGGCATACCAGCGACGGCTGACGCCGCCTTGGGACTGGGACCTGTCGACGCAGAGCACCAAGCCTTCGCGAGGTGTGAAAGGGAGAACCAAACTATGACGGAATTTGCGATTCGCACAGATCCATAGCAAGGGTTACATATTAACAAACAAGGATCACAACCGCCTTACAAGCCCCTATGGGGCGCAATGTGATTCCTCGCAGGGAACGGATCCTAAGGGGAGTTAACTACTCGCGCCCGGGCAAAAGATGCCATCACCAACAGTGGGCCGTCAAGCACCGACGCCAGCCCCATCCAGATCAGGGTCGGCGGCGGCCAAGCGAGCCTGCCCTGCTCCGGGAGCAGCGTTGGCTCGCAGGCTCGTAGCTGTCGTCGCTCGTCTCCAGAGTCGCGAAGACTTCGCTGGAGTCGCTGGATCCTCCGGTGCTCCCGTCGTTGGTGGAGCTGTCCGGGGAGCGGCCGGCGGGCCCATCCCTTGCTGCGGCAGGGTCCTGGCTGCCTCCCCTGGGGCAGCACTCCAGCCGGCGCCCGATCGCGTCGAAGATCTTGAAGAACATCACTGAAGCACCGTCGTACTCCAGGTGGATCGTGAGGGCGCCCCTCGTTCTGCAACCCCGAGCGATTTCGCCCCAGCCGCGAGTCATGAAGACCTCGCCCGAGGCAGTGATCGCGACCTCTGCCTCGGTCGCAGGAGTGCTGCAGTCGGCGTGCTGCAGCCACAGCTCCAGGAGTCTCCCCCGCCGGAAGACGGAGGCAAAGAAGGGAGGAAGGCGAATCCAGGTCCGAGGAGGCATGGCGGCGTGGAGCACAAGCTCGCGGGAGGAGCCTTCAGCGTGGACCCCAGGGGGGACAACAAGCACCTTTGTGACCCGTCGGCGCCGACGGCGGCGTTGGCCGCGGGGGCCAGCACCGTCCCCCTCAAGGTCCGCGGCATGCAGAGGAAGTGGGAACCCCGGCGGAGGCCGCTCGTACCAATGCCTCGGCGCCACCTGACGGCCCTCCACATCGTGGCCGCGGGGAGCAGGTCGTTTCTTCGGCGGGGGAGGGTCTGGCCCCTCTCGGGGAGCCTTTCCCTTCTCCGCCGCAGAAAACCGGCAATTGGAGCCATCACACCAAGACGGAGTCAGAACTGAGGCGGAGGAGGAAGCAAGGAGAGATGGATCGGAAGGGCACGCCCGGTGCCGTACATATAGCCGACGAAGGCCAACCGTCGGCCTCCACGATCGCAGGTAATCATGACACGATTTGCATGTAGGGACTTGTCAAATCCACGCAGTCGCCAAGGCGTCGTAGGGAAGTGGAGACGCCCACGTCCAATCGACCGCCACGCGGCGCCCAAGGCCGCAGGCTGTTAGGGCCCGCGGCGCTTCGCCCTTGCCCTTTCGCCTCTCGGCACGACCGAGTCCATGCACGCCTTGGGCCCGGGGGCTACTGTCGGTGTTCTGGGAACGGGGGTCCCCAGACTTGCCTGCCTGCGGCCTGCGGCGTGGCTCGAATGGGGGCCCAGCGTGGCCCATCTTCATCAACACAAGACTCAAGACCCTAGCGAGGGGCCAAGCCTCGCTAGGCGGACGACACAGCGCTTCCTCAGGCACGGCCTCCTCAGGCTGGCTCACGAGGAGGCGGAGAGATCAAGGCGGGGTACCTCACGAGGTGCCCATGACGCAAGCCATGACGACCAAGGATGCCAGGCAGGCGCCAGCCTGCGCAGCGTCTCCCTTTCCTCTTTGGTGCAAAGGGGGCAAGGGCACGCGAGAGGATCAAGCAAAGGCACCCATTTCGGTGCAACAAGACCAAGACCAGTCCAACGGTGGGAAGGAGGTTACCATGGAGCCCAGGACAGCGTCACCACAGGGCCTTTGGCAGGCGAAGACCAACTTTAGTCAGGATAAGTGTACCAGATGTTCCCCTTCGAATTGGCCAATTGTTGGCGCCCTTCCCGCTCAAATATTTGGGAAGAGGCCCAGGGCCTTTGCCTATAAATAGGACTAGCCACCCCCAGGGTAGAGGCATCTAGTATCAAGCGATCAGACAAGCAGAACTCAGAACTTGAGCAAGCAGAGAGAGAGAGAGAGAGAGAGAGAGAGAGAGAGAGAGAGGCGATCGAACTCCCCCTAGCAGTTCATCCCCTAGCCAAGAACAGACCCTCGCGAGGCTGTTCTCCCTTGTACTGTTCTTCATCATCAGCCCAAGAGGCAATCCACCCACCACAAACTAGAGTAGGGTATTACACCACAACGGTGGCCCGAACTAGTATAAACCCTGTGTCTCTTGTGTTGTTCTTGCTGTAGTTAGATCTTTGCGAGACGGAGAGGTAGAGGGTACGATCTCCGCGCGCACCCGAGAGTTCGAACCATAAGGGTCTGCCGGAACCCGTGATCCGACAGGCTCTAACTGAACCCGAGCGATTGCACTGCAGGCTACGCGTTACTGAACCCGAGCGATCGATCGATGGCTGTTAACTAAACCCGATCAAGCGATTACTTGGCTACTACTGCTAACTGAAGCTGATCGATGGGATGAACAGTTAGCGTTGCGGGGGCGTTTGGATGAACAGTGAGTGGTGGCGTTGCCTCTCGATGAACAGGACCCCATGGTGTGGGGGAGAGCTGGATGAACAGTAGACGATGGAGGGGTGCCCGTGGAGGGGTGGATGAACAGGACCCCGTGGTGTGGAGGGCAGCATGAACAGTAGACGGTGGAGGGGTGCCCGTGGAGGGGTGGTTGAACAGGACCCCGTGGTGTGGAGGGCTGGATGAACAGTAGACGGTAGAGGGGTGGTTGAACAGTAGCTGGTGGAGTAGCATGCAGTGGAGGCTGGATGAACAGGAGCCCGTGGAGGCTGGAGGAGATCGACGGTGGATGAACACTAGCTCGTGGAGGCTGGAGGGGGTCGACGGTGGAGATGAACAGTATCCCGTGGAGTCCCGTTTTGCGGTACGCCACACCCCTCCCGATGAACAGGACCCATGTTTCGACCGTAGCGCTCCAACACAAGTCCGTTTCCACCGTTTTGCGGTACGCCACACCCCTCCCAATCAACAGGACCCCCGTTTCGACCGTAGGAGGTCCGTTTCCTCCGTTTTGCGGTACGCCAGACCCCTCCCGATGAACAGGATACCGTTTCGACCGTAGGAGGTCCGTTTCCTCCGTTTTGCGGTACGCCACACCCCTCCTGATCAACAGGACCCCCGTTTCGACCATAGGAGGTCCGTTTCCTCCGTTCTGCGGTACGCTAGGCCTCGTTTCCATTGCCTCTTCCGTCCAAGCCCTCCCGATGAACACGACCACGCATTCCGTTCTGACCCAGCCGCGTTGCCTCCCGAGGAACACGATGCATAACGTTGCCTCCCCATGAACACGATGACGACGTTGTTTCTCCGTTCCGACCCAGCCATGTCAACGAGCCCTCGTCGTACGTATGCGCGAGTAGGCGTTCGAGACCCCGCCCATATGTACACATACGTGGCCACATTTTCTTTCTTGCACCCTGGCCACTGTACGTACGTGTACATGCTACATGCGCGCCTCTACTACGACACGTGCGCGCCTCTACATCGACCAGTATGTACGTACACGTTCGCGACCAGAATGACAATGCTACGTACGCTTCGACCAGGTGGGTCCCGACTGTCAGGCACTTCCTTGCGTGCGAAGATGTAGCTGGTGGGTCCCAACAGTCAGGGGAAAACGTTTTTTTCACGAAATATGGTGGCCCGTCTGCTGGGTACCCACTGTCAGGTGGAGGAATAATTATTTTGCAAGTAATAAGGAGGCACTTCCTTGCTGCGGCCGTGGACCCAGCTGTCAGCGTCTCCACGTACAGTCCACGTCCGATGGAAGTCGTTCCTTGACCATGTTGACCACGCCGCGCCGAGAGCACCAGGGCGGTGGACGATGGCGAGGCTTAGGAAGGGGACGACGGGGAGCCGGGGAAGACGCGGCAGTGGAAGCCCGCGCGCGCGCGAAGAGGAGTACGAGGGTTCACTGGTTCGGCTGCGGTGTGAGGCTGCCGTCGCCGCAGGGCTTGGCCAGCGGTGGGAATAGTAGGGGGCGGTGAGGCCTCCGCGGGAGCACAGCCGGCCACTGGAGGCAGGAGCATGCGGCACGACCGGCGCTGCTTTGGGCGGCTAGAGCAAGAAGACCAGAGGTTGAAGAAGCATTACGCCCGTTGGATGGACATCGTACAGTCACTGGACCTAGAATCGTTCATATTGACTAAGTTGACAAAGCCCTCCGTCCCCGTCAACTTTGTTGGCCCACAAGTCATCCTCCCACTCTGGTGGGTCCCAGCTAGCAGGGGGTATTCATTTTCTTGTGCGTAATATGGAGGCACTTCCTTGCGTGCGAAGATATAGCTGGTGGGTCCGACATGTCAGCGGGGGGAACGTTTTTTTTGCGAAATACAAGGGCCCTTCTGGTGGGTCCCAGCTGTCAGGTCCTCGCAAAAAAAGGGAAAGAAAATCAAAGACTTGGGAAGGCGTACAGAACAAGCTAGTGTACTAGTAAAGAGACATTGCCGAGTTTTAGAAAAAAGAAAGACGTGCTCCTGTAGCTGGTTCGAATCCAAACCTAGACTATGACTATATATGGTGCTATGCTACTCTGCAAGTAATGAAACTGACATGTCCAACGTTCGCTTCTCCTCTTCTCTACTTACTCTGCCTAGCATCAGAAGCTCTGGCCGCAGCACCCATGTCCACTGGCTGCTCGTCCACCTGCTCTTCAGCAGGCAACAACCAGATATGCGCCAAGTCGCAACCCGTACCATCACCGGTGGGTCTCATCACACCCTCGCCAGCACGCGCACCGCAGCCGATTGCTCATTGCAACCCGCTGCCGTTGGTGTGGTTCCACTGCTGCAAATCACGCAGAGTCATCCGTCGCGTCTCAACCACAATCCGCAACCCTGGCCGAGTCTTCTACAAATGCCCGAATCATGGGGTAATAATATGTTTAAGTGTTGTTCTGCTGCTTTCAGTTGCTTATTTTTTTTAATTGTTTGGTTGATGATCTATGAATTAGATTCGTGCAGAAAAGGGAAGATTTGTGTGATTTGTATTTCTGGGAAGTTGCTGATGTGGGGAATGCAACTACGCTGATTATTTGGTTAGCCGAGGAATCGCAATACCAGCAAGTTGGGGTGTTGGACAAGTAACTGAAGGAACGGCAGAAGAGGAAGATGTAGGGTAGAAGGTTAAAGATGCAGTTCCTATGATCATGGCCAAGCAACAGCTGCTGAACGGCCTTGACAGCAATGAGGAGATGAAAGAGCTTGTGAAGATAATGGGCAAAATCGATGTGCTCTGTAGGATGATTGTCTCTTTATTTGCAGTGTATGTAGCACTCGTGATGTATTCAGTGGCTACGACATGAGCACTTTGCTGAAACTAGTAATAAATGAAACCTGTGTAGCAGGCTGGGCATAGTGTTTTGAACATCTAATGATTTCTATTAACGGAAATCAGGGGGTATCCCCTTTTGCTCATATAAATAAATAAATAGCAGAGGCCCTGTCGGGTCAGCTTTGTTCTCATTTGAAGACGTCGAGCAAATTGCAGTCCAACTACAAACTATGTCATCAAATTCAAGTTTCACAGCCAAATATGAGTACAACTAAACAACAATGTCATCATGTTTTAGTTGTCATACAATCACCAAACACAAATCAGCATACATAACCAGTGATGTTCTCATAGAAAAATACTAAACAACATGTTCATCAGGTTTCAGTTGTCATAGCAAACACAATTTCACATAGTAGATAAAAAAACGTCTTCTGACAGGCCAATACGACAAAAGCAATGTAATCATCATCCGCAGCAGCAGTGTCAACATCTTCGCCATGTGTATCAGTCTGAATCGTAATTCCCCATGGTGTCATCTTCTTCTTCGTCCTCAACGTCCTTGAACATTGGCTTCTTCTTGATCAACTCTTGTATGTCCACAGCACGACAGGCAATCTTTTTGCCAGCGTCATTGACGTGATGGTTCTCAAAGATATTAGGAACATCTGTGTTATCTTGTACATCAGGAGCAGTGTAAGCATCATCTCGTTGTGCAACTTCATTAAACGAATTCCTCTGCTCAAACCTTTGCAATACTCTCCAGTCATCGCTACGTGCAAATGTGTCTTCCAAGAAAAATATCTGTGTTGCTCGTAGCTTGCCTAGGCGCCCCTTTTGCCCTTTTCGCCTCCTTGACATGCCTCCTGAGGAGAGGGACCAGAAAGGGATTACGGGCATCTTATCTCTTTTTTTTGCTTGTAAGCCTGTGAGCCTTTGTTGAATTTAAAACTTGTAATCCCCTTGTTCATGTTTTTCATCCCGCATGAAATGTACCTGTATGGGGTGTTTTTTAATGAAAAAGGGATGCTTGCCGGGTTTTTATCTGTGTTGTCGAGCAGCGACCCTCGCCGCCACCGTCGAAGGACCGGGATTCCATTTCTCCATGACGAATGAAAGGAAGGAGCGAAAGAAAAGGGAGGTAGTAGATGGAAGAATGCGGGATGCCATCTCCCCTTCCCGCTCTTTATAAAGGAACGGGGATGGGGCTCGGCCGCCCCACTCGGCCAATCAAGACACAGGAGGCGTAGGGAACCAGGACCGACCCGCTGCCCCAACCAGCGATGGCCCGGTTTCCCTCCTCCACCGTTTGCCACCCCGAGCGCATGAAAGACGCATGGCAGACGTGCAGAACCGAGGTGACAGGTGAGGCGACCTCTCCCCACCCCGTGATCATGGGGAGTGGACGCCTTGAAGACCGCGCCCCGGCCCCATTCAGTAAATGAGCCGCGCCTCCACGCCTCCCTCCCTTTACGGGGAAGGCGCGAGCCGCCTCTTTACTATGATGTGACGCATGCATGTGAAAACTGCCCCACGCAACCCGCCCACGTCATGCACGACCCTCCACGCCGCGCCGCGTGCGCGGGTCATGGGAAGCACAGCGCGCGCCAAATCTTACCACGGTAAAAACTGCCCCGCCTGCCCGCGCACCGTTTTGGGCCTGGCCCAACAACGCGTCGCGCTTATGTGTGGCCCAGGCACAGGGGCTCCAGTCGGTGTACAAAACTAGGGGCACATTTTTGCACCCCTTTACCTGTGCACAGGCAGTCAGAGCCACGCTCGTGACCACAGCAAGCAGAGCGAGGGAGGTGAGCCAAGGTAAGACCGAAGCCCAAGATGGCAGAGCAATGCCAAGGCCAGGGCCACAAAGCGCAAAGGGACGAAGCAGGTTCCCCCGGAAAGAAGGCCCTTGCCGGGGGCAGCATCGGCAGCCCCGGCAAGACCCATGCCGGGGCAGCTCGCCCCACACCAACGGAGTGAGCCACCCTTGAGCCCACGATCCCCAACGCCATCATCCGCGTGTAGCCAGGGCTCGGGAAGGCACCTCCAAGGTGGCATGCAGATCTTTGTGAAGACATATCCAAGAATAGACGAGGATTAGAAGACGACGACCCCCGGCAAGACCCTTGCCGGGGACGACGGCGTGCATACGTGGCGGCATGCAGATCCTCGCGATGGCTCCACCACCACGCCACCTTAGCTGTCGGCCTGTCTACATGGTGCCGCACGCATCACTGGCCAGGGCGCGTGTTGAAGCAACGAAGAGCGGCGACGGACGGGACGGGCCTCGCCCCCGTCCCCGATAAAGCAAAGGGACACCCACGATGCATTAAATGTGTCTTGTCCTGTAATACGAAGGATAACCTCGCAACACTGTTGCCTTTCCACCTCCTGTGTGCCACTTTGGCAACCCCTTTTTCTATAAAAGGAGGCCCAAGGCGACGAGGGGGAGGATTCGGCTTTTTAGAGCTCGTTACAATCCGTAGCTAGTTCAAGAACTCAGAATACATCCACCAAAGCAGGACTAGGGTTTTACGCATCCTCGCGGCCCGAACCTGGATAATCGAAACCACGTGCTCTCTGTTAGATCCACTCTTCTCTCAACCCCCCGCCCTGCAACCGCAGTTGGGATTCTTGTGATACCATAGGTGTCGTTTTTCACCGACATCGGGCGATCCACGAGAAGAGAGGGAGGGTTCATAGATATTGATAGAGTCGAAGAGAGGATCAAGCGGGTGGGTGTGAGATCGATGAAGAGAGCCATCGAAATTGTGTGTGTGTGCAAGTCAAAGATATATGGCGACTGACCTAGCTACCTGAATGTCAGAGGGCACAGGTCAAGTTTGTGTGTGGCAGGGAGACATGACTAGAGCGCTCGATGTATCAGTGTGTGTGTGTGTGTGTGTGTGCTAGAGGTCGGGGGAGGGGTAGGCAGAGGCCTAACTATAGAGGTAGAACTACTCGTATATGTGTTGAGAAGGAGAGACACAGCTATGTCTTGAGGGAGATCGGTCGACATCCATACATAACTGAAGGACGGAAAATAGGATGGGACAGAATGAGAGGAGAGAGAGAGGGAGGGAGAGGGGTAGAGTGCTGGATGGGTGATGGAGTTGCTTCTTGAAGATGGTGGGAGAGGCCTACTAGACAAACTGAGGGTGGAACTACAATATTATCAATAAGAGTGGGGATGTGTTTATGTGTGTGCCTGTGCGTGATAGATCTGTTGGGACACATCCATGGATGATGAAGGGGAACCATGTGTTTGGTAAGAAAACCTAACTAGATCGGTAGATCAATTGTTGTTTGTCGGAGGAAGGGAGAGACATAACTAATGAGGTAGATCGATCGACGCGTGGGGAAAAACGAGTTATAAGTACCTAGCTAGCTATATGTATAGCGGGAGATCGATCGGTGTACGTCCATTTGTTATAGGCAAATAAGGCCCGACGAGATGGATAGACAGAGAGAATGGAGCTAGGAGGTGGTGCGAGAGGCCCAGCTACTAGCTAGATAGGGGGAGGAGTGTGAGGTTCTGAGATCGATGAAAAGAGGGGCGAGAGTTTACACGTGAGTGGGACCATATGAGAGACACGAGGCAAGGACACATAAAGGAGGAGATTGAAGGTGCGTGTGTATGTTGTAGGCAGACATCGCTGGAGAGGTTTATCGATCGGTGTGTGTTGCAAAGGAGTTGTGGAGACTGTGGGAGAACGACCTAAAGAATAAAATAAATGAATGTGTGCGATGGATAGAATGCTGAGGGAGGGGGAGGGCGAGGAGGGCGTGTGTATGCACGAGAGAAAGTTAGTGGTAGCTACAAAGGTTAGAGGATTGTGTGGGTGTAAGAGACTAACAAACATCATAATTTGATATGAAAGTGGATTCACATATTTTAATAGGAGATCATAGTGTTTTAAACATATGCATGCATGAATATAGCGGTGATACGCGTGTTGTGGTTTTGCACATGTTATTCCATAACGTGATAATGCATGGCGTTTGCAAGTCATAGCTAAATGTCGAACAATTTAAACCATACTATACATCGAACAATCTCACATTTTATTTGAATTTGTGATAATGTGTGGCGTTTGGAGCTTACAACTAAATATCAAACAATCTAAACAATACTATATATCGAACATTCTCACATTTTATTTGAATTTGTGGTAATGTGTGGTGTTTGCAACTCGCATCTAAATACACGTAGGCGTAGGGGGTGGGGCACCATACATAATGTGATAAACACATTATACATATGAGACATGGTTTAGTTTATGAAGATCTAGCTAGAGCTTGAAATGTACTATGATTTGAAATCAACATAAAGTGGATTCAAAAAATCGAGTTCGAGTTCATATAGTACACATAGTTCATATGTAACTCGAGACTAATCATGTGGTGTGCTGTGAAGATAATACAAAAACAATGGTTTAACTTGATAATAATGACGATTCTAGATCTTATTAAAACAGAGAAAGGAATTCAAACGCTTTGACTTCACCACAACCATTATTGTAGGTCTTATTCAAATAGAGAAACGAATTCAAATTTAGTTCATATTGACGCGGTAGTATATATGTTTGGAATGCACTAAAATGTTCATTTGAGTACTAGGTTGCATGCATTGCACACGTAGCGAAATATTTTAATTGAACATAACATGAATTCAAAGTTTTGAATGACATTTGTAGTGCGAATTGATTTGTTACAGCACACGTTAGTGTCGGGGTGGACAGCGTCCCCCGCGAGCACCTATGGGGCCGGAGCCCCTTTCGTTGTCCGGTGAGGGGGGCGGAGGGAGCACGGAGAGCAGATCGAGGCGAGCACACGGGCGGTTTACCCAGGTTCGGGCCGCGATGGACGCGTAAAACCCTACTCCTGCTTGGTTGTATTGAACTGGGGAGCTCGGGAGCTTGGAGAGCTAGCTACACCGAGCGTATGGCTGTCTGGATTCCGAATCTCCGAACCCCCTCTACGTTGCACACGGGCCTCCTTTTATAGCGCAAAGGGGTCACCGACAGGTGTCAACGTAAGAGAAAGGGGTAAAAGTGTGAAAAGGGGTGGAAGTTGTAACAGTGCGGGAACAGTGGCGCTATAGTGCGGCACAGTGTTATCATACCTACTTCTGACGGTAGGGGACAAGGGCATTAAATGCCCGTCACGGTCGCCTGGACAGCACCGAGGCGGACCGTTAGGTGCGCCACCGCTCGCCACGGTGGTGGCTGCATGCCACCGCATACCCCAGGCTGCGCGGTGCCCCGCCACGTGCCCTTGGGGGAAACCCCGGAGCGACGCGTGGGCGGGTGAGCTGGAGCGCAGTCCTGAGGTGGCGATTTGCCGCGGCAAGTGGCTTGCCGCGGGGGTCGTCTTCCTGTGCCTGATAGCTTGCCGGCTATCAGGCCTTGCCGGGGCGCATGGCGCGCCGTGGCGGGCTTCTCTTGTGGTGCCTGGGTTCGGCCTTCCCGACAAGCTCCTCTTGTCGGGGTCTCGATCTTCTGTCTCGTATACTTTGTTCTTGGATGGTATTACACGGGCTTAGTCGTCCCGGCAAGCTCCTCTTGCCGGGGTCTTGTCTTCTTGGCCCGGCAAGCTCCTCTTGCCGGGGGCCTTGTCTTGAATGCTTGGTCTTCTCTTGGCGCTTCCCGGGCGGGCCTCGCCGCAGGGTGCTACAACTGCCCGTGCACAAGTCTGGGGTACTAAGGTACCCCTACTTTAGTACACCGACAGGAGCCCCCGGGCCTGGGCCACACACGGTGCCGAGCGTCGTTGGGCCAGGCCCTAACAGTGCACGGGCACGCGTGGCCTTGGTCGCGCTGCTCCTTAACTCCGCATCCGTCGCACCTTCCCCAGGCGGCGCGCGCTTATCGCGGCGTCGTGGGGGCGAAATGCCCGTTCCCTCTTTAAGTGGAGGGAGGTGCGGAGGCGCGGCTCGATAAATGAACGGGGGTGAGGCGCGGCTTTCGAGGCGTCCGTTCCCCATAATCACGGGATGGGGAGAGGTCGTCCCACCCGTCGCCTCGGTTCTGCGCGCCCACCACGTGGTCCTCATGCACTCGGAGTCGCGGCGGCGGAGGCAGGGAGTCGGGCCGGCGCGGGTCGATGCAGTGGCTCGGCCCCAGTCGCCTGCCCTTCCTCCGCTTCTATTGGAGGAGCGAGGCGGCCGCGTCCCCACTCCGCCCCTTTATAAGGAGCGAAAGGGGGCAACGGAAATCCGCACTCCATCTCCTTCCTCCTTCTGCTTCTGGTTTCCTTCCCCCATCTGCGATGGAGGGGGGGGGACCCTGGTTCTTCTTCGGTTGCCGCGAGGGTGTCTGCTAGGCAACGCGCCCCTCCTCCCCTTGCGCCCGCGGCGGCGGAGCCGGTCGTCAGGGGAAGAGGGAGAGGGCGAGGTCGCGGACGAGGTCGTGGACGGGGCCGGGGCGCTCGGGGCGGACGGATCGGTGCGCCGTCCTCGCCTCCGCCAGCGGCTCCGTTCCTTCCCGCGGTCCATCTCGGGGACGACCCCTGTGAGTTCATTATCAGGCTGCGCCGGGCGCCTCGTTGCCGCCTCCGGCTTCCCGCTCCATTCGCGAGCGTGTTGGAGGTGGAGCAGCCTGAGACGCTAAACCTGCGCATGAGGGGCTGCGGGATCAGTGGGACGCGAGTCCACGTCGAGTCCCGAGCCCCCGGCGTGGTGTGTCTGGGCCGCGGGTGGAAGACGTTCGCCCGGATCCACAGCTTGACGGAGGGTTTCACCCTCCACTTTAAGCTGGTGGGGGAGGACCTCCTCTCCGTCAAGGCCTTCTGGGGCTCCGGCATCCGGGCCCGGTGCTGCGAAGATAGCTCCTCCGACGGCGAAGGCTCCTCCTCGAGCGAGAGTGACGAGGAGGGGAGCGACAGCGACGACGAGGGGAGCAGCCGCCGGGATGACGGGTCCGACTAGGCGTCGGTCGCAGCTCCGTGTGGCACCGGCGGCCCCATCGTCCGCGCCGGGCTCCGTGAACTCCCCGGGGTCGTCTCCTTGGGCGGCTGGCGTAGGGGGGCTGCTGAGGAGGACAGAGGGCGGACGTCGAAGGCCGCGAAGTCGGAGTACGGGCCGACTTCGACAGCTGGCTGACGCTCCGGTGCCTCGTGTTCCAGATGCGCCCCAGACGCCGTCATCACCCTTGCTCTCGGTGACGACCACCGGGATCTTCTCTTCGGCCCGGCAAGCACCTCTTGCCGGGGGCTTGATCTCCTCGGGCGGCTGGAGTGGCGAGGCTGGGGAAGAGGAAGAGGCTGGCGGCAAGGCCGCTGCCTCATCTTCCAGCTCTTCCTCCGGCGCCTCCGTCTTCTTCAGCCTCCGGAGACCCCCGGGCGGAGCCCCCGGATCTTCTTTTGGTGCCTTCTGCCACCCGTAGCTCGCCTAGGTGCCCCTTTCGCCCTCTTCGCCTACTCGCCCTACCTCCTGAAGAGAGAGACAAGAAAGGGATTACGGGCACCTTATCTCTTTTCAGCTTGTAAGCCTTCGGGCCTTAGTTGCGTTTAAGCCTTGTAATCCCTTCTTTCATGTTTTTCATTCTCTCTGAACTGTACCTGAGTGGAATGTTTTTAATGAAAAGGGGATGTTTGCCGGATCATTTGTCTCGCGGGTGGAAACCGCGGTAAGGAACGAATCCTTTACATCGTTAAGATAGACAGTTTCTCGCCCGGCAACAGGCCCAGCCGCTCCCCCGCACTGCTCGACCTTTCTCACGCCCTTGGCGGAGGCGGGGAGCAGGCGGGTTCCGGCCCCTCGCTTCCCTCCCCCTTGCTGCCGCGGCTGCTATCGAAACGGGCCCCAGGAACGCGCTCTGGGGCTTTCCGCTAAGAGAGCACGGTAGCTTTTCAGGAGGAAAGGAGGCTTTCAAATTCCACAGTCCATAAGAGAATGCATGATGAGGGATGCAAAAACTTATCTGAGGTTGCAGCCCCCGGCGACTCTGGCTCGCCAGGGCGTAGGTGTTGGCTCGTCCTTCTCCTCTTCCTTGTCCTTGAGCGGCCCGGCAAGGACATTCAATTCCTGCGAGCCAAAGGGAAAGGACGGGAAAAAGACGCGGACTCGACCTCTAAGTTAGGGGTTAGCGACAGTTAGGAACTGACAACCCTAACCAAGGACGAGACTCTGACTCAGCATGCATGCTAAAATCTAGGGCGCCAGCGCTTCTTTATCTTCGGCCAGGGGCTTCGCCTGGCTTTGTACGAGGGGTTACATGCAACATCGGCAAGGCCTGCACAAACCGGTGGTTGCCGGAGCGGATCACGGCAACCGCGCCTTATGGGCAAAACTTGCGAAGATGCTCTATGTTCCCAGGAGTTGCTCACTGGTAGGCCCTCTTCGGTCTTGAGGCGGACAGCGCCGGGCCTCGCGACTCGTCTCACCCGATAAGGGCCTTCCTGCTTCGGCGTCGACTTGTTATAATTCTTGGCCGACTGAACGTGCCTAAGAACAAGGTCGCCTAACAGGGCAACTTTATCTGATGCCAGGGGCTTCGCCTGGCTTTGTACAAGGGGTTACATGCAGCAGCGGCAAGGCCTGTACAAACCGATGGTTGCCGGAGCGGATCACGGCAACCGCGCCTTATGGGCGAAACTTGCGAAGATGCTCTATGTTCCCAGGAGTTGCTCACTGGTAGGCCCTCTTCGGTCTTGAGGCGGACAGCGCCGGGCCTCGCGACTCGTCTCACCCGATAAGGGCCTTCCTGCTTCGGCGTCGACTTGTTATAATTCTTGGCCGACTGAACGTGCCTAAGAACAAGGTCGCCTAACAGGGCAACTTTATCTGGTGCCAGGGGCTTCGCCTGGCTTTGTACGAGGGGTTACATGCAACAGCGGCAAGGCCTGTACAAACCGATGGTTGCCGGAGCGGGTCACGGCAACCGCGCCTTATGGGTGAAACTTGCGAAGATGCTCTATGCTCCAGGAGTTGCTCACTGGTACGCCTTCTTCGGTCTCGAGGCGGACAGCGCCAGGCCTCGTGACTTGTCTCACCCGATAAGGTCCTTCCCACTTTGGCGTCAACTTGTTGGAATCCTTGGCCGACTGAGTGCGCCGAAGAACAAGGTCGCCCTCTTCGAGACTCCTGGCCTTGACCTTGCGGCTATGGTAGCGACGCAAGGCTTGCTGCTATCGAGCAGCTCGTACCGCAGCCTGGAGACGTCCTTCCTCAAGGAGCAGCGCGTCATCTTGGCGCAGCTGCTCTTGCTCGAGCTCGTCATAAGCGAGCACCCGAGGAGATCCGTATACGAGTTCCGTGGGGATAACTGCTTCCGCTCCATAGACTAGAGCAAAGGGTGTCTGTCCGGTGGCTCGACTCGGTGTCGTTCTGATTGACCAAAGAGCCGCCGGCAGTTCCTCAATCCAATTTCTTCCGCACTTGCGCAGCCTGTCGAAGGTCCTGGTCTTGAGTCCGCGCAGCACTTCAACGTTGGCCCTTTCTGCTTGACCGTTGCTCCTGGGGTGAGCAACCGAAGCGAAACAGACCTTGGCGCCGAGATCTTGGGCGTATTGCATGAAGGCGCGACTTGTGAATTGTGTCCCGTTGTCGGTGATGATTCTGTTGGGGATTCCGAAACGGCAGACGATCGACCGGAAGAACTTGACTGCTGACTGCGCAGTCACCTTCCTCACTGGCTCCACTTCTGGCCACTTCGTGAACTTGTCGATTGCAACGTACAAGTACTCGAAGCCCCCGACGGCTCGGGGAAAAGGGCCGAGGATATCGAGCCCCCAGACCGAGAAGGGCCAGGATAAAGGGATTGTTTGGAGAGCTTGAGCTGGCTGATGAATCTGTTTTGCATGGAACTGGCACGCTTCACACTTGGTTACTAGTGCAGTTGCATCCTGGAGGGCTTCTTGCCAGAAGAACCCTTGCCGGAAGGCTTTCCCGACAAGTGCTCTTGCGCCAATGTGATGGCCGCATATGCCTCCGTGTATCTCTGCCAACAGCTTCTGTCCGTCTTCCCTGGAGATGCACTTCAGTCTGACACCGTTGAGTCTCCTTCTGTACAGCTCGTTGTCCACGAATTGGTACATACTTGACTGCCTGGTGATCTTCTCCATCTCTTCTGGGTCGTTGGGAAGTTCTCCAGTTTGCAGAAAACGGACGATCTGCTGCGCCCATGCCGGAGCCCGGGGCTCGACGGCAAGGACTAAAGGCATGAAGGCCGCTGCGGGGACCCCGGCTTCTACGGCAAGAACCTCTGGTTCCGCCGGAGCCGGTGATCCCCCGGCAAGTTTGCCGGGGCAAAGCTTGTCGGGAACCCCCGCTTCAACTGGACAGATCCTCGGATCCGCAGGAGCGGACTGTTCCTCAGCGTTCAGACTGCTGATCTGCTTGCCGGAGCAAGGCTTATCGGGGACACCTGCTTCGACTGGACGGATCCTGGGATCCGCAGGAGCGGGCTGTCCCCCGGCGTTCTGGTTGTTGATCTTGGGGACCTTGGCGGCGGTCTCAGGAAGGTTCGCCTGCAAGTAGTCGCCGGAGACCAACTTCCTTTTCTTGGACTGCCCAACTGATGGTGTAACGGATGGTTGAGTCAGCTTGAGTAAGAAGGTCCCTGGTTCCACAGGTAACTTCAACGAAGCACACTTCGAAAGGCCGTCTGCTATCTCATTCTGAGCTCTCGGGACGTGCTCCATTTGCAGCCCTTCAAAGTGTTCTTCCAGCTTCCTCACTTCATCTACATAAGCTTCCATCAGAGGGCTCTGGTAGCTCTTGTTGACTTGCCGGACCACCAGTTGAGAATCTCCCCGCACAATCAGCTTTCTGATCCCAAGTTCGGCCGCAATCCTGAGGCCGGCGAGCAAGCCTTCATACTCAGCAGTATTGTTGGTTGCTTGCTCTCTTGGGAAGTGCATCTGGATAACATACTTGAGGTGCTCTCCGGTGGGCGCGATGAGTACCACGCCAGCACCGGCGCCTTGCAGCGAGAAGGCACCATCGAAGTACATTACCCACTTGCTTGTTGCTTCTTGTACGGGCGCGCTTGTTTCTTGGGCTTCTCCATCTGGCGTCGGGGTCCACTCAGCTATGAATTCTGCCAAAGCTCGGCTCTGTATGGTTGAAGTACTTTCAAACTTGAGTCCAAAGCTCGACAGCTCCAGTGCCCACTCGACGATCCTGCCTGTTGCCTCGGGATTGTGCAATATCCTCTTCAGCGGAAAGCGAGTGACTACTGTTATCTCATGTGCTTGGAAGTAATGGCGCGGCTTTCTCGAGGCCATGAGGAGGCCGAAAAGCAACTTCTGCACCCCAGAGTATCTTGATCTAGCCCCCTGCAAGAGGGAACTCACAAAATACACCGGGCGCTGCACCATCTTCTTCCGCGCTCCATCCTATTCCTGCGCAGGGTTGTCCTTGTCGGGGCCAGAGCTTGCCGGGGCAGCCCCCCGCTTGTCGCTGGATTCGCTTGTCGGCCTCCCTCTCCGCCACTAACGCAGCACTAACCACCTGGTTGGTTGCCGCTAGGTATAGCAACAACTTCTCCTGTGGTCTAGGTGCGACAAGTATTGGAGTGGAGGATAGGTACCTTTTCAAATCTTGCAGCGCCGCCTCCGCTTCTGGAGTCCACTGCATGGGGCCTGCCTTCTTCAAGATTTTAAAGAAGGGCAGGGCGCGTTCTGCAGACCTTGAAATGAACCAACGGAGGGCGGCCACACAACCTGCAAGCTTTCTGACGTCCTTGACGCGCTCTGGGGCTTCGATCTGCTCGATGGCTTTGATCTTGTCGGGATTAGCTTCAATCCCCCTCTGTGACACAAAGAACCCGAGAAGCTTGCCGGAGGGGACTCCGAAAACGCACTTCTCGGGGTTCAGCTTGAGCTGTATCTTGCGCAGGTTCTGAAATGTCTCTTCCAGATCTTGGACCAGGGTTTCCTTGCTCCTGCTCTTCACCACGATGTCATCCATGTAGGCCTCCACGTTCCTATGGATCTGTGGCTCGAAAGCAGTGTGCACTACCCTTGCAAACGTTGATCCCGCATTCTTCAGTCCAAACGGCATGCGTATGAAGCAATAGGTGCCGCACGGAGTGATAAATGCGGTCTTCTCTTCATCTTCTTTGGCCATAAAGACTTGGTGGTAGCCTGAATATGCATCAAGAAAAGAGAGTAGCTCACATCCGGCAGTGGAGTCAACAATCTGGTCAATGCGCGGCAAGGGAAATGGATCCTTGGGACATGCTTTATTCACATCGGTGAAGTCTATGCACAGTCTCCACTTCCCATTGGCTTTGCGCACGACGACCGGATTGGCCAGCCACGTTGGATGGATCACACCTCTCACTAGGCCTGCTGCCTCTAGCTTCTTGATCTCTTCGCTGATGAATTCTTGGCGCTCCACGACTTGCTTTCTCACTTTCTGCTTGACGGGTCGCGCGTGAGGACAGACAGCGAGCTTGTGCTCAATCACCCTCCTGGGAACACCGGGGATGTCGGACGGTTGCCATGCAAACACGTCGACATTCGCCCGCAGGAAGGCAACGAGCGCGCTTTCCTATTTGCTGTCAAGCGTGGCACTGATGGTGAAGGTACCGCCAGTGCCGTCCTCCTTGGCGGACACCTTCTTGGTTGCCGGAGGAGCGGTCATTCCCTTCTTGTACTTGCCGGTGGAGCTCGATGGAACGTCCTCGACGGCGGCGCAGCACTCCGAAGAGGTGCGGTTGCCGGAGTGGGCCCCAGAGCACTTACCGGACTTGGTCCTTGTCTTCTTCCCCCCGGGGGCTTCAGCGGCAAGTGTGTCCTTCTCTGCCGCGGCTGCTACATCCCGGTAGATCTTGTCGGCGCAGATAAGCGCGTCCTTTTTGTCGCCATGGACAGTGATGACGCTTATCGGCCCCGGCATCTTGAGTACGTTGTAGGCGTGGTGGGAAGCTGCCATGAACTTGGCGAGAGCGGGACGGCCGAGGATCCCATTGTATGGTAACGGGATATCAGCGACGTCGAACGTGATGCGCTCAGTCCTGAAGTTGAGCTCGCCGCCGAAGGTCACAGGCAGAGTAATCTTCCCCTTGGGCTTGCTCCTCCCCGGGTTGATTCCTTGGAAAGAACCGGTCTCTTCGAGCTCGCCGTCTGGGATCTGGAGTTTCTTGATCACAGCGGAGGAGATCAAGTTCAGCCCGGCCCCGCCGTCTACCAACATTTTGGTGACCTTGAGGTTGCGGATGGTGGGTGAGACCAGCATCGGCAAGCACCCGACCGCGGTTGTGCGGTCGGGGTGATCCTCAAGATCGAAAATGATGGGCGTGCTGGACCATTTGAGGAGCCTGCGCGACTCCACGGGCGGCTCTGCTGCGTTCACCTCTCGCACCCACTGCTTAAGCTGGCGGTGGGAGGTGTGCAGAGAGGCGCCGCCGTCAACGCATAGGACCTCCGTGGCCTTCTGGAATTTCTGCTCGCTGTTATCTTCGTCTTCCATGTCTTCGTCGTCGTCTTCTTCATCCTCGTCGCGGCCCCGGGGAGGCCGATCGCCTTGCCGCTGCTTGGCCTTGCCGCGGCGTCCTCCCCTGCCGACGGGCGGCCGCTTCTTGCTTGGTTCGCCACCTCCACCCTGGGCCTTCCCCTTGTCGCGCCTCTCGTACTCAGCCTTCTGCTGCACGACGAGGTACTCGACGCTTTTGCAGTTGGAGAGATCGTGGCCCTTGGTGCGGTGGATCTTGCAGTATTGCTTGTCGGAGCCGTCCTGCTTGTCGGCTGCCGCCACGGGGGCAGGCTCCTTGCCGGAGCCGCCAGCCTGCGTTTGCTTGGCGGGAGCCTCCTTGCCGGACTCCTCGACGGCAAGCACCTCTTTCCTGTTCTTCCTCCTATTATTCCGCCGCTGGCTTCTCTTCGCCGGGGCGGTGTCGTCACTGTCGCTTTCTCCTGCGCCAGCATCCTCCCCGGGGAGTTTCCTCCCCTCCTCCGCGCGCGCGCACTTGTCAGCCAGGGCATATAGCTCGCTGATGTCCCGGATCTTGGTCATGGCCATCTCTTCACGCATGCGGCGGTTACGCACGTTCTGGTGGAACGCGCTGATAACCGCGGCAGGGTGAACGTCGGGGATGTTGCGATGCACGCGGCTGAAGCGCTGGATGTACTTGCGCAGGGATTCTCCTTCCTTCTGGGCTAGGATGTGGAGGTCGCTATCCTGGCCATGAGGTTTGTGGCCGCCTGTGAAGGCGCCAACAAACTGATGGCAAAGATCCGCCCAGGAAGAAATGGAGCCTTCCGGCAAGTGCATAAGCCACGAACGAACGTTCGGCTTAAGCACGAGCGGGAAGTAGTTCGCCAATATCCTCTCGTCGCGCCCCCCGGCAGCTTGCACAGCGACCGTGTAGATGCTGAGAAACTCCGAGGGGTGTGTCCTGCCGTCGTACTTCTCCGGTACGTCGGGCTTGAAGTTCTTCGTGCTGGGCCACCGGACGCGCCGCAGCTCACGGGTGAACGCAGGGCAACCTGCCGCGTACGGTAAGTCACCTGGTTCACCGGGCGTGTGCGCGTCGACAGCGTTCCCAGCCCGCTGGTCTGATTGCCGCCGAGTTTCTCGGCGGCGCTCAATCCTTGTTCGAGCGTCTTCTTGCTGCCGCTCGTCGAGGACTCGGCGCTGGTCCCGGCGAGTCCGCGGGTCTGACGACGTTGTAGAGCCGTCGTCGGCGTTGCTCCAGCGGGGCGGCGTCTTCTGCTTCTGCGCCGGGGAGTGCATGGTGGTTGCACCCCCGGCGGTCTTGTCGCCGTCGGCCTTCGTCTTCTCGACCTGCCGCGGCCGTGAGGTCGCCGGCTGCTGCGGCGTGTCGTTGTTGGCGAAGGCGATCAGGCTCTGGATGGTGGCCCTCCAGCCTTCGGCCTTGTCAGCCGCTGGAGGTTAGTCGAGGAGCAGTTGCGCTCTCGCGAGCGCTTCTGCCAGAGTGGAGGGGAGCGGGGGCGAGTGGCGCGAGGAGCGGGATACGCTCGGACTCCTAACAATGTTAGAAAGAGCGGGGTCCCTCCCCGGCGCCTTCGCCTTGCCCGTGTCCGGACGGGGGCCCGGGGCGTCCCGTGAACCTCCAGTTTGCCTTTGGTCCAGCAAGCGGATGCCACCTCCTGTGGCATGGCGCTGCTGGGTCGTCGTTTGTCGGGACGGACGCGACGCGTCCTCGGAGGCCGAGGCTCGGTCGTCCGCCCTGTTCTTGGATTTGGTGGCGCCGCGAGTGTTCTCGCCGGTGGCCACCCCTCCGACGGCGTCTCCCCCGCCCACCGTTGGCTCCGGTAGCGGTGGAAGAGACGCGGACGGGCCCGCGACCTCCGAAGCCTTCTTCTTCGGGGCCATGGTGTTGATGAAGCTAGCGAATTCGGAGAAGCTGACGAAGAGCGCGCTCGCGCGAACGCCGGATCTGATCCGCACAACCTCGACGCCTCCCCTACCTGGCGCGCCAAAGATGTCGGGGTGGACAGCGTCCCCCGCGAGCACCTATGGGGCCGGAGCCCCTTTCGTTGTCCGGTGAGGGGGGCGGAGGGAGCACGGAGAGCAGATCGAGGCGAGCACACGGGCGGTTTACCCAGGTTCGGGCCGCGATGGACGCGTAAAACCCTACTCCTGCTTGGTTGTATTGAACTGGGGAGCTCGGGAGCTTGGAGAGCTAGCTACACCGAGCGTATGGCTGTCTGGATTCCGAATCTCCGAACCCCCTCTACGTTGCACACGGGCCTCCTTTTATAGCGCAAAGGGGTCACCGACAGGTGTCAACGTAAGAGAAAGGGGTAAAAGTGTGAAAAGGGGTGGAAGTTGTAACAGTGCGGGAACAGTGGCGCTACAGTGCGGCACAGTGTTATCATACCTACTTCTGACGGTAGGGGACAAGGGCATTAAATGCCCGTCACGGTCGCCTGGACAGCACCGAGGCGGACCGTTAGGTGCGCCACCGCTCGCCACGGTGGTGGCTGCATGCCACCGCATACCCCAGGCTGCGCGGTGCCCCGCCACGTGCCCTTGGGGGAAACCCCGGAGCGACGCGTGGGCGGGTGAGCTGGAGCGCAGTCCTGAGGTGGCGATTTGCCGCGGCAAGTGGCTTGCCGCGGGGGTCGTCTTCCTGTGCCTGATAGCTTGCCGGCTATTAGGCCTTGCCGGGGCGCATGGCGCGCCGTGGCGGGCTTCTCTTGTGGTGCCTGGGTTCGGCCTTCCCGACAAGCTCCTCTTGTCGGGGTCTCGATCTTCTGTCTCGTATACTTTGTTCTTGGATGGTATTACACGGGCTTAGTCGTCCCGGCAAGCTCCTCTTGCCGGGGTCTTGTCTTCTTGGCCCGGCAAACTCCTCTTGCCGGGGGCCTTGTCTTGAATGCTTGGTCTTCTCTTGGCGCTTCCCGGGCGGGCCTCGCCGCAGGGTGCTACAACTGCCCGTGCACAAGTCTGGGGTACTAAGGTACCCCTACTTTAGTACACCGACAGTTAGGCTTGTCCGGAAATTTCAACCCGCGCCTTGTTAGCCCCAAATATTTAAAATATATCTTTGTCTCGTTGTGCTCCGACAACTCCCTCCATCTCAACCCGCGCCTTGCTATTCCAAAATTACAACACGCGCAAAAACTCCCACCTCCTATGAAATACCGACACGCGAAATGCCCGTGATACCCCTGAACCGAAAGAACCGCCTCAAATCGGTGGGGGTACTTTCGTAACTTACCCCACATTTCGGACAAGCGCGTCCCTAAGCCATGGTTCCCCAATCCCATCCGATCTGCCCACCCATTCGTATACCGAGGCTGGGAAAACCCGCGAAGCCCCACACCCTACTCCGTCCGCCACCCAGCCGGAGCCTCTTCCCCGATACCGTCGTCCACATCAACACCTTGACGTCCCTCATCCACCGTACCGGATGAGGATCTGTTGTCGATCTGGTCGTCCCGCCAGTTCAGCCACCCTGTCCTCCACCTCCAAGGAGCTGCCCCGACATTCCCCTCGTCTTTCGCGCCACCTCCATTCCCAAACCGCCGTCTTCACCTACACCACCGGAAGAGCATCAGCATCACCGTTTCCTCGGATGAAGCTGCGGCCTAATCGGCGCCACCAAAGAGGTTGTACACTAATCGCCGCATTTTCTTCTTTATTCGATCTCACGGTGCTGCCGACGCTCGGTCTCGAGCCGACACGGCGTGACGCCATCCACCGCGGCGTCGCCGGCCACTTCTTCCACGGCGTCGCTCCCTCGGCGGCGACGTCCACATCAGAAGGAGTTGTTGCTGCTTTAGATCTCGCTCGCGCTGCTGCTCTGCTCTTGCTCTCGGTTCCCTGCCTGCTCTGCTCTTGCTCTTGCTCTTGCTCGCGCTGCTGCTCTCGCTCTTGCTCTTGCTTGCGATGCTGCTCCGATTTAGCTACACTTCAGTCGACTGAATCGACCTTTGGGTCAGTAGATTTTCAGGGGGTGGGGGGCTCGCCGAAGTTAAGGAAGAACCAACCGCAGCAGGGAGGGGGGCTCGCCGGAGAAGTACCCTACTATCTATCTTAGGGTTCAGGGTGGGGGCGGTGGTCGCCGGCGGTGGTGGGGCGGCGGCGTGGGGATCGCCGGTGAAAAAGCTCGGCACGGGGGGGGGGGGGGGGGGGCTAGAGGGATGGCCGGGGCGGCGGCGGATCGGCGGTGGGGAGTGTTTTAGGGGCGGGCGGGCGGCTGTTTGGCCGGTGGTGGCTGGCGGCTCAGGGGGTGGAGGTTGAGGATGAACTGTAGGCCCTTGATTTCGTATCCAACGGCTGCAAAATCGACTGACCAGAGATGAAAAAGTCAGTCGACTGACGTGTAGCCTCACCTCTAGTGTGTTCAGTTTTGAAAGTAAAATTCAGTTTCGATAGCAA
Organism: Aegilops umbellulata; assembly: GCA_032464435.1. Taxonomy (NCBI): domain Eukaryota; kingdom Viridiplantae; phylum Streptophyta; class Magnoliopsida; order Poales; family Poaceae; genus Aegilops; species Aegilops umbellulata. Next base: position 83,153,697 of record CP136055.1, on the reverse strand, counting down.
AATTCAGTTTCAATAGTTAAGTTCAGTATCGACAGTTAAGTTCAAAAATTTAGTGTATACATCTAGCACTTTGTGGTTATGTATTTTACGTCATCTATTGCAGATGCTATTAGAATTCCACTCAGGTTAATGTTGTCTCTCTTGTCCTGCTTCAGCTCGGCGTCGTACAACTCACCGGAGCTGCTCCAACGATGAAACCCTCCATCACAGCGGAGCAGTACCTCGGGCTCCATCTCCAGACGCCTAAGATCTTGTTCCTGTCCTCCGACAGCCAAGTCAGCTGGAGCATCCTCACCGGCCAACCCAATCACACTGAGATCGACATGGCTTCGCCAAAGAGGTTGTACACTTCTCGTGGTTTGACTTAATCTCACCATACTTCTTTGCATCCTGTGATCTTCCAATTCTTGTGTGTCGGCGTTCTGGGAACGGGGGTCCCCAGACTTGCCTGCTTGTGGCGTGGCTCAAGTGGGGGCCCAGCACGGCCCATCTTCATCAGCTCAAGCTCAAGACACTCGCGAGGGGCCAAGCCTCGTGGGGCGGACGACAAGAAGCTTCCTCAGGAGCGGCCTCCTCAGGCAAGCTCGCGAGGAGGCGGAGAGATCAATGCAAGGGTACCTTGCGAGGATCCCGTGACGCAAGCCATGACGATCAAGGCTAGGCGGGCGCCGGCCTGCGCAAAGTCCTTGTTTCCTGTTTGGTGCAAAGGGGGCAAGCACAGGCCAAGGCAACAGGCAAGGGTTACCATTCCGGTGCAACGAGACCAAGACCAGCCGGACGGCCGGATGGAGGTCACCGTGGAGCCCAAGTTAGAGACCACCTTTGGACAGGATAACTTGTACTAGATGTTCCCCTTCAAAATGGCCAATTGTTGGCGCCCTTCCGGCTCAATTATTTGGGGAGAGCCCAGGGCCTCCATAAGTAGGGCTAGCCACCACAGAGTAGAGGGATCCATTGAACAAGCTGCTAGAGAAAGAGAGATCTAGACCAAGTAGAACACATAGCCCCAACTCAAGAACATCCCTCGCGAGGCTGTTCTTCCTCTGTTCTGTTCATCATCAGCCCCAGAGGCAATCCACCACACCACACACTGGAGTAGGGTATTACACCACAATGGTGGCCCAAACCAGTATAAACCTTGTGTCCCCTGTGTTGTTTGTCGTTTTCATCTTAGTTCGCACGAGAGGATTGGACGTAGATCGGTAGGGGAGAGATCTCCGCGTGCACCCTAGTGTTCGAACCTCAAGGGTCTGCCGGAACCCGAAATCCGACATTCTGAACCAAACACCCAGATTGGCAGAAATCCTGTGTTTTTAAATTCTCTGTTTTGCATGTGCATTCCTATCCTATTCCTGTCTATTTCATATCCCTGCATTGTTAGAATCCTCAAATTCAAACAAGCCCTTACACAATTACTTCTGTTACAGATATCTGTCAAAGAAAACCTTGTGTGGTTTGTCCTGCTCCTGCGGTGCTGTGTTCCACCCCAGCTCAGCTGCTCCAACGACGGAAAGGTTCACCACAGTAGGGATCCGCTCTCCAGACTGTCTTTCGCCGCCTCAGATCTTCTTCCCCGCCGCTGGCAGCCACGACAATTGCATTACCATCATCAACTGAGTAGCTGACCTTGAGGACTACACGGGTCCGCAAGAGAGGTCGCACTCTTCCGTGTCTGCTTACGTTATGCATCGCTTAATATGATGACATGCTACTTTATCGTCGTGTTCACCTATTAGACTCCAACTCAGGTCCAAACTTATGCTGAAACTTGAGTTTTTAAATTGTTGTGGGGTACATATTGGGGCAGCAATCAGTACTATCTGTCTACTATCTGGTTAATCTCGGGTGTCTACTATGAGTTTCATGTTGGGTGCAAACAAACATTAAAGGAGCCATTATCTGTATTTTTTAACTAAAGCTATTATCTGCCTGCTATCATTGGTTTTGGGTCTATCCACAGTTTGCTACCATCACTCTGGATTTGTGCATGCACTCCTTACATAATCTCACTATGTTTAATTCCTATGCATGTCAATTATTGTACACAATGGAACTGAACATGTAGAGGAAAAGAGACGAGCCTTGCGTGGCAATAAAATTTCACGCAGACGTCGCTCCATGGTGGGCACAAAGGCATCCCCCCTCCACCCATTTCGGATCGTAATCAAGAGGAAGATAACTGTTCTGAGGGGGATTCAGAAGCAGAAGACCACTCCTATTTACCCCATGAGGTCTTCGCTCTAACTTGGAATGCTGATGTTGGTTATATCATGCATATGGTGCCTTGCATTGCTTACTTTATACATCAAATATGTCAACTGCTTAGTTTAGACATGCTTTCTGTGAATGCCATTTGTTTAGTTTATTCATCGTTTATGTGAATTATGCAATGCCATCTTGTTTAGCCAGGCATCATATATGTGAATTTTGCAATGCCATCCTGCTTAGCCAGTCATCTTATATGTGAATTATATCAGGCCATCCTTTTTTTTCCGTTACGTATTACATTTTTCAACAATGTTAGTACATTCAACTACTGTTCGTGTGCATCAGCCATTTGACACGGTGATGGAAAATTCTGGAGTGAAAACAAGGTCTTCAGAGCATACTATGCTATCTGATGAAGCACATATGTCGCTGGTTACGGATAGCTCCTCAGAGGAGGATTCAGAGACAGATGACCAGTCCTATCCCCCCCCCCCCCCCGAGGTGCATGCTCTAACTTGGCAGGGTTATATTGCTCATATCATGCGTATGGTATCTTGCATTGCTATGTCATTTGCTTAGTTTAGACATGATTTGTATGAATGCCACCTGTTTAGTGTCTAATTACCATATATGTGAATTATCCAATGCCATCTTTTTGGAAGACATTATATATGTGAATTATGCAATGCTATCTTGTTGCAAGGCATTATATATGTGAAATATGCAATGCCATGTTTTTTAGCCAAGCGTCATATATGTGAATTATATCATGCCGTCCTTTTTTTGTATTTCTCATTTCTTTTGTCGACAATGTTTGTATATTCAACTACTCTTCCTGTGCACTAGCCATTTGAATTTGTGATGGAGAAATCTGGAGTGAAAACAAGGTCTTCAGACCAGACAATGCTACCTGGTGAAGCAGATATGTTGCTAGTTACAGATAGCTCTTCAGAGGAGGATTTAGAGGCAGATGACCAGTCCTATTATCCCCCTGAGGTGTATGCTCAAACTTGGCAGGGTTATATTACTCATATCATGCATATGTTGTATTGCAATGGTTAGTTTTTACATCATATACACGATATTGAATGCCATCTCCTTAGTTGACACATCATATATGTGATTTCCCTCTGCTCACTTCCTTATGTAAATCATATATTTGAATTATATCATGCCATGATGTTTACATAGACAGCATGTATCTGAATTATGGCATGCCAACCCATTTTCTAAAGACATAATATAGTTATATCATCTCATCTTGTTCACATAGTCATCATATTTTGAATTATGTCATTCTATCCGTGAATTATATCATGACATCATGTTTCCATCGATGGCATGTTTGTGATTTATGGCATGCCAACCACTTTAATAGACACATCGTATAGTTATATCATGTCATCATGTTTACATAGTCATCATATTTTGAAGTATGTCATTCTATCCTGTTTAGTTAGCCATCATACATGTGAAATTGTGTCATGCTATCCTGTTTAATTAGCCATCATATATTTGAAATTATGTCCTGCTATTCTGTTTGCTTAGACAACATAAATGTGAATTATTTCATGCCCTGTTTTCTTCCCTACTATCCATTGCACCTGTCTATCTTACAATGTCTGTACATTCAATTACTTTTCTTGTTTATCAGCCATTTCAATTGGAGGGGGTGATGGTAGTATTTGTGGGAGTAAAAACACTGTCTTCAGAAAAGATCGTGCTACCTGTTGATGGACATAGAACCAAGGTTGTACTTGCCCAAGAACCAGCCCCACCACACATAACCCAGACTCACGCAGATTGTACCCCTACCCAGTTGGACAGAGAACCAGCTACACCCCTTCTAACCCCAACACCAGTAGATAGTAACCCAGTTCCTGTTGACACAGCACCGTCTCCACCACAGAGCACCCAAACATGAGCAGTTAGTAAGGCAACTACAGTGCCCAAAGCACAAGGACCACCACTCCGAACCCCAAGTCAACGCTTAAAGTAGAAGAAGAATTGTTCTCAGGTCAGGTTCCGTAGCTATGGTTCATACTACTTTGCTCTTGCATCACTGTATTTACTCATACCAACTAATTTCAAATTTGAAGGATGCAATTGAAACTCCAATGGCACAACAGGTATGTTTTAAACCTGTTTCTTTAACGTGTTTGCTGTTGTAACTTGCTCTATGTTGATTTCAGTTTCAATTGAATAAACAGTTATGTTCTCATGCCATGCGCATTACAAGTGTTGTTATTGATGTGTAGTTTCCCACACTTATGTTCTGTCTATGTTGTTTTGTCTTCAATAGATATGATTCGAACTGTATCTATCTTGTTTTGGCAACATAAACTAGAATGATATAGACCATACAGTGACCATACTACATAGATATATGTTTCTTTCATGCTGTTATCCTGTCCACCTTACTACTGAACTGGTTTACCAAGATGAGTTTCATATACTACATTGTAAACCTGTGATGTGTTTGTTTCTTTCTCGTTTAGAACGTGGATAAAATATTGGAGAAGAGTACCCTGTTATGCAATGGTAAAGGAAGTAATGCACATCAGGTTCAAGATAGTGAGACATCCCTGTTGTTCTCCAAGAAAGCTGATAAAAACTATAGTGAAGACACTGAGACAACCCCAAAGTCCTGTCTTGATGTAGTGTTCGAGTTAGTGGCTACTACTGCTGGCACCAGCTCTTCATACTCGATGTCTGAATCAGTTCGGCTTCTTGAGTCTCAACTTCAAGTTGAAACACATCGATCAGATGTTATGCGACAGGAAGCCGAAGGACTGAGGAAGTCCCTGCAGAATTCAGATGCATACTTTATGGTGCAACAGCAAGTGCTGGAGGATTTAAGCGCCAAACAAGAGAAAGTCAATAAGCTTGTTAAGCATCTTGCCAGCATTATGGGTACCCAGGATATTGTTTCTTGAGCTCTTCTGAAGTGGTTTCAGTTCTGGACTTGTTTGGCTGCGGCGTTTATATGCTGCTTTGTTCCCTATATTTGCACTGGTGGCAAACTTTGATGCCGAGTGGATGTATTATGTGTAATAGCCGTGATAGCCTAGCGTAAGTTACTTTCTTATTTATTTCCATTGTCTTGTTTATTTGTTTTCTTGTAGGCAGTGCAGTTCTTTTTCCACGGTTTGCTAGTGGCCGAAATAACCTAATTTTTTAAACTAGGCCACATTAACAATGGGCTACATATTTACTTTAGGCCTCCTACGGGCCGTAGAAACAATGGGCCTTCTAAGGGCCGTAGACACAATGGGCCTTCTACGGGGCGTAGACACAATGGGCCTTCTACGGGCCGTATCATCAATGGGCCTTCTACGGGCCGTATGATCGGTTGGCCAAACATTGGCCAATAACAGACCACATTATGGTCGTAAATGGGCTAGAGTTGAAATCGTCCGTTCATGGGCCGACCATAATGGGCCGCCGTTAATAGGCTGTATTTGATGACGCTATGAAAACGGCCCAACGTATTAACGGGCCACAAACGGGCCGACTGTAACCACGGGCTGTATTTGGCCCACAAGCTGAAAATGACAGTAACGGGCCGAAAGTAAACGAATGCTGGAAATTAGCCCAAGAATAAATGGGCCCTAAGAAGGCCGAAAGATAACATGGGCTGGAAACGACCCAACGGAATAATGGGCCGTTAATGGGTATAAAGTGATACATCGTTCATTACGGGCCAGTTTTACCACGGGCCGTTAATGGGCCAAGGGTTACTAAGGGCCTCATATGGGCCAAAAGAGTTCATGGGCCATACATGGGCCAGAAGTTAAAACAGGCTAGAATTATATTGGACGGCCCAGATGACGCTACTGGGTCTAATTCAGATAGGCCGTAAATGGGCCCTGGGTTAGCTGGCTCTAACTGGGCTATATGCGAATAGGCCGTTAACATGGCTTGCCATGGGAAGGCCAGCCACCTTTTGACCAAGTCAAACGGGCCGGCCTCTTCACAGGAATGGGCCTCTGTTGGGCCGTGCCACGTGTCGACGTATCATAGGAAATTTGGGTCCAATGAGTGGACGACGTCTGTCCCAATGGTGAGCTAACACGTGTTTCCTCTAGCCAATGATGATTTTACATGTGGAAATCCCCGTTGGTCGGGGCTGTTAACGGGTTATCGGATCCAAAACCGGACCCGATAGCTTAACGGCGTTTCGTTACTATGGATGCCACATGTCGGTCACCCTTGACGAAAGCACTTCTATGACGCGCGATTTATCGTCATGGAAGTGGACACTTCCGTGATGATAATTTTGGTAATGTCATGGAACACTTCTACAACAGCACAGGTATGACTATCTTGATTCTGTCATAAATTTGTCATGGATGTACATGCATGACAAAAAAAACGCGACCTACTGTGACAAACACGTATCATCATGGAAGTGGATTTTTTTGTAGTGGAGATAGTTTGTGTGCATATGTGAAAGTGGTGTAGAGACAGGGGGTGTCTGGTGGAGATAAGGAGAGATATGCCCTTTGTTTCTCTTTCTTGTGACTAATATTTTTGGGGAAAATATAAACATTCACAATGTAGAACAAATATCATTGGTTGCACCATGCAACTAACTTTAATGTATAAATTTTTACTATTGTATATGCTTGTTTTCTTAGTGGCCGATTGTGTGTGGGGTGTGGTGGGCACATCATTTCTAGTTGTGGTGGGTCAACATGAGGACTCACGGGTCAGTTCCATCCTACGTCACATAGGTTGGACCGAACGTTATACGAAAACCCATGTGGAGGACTCAGCCTACAAGACGAAGCTACCAAAGTCGTGGAGGACTCTATCCCCACTGATGATAAGCCGACTCTACATGATTTGTAATCCTAGGCCCTGACTATGTTATATAAGCCCAGGGGCTAGTTCGTCGATAGTATACACACATGCACAATGCCTGGTATTTACGTGTACTTCGTACACACCCCTATCACAAACATATAGTACCAGGAGTAGGCTTTTTCCTCAACTGCAAGGGCCCGAACTTGGGTAAAACATTGCCTCGTATTACCATCCAGTCTAACAGTCAGGGATACCCTACCGACTACTAAGAGAAAGGTGTGGGGGGCAATGTGCGCAAGAGAGGCCTAAAGATAATGTGCGTGCGGGAGACACGTAGGCACATATATGTGCCTATAGAGGGCTAGTAGAGACCATGCGTGTGTATATATGCATGCGAGAGAAATAATGTTTTTCAACTGAGATTAGTGAAAAGAGCGGTGCATAGTACGTAGAAAGAGATAGGGAGATATATAGAAAGTGTGTGCATGAGACACCCCGGGAGAGATTGTGAGCATGTGTGAGAGAGAAATGCCGATGTATATAACGTGTGTGCACTTATGCGCCAGATAGAGAGTAATATAGCGCGTGTGTGAGAATGGGCCGAGGCATAGTGCATCTGCATGTAAAAGGTGGTTCTACACATTAAATTAAAATATAAATGGCATTATTATTTTTGGATGAGATCATGAATTTTGCAATTTGCGTATGAACGAACATCGGTCTATCAGACACCCATACTCTATTCAATTCTAGCATGTGCATGGGTTTATTTCATATTATCGATCAATAGATTGAGAGTGGTTTGAAATCCAGATAATGCATTGCTTTTTCCATTCATATATAAACATTAATTAGTGCACTCCATGTTGTTAGTGTCAAGCACTTTATACATTTGTCACTTACATGGATACATTCCAAATTGCTAGCTACGAAATAGAATAAATGTTGAATTCAACATAAAGGGGGTTTCGAAGATTCGAATTCGTAGGAAGTGCATTCATCTATTTGAATCTGAGATAATGGCATTTGTAAATTAGATCTAAAAGGGGGCATCAGTCTTTGTTGTGCGTTTGAACATGATATGTATTCATGTGCATATCTAACTATTTTTTGGCAACCAAGGAGATTATATCTGGAACCATGCATGAATTGAGGTAAGTTGCATATTTTTTTAATATATACTCGTCTACAATGTATATTCAAATGTACCCCCTCCATTCCCAAATAATCATAGTTTTAGGATTGTCAAGAGTTAAGATTTGTGATGTTTGACAAATCCAGAAAGTTCAATTCAAGAGAACTGAAAACGTTAATGCTTCCACTACAAAAAAATACACTTCCGTGATGATACGTGTTTGTCACAGTAGGTCGCGTTTTTTGTCATGCATGTACATCCATGACAAATTTATGACAGAATCAAGATAGTCATACCTGTGCTGTCGTAGAAGTGTTCCATGACATTACCAAAATTATCATCACGGAAGTGTCCACTTCCATGACGATAAATTGCGCGTCATAGAAGTGCTTTCGTCAAGGGTGACCGACACGTGGCATCCACCGTAACGGAACGCCGTTAAGCTATCGGGTCGGGTTTTGGATCCGATAACCCGTTAACAGCCCCGACCAATGGGAAATTTCCATGTGTAAAATTCTTATTGGCCGGACGAAACACGTGTCAGCTCGTTAGTGGGTCAGATAGGCGCCTATGATAGGTCGACACGTGGCATGGCCCAACAGAGGCCCATTCTTGTGAAAAGGCTGGCCTAGTAAAAATTAGCAGGCCGACCCATATAAGGCCTACTTGTGTAAGGTCCATTTAAGCCCACGGCCCATACGAGATGTGCCAATTTGGCCCGTCAACGGCCCGTTAAAGATTTGACACCATTGCAGCCCATCGTCAGTTTGAGCCCGTTAACAGCCCACTATATATTTGGGCTCAATATCGGCCCGATGAGATTTCGGCCTGTTAAAGGACCATTTAATGGATGGGCCAATTTTCAGGATGTACATCTTTCAGCCTTTTAGCGACCCATTTAAATGTTGGGCTAATTTCCGGCCCGGTGTGTCTTTCAGCCTGTTGACAGCCCATAAAACTGATGGGCCATTTGTAGTCGGACCTGAGTTTCGGCCTTTTAGCGGCCCATTTAAGTGTTGGGCCAATTTCTGGCCCGGTGTCACTTTCGTCCTGTTGACGGCCCATAAATCAGTTGGGCCATTTGTAGTCGGACCTGAGTTTTGGCCTTTTAGCGACCCATTTAAGTGTTGGGCCAATTCCCGCCCATGTGTGCCTTTCGGCCTATTAACGGACCATAAATGAGTTGGGCCATTTGTAGTCGGACCTTAGTTTTGGCCTTTTAACGGCCCATGCCCTTCGTGGTCCAATACCAGCCCGGTTTCTCTTTCGGCCTGCTAAAGGCCCACAACACAGTTGGGCCGTTTACAATACGACCTGACTTTCGGCCTCTTAGCGGCCCATGCTCTTCATGGTCCAGTACAAGCCCGTTGTATCTTTCGGCCTGCTAAAGTCCTACAGTATAGTTGGGCCATATGTAGCCCAAACTTAGTAACGGCCTGTTAACGACCCGTGAAATAAATTGGGGCCACCTGTTGACCGCTTCGATGTCGGCCTGTTAACGACCCGGGAGGTAAGAGGGCCGACCATTAACTTTCGGCCTAGTAACGGCCCATTAACTTAATGGGCCCACTAAAGTTTGTTCATATCTTTAGGCCAAATTAGATAATTTGAGCCCATTACGACGAGCAATTATGTATAGGACCAAAACCGATCAAGCAAAGGTACGGCATACAGGAATAACGTTGCACATCCAGCATATATTAAAGGAAATTACATCCACTGGGAAATCAAAGATTGATGCCAGTGCAAATAAATGAGCAGAACCTAACCATCTACAACGTCACAATCTGCAACCTCAGCACAGATGACGCCCATAAGCATGTGGGCAAGTTCTTGCTGCTTTGCTACATTGTCTCTAAAAACATTGATCAGTTGTTGTGTTGCACGACTCTGCACCTCTGATTCATCCACCATTTCCATCATTGCTTCATCCATTAATTGGTTCACAAACATACATTTATTCCGTTGCATTCGAGACAGAGGATACTGAACAGATTCAGATGGCGATTTTGGCAGGCTTGTATTATTGATGGTGGAGAGTGTCTCGACCACTGCATCATAACATAAATTAGGACGGGAACCAAACAGATTAATCATGAGTTATTGCCATATTACCTGGCCTAGATTTACTGGAAAGAAACAATGGGGTTGCCTTGCTGTTTTCAGAGTTTGTCTTCTTATCTTCAGCAGCCTGCACAAATTTAACACACTAGCATTGCTATCATTGGCCAAGTCAGATAATAGGAAAGCAACATTGACACAACGAACATTTGGGCAACTAGCCTACACCAAATTAACACAATATGGCACAGCTATCATAAGCCAGGTAAGGTAATACGAAAGCAACATTGACACAATGAATGAATGGGCAACCAGAGAAGCACTACAATTCAGTAATGTGCGTGATATGAGATAGTACATTCATGCAACTCAGTATGCAAAACTACCAGGCAGTTTTCCTAACAAAAATCAACATTGGCGCTTTTAACATTTTGCTACAACTAATTTTAGATCAGATAAAGGTTAGATTCATGCCGATTAACAAAATACATGCTGATGTAAAAATATAGTGATATACAACAGGTACTTACATCAGCATTGGAGCACAGAGAATTCCCGCAAGATATTTTCCTCGAATACGATCCCAATGGAGGAAGTCTTGTATCGTTTAACCTTATTTTCTAAAAGACAGATGGGTAAGAAACATGTAGAAAATATGATCAGAATGCTATAAAAGTTCATGATGCGAGGATACGCACACGCTTCTTAGAATGGAGTTGACATTCTTTTGCTGGACTGGAGCGGACTAGTTCTTTGGCCACTGAAATCTGCGTATTATTAGTGGTAGTTGGGTTTCTCTGTGCTGGAGCAGTATCTATGAAAAATGGAGTTGGTTTATTATCTCCTGGCATTTGGATCTTTTGCAAAGACCTGGTTTGTAAACCTTCAGATTCTAACATAGTCGTCTTCCTCTTGCATGCCTTATATAGAAGAATGGTGATTCAGTTATAAAACATGCTACAGCAGAGATTGAATAGGTACTGAAGAATAGAAAGGCATGACATATTGACATGTATTGTTGGGACCCCAATTCTAAGTCACACCGATCTAGCATGTAACACCGCATATCTCTTTGCGGCCGTACGCACGGTATTCCCACGAGTGTCGCCTTACCATGGCCCGGGACCGTTTGTGCCTTTTGGCTCACGTATATGATAGTGTCGCTAGCATCCATATCACAGAGAACCCAGGCCGACATGACTAATCGTGAACCCAAAGTGGCACTAACTCATGGGGACAGGCATACATGAATCAACTTCGAACATGTCGATCAGCAGCGTGTGAATCCGGGCTGTAGTAACTGGGCTAACAGGACTCCGGGAACCCGGGCTGTAGCAGGCTAGGCAGGACTCCGGATGTCACCGCGTGACATTTCCCCGAAGGGACAGACAAAGGAATGAAGTGAATCACATGCCGGCCAGTCTAAGTGTTCCGGAGCAGTAGTGCTGGGCTAGCAGGACTACGGTAAACCGGGCTGTAGCGGACTACCATGGCTCAGTGGAAGCACTAGACTACATTTCCCCATAACAGAGGCTACCAAGGATAAACAACTAGGTTGTCAGATCCCACACATAGCAATACACGTTACACGTACGCATAACATGCACGTATGTGCTATACAACATGGCATCACAACATAACGCAAACTCATATAGATAAAGGCCCAGAAGAGCCACATAGCATTAAATACAAACAGGGGTCATATGACCCATTATTCAGAGCATACAAGCAACAGAAGCAATACATGTCTGAGTACAGACAACTACAAAAGAAAAAGGCTGAGAAGCCTGATCATCTACAAGACCCTCCCAAGGGTGCAAGATCGTAGCTGAGGTAACAAGCTACTCGTCGAAGTCCAAGCGGAACTACTAGTGAGACAGAAGTCTCATCTGCAAAACATAAATAAAGCAAACGTGAGTACAAAGGTACTCAGCAAGACTTACATCAGATCCTATCATACATGCATTAGTATCAAGGAGGCAATGTGGGGTTCAGTTGCAGCAAGCTAGCTTTGACTCAGTGGCTATCCTGTTATACGACTACGAGAAACTTCTTTTAGGTGAGGCAGTGCACACGAGTCCACTAATCACCACATCAATACACTACTATGGATTCATCCCCGTCTCTCTACGAGGAGGCCAGTCCATAGCACTCACACTTGTCTTGAGCATTTTAGAGTATCCACTTTAAGTTGTCTATGTACCACGTAAGCATCCAAGAAGTCCATAACCGAGGACACGACTATTCGAATAGATCATGATGACCCTGCAGGGGTGTACTTCTTCACACACGCTCTCACCACTTATCACCATGTACACGTCATGTATCTCGGCAACCTTCAAGCGGAAGCCTAGCGAGGGTGTCCGCCACGACCTGACTAACCACACAAGACTCTAGTCCAGGTTTATCGCCTATTCTGGTTCCATCCGCATGGAGATCCGGCCGGGGTGTCACTCATGGCCCCAAACGATGTGAGCAGGGTTCCCAGTCCCACCATCCGGGCACCACTTGGTACACCGTGCCACCTGTGCCTAGTCTGTCCCAAGCCCACCCTGCTGGGTGCCACTCGGTATAAAAATAGCACTATCTACAAACACCATGAACTAGTTGGAACTCCTGGACAGAGATCGAGTTGGTTAATAAGTCGAGAGGGGCACTTAAGCATTCCAATGTGTGGTAGTAGCTAGTCATTGGACAACATACACAGAACTCAGTGCTTATGGACGGTTCCAGTGAGACAACCCACCATGTACTCCTACATGGCCTCTCACCGCTACCTTTACCAAATCGTGTTCACACGCTTAACTCTCGGCACCAGAACATATCATAACACTCCAATTCATTCCTAGTGAATCAGACCTGACACAACTCTAAGCAATAGCAGGCATGGCATGGTAGGAACACAACATGGCTCAATCAAATCCTACACATGCTAGTGGGTTTCAACTATTTACTGTGGCAATGACAGGTCATGCAGAGGAATGGTTCAACTACCGCAGCATAAAGTAGCAGTTGAATCGTTCTTGTCCTAATGCAATAAAAGAGAGCAGGAGCGAGAGAGTGGGATTGTATCAGAATGAACAAGGGGGTTTGCTTGCCTGGTATATCAACAGAGGGGCACTGCTCCTTGGACAGGTACTCTGGAACACTCTCCGGAGTAGGACCTATCGAGAAGGAACGGTGTCAGCAATCAATACACAAACATATGCAACAATATGATGCATGAACATGGCATGTAGATGTGATGTTGTTTGAGCTAATGCAACTAGCATTCATTTGGTTGAAGTCCATTTGAACCAAAGATTCAAATGCATCTCCAAAATAAGCTCTTTATATAAGCCATTTTAGTGTTTCACTTATACAGCAGGTATAACTTGGTTTGTCATGCATGAAACTTGTACATGTGGATATATTGCATTTTTCTGATGATTTTTCATGTATAAATTATTTCAATCTGAGCTACGGTTGAATTTATATGAATTTTTGAAGTTTTGAACATTTTCTGGAATTTCTGAATTATTTTAAATCCAGGAAACAGTAACTGCGTCAGCATTGTGTCATGCCTACGTCAGCAGGTCAACGGCGCTGGCCGGTCAAACCTGACGCATGGGGTCCACACGTCAGTGTCATAGTGTTAAACAGGGGGGTTATTTCTAATCTAATTTAGATTAGTGGCGCTGGGGCCCACTGTTTGTGGCTCTAGGGGTAATTAGTGCCTAATTAGAGGCCACGTCAGCAGTCGCGGGAGTTCGGCCGGCGACGACCAAACCCGCGGCGGCGACTCATCGGAATTGCGCTCCTAGCGGCGGCTGGACGCGCGGAGACCACCGGGGCGTAGCCCGTCGTCGTCCGCATCCAGTGGGGCATGTGGGACGAGCTGGGGAGGCCGGAGCTCGCCGGAGCGGACCTCAGGGCGGCGGCCGGAGTTCGGCCTAGAGTGGGCGCAGCGCTGCGGTGCACGAGAAGGCAAGGGAGAAGGTGGAACAAACGCAGAATCTCACAGCGGAGGCGACGGGATGGTCAGCGGGCTCGGGGACGAGTCGGAGACGACGGACGGGCGCCGGCGATCTCAGCGGCCGAGAGGTTGAAGACAACGGAATTTATGGCGAAGCAGAGGTCCCGGCGATGTGTGGCTCGACGATGAGGACGAAGGCGACGATGCGAATCCCTGGGGCATGTCGGGGAGGCGAGCGGGAGGCGGTGGCTGCGGCTATGGCGAACGGCGGTGACGGGCTCCGTTCGGAAGCGAGCAGAGAAGGGTGAGGGGGTCCAGAGCGAGAGGGGAGAGACGCAGGGGTCGAAGGAGGTGTGTTCGACACGAGGGAAGGTCCAGGCGATGGGAGGACAGCCAGGCAGGGTGGAGGTGGCGCGCGGTGGCCGCGCGCGTGCGTCGTGCCCAGCTTCTCCTCTGCCTACTGGCAAGAGGTAGAAGACGGGGCTGTCCCTGGTGGGCTGGGCTGCCAGGTGGGTTGGCCAGCTGGGCTGTAACAGTGCCAGGCCTCAGGTAGGTGGCCCAGATAAGCCTTTTCCCTTTCTTGTTTTCTTTTCTATTTATGACATTTGTTTTTGACTTACAAATAAATACTAGCACAATTATAAAAATGTTGAGATCCCTTGTGACCACTAGTTATAATATACCAGAGGCCCTCACCAATTTCCAACATTTTTGGAGCCTTTAAAATATTTATATTATTTTAAACAGCTCTAATTCCAATACATATGGGTTCATTCAAAAATCCAAAATGTTTAGCAAAAATGTGCATCACCTCTGGTTGTTGTTTGCAACATTTTCCAAAGACCATGAACATTTTTGAAGAGGTTTTTGGGTTAATTGAAATTCCATTTTTAATTTGAATCTATTTGAATTTGCTTTGGTGCTAGGATTTGAAACATTCCCCAATTCAAAATCATTTGAAACTTAAACATGATGCACAAAGCAAGCCTAGATCATACCAGAACTAGGGACGTGACATGTATTCCCTCCATCCGGAAATAAATGGATGGGTCTAGGCGTCTTTCAGTTCTAGATACATCCAGTTTTATCCATTTCTGTGACATTTAATCCGGACGGAGGGAGTATGATGTAAGAGCTAGGGATACGACAGGACAACACAGTAAAAAACACTGAAAAACCAAATGCAGAACCAAAGTATTCAAACCCACTGATATGAGATAGTACACTCATGCAGTTCAGGATGCAAAACTACCAGGCAGTTTTCCTTGCAAAAATCAACATTGTGGCCTTTAATCATACATTTTGCTACAACTAAATTTAGATCAGATAAAGGTTGGATTCACGCCGATTAACAAAATACATGCTGATGTAAAAATATAGTGATATACAACACATACTAACATCTACATTGGAGCACAGAGAATTCCTGCAAGAATCTTTCCTCATAAATGATACCATTGCAGAAAATCTTCTATCTGTTAAGCTTATTTTCTAAAAGAGAGATGGGTAAGAAACATGTAGAAAATACGATCAGCATGCAATAAAATCTAATGATGCAAGGATACGCACACGCTTCTTAGAATTGAGTTGACATATTTTTGTTGGACTGGAGCGGACTAGTTCTTTGGTGAGTGGAATCTGCTTATTATCAGTAGGAGTTGGGTTTCTCTGTGCTGGAATAGTATCTATAAAAACTGGAGTTGGTTTATTATCTCCTGGCATTTGGATCTTTTGCAAAGGCCTTGTTTGTAACCCTTCATATTCTAACATAGTCGTCTTCCCCTTGCATGCCTGGTATAGAAGAATGGTGCTTTAATTATAAAACATGCGGCAGCAGAGAGATGGAATAGGTACTGAAGAATAGAAAGGCATGACATATTGACATGTATTCCCTCCATCCGAAAAAATGGATGGGTCTAGGCGTATTTCAGTTGTAGATACATCCTTTTTTATCCATTTCGGCAACATGTCATCTGGACGGAGGGAGTATGGTGTAAGAGCTAGGGATACGACAGGACAACACAGCAAAAAGAAACTAGTTGAATGTAAAGCTGTATGCTAGCGGAATACGTAGAGAAATAACTAAGGCAACATACACGTGTATGATTGGGAAAATAAGATGGCATTGCAACAGAGCACTAGAATAGCACTTCAATGTAAAAAACATGGTATGGTAGACAGATGAAGTACATACTGATGAATAACAATGCATAAGATATTCAGAAGCATGATGTCCAAATTAAGCAGATGGCATTGCGATATAGTAGAATGACAGTACTTGAATTTGAAAACATGTTATCACGAATGGAATAGGTACTGAAAAACAGGAAGGCATGACACATTTACATCCATGATCAGCATGCTAAGCACATGGCATTGCAACAGAGTAGATACACTCCAGGACATTATATACATGTTGTACCCATATCACAGGCCAAGTTAGAGCAAGGACCTTGTGGGGTGAAGATGATTCATCATCTTTCTGCAAGTCTTCTGAAGAACTACCTTTATGTGTTCCATCATATTAGTATCATTGACATCAAGTTTATTGGCCTTTACATTGCTCCGTGAGGTTCTTGTGGATATATCAGTGTGTGCAATTATATCTGACATGCATGGAAGACAACTAGTAGTTAAATTTATGTAATGAGTGCCTATAGGAAACGACATAAATAGTAGGACTGGGGTTAACTAGCAGCAACATGTCTCATAAACTAAAGGGAGAACACATATGAAAGCTACAGAATATGTATCGTTTGTACTCGAGATTAACTAGATGGCACACAAAAGTCTTAAAGAACAACTTAGGTAATACTAAAAGTGGTATAATACTATAATCACCAGCCTGTGGGATAGCATTGGCTGATGGATGATAACTATGGAACTGCGTTACCTAAAGAACAAGTATCTTAGCTGAACTATGGAACAACGTTAACTCCTGAACAAGACCCGTAAGAGATCAGCATGAATATATAGTGAAATGTGATGATCTATTTTCCATGCTTCGATGAATAACAAAGCCATAAATGTTGCACACAAGTAAGATGAGGGTACAACCTATCTGGCTGCCATCCATAGGAGTGAGCATCATGTGCTGACTTGTCGATGGCCCTGCAGTTGTTGTGGGCTGTCCATGTCGGGCGCGCGCATTCGATGCAGGGAACTGTTGAGTGGGGACTATAGCTCCCTTCTGGTGTATGCTTCCCTTGTTGGAGCAGCTTTGGTGAGTCGGAAGACGGTGTGTCTGAAGATGCAGATAACGCATAATGTTAAGAACGACATATCTCTTTGATCTGAAGAAATACACTAAGAGATCAACAGCAAGGTACGAGAGTGGTCACACGTCTGTTGACTGAAGACTAAATTGGGGTCACACAATTTTATTTTATTTTGGTACTGTCCGATCTACGCCGGATGGCTGGCCGTCTTGTGCCTCCCGGCTGACACTGTTCAGAATCTTCCCCGAAGAGCCAGCGACCAACGACAGAGCAGCATGCCTCCGCCGTCCGTGGCCCCGGCCAAAACTCCTCTCCCCGCCCCACCGCACTGCCGTGGTTGCGCCGCCCCCGGGCCAATTCACAAAGACTCCCCGTCATCCAGATCCGGCGGCGGCAGTACCTTCAACCCATGCAACTCTAAAAGATAGCCATCTAAGCGCTACTTCCGCAGCGAACTTGCGGCCCCGCACCCTTACGTTAGACACCAGCGAACCGGCAGCCTAGGAGCTCCGCCGCCTCGAGCGGTGCTGCTTCCCATTGGGAATCGATTGGCTCAGAAAGAAAATTCAGACAACTGACGCCTAAATAAAGTGAGTTGAGATGAGGGTGCGACCTATCTGGCGGCATGGTGAAGTAGGCAGGTCCAGCTGCCGAGTCGGTGAGGCCGGCGCGGTTGCGGTGGCGACCGGTGGCAGGGAAAGAGCGATGTCGCGACGGTCGACGGCTACACCGAAGCAGCGCCAGGACTCTGGACGGATCCGAAGTTGGAGCCTCTCTGGCGCCGTGAACAACGGCGGGGGTGAATCGGCTCCGGTACGGTTCACGCGGCCGTCGTCGAGGCAGCACCAGCAGCATGGAGTAAGAGGCACACAGTGCAGTGCACGACGGCAAATGGACAGCATCTCCGGCATTAGGGAGGAGGGCGGCTATGAAATTGGTGTGGTGGGGGCGCCATGGAGGTGGGGCTGAGGTTTCGCGGCTCGGGAGAAGGTAGCTTCCCGGGGAGAAGGTGATTTGGCGCCGACGAGGTATGAATGGGGGCGGACGCGGGGGGGGGGGGGAATTGGGAGGGGAGTGGAACCATGTCTTACGGACGCATTTGTCTGAAATGTGAGGGGGAGTTACAGTTCTACCCTTGCCTATAGGCTTCTCGGCTTGGGTCCGTGTACTGAGGGTCGGGGATAGTAGAGTAACTTTGCTTCTCCCCAAATAGTGGGCGGGAGCGATTTCGGGCGAGGAGGGCATGTTTTGAACTATAGTGGGCGCGAACGATTTCGGGCGAGGAGAGTGTGTTTTGAAATAGTGGGCGCGAGCTATTTCAGGCGAGGAGAGCATGTTTTGCCGACCATGGTTTATGAATTATTCGGCACATGTCATTTCGGCCGAGGAGAAGGCGCGCTTGGATGAAGTTACGAACCTACCATTGATGTACAATGGGCCAATTGATGCGTGTCCCACATAGGACGGTAATTTTGCGTATCCCATTTATTTGCTCGGGAGAATTCCACCGAGCAGAGAGGATGTTTAACGGTTCGTTCAAATTTTGGGAGAACGAGCATCCACGTCTACCTTACCAAGTCGATTAGGATCAAATTTTGAAATATTAGCTTGCCACTTCTTTTTTAGACGGAGAGATGATGCTCGGGAGTAATGTGTTTTTAGATGCTCGTTGCTAGCGATTTACTATATGACAAATAGTTAACCCACTCAAAAACGCGAATCAAACCCAAAATGAAATATCTCGATTCAATGAAATAGCTCGTTCAGTAGGTCAAAATAGTGAACTAAATCCAAAATTGAACACCTCAATCGAGTAGCATGTCGTACAGGATTATAGTACTCCATGAACATGTTGAAAGTCAAATTAATGAACTTTTTTGATATACGCATATATCCGTTCATGTGTGGATTGCAGACAACATGTTCTCCAATTTAAATATTTGAATGCAAGTTTATATCGAAACATGGTTTATATCAGTCTTTGATGCATAAAACACGACCTCCCCCTCTCCCGGACTCATGTTCTCTCTTTCTCTCTCTCGCCGACAATCTTCAATTCTGTCGCACGCATCCGACACAAAAACCTTGTTGGTCCCTCTCCCTTTCTCTCCATCTCTCTCTCTCTCTCTCTCTCTCTCTCTCTCTTTGTGTTTGAGGGGGGGTCTTTCTAGTTCGCATGCATATATACACCATCTATAGGTCTCTCTCGCACACTATGTATGATACTCTAGCTAGTCCGAGCTAGATATCTTGGGTTCACTCATCGTACGCACACAAATTCCTTGGCTCTTTGCCCTGTAACTCTCTCATGCACCACTATGTCGTCTTGGAGCTCTTCCCCCCTCTCTCAAACTCTCCATCCACCTGGGTCACACATACACATGCATATCTCACTCGCACTCGATAGCCCATCTAAAACTCTATCTCCCCCCTTGTTATCTCTCCATCTCACACGCGCGCACACACAGTCTCATGCCCAGCTAGCCAAGTATGATGGTCTCTCACTCAATTGTAGGCACACGCAGTCCCCCCTATATGTATATGACTAGCTAATCTTAGTCTCCATCACAAACATGTGCATGGTCTATCTCGATTTCTCTCGGGGCATCTTTGTATCGCGCACGCACTCCCCCGATCTCCCACCCATATAGTCCCCTCATGATCTCGACGAGATCTCTCTATCACAAACACACCCCCTCTCCCTCCCCATGCGTCCATGCCATCCATGTGTCCCTCTCGACCTTTGTTCCTTGTTGGCCAGACCTCTATTGGACATGTGCTACAGGGGTGTCACTCTCCGTTGCAAACAATCACACACTAGCTATCTTCATGTATCTCCTCGCCTGGCTTTTCCATCTCGGAGATGCATGCGTGATATGTTCACATAAGAAACGAAAAAACACACTCTCTCTCTAATTTATTGTTTGTTGTCACTTTCTCTTTCACACACATACTCCTTTTGCACACTTACTCATTCTCCTTCACACGCACTTGATTTGTCTCGACTGAGGCACTCTCCTCGGTCCATAGCATATAGATTTATTGAAAAGTCAAACATCACAAAGTTCGACCATGTACGTGGAGAAAAAGAATTACATCTAGTACGGCAAACATATACCATTAGATTCACCATGAGATGTAGTTTTGTATGATGTATCTTTGGTATTGTAGATATAAATAACATTTGCGTAAACCTGATCAAAGTTTCCCAAGTTTGACTTCTATAAATTTTACATGCACTGCATTATCGAGCGGATGGAATATATCTTTCCCCCTCTCAGCTATCTGATGCACCACTCAGCCTTATCGGGGCTCCTCAATCTCTCTCAAACTTTATTGGTTAGTTTGGTTCGTGACCTGACCCTCATGCCTTGATGGCCGGTACTGCCTGGTGTGGACATGAGATGTAAAATATTTCTGCCTGGCTAGGCTTGTGTGGTGCTGAAGCGTTTGGTTCATGCCTGGGCCATGCAAAGCATCAACGTCCCATCAATCAATACATGCATCAATTATTTAATGCTAATATCCATCCATGTTGCTGTTAGCCTCGTGGCCACACGACCAGGCACGGCCTAGCGTTCGGAACCGGTCGCCTGGGCCAGGCTACTTGTAGTGTCTAGAGTTCAGCCAGGCTAATTAAAGTGCAAGGGAACCCAGGCCAGGCGGGCTTTCTTTTTCACACGGTAGCAACCAAACAAGCATGCATGAAATCCAGCCACAACCCAAGGCCAGGCAAAAGATGCTCAGGACACAAGCCAAACTGGCCTTATATCTCCCTGGTTCACACGTACACATGTCTCGCTCGCGCTATACATATAGACCCATCCAACACTCTCCGCCCTTGTTCTCTCGCCATGTGACATGCACCCCCCTAAGTACCATAATCCCTCACTCCATCATAGGCGCAAGCACTCCCCCCCTCCTAAGTATGATTATCTCTTACTAGCCATCAAGAACACACGTATTGTCTCCTTCCATCCATACGTCCATCTCGATATTTCTCGGGGCATCTTCTATTGCGCACACACCTTGTCACTTGATCTCCCACCCATGTAGTCCCATCACGATCTCCAGGGGATCTCTCTATGACAAATATACACTCTCTCCTCCCCATGTCTGCATTTTCTCCGTACGTCTCTCTCGACCTCTCTCCCTTGTTTGTCAGACCCCTCTTGGCCACGTGCTAGGGGTCTTGCTCTCTCGGTTCCAAACAACCACACACTATCTCCTCACCTTGCCTCCGTTGTCGAAGATGCATCTGTGATATGTTTGCATAAGACACACACGCTTTTTCTCTACTTTTATTGTGTGTTGTCCATGTCTCTTTCACACACGCACACACACTTTTTCACTCTCTCTCTCTCTCTCTCTCTCTCTCTCTCTCTCTCTCTCTCTGGTTAGGGACTCTATCACGTCCATAAGCATATGGATGTTTTGAAAAGTCAAACCTCAGAAAAGTTTGACCAGGTATATGTGGAGAAAAACATTTACATCTGGAACGATCATTAGATTCATCATAACATGTACTTACTTCATACTATCATTTATCTTTGGTATTGTAGATATAAGTAATTTCTCTATAAACTTGGTTAAAGTTTCAAAAGTTTGACTTAAAAAAATGTTGGAACTACATTATCGAACGGAGGGAGTAGCTCTCTCTCTCTCTCTCTCTCTCTCTCTGCAATCGCTCACGGGCCTCCCCTCTCACTCGAACTCTCTATATCGACGGATTATACGCTCATTGTGTCAGCGTATAGCTCCGTATATTGTTTAGTTGACCGGTCAACCAATCCACATGCTGCCTTGTTAGCTCGAGTTCTGTATCTTCGTGTGCTGGCCCATGTGGCAGTGGGTGAAAATAATTAAACTAGAGGCCCATCTAACATGCGGTGAAGTAAACAAAGTTGAAACCACTCGGGGTAGCACCCCGCACGCTAGTAAATTGAGGGTGCATTGAGGACAAACTTCTTGCGTGCGAAGGACGCACTCGCGCACAATTCACCACTGCGCGGCGGCATGCACAGAAGGACGCACTCGCGCACACCCAACACACAACACACACCAGCACACGTGTACACCGGCGTCGCTGCCGGTTGAGATGGACGGCGAGGCAGCCAACAAGCGGAGGCGTCTCGAGCCAAAACCGCATCCGGCGAGCCAGGAATTCATCAGCAGCCTCCCCGACGACATGTTGCTCGTCATCATCGGCCTCCTCCCCACCAAATCTGCCGTGCGGACCGCCCTGCTCTCCCGGCGGTGGTGCCCCCTCTGGCGGTGCGTCCCCCTCAACCTCACCGTTGACAGCTGCCTCTGCGACGGGGATTGCAAACGCATGGCCGCAGTCTCCAAGATCCTTTCATCGCACCCTGGGCCAGCCAGACGCCTTGACATCCGCATGTTCAGTACCAACTGCAAGGTCCAACCCAAGTTCGATGAGTGGTTCTTATCCCCCGCCCTAGATCAGCTCGAGGAGCTCAGCTTTGAAGCTGGACGATGTCGCTCTCTGCCGCCGTCCGCGCTCCGCCTCACGCCAACGCTGCGCCGCGCCAGCTTCAGTTCCTGCTATCTTCCCTAGATTAATGTCGTGCCCGCCCTTCTTCTCCCTCAACTCAAGCAACTCGACCTCTTCGACGTTGTCATCTCGAAGAAGGCTATGGAGCACCTGCTCCGCAGCTGTACTGTGCTCGAGTACCTTCGTCTTGAGCAGATCCACGGGTTCATTAGCCTCCACATCGCCTCGACGAATCTCCGATGGATTTATGTGTCTTGCTGGCCTCGCAACAAGACATCAATTGGGAAGAGATCACTCCAGCTGTTCCACGTTATGGTCATTGAGAATGCGCCTTTCCTTGAGAGATTGCTTGTATCGAATCTAAAAGGTCCAACAAAAATCAGGGTCTTTGACGCGCCGAAATTGACAGCATTGGTGTACTCGTCTGCCAAATTCTCTGAACTCTTTATTGGATCCGTAATCGTTCAGGTACAGCACTCATATTCTTCTCCGTCTTCTTAAAAGTCACATTTTTAAATTTCTTCTTGATGTATTTACGACCGTCTTCTAGAAAATGATTCCCACAAGCTTGACCCAGTCCATGCGCACAGTGAAGATCTTAGCACTAAAATCTATCGGCCCCAATCTGGATCAAGTTGTTGGATTCCTTACATGCTTTCCATGCACGGAGAAGCTACTCATCGAGGTGAAACTTCTTTCCTATAAGTAAACGGTAATCACAACGTAGCTCAATTTTTTCATAATTTTCCCAAATTACGATGACAAGTGTAGTGTTCAAAACTGCATCTACGTACTGCACCGAAAGAAATGTTTTTAGTATTTTTTCTCATGTGATCACCTGCATCGTTTTTATGCTCTACTACTATAGTAGCCTAGGCTAGTCATAATGGAAAGTAACTTAGACTACTCCAGTAACTCCATGGTTACCCTAAGAGCAAGTACTACCTCCGTCCTGGTTTACTCTTCCAATTTTGTAGTATCAAAATTTGACCATAGATTTAACTGACAAAATGTTAATGCATGTCACTAAGAACTATATCATTGGATTCGTATTTGAACATAATTTCAAATGGTGTAATTTTTAGTGACATGCATTGGCATTTTCTTAGGTAAATCTATGGTCAAAATTTTATACTAAATGCAAGGTAGTATTCCCTCCGTCCCAAAATTCTTGTCTTACATTTGTTTAGATATGAATGTATCTAACACTAAAATGTAACTAGATACATCCGTATTTAGATAAATTTAAGACAAGAATTTTGGGACGGAGGGAGTACAAAAGTGGGCTATGTAGGCCAAAACATGTGCCAAATTCACTTGTGATGCATTTGACATCGATGCCCCTCCATTGCTCACCTGGTGTCCCAATCTGGATCACCTACTTTGCTCCGGTGCCAAATTAACTCACTCCATGAAAAAACACTGCGTGGGATAGAGAGAGGACTGAGGCAATAAAAAACACTTGTTTGGGAGAGTGAGAGGCTGGTGTAGTTGTTTTGATTGATTTGTTTATACATGTGGGTCTGTGTGCACAATGGTGCCAACTCTCTCACATCGCGAGAGCAGTGCCAAAATCTTTTGATTTGACATCGATGCGTATTATGTGGCATACTTTTGCGAAATATGGCATCGGCCACATAGTGGAAGGCAACAAATGCCCAAGCTCTTCACGTGCTCCTAGTTAAATGAGAGGAAACAGAAAGAGAGAGAGAGAGAGAGAGAGAGAGAGAGAGAGAGAGAGAGAGAGAGAGAGAGTGAGTGAGTGAAAAACTATCACTAGCCAGCCAACCCTATCGTATGAGCGAATGATATTGGTACCTCCTGATGACACGACAATCTTATGCAGCCAGCTGCTCTAATATGTTCTCTTCTTTTGCAGATAAAAAAAGACCCGAAAGTGAAAATGTGCTGCACTATAACAATCTCATCGAATGCCTTGATCTCCATCTTACAGAAATTGATTTGATCGACTACCGAGGCAGCACATCTGAGATTAAATTGGCCAGGTTCTTTGTTTTGGAGGCAAGTGTGCTCAAGGTAGTGAGGTTTGGTGTTCTCTGGCGCAACAATGAATGGCGTGCTGATTACCGCAAGTGTCTAAGCCTAAATGACAAAGTCTCCGCATAAGCTGAATTTGTTTTTGAAACATCAAGTGGCCAGAGACTCGAAAACTTATTTGCCCATTAGTGACTTGTCATGGCGGTGGATTCTAGTTTGTACGATAATGCTGCATCCACCTAAAGTAACGAAAGTTCTTACGTAAACTTCCTAGTAATTCCCTCTTCGTAGGTGCAACATTACTCCTAACATTTGTAATATCAGTTTGAAACTTGTAATATTGTCGTGTCCTATTCCTGCGTTTTCAAAATCATGTGAATCAAACAGGTCCTGAGTTGGTGACGATGTTGTGCCTCCCATCTTTCACCAATAGCCGTCAGATCTAGATCTGACGCATACAAACCAAGCTTCTCCATTTTTGCAAAAAGATGCCAGCATTTGTTCCCTATTTACAAACAACTCCTTGTCTCTCGCAATCAGCCTCATCTCCTCCCCACCACATCTAGGAGTAGAAGGCCGTGGAAAAATCTGGCGCGATGGCCGCTGCCGGAGCCGTCCGCCCCCAATCTTGGAGTTCCGTGCAATGCACGGGCATCTATGCATGGGAAATTATGTCGAACAGGGCTAGTTGTAAGCAGGCTAGCTCTACAGCCATGATGATAGTGACTGCAGACGGTGAGGCTGACTATGGTATGCCGAACACGGCGCCTATACTCAGGTGTCACCTCCAGCGCAGGGTCTTGTCACTTCACTGTGAGGAGCATCACGTAATAATTTGACCAACGGGTACTACAGTGCTAATACTCCTACTACTACATTGGTAGTACTACTACTAGTAGTACTAGTAGCACCACCGTATGGATTTAGGAGTACTGCCATGTCCTGGATTTAAGTATTTGACTAGCAATATCTAGTAATGCATGTCACAAAAAATGTACTACTCCCTCTGTAAATAAATACATGGTGTTTTATTCCTATCGGCGAGAGAACTTAATGTTTTTTTGCTAACTACTCCCTCCTTTTCGGTTTATAGGGCTTATCTCAAAATTTTAGTTTTTCCATTTTATAAGGCTCAATTTGGTTGTTTCCCATCACATGTTCAGATTCCAGGGTGCATTAAATCATTGCATGCAAGTATTAAGAGAAAATTGACCAATGCATGTACTTTATGCATGCATGCATTGCAATTTATGCATTGATAAACATAATTTTTTGAGGAAAACAAGTGCATTAATTAGGTGCTTTTGCAAACTACAAAAAGTATTCCACCATTCATCATCTACCTTGGTTGGTGAGATTTTTGAATTGAGCCCTATAAACCGAAAAGGAGGGAGTAGAGTACTAATAGGATTACATGCAATGAACTAAACACTGCATGTCATGTTTGGTAGTCTCAAGTCATTGAAAGCATGCACGACCCACATCTCTCATTGGTTGATATGTCACGAAATAAGAAACAAGGAGGGAGTTAATGCACCATGCCTAAGTATTTTGGGACTATTTGGTTTTCGTAAGGTGACTTACACAACATTTTTGTTTACATGCATTAACATTTTATTAGTTAAATCAAAGGTCAAAACTTGGCGCAAAATGCAAAGGGGACCAATAAACCAGTTGTCAGATCACGGGTTCCGGCAGACCCTTAAGGTTCGAACTCTGGGGTGCGCGCGGAGATGATGCCCTCTACCTCTCCGTCTCGCAAGGATCTAAACTACAGAAAGAACAGCACAAGAGACACAGGGTTTATACTAGTTCGGGCCACCATTGTGGTGTAATACCCTACTCTAGTTTGTGGTGGGTGGATTGCCTCTTGGGCTGATGAGGATGAACAATACAAGGGAGAACAACCTCGCAAGGGTCTGTTCTTGGCTAGGGGGATGAACTACTAGGGGGATTTCAATCGCCCTTGTCTCTCTCTCTCTCTCTCTACTTGCTCTATGCTTGCACTGAATGCTCGATCAGATGTCTCTTTTTGACGCCTCTACCCTGGGGGTGGCTAGTCCTATTTATAGGCAAAGGCCCTGGGCCTCTTCCCAAATATTTGAGCAGGAAGGGCGCCAACAATTGGCCAATTCAAAGGGGAACATCTGGTACACTTATCCTGACTAAAGTTGGTCTTCGCCTACCAAAGGCCCTGTGGTGACGCCGTTCTGGGCTCCACGGTGACCTCCTTCCCACCATTGGACTGGTGTTGGTCTTGTTGCACCAAAATGGGTACCTTTGCTTGATCCTCTCGCCTGCGCTTGCCCCCTTTGCACCAAAGAGGAAAGGGGAACGCTGCGCGGGCTGCCGCCCGCCTGGCACCCTCGATCGTCATGGCTTGCGTCATGGGCACCTCGCGAGGTATCTCGCCTTGATCTCTCCGCCTCCTCGCGAGCTAGCCTGATGAGGCCGTGCTTGAGGAAGCGTCGTGTCGTCCGCCCCGTGAGGCTTGGCCCCTCGCGAGGGTCTTGAGCCTTGTGTTGATGAAGATGGGCCGCGCTGGGCCCCCATTTGAGCCACACCGTAGGCCACAGGCAGGCAAGTATGGGGACCCCCGTTCCCAGAACGCCGACAGTAGCCCCCGGGCCCAAGGCGCGCATGGACTTGGCCGTTCCGAGAGGCGAAAGGGCAAGGGCGAAGCGCCGCGGGCCCTAACAGCCGGCGGCCTTGGGCGTCGCGTGGCGGTTGATTGGACGTGGGTGCTTCTGCAACTGCGCAGGTCATTAAAGGCGTGGCATCTGCTTCGGCTTTGCTCTTCTCCTTCTTCAGTCGCTGCTCAGATCCCCATTCTCGCGTCTCTCCTCTCTCCCCCCAAGTTTCTAGATCTACTCCATCCGCTTGACCTAGATAGCCATGGCGCCTCGCCAGCCCCCGGCCGAAGCTTGGTTCTCGCCTGCTTTGGACTCGCCCAACGTGTCGGAGGCGAGCCTCGCCCGGTTGCACCGGATGGCGGCGGCGCAGGGCATCGACGGGGCGCATGTGTTCAAGGTCGGCTCCGCCACCCCTGAGGGCCGAGGGAGCACCTTTTATCCTCTTTTCGTAAGCTCCATTACTGCGGGCTTGGTGCCTCCTTTCTCTGAGTTCTTCCTCTCTGTCCTCCGCTATTACAACTTGCAAGCTCTGCATCTCCACCCCAACTCCATCCTGTTGTCTTGGAGCGCACCGATGTTTCTCCGCCTTCTTCTTCCATCCTGGAGCGTGCCGTTGCTGAACTGAACCGGATGTGGCAGGATCTTCTCGACGCCGACCCTCGCCTGGTGGCCGGGCGCCTAGAACTGGCTTCGGGGTGGATTCGCTCTGATGCCTCGATTCGGGCAGCGTTGGTTCAGGCCTCAACGGCCTGTGATGGAGAGAGGGAGGCCACCCTCGAGGCGAAGGCTGCCCGAGACGCGGCCCTGGGAGAGGTGGTTGGAGTCCGTGGCCGCTGCAAGGAGCTGGAGGACGAGCTACAAGGCTTGCGAGGCCAGCTTGCGGAGGAGGTCCGCCTTCGCCAAGAGCAGGAAAAGGGGACGAAAGTTCGCGAGGCGGCGCTCGATGACCGGGAGGCCAAGCTCAATAAGCGCCGCGACCGCCTAGGCGCGCTGAAGAAGGAGCTGGAAGTGACGAAGGCCGAGCTGGACGCCAAGGCCCGGGTCTGTCACGACCGGTTTTCCAATAAAAATGTTTATTGAGAAACCAGTCTTTAACATCCAGTTTTAGATAAAACCTCCTCACTGGTAGACAAACACTTGATACAATAAGCAAGTAGCGTAAAATATATTACAGGGTTGAGCTAAGGATGCTCAACAATTTATTACAAACGCGCCAATAATTATACATAAAGGCGAATATGACACAAGGGAGTGGTGGCATACTACTGACTCGCAAATAGGATAGTGGTGGAGTAACATAGTGGGGAGTGGATAAAGTGGCTCTCAAACTAACATCCCATCGAGCGTCGAGGTGAGGCTCGATGTAATTATTTGGTTGCGGAAGCGGGTATAATATATTGACCAAGTCCAGGGTCGCACGGGACTGACTGGGATTCCTCTAGGCGTCGGACTCGCTATCGAACTCTTCATCCATGAGATCACCTTCGTCAGCATCTGGCCAAATCAACAAGCCAGTGAGTACTTTGAAAGTACTCGCAAGACAGTTCGGACGTAAGATATAACAAATGCATGCATGAGTGCGTCATGATTAAATCACCAATGCATATTTAAAATATTAGCAGGCAAGGTAAGTAAAAAGGGAATCGGCGGTAGTCCGCCTGAAATCCCAACAGTAAAGTAAAGGAAACCAATCGGGTGTCTGGAGCGACGCCTCGAAAGGTGAACAAATAAATAAAAGAAAAATCATGCCACAGTCGGGCGTCTTAGCGACACCACATAAAGGGCTTTAAAAGAAATGCCGCAGTCGGGCGTCTTAGCGACACCACATGAAGGGCTTTAAAAGAAATGCCGCAGTCGGGCGTCTTAGCGACACCACGTAAAGGTCTTTAAAAGAAATGCCGCAGTCGGGCGTCTTAGCGACACCACATAAAGGGCTTTAAAAGAAATGCCGCAGTCGGGCATCTTGGCGACACCACATAAAGGGCTTTAAAAGAAATGCCACAGTCGGACGTCTAAGCGACATCGCAAAAAGGGCTTTTACTGTCAAGGAAATAATGCTCATAATAAATGTTCAACTCTTGAAAATAAACAGGTTAGTCCATCCACAGGAATAAACATTTAACCGGACTTAGCGCTCAAGTGTCCCACCGGATAATCTGTCACCAAAACTGGCACTTATCAGTTAGCACGGAACTTGGACATGGATAAGATAATTTGAAGATTTATGACTCTGCAGAGTTTGTACAAAAATTTCCCACAGATAACGGATTTCCGTAGTCACGAGGACTAGTTCCGTTTACGGTATTTCGGAAGAAAACATAGCTAACCAGTAGACACCCATCCAACCTCTCGATGCCAGGAATCGCCCTAGACATCGTCCAAGAAAAAATTTGAGACGGGGAGATCACAATCTCGAATAGCATGGGATCAAATTTATATACGCGCGCTCTAAGGGGTGCCCCCCTCTCGGTCCCAACCAGAAACACCCATGCCCCCTGACCGGATGACTGGCTTTAATCCAGGGCCATGGAACCATCATCCCGGCCTCTCCTTCTTGGTGTGTACCAGGAAAGCGGTTTGCAACTTATTAAACCATATCCCTTGCGAGAAACATGTGGTAGTACAGGGAGGGGAAACGGATAGGAGCCCAACCGATACGGGTTGGTACTGAAGTAAACTTGCATGGCATAAGACTGGCATGCTACCACACTGCCATCTTACCCACCTTCATGCCAACACATGGCCTTGCATACTCACATCCAACAATGTATGGATCATCGAACTTACTTGTCTCAACAATGCATAATAAACAGTTTATCGGTATGCTCCACAACATGCCATGAAACTAACTAAATGCAAAACATGCCCAGACACTCATCATATCAAAAGTTCAAACATGCTTGCCTGGTTCAGAGTAGTCGGAGTCTAGCTCGGTGAAATTTGCGGTCCCGTCACCTCCTTCGGTATCTACGGTATAAAGAGAATATACGCGCTATCGTGAATACCGAGAGGTGCCCAAAATTTATCACAAAAAATATTCCAATAAATCTGATAAAAAACTAGATAAAATTTCAAAGAGAACAGAAAAAGAATCAATCATAAATATGCTTCTGTTAAAAAGTTATAAAGGTTTTTGCCCAGGGACCCATCTGTAATGAAACAGAAACTTCCCAGGGTTCTTTTTATAAAACAGAAAACGCTTCAGTCTCAATTACGCCAGCTCAGAGGAGAAGGCGTATTTTTGCCCGAAGACGCTTTCAGAAAATGTTTCGAAAATAAAAGAAAACTAACGGGGCGGTCCCACCCGTCGGGTTTGAAAACGGGGTAGGGCTTTTGGCGCCAGAGAGCCGCGGTGATCGCCGGCGGCAATCCACGGCGAGGCAGGGGGATCGGAGGGTACCTCCGTGCTCAGGGCGCCATTCCGCAACGATCGGTGGTGGTGGTGGTCGTCGGCATGCACTGTGTCGACGGTGGCCCTTGCTCTGGCGGACGGCGGTTCGGACGAGGATGGAGCTCGCCGGAGAGGGCTGCAATGTTCAAATTGACGAGGGGGTTAGGGTACTAGGCGTGGAAGAGGGCTGCAGACGGAGTTTGGGCGCCGGAGATGGCCTCACCGCAGTGAACGCTGCTGGAGTCCGAGGCGGACGGAGGTGGCCGGAGTCGAGGAAGAAGGGCTCCTCGAGGCCCCTCCAGTGGCCAGGCAGATTGTAGTGAGGTGGTGGAGCCGTGCGGGAGTGAGAGCGGGCTCGGGGGCGCTATATATAGCCACCCCGAGGCGGTTTCCGAGAACAGGGTTCTCCGGCGAGGTGATTACGGCGGCGTGGAGGTTGCACGGGAGGTTTCAGTGGTGGGGCGTCGTCGTGATTGCCCCCTGGTGCGGGATTAGGTAGCTTAGGGGGAGCTCGACGGAACGGGGCGGCGCGGGCCCGGCGGCGGCAGAGAGCATGCTATGTGCATGCCGCGCCACGGCGGCGGTGCTGCATGCGTGCGCTGGCGCGGAGATGGCCACGCGGAGCCACCAGGGAGCTTGGGCGACGCTGAACGGCATTGCGCCGCCGTTCTGCGTCCTGTCGGCCGCTACGGCGGTTCGGCCGCCGCAAGACACGCCGGCACAGGCGGGCCAGGGCGCCACCTACGCCAGGAAGCTGCCAAGCGCGCGTGCGCGGCTCTAGACAAGCAGGCCAGGTGGCGAGCAACGTGCCAAGGACACTGTGAGCATGTGACTGAACTTATCTGACGAAGATCGACACTGAAATTTGAATTTAACTGAAAGTGACTGAAACAGTGCATGCAAGGTGTTCGAAAGAATGTTTTTGGCTTGTAGGGATTTTTCCTTGGGCTGATTTTTGGTAGAGTGGCTTCTCATTGCTCTAGTAGGCTGTCTGATATTTTGTGGAATTTTTGGAGAAGTGTAGATATGAACTTCACCAAATTTGGCAAATCTGGTCCAAACTTGCAGGGAGTGTAAGTTGAAAAATTTGAAAAGAAGATGAGTGGATCAAGATGGTTCTGGGTTGTGGGTACAAAGGACTAGCCAGTAGAGTTGGTTTGATATCCAAATACAAATTCTACAAGGTACTTGCTTTGTAAATGGTTCAGGCTCAAAATAAAGACCAGAAAAGATTTGAGAGGTGAAATAATCAAAATAAAATCCAAAACTTGTTTGGATGAGTTGGGATAGGGAATTTGGGTTGTTAACAAGGAGGAGAGGAGGTTTTGGAGTGGTTTTACCTCATGGGCAAAAATACAAGGTCATGGGTGGTTATCAAAAGAATGAAAATCCCAAATTTTTATAGAGTTTTCCTTTAAAAAAAAAAGATTAAACTCCCAAAATAATTTGAGAAGAGAACCAACAGAGGAGAAGTTTTAAAAAAAGGTCAAACCCAAAGTTTGAAGAAGAAAACAGAAATAACAATCCTAGCCAAAGAAAAAGATTTTTAAAGGATTGTTTTTCTGAAAATTTTAAAAGGCCTCATTCCAAAAAAAAAAGAAAAACCAGCAAGGTTTTTGCTAAAACCAAATAAAATTTTTTGGAGTGTCACAGGGTCCTCGCCGAGGATCGCGTGGCCTTCGCGGACATGGAGAAAGACGCCCGCGCTTCGCAGAAGACGCTTTACGAGAGCGGCCTAGATAGCCTGCTAGCCGGTGACGGGGACGGCCCCGCCAAGCTGCTTCCCTTCCTGGTTAAGGCCCTTGGGGATGTCGCCCTTGGCCTCGGCCCCACGACTGAGGCCGAGGCGCGTGTCCTGTCTTCTGCCGTGCTGACGCGGGTCTTTGCCCACATCTTCCTTCGCGATCCCAGCGCCGACCTCGACAGCCTACTGGAGCCGGTGAGAGTCGAGGGTGCCGCCGCCGCTGTCGAAGCCGTGAAGGGGCGCGCGGAGGCACTGCTGGGGAAGTTCCGGGCCTTCAGCACCAAGCCGAAGCAAGGCGCTGCCGGCCCTGCTGCTCCACGAGGCGAAGCCACTCCACGCTGCTCCACCGCCGACAAGTGACTCCGCTACCATTCCTGTTCTTCTTTCAATTCCTGCACATGCATCACGCCTCAGGGAGGCATTTGAACTTGCGTTTGGTACTAAGACGACAGTATGGGTTGTAATATTTGCTTTTAAATTCCTTGAATTTTATGCTCTTCTTCCCTACTTGCTTGTGTTCTGCGCCGGCAGAGCCCGGCCCCGCGCGTGCCTCACCCAGCATTATCCCCGACCGGAAACCAGGACGGGACCAAAGGAGTGAGGGGCTACGTGACAAGTTAGGCTCCTGAGTCGCGATGCTTAGGAGTCCCCGTTGGCGCACGAACAACAAGTAGGGAAGCGTGATGTAGGTGTATCTTCCGTTCTACGTCTGCAGAGCCCGACTCCGCGCGTACCTCACCCAGCATAGCCTTTCGGAACCAAGGAGTGAGGGGCTACCTAGCCAGTTAGGCTCCTGAGTCGCGATGCTCAGGAGTCCCCCTTGACGCGCAAACAGCGGGTGATGAGGTGAGATGTAAGCGGGGCTACCGTTCTACGTCTGCAGAGCCCGGCCCCGCGCGTACCTCACCCAGCATAGCCTTTCGGAACTAAGGAGTGAGGGGCTACTGGACCAGTTAGGCCCCTTAGTCGCGATGCTCAAGGGTCCCCCTTGAAGCTCAAACGGCCTTCATACCTTGGCTCCGCTCGGGGAGAGACGCGCGACGAACCAGGCCCAAGGGGCCTGGCTGGGCGGCGTACGGCTGGGCGTGACCCAGTCGTAGACCCCGTGCCTAGCCCCCTCGCGCGGCGCTCCCGAGGGAAGGCGTTGCGATGAGGCCAGCCACTGAGCTCTGGGCTCCCTGAGGTTAACGCGGCCCGGAGGCCACCCTCAGTTGTTTATCACCAGCGCGGAGCATAGCACTTCCGTATGTGTACGGGCATAGCCGCTCCTCGGCAGTGTCGTCAGCCAGCGCGGAGCATGGTGCTTCCACTGGTACGTGGGAGGGGGCTCCCCTCCGGGAGGAGCCCCCGGGGCGTGTACAGCCCCGCCCTGACACGTGGCCGGCACGGTAGGGCTAGGTGAGGTGTATCTGGGCACCCGTGAGCCAGCGCGGGACTCACGAGGCCCTACCTCTAGGCGGGTTGCGCCTGGCACTGGGCCGTATCTTGAGATGCGTTCCTGCAAAATTTGGTTAGATGCCGGCACACTACGTCCTCGGGTCCCGGCCCTCGAGCTTGTCTCAGCCGTCGCTGGTATGCCACGTCGCGATGCCGTGGACAAGGCCAGAGGGTGAGGGCTGGAGAGCCAGTAAGAGCCCTGAGTCGCGATGCTCAAGCACCCCCCCTTTAACGTGCAAGTGGTCGACATGGAGAAGAAGAGGTGCCGTGGACGGCATCAAGTAATCAGGCATGATAGGCGAATGCATAGTTGGACATAAACGCGGGGGAGATACACGCCGCTGGGCCTAGCCCGAGCGGCTTGGGGATGACGCAGCCCGAGGGGCGCCCCCAGCAAAGCAAGCTAACGACTGAAGAAATAAAAAGGGATACATGCCACGGGGACGGACCCACGCGGCCTGGGAGTGATGCAACCCTGGGAGGGCGCTCCCAGCTGGGAATGAAGCTTGAAGGATGTCACCTGAAGATGTCGTCGGCGAAGTGGCGTTGGTGAAGCAGACTCGGTGGGCTGCGGAAGCCGATCCTCACGAGCCCCCAGGCCCTCTGGCCACGGGAGGATCCGGAGGCACTGGTGGCCCCTCGCGAGCTGTCTCCATCTCCGCCAGAGCCGCAGAACGCCTGTCTTCCTGAGCCTCCAAGATGCCTCTCATGAGGCGCTGGTATGCCGCAGCCATGCTCGGCAGGGCTTAAGGCATGCGAACATAGCTGTGGGGCGGTCCTCCGCAGCGCCCTACTTGGGAGGGCCAGAGGCGCTCCGTCGTGCTGATCTGATTAAGCCCTGGTACGTCGACGCAGACGCGCATCCCACCATCCTCGCCTGGATGTGGAGCCACAGCTGGTGGACGACGGCAACCTCTCATGATCCTTGACTCCTGTAGTTCTTGAATGGCCTTGTTAATGAACTCCCACTGGTCTGACCTTCCCTACCTGGCTCCTTCTCGAGGGAAACATGCTTCGAAGCACGCCTTCAAATGGTGCCCAAGCGCCTCCCTCGTGACCCTGGCTAGGTCGGTGGCCCACGAGGTGAGAGCCCCCGAGCCCTGCCTGAGGAGGGCGCCGGGCGTGCTTTCCTATGTGATGGAAGGAGGGGCCCCCTGGGCAGACACGGGCCCTAAAGGGCCTGCCTCCTGAGGGGCTGAGCCTGACGATGTCTTCTTCTTCTTGGGGGTGGTCTCAGGAAGCCTCCTACTTCCACGATCTGGGTCTTCTAGCGACGCGGCCTGAAAGGCTCGCTCCAGGGAACACACTACATCCTTCTCTTCACAGGGCACCGTGATGACGCCGCCACTTCCTGGCATCTTGAGGACGTTGTAGCCATGGTGAGTCACGGCCATGAACTTGGCCAGCGCGGGGTACCCGAGGATGGCGTTGTACGATAGGCGGATGTGGGCGACGTCCAAGTCGATGAGCTCAGTGCGGTAGTTGTTGCGGGCCCCGAAGGTGACAGGGAGGCGGACCTGCCCGATCGGGATTGTGGAACCGTCGGTGACTCCGGAGAAAGGCTTGGTTGGCTGAAGCTGGTCATAGGGCACTTGGAGGTTGTTGAATGTTTCCACGGACAGGACGTTGAGCCCTGCTCCTCCGTCGATGAGGGTCCTGGCGACCAGCACGTTGCTGATGACTGGGGAGCAAAGCATCGGGAGGACTCCGGCAGTGGCCGCGCACTTGAGCTGGTCTGCTGAGCTGAACGTGATGGCGCACGCCGACCACCTGAGGGGGCGCGCTGCTTCGAGCTTGGGGAGAACTGCATTCACTTCGCGGGCAAACTGCTTGAAGATACGCTAAGAGGCTGGGGCTTGAGCTCCGCCCAGGATGCAGGCGATTGCGCGCGGCTCTTGGAAGCCCCCAGCCCCCTCGTCTTGATGGCGGTCTTCGTTCCTCCTTGGCCGAGGCGGTAGCGGAGAGAGGCCTGCGTTGCCATGAGGGCGATCCTCACGAGGGTGATCCCTCCAGTCCCCCTCGCGTGACAGGTCCCGCCAGCGGTCCTCGCGAGGTTGGTCGCGCCACCCTTGGCGCGGGCCACGATCTTCCCAGCGTCCTGGGTTTCTTCCTCCTCCTCGGCCGTAGCCCCGGTCAGCACGGTCTGGGCGACGGCCGATACTTCCTTCTCGCACGGCGCGGAGGTCTTGACATTCGTTGGTGTTGTGGGCGTGGAGGTCATGGTACACACAGTACCGGCTGCCCCTGGAGGATTCGGGTAGATCCTTGCCCCGCTTGGTGTCTGGTTCCACTGCGAGTACGGCAGCCCCCTTGCGCTTCACGTCCTTGGCCTTGGGCTTCTTCTCTTCTGGGTCTGCGGCAGCCAGCTCGAGGAGGGAGAGACGTCCCTCCTCATCCCTGGCGCACTTGGTCGCCAAGTTGAACAGCTCCAGGGAGGTGCAGAGGTCTTCATGCATCGCCAGTTCCTCCTTCATCTTGACGTCGCGTACGCCATCGGAGAAGGCCGAGATGATGGCTTCCTCGGACACCTTGGGGATCTTGAGGCGCGCACTGTTGAAGCACTGGATGTACTTTTGCAGGGTCTCCCCAGGTTGTTGCTTGATGCGGCGCATGTCGCTCACGGCGGGAGGCCGATCGCGGGTAACTTGGAAGTTGGCGATGAAGCGAGTACGCATCTGGTCCCAGGAGGAGATCGTGCCCGGAGCCAGATTCAGGAGCCAGGTGCGAGCTCCTTCCTACAGCGCCATGGGGAACCAGTTCGCCATGACCTTTTCATCCCCGCTGGCGGCCTCGATGCCCAGCTCATAGAGCTGGAGGAACTCTGAGGGATCAATTGTGCCGTCATAGCGAGGAGGCAGGTCTGGCTTGAACTTGCCGGGCCATGCGACGCTGCGCAGCTCGGCGGTGTAGGCGCGGCAGCCTGCGGTGGCTACAGGAGGCTTCGGTTGAGGGAGAGCTTGGCCTTGCGGGTCCCCTTGCGCTACAGCTGGGAGTAGCGCGGGGTCTTGACGTGCCAGAACTGGGAGCGCCCGAGCAGCCTCTTGCGGTCGAGGGACTTCTTGGCAGCTCCGTTCCTGCTAGGCTGGCGGCTGACGAAGCGGGTTCCGCCCAGGGGCCACGCGCCTCGGAGCCATGGCGTCTTCTTGGAGGGGAGGCGGTTGGTACGCCCCCGGAGCTTCATTGCCCGCGCGGGGCGGAGTGCGGCGCAGCGGAGCGGACGGCGCAGGAGAGCCCCCTACGGCGCGGACGAGCTCGGCGACACGGTCGAGCCACTCCTCGTAGACGTCGTCGATGGGGCGGTACCGCATGAGTTCGTTTGCCGCGATGAGTGCAGCTCAAGCCTCCAAGGGTGCGCGGAGCGCGCGGGACGAAGATCCGGCCGGGAGGAGCGATGGAGTAGCGGTGCGGCCGTCTTGCCGCATGGACGGGTGCTGAGACGATGCCTGCTGCTCGTTCCCCGTCGGGCCGGTGGCGGCGTTGACGGCGGGCGACGGGGAACGGCGAGGACGCCCATCGACGGGGGCCGTCTGGGCGACGCGAGAAGCGATGGCGGCCCGACGCTCGGCGCGGGCCCAACGAGCGTCAGACATGGATGCGACGGTCGGAGGAGAGCGGAGTGGTGGAAGACAGATTCCAGCGCACCCCTACCTGGCGCACCAAATGTTGGATCACGGGTTCCGGTAGACCCTTAAGGTTCGAACTCTAGGGTGCGCGCGGAGATGATGCCCTCTACCTCTCCGTCTCGCAAGGATCTAAACTACAGAAAGAACAGCACAAGAGACACAGGGTTTATACTAGTTCGGGCCACCATTGTGGTGTAATACCCTACTCTAGTTTGTGGTGGGTGGATTGCCTCTTGGGCTGATGAGGATGAAAAATACAAGGGAGAACAGCCTCGCGAGGGTCTGTTCTTGGCTAGGGGGATGAACTGCTAGGGGGAGTTCAATCGCCCTTCTCTCTCTCTCTACTTGCTCTATGCTTGCTCTGAATGCTCGATTAGATGTCTCTTTTTGATGCCTCTACCTTGGGGGTGGCTAGTCCTATTTATAGGCAAAGGCCCTGGGCCTCTTCCCAAATATTTGAGCGCGAAGGGAGCCAACAATTGGCCAATTCGAAGGGGAACATCTGGTACACTTATCCTGACTAAAGTTGGTCTTCGCCTGCCAAAGGCCCTGTGGTGATGCCGTTCTGGGCTCCACGGTGACCTCCTTCCCACCGTTGGACTGGTCTTGGTCTTGTTGCACCGAAATGGGTGCCTTTGCTTGATCCTCTCGCCTGCGCTTGCCCCCTTTGCACGAAAGAGGAAAGGGGAACGCTGCGCGGGCTGGCGCCCGCCTGGCACCCTCGATCGTCATGGCTTGCATCATGGGCACCTCGCGAGGTATCCTGCCTTGATCTCTCCGCCTCCTCGCAAGCCAGCCTAATGAGGCCGTGCCTAAGGAAGCGCCGTGTCGTCCGCCCCGCGAGGCTTGGCCCCTCGCGAGGGTCTTCAACCTTGTGTTGATGAAGATGGGCCGCGCTGGGCCCCCATTTGAGCCACGCCGCAGGCCGCAGGCAGGCAACTCTGGGGACCCCCGTCGCCAGAACGGCGACACCAGTAAACATCAAACTTCTCTCGTTTGGCCCCAACTAGAGGTCCGGTGAGATGACTATACTGCACCGGCACGGAGGGGGACGCAGCTTCATTGACTTACGGCAACTGCCTTTGGGTGAATGGCCCATGGGCCCAAGGGGTGGCTGGCCCGCCTATCATACAGCCAAAGGCAGGTGCAGTAGAGGGCCGAGGAGTAGTACGAACTCCTATGCACCTAGCATGCTAACTAAGGGCAAGAGTGATCACTCGAATCGCAAGATCAGTTGACTAGAAGCTACGCTAGACCCACGGAGGCGATGAGCGCAAGCATGAGCCGGCTGTGCCAGATGGTCCACGACGCCGGCATGCGGCCCGGTACCGAGGAACGTCTCCAGGTAGTATTGCTTGAGGCCGCTAGGGCGAGGGTCCGCTTGGACGACAGCTTCATCTCCTTGTTCGACGAGGTCCTCGTCGGTTTCCTCGACAAGTTCTCCGTCGTCAAGAAGCTTGCGGACGACTTTGACATAAGCCTCCAGCCGACGCGCCCAGGCTTTGCGATGCCCGCCACACTCAACAGCCACTATCGTAACAACCTCTTCGACACACTGGTGGCCCTGCGACTGCCCGCCGTCACAGCGGAGAATGTCCATCTCGAGGTTGCGTTCGCCGTGCAGTGCCTGGCGCAGCAAGACACCATCGACATAATCACCCACGTCTATGCGCAAATCGTCCACAAGGACTACTACATGCAAGAGGAGGGCGATAGGACTCTGGCCTTCTTGGAGCGCAGGGCAACCTTGGACGGCACAGTTCAGAAGCACGTTGAGCTCGCCGCCAATGCCGCTGCTCCTCACACGTCGGTTGGTGACCCGGCGCACTAGGGCGTGAGGATGTCGTTGAACATTGATGGATCCGTATGTATTTTTATCTTTCCGTCAAATCCAGGTAGCAGTATATGATACTACAGTAATTATCTTACCTTTCACATCAACTTCATAATTTTCGTACGTACTCCATGCATGAACGGCGCCAGAACCAAACTTCTCATTAGTCCATGCATTATTTTCTATCTATCGGTCGCGCCATGGAGCAGAACCAAATTTTACAAGTTACGAGTTCAAAAGGAAAAGTCTGTCGTGTTCGCGTTGCACCCCCACACGGTTGGTCCGGCACGCCGCTCAAGCGGGAATGCGTGCGGTGTTGCATTTTCACTTACAAGTGGGACCGCAGTTGAGTAAACCGACTATCGGCAAACCCCCACCCCGCCCACCGCGCGATGGCTGAGAAAACAGGAGGGAGAAGAGATGGTTGTAGCACGGACTCCAAGAAAATTGCTGTTAGATGGGACTCGTGTGGGTGGCGTGTGCCGTACTGCTAGACGTGAATGCTAGTTATGGCCCATGCCACCGCACTATATCGAGCCTATATCGAGGTACGTAGAACAAATTTCCTGCAGTCCGTGCTCAACCCTCCTCTATCTCTCTTATCAGCCAGCCAGCGGACGCACGGAGCCCATCGTCTGTTTTCTCACATGCGGCCCCACATGTCAGTGAAAACGCAAGAGGACCCACTGAACATGCACATCTTTCACCTCGAAGTGCTGGTGATGAAAAACAAATCCAATAAAGATCTTCGGTGGCCACTTTTGGAGTTACTCTTAGTAAGATTCTATTTACAGTTTAACCCAAGATGCACATCTCGTGGCTTCAACTACCACTCTATTTTCTTTCATGACACGACCTGGATGCTGGATGTCCCATGTGTCGGCAAAAGGAGGAAGAACCCGACCAAATCTTCGGTTCTGCTCTCGGATTAGACTAGTTGTGCTAACTTAAAAAATTTATTGTGTACTCCCTCCGTTCCAAAATACTTGACTTCCATTGTCCAAAAATGGATGTACCTATATACTAAGACATTTCTAGATACATATATATTTTGACAAATAGAATACATGTATTATGCAACGGAGGGAGTAGAATGGATGGAAGTTTTTGTATTGGGAAGAAGAGTACATCCATATATTGATAGAGCGCAATTTAGTAGATGTTCTATCACTTTTCGCTAGTATAGAATAGAGGCTAGACATAAGACTAGATGCAAGGATGCAACGTCTACTTCTTTACACTCAAAGAAGAAAGAAGCACGCAAGATCGAGCCTCCGCAGATCAACAATGAATGCATCAAGAAGGCACTAATCTAACTTACAGGAGTAGAAAAATGTATTCTTGTGGTTCTTGTTTTCTTTGGTCTTGCTTTTCAAGTCAAAATTATTGTTGGAGTTCGTGCAAAACGGAGGTGCGTTTGGGGTCGTGCGTTGGAGTTGGCCTTACAAGTGGGACCACAGTTAAGGAAACCAACTATCGGCAAACCCCCACCTCGCCCGCCGCGCGATGGCTGAAGTTAGAGAAACGACGAGGTTGAAGAGATTGCTCTAGCACGGACTCCAAGAAATAATATGGTGTCAGATGGATGTCGTGGTGGTGGCGTGTGTCGGTGGGAACGACACCTATGGGATCACAAGAATCCCTACTATGGTTAGCGGGGCGCGGGGTCGTGAGAAGAGCGGATCAAAAAGATATCACACGGTTCGTTTATCCAGGTTCAGGCCGCGAGGATGCGTAAAACCCTACTCCTGCTTTGGTGGATTGTATATCTGTGTTCTTGAGCTAGCGATGGGGCGTGAGGAGCTCCAAAAAGCTGAATCCTTCTCCTAGTCGCCTCGGGCCTCCTTTTATAGAAAAAGGGGTTGCCACAGTGGCACACAGGAGGTGGAAAGGGTACAGTGATGCGAGGTTATCCCTCACATTACATGACAAGGCGCATTTAATGCATCTTGCTTAGGTGTCCTTGCTTTATCGGGGATGGGGGAGAGACCTGTCTTGTCCGTCGCTGCTCCTTCGTGTGTCGACACGCGCCCTGGCCAGCGATGCCTGAGATGCCATGTAGGTAGGCAGGCAACTGAGGTGGCATAGTGGTGGGTCTCCACGAAGATCTGTATGCCGCCACGCAGGTACCTGCCCAGCTTGTTGGGTCGGCAGCTGCATGTGCACGGCGGTGGAGGTTTAGTCGGCGTGGGCCTGATGGTGGCCCTGCGGGTGTTCTCGGCAAGGGCCTTGCCGGGGCCCCGGCAAGGGTCTTGCCGAGGCGCCTGCTGTCATCCCCGGAAAAACGCTTGCCGGGGGCCTTGTGGTCTTCCTTGGCTGGGATCCCGCCAAGGGTTGTCATTTTCTATAGTGTGTATCTGATCTTGAATGTCTTCACAAAGATCGGCATGCCACAACGGGGATGTCTCCCGAATCCTTGCCCCATGGGCGCAGTGGACTCAAGGGTGACTCGCTCCGTAAGTGTGGGGCGAATTGTTGCGGCAAGGGTCTTGCCG
The DNA here is from genome assembly GCA_032464435.1 of Aegilops umbellulata. Classification (NCBI taxonomy): domain Eukaryota; kingdom Viridiplantae; phylum Streptophyta; class Magnoliopsida; order Poales; family Poaceae; genus Aegilops; species Aegilops umbellulata. The sequence goes on along the minus strand of CP136055.1, from coordinate 83,111,644 downwards.
GGGTTGCTAAAACTGCCTCCCGGCAAGGATCTTGCCGAGGGAGTCCGCTTCGTCCCCTTTCTTCTTCGTGGTCTTGGCCTTGGCGTTGCTGCAGTTCTCTTGAGCTTTGGCCTTACGTTGGCTCACCTCCCTTGCCTTGCTTGGTGTGGTGGTGCCCATGGCTCAGACTGCCCGTGCACAGTTATAGGGGTACAAAAAGTGTACCCCTTTTTTGTACACCGACAGGAGCCCCCGGGCCTGTGCCACACATAAGCGCAACGCGTTGTTGGGCCAGGCCAAAAAACTGTGTGCGGGCAGGCGGGCCGGTTTTTATCGCGGTAAGTTTCTTTGCGCGCTGCGCTTCCCACGACTCCCGCGTGTGGCGCGGCGTGGGGAGGCGCGTGTGACGTGGGTGACATGCGTGGGTTTGCTCTCTGCACGCCTGCGTCACGTCGTAGTAAAGGGACGGTTCGCGCCTTCCCCATAAACAGAGGGAGGCGTGGAGGCGCGGCCCATTTACTGAATGGGGTTGAGGCGCGGTCTTTAAGGCGTCCACTCCCCATGATCACGGGGTGGGGAGAGGTCGTCTCACCCGTCCCCTCGGCTCTGCACGTCCGCCACGTGTATCCCATGCGCTTGGGGCGGCAAACGGCGGAGGCGGGAAACCGGGCCATCGCTGGCTGGGGCAGCGGGTCGGCCCCGGTTCCCTGCGCCTTCTGCGTCTTGATTGGTCGAGCGGGGCGGCCGAGCTCCAACCCCCCTCCTTTATAAAGAGCGGGAGGGGGGATGGCGTCCCGCATTCTCTCATCTTCTTCTTCCTTCAGCTTCCGCTCCTTCCTTCCATTTGTCATGGAGAGAGGGAATCCCAATCCTTCGACGGTGGCGGCGAGGGTCGCCGCTCGAAAAAGCGTCCCTCCTTCTCCTGCGACTGCGGCGGCAGAGCCAGCCGCGAGGGGAAGGGGGAGGGGGCGAGGCCGTGGGCGAGGCCAGGGCGCTCGGGGGAGAGGAGGACGGGGCGGCGCGCCGGTCTCGCCTCCGCTAGCAGCTCCTCCTCAAGTGGAGGGCCACGTTGGGGATGACCCTTGTGAGTTCTTTGTCAGGATGCGCCGGACGCCGCGCCGTCGCCTTCGTCTCCCGACTCCATTTGTGCGGGAGATGGAGCTGGCTCCGCCGGAGTCGTTGCGGCTGCACCTGAGGGGCTGCGGGATCAGTGGCACGTGGGTCCACGTCGACTTCCCCGCCCCTCACGTGATGTATCTTCGTCGGGGATGGAAGACATTTGCTCATATCCACCGCTTGACGGAGGGGCTCACTCTCCATTTTAAGCTGATGGAGGGTGGCCTTCTCTCCGTCAAGGTCTTCAGGCTCTTTGGGACCCATGCAAGGTGCTGCGTGGAGAGCTCTTCTGATAGTGAAGACTCCTCCTTGGGCGGGAGTGACGAGGAGGACAGCGGCAGCGACGATGAGGGCGGTAGGCGGCAGGATGACGGGTCCGACTAGGTGTCGGGTGCCGCTCCGTGCAGCACCGGCGACCCCATCATCCGTGTCGCCGGCTCCTTGAACTTCTCGGGGTCGTCTCCTTGGGCGGCTGGCGTTGGGAGGCTGCAGAAGAGGAAGAGGACGAGCGGCAAGGCCGTCAAATCGGAGTACCCGGGCACCGACGCCTTCGACGCGTGCTGACGTCCTGTAGCCTCGTCTTCGAGCTCTGCTTCCGGCGCCGCCATCACCATCCAGCCTTCGGACGGCCACCGAGTTGTTCTCCTGGTGTCTTCTGCCACCCGTAGCTCGCCTAGGTGCTCCTTTTGTTCTTTTCGCCTCCTTGACCTGCCTCCTGAGGAGAGGGACAAGAAAGGGACTACGGGCACCTTATCTCTTTTTAGTTTGTAAGCCTTCGGGCCTTTGTTGAATTTAAAACTTGTCATCCCATCATTCATGTTTTTCATTCCCTACGGACTGTACCTGAGTGGAATGTTTTTAATGAAAAAGGGATGCTTGCCGGGTCATTTGTTTGCGGGCAGAACCCACGACAAGGAATAAATCCTTGAGATCTCCAAGATAAACATTTCCTCGCCCGGCAACAAGCCTTGCCTTCTTCCCACATCGCTCGACCTTTCTCACGATTTTGGCGGAGGCAGGGATGAGGCGGGTTCAGGCTCCTTGTTTCATCCTTTCGCTGCCGCGACTACGACCAAACTTGGCCCCAGGAACGAGCCCTAGGGCCTAGAGTTAGGGGAGCACGGTAGCTTTAGTGAAAAACGAGGTTTCACATACCTCAGTTCATAAGGGAATGCATGATAAGGGATGAAGAACTTATCTGAAGCTGCAGTCCCCGGCAACCCTGGTTTGCCGTGGGTGAATCTTTGCTCTTGCAGCCCCCGGCAATACTGGCTTGCCGGGGCCTAGATGCTGGTCCGTTCCCTTGAGCTTTTCAAGTGGTTTGGCAAGGATATCTGTGTGTCCTGTGAACCAAAGAAGACAAAGAGAAAGACAAAGAGACGCACACTCGACCTCTAAGCTAGGGGTTAGTCGCCGCTAAGCACTATCAACCCTAACCAAGGACGAGACTCGACCTAGCATGCATGATATAACTTAGGGCGCCAGCGCTTCATTTATTTATGCTCAGGGTCTGCGCCTGGCTTTGTACAAAGGGTTACATGCATCATCGGCAAGGCTTGTACAAAAGGTGGCTTGCCGGGGGGCCCGGCAAGCCGCGCCTCATGGGTAAAACTTGCGAAGATGCTCAATGTTCCAAGAGTTACTCACCGGAACGGCATCTTCGGTCTCCAGGTGGATTGCGTCGGGCCTGGTGACTCGTATTACCCGATAAGGGCCTTCCCACTTTGGCGTCAACTTGTTGGAACTCTTGTCCGATTGAACGCGCCGAAGAACAAGGTCACCTTCCTCAAGGATTTGGGCATGAACCTTGCGGCTATGGCAGCGGCGCAAGGCTTGCTGGTAGCATGCTGCTCTCACAGCCGCCCGAAGACGATCTTCCTCAAGGAGCGCCGCGTCATCTTGCCGCAGTTGCTCTTGCTCAATCTCATGATAAGCGAGCACTCGAGGTGACGCGTATATGAGTTCAGTGGGGAGAACTGCTTCTGCCTCGTATACTAGGGCAAAGGGTGTCTGGCCGGTGGCTCGATTTGGCGTCGTTCTGATCGACCAAAGAACCGTCGGCAACTCATCAGTCCAGCGACTTCCACTCTTGTGCAGCCTATCAAAGGTCTTTGTCCTTAAGCCCCGCAGTACTTCAGCATTTCCCCTCTCAGCTTGACCATTGCTTCGTGGGTGACCAACGGAAGCGAAACAGACTTTGCTGCCGAGGTCTTGGGTATATTGCATGAAGGTGCGGCTTGTGAACTGTGTGCCGTTGTCAGTGATGACCCTGTTGGGTACACCAAAACGGCACACTAGTCCCTTGAAGAATTTGACGGCTGACTGAGCTGTGACCTTCCTCACTGCCTCCACCTCTGGCCACTTTGTGAATTTGTCGATTGCAACGTACAAGTACTCAAAGCCCCCGACAGCGCGGGGGAAAGGGCCCAGTATGTCGAGCCCCCAGACCGAGAAAGGCCAGGAGAGAGGAATGGTTTGAAGAGCTTGAGCTGGCTGATGAAGCTTCTTTGAATGGAACTGACACGCTTCACACCTGGTGACTAGTGTCGTCGCATCCTGGAGGGCGGTGGGCCTGAAGAAGCCTTGCCGAAATACCTTGTCGGCAAGGGCTCTTGACCCTATGTGGGATCCACATATGCCTCCATGTATCTCTGCCAACAGCCCAGTCCTTGCTCTCGAGGGATACACTTCAATTTCACGTCGTTCGGTCTCTTTCTGTACAGGACGTCATCGACGAACTTGTACATAGCAGATCGACGGGCTACTTTTTCCGCTTCTTCCTGCCCCTCAGGAAGTTGCCCAGTTTGGAGAAATCGGACGGTATGTTGTGCCCACGCTGGAGCCTGGGGCTCGACGGCGAGGACTAAAGGCGTTTCCTCCGCTATAGGAGCGGCTGTCTCGATGGCAAGAGCTTGACGCTCCGCTGGAGCTGGCCATCCCACGGCGGGTTCAGTGTTCCCGGCAACATCCTTGCCGGCGGCTCCGGGGAGCTCGGCGGGAAAGTACTCGCCGGACCCTGATTTCCTCCTCTTGTTTTGCCCTGTTGATGGATCGACGGATGGCTGAGTTAGCTGAAGCACAAAGGTACCTGGTTCCACAGGTAGCTTGTGGGCAGCGCGTTTCGACAGGTAATCAGCGATGTCATTCTCCGCTCGGGGAACGTATTCTGCCTGTATACTGTCAAAACGCTCTTCCAGCTTTCTCACTTCATTGACGTAGGCCTTCATCAACGGGCTCTGGTAATCCTTGTTGACTTGCTTGACAACAAGCTGCGAGTCGCCCCTGACGATGAGTTTCTTGATTCCGAGGTCCGCCGCGATCCTAAGACCGGCAAGCAGCCCTTCGTACTCAGCCGTATTGTTTGTTGACACCTCCTTGGGGAAGTGCATCTGGATAACGTACTTGAGGTGCTCTCCGGTGGGCGCGACAAGCAGTACGCCAGCCCCGGCGCCCTGTAAGGAGAAAGCTCCATCAAAGTACATGATCCAGCCGCAACTTGCCTCCTTGCCGGGGAGAGGAGTCTCTTGGGCTTCTTCGTCAGGCGTCGCGGTCCATTCTGCAATGAACTCCGCCAGGACTCGGCTTTGAATCGTCGAGGTACTCTCAAACTTGAGGCCAAAGCTGGACAGTTCCAGTGCCCACTCTACGATCCTTCCCGTTGCGTCTTGATTGTGCAATAACCGTTGCAGAGGGAGGCGAGTGACGACAGTGATTTCGTGCGCCTGGAAGTAGTGACGCAGCTTCCTCGAGGCCAGAAGAAGGCCGAAGAGCAGTTTCTGCACACTGGAGTACCTTGATCTAGCCCCCTGCAGGAGGGAACTAACAAAGTAGACCGGGTGCTGCATCATTTTCTTCTTCGGCGGCACTTCAACTGGCTGTGTCGTCTCTGCATTGGTGGCATCAGGCTCCGTCGCTTCTATTACCTCGTCATCAATTTCTCTCTGCGCCACTAGTGCGGCGCTGACCACCTGGTTCGTTGCCGCTAGGTATAGCAGCAACGGTTCATGTGGCCTAGGCGCAACTAGTATTGGCGTGGAGGAGAGGTACTTCTTCAAATCTTGCAATGCTGCTTCGGCTTCTAGCGTCCACTCCATCGGGCCCGCCTTTTTCAAAATTTTGAAACAGGGAAGGGCGTGCTCGGCAGACTTGGAAATGAACCTGCTCATGGCGGCAACGCAACCAGCAAGCTGACGCACATCCTTGATTCGCTTGGGTGCCTCAATCTGTTCTATAGCTTTGATCTTGTCTGGATTGGCCTCTATCCCACGCTGTGACACAAAGAACCCGAGAAGCATGCCGGACGGGACGCCGAAGACGCACTTCTCAGGGTTCAGCTTGAGATTGATCTTGCGTTGGTTTGCAAATGTTTCTTGTAAATCCGGTATGAGGGTTGCCCAGTGCTTGGTTTTGACCACTATGTCATCCATATAAGCTTCCATATTTCTATGGAGCTGGGGTTCAAAACCAATCTGGACCGCCCTTGCAAATGTTGAACCAGCACTCTTCAACCCGAAAGGCATCCGCATGAAACAATACGTACCACATGGGGTGATGAATGTCGTTTTCTCTTCGTCTTCTCTTGTCATGAAGATCTGGTGATAGCCGGAGTAGGCATCGAGGAATGACAATAGCTCACACCCGGCTATGGAGTCAACAATCTGGTCGATGCGCGGCAATGGGAAGGGGTCTTTGGGACAAGCCTTATTGATATCTGTGTAATCAATGCACAGCCTCCACTTCCCATTTGCCTTGCACACTACCACCGGATTGGCCAACCACGTTGGATGGAGCACTCCTCTTACCAAACCCACTGCTTCCAGTTTCCGGATCTCCTCTATGATGAACTCTTGTCGTTCCAAAGCTTGCTTTCTGACCTTCTGCTTGACGGGCCGCGCATGAGGACAGACAGCAAGGTGGTTCTCAATCACCTCCCTGGGAACGCCGGGGATGTCAGAAGCTTGCCATGCAAACACATCGACATTCGCCCGTAGGAAGGTGACGAGCGCGTCTTCCTATTTGTCGTCAAGGGTGGAGCTTATGGTAAAAGCTCCTCCCGTGCCGTCCTTCTTGACAGAAACCTTCTTGGTTCCCGCCGGTGTGGCCCTGGACTTCTTGTTTCTGCCGGTGGAGCTCTCTGGCACGTCCTCAACGGGAGCGCTACACTCCGAAGAGGTGCGCTTGCTGGAGTGGGTGCCTGATGTCTCACCGGTCTTCTTCTTTTGCCTTTCTGGGGCTCAAGTGGCAGGAGCAGGCGCCTTAGCAGAGGCGGCTGCTGCAACTGCTTGTTGGTAGAGTTGGCCAGCGCAAATTAGCGCATCCTTCTTGTCTGATGGGACAGTGATGATCGTCACAAGCCCCGGCATCTTCAGGGTGTTGTAGGCGTAGTGTGACGCCGCCATGAACTTGGCCAGCGCTGGGCGGCCAAGGATCCCGTTGTAAGGCAAGGGGATCTTGGCAACATCGAACACAATCCTTTCTGTCCTGTAGTTCAGATCACTTCCAAAAGTCACGGGCAGCATGACCTTCCCCTTTGGTTGACTTCTTCCCGGGTTGACCCCCCTGAAACGTGCCCATTACTTCGAGGTCTCCATCAGGAATCTGCAATTTCTTGATCACGGCAGGCGAGATTAGGTTCAGACCGGCCCCGCCATCGACTAGCATCTTTGTAACCTTGAGGTTGTGTATTGTTGGTGAAACTAACAATGGCAAGCACCCGACTGCAGTAGTGCGATCAGGGTGATCCTCAGTGTCAAAAATGATAGGTGTGCTAGACCACTTCAGCGGCCTTTGGGCATCAAACAACGGCTGTGCCGCTGTAATCTCACGCGCCCACTGTTTAAGCCGACGGTGAGAGGTATGCAACGAGGCGCCGCCATCGACACACATGGCCTCGGTAGCTTTCTGAAACTCTTGGTCGCCGGACTCGTCATCCTCTTCATGATCGTCGTCTTCTGGTTTTCTGTCACGGCCCCGGGCGGGCCTCTCCTGCTGTTTATCCTTGCCGCGACGGCCTGCCTGGCCGTCACGCTTCCTGCCGGACCCCTCAGCACCGTCGTGGCCCTTCTCTTTGTCCCGCCTCTCATATTCAGCCCTCTGCTTCTCAGCAAGGAGCTCAACCTGTCGGCAGTTCTGGAGATCATGGCCTTTGGTGCGATGGATCTTGCAGTATTGCTTGTCGGAGTTTCCTGGCTTCCCGGCAGCCGCCAAGGCCCGGCAAGTGACACATCCGGCAATTTCCTTGTCGGGGTCATCTGCCTTGGTTTTCTTGGCGGAGCCGGTGTCATCAGATCCCTCGACGGCAAGCACGGCTTTACCTTTGCGCTTCCTGTTGCGGCGCCGGCCTTTCTTCGTCGGGGCGGCAGTATCCTCATCTGAGGAGTCGGTTTCCACGCCGGCATCTTTGTCGGGGTACTTCCTTCCCTCTTCAGCTCGGGCACATATATATGTCAGCAAGAACATAGAGTTCTGCCACATCTTTCACCTTGTTCATTGCCAGCTCTTCGCGCATCTTGCTTTGACGCACTTTCTGATGGAACGCGCTGATGATGGCGGCAGGGTGAACATCAGGGATAGTGTACTGTATCTGGCTGAACCTCTGTATATACTTGCGCAGACTCTCGCCTCCCTTCTGGGGAATGACGTGCAGGTCACTTGCCTGGCCATGGGCTTGGTGGCCTCCAATAAAGGCGCCCACGAACTCATGGCACAAATCCGACCAGGAGGAAATAGAGTCTACCGCCAAGTGCATCAACCATGACATGGCGTTGGGTTTAAGAGCCAATGGAAAGTAATTCACAAGCACCTTATCGTCGCGGGCTCCGGCAGCTTGCATCGCGATGGTGTAGATGCTGAGGAACTCAGACAGGTGGGTCTTGCTGCTGTACTTTTCGCCAACGTCAGGTTTGAAGGTATGGTGAGTGGGCCACTGGAACTGCCGCAACTCATGGGTAAAAGCCGTACAGCCTACCTCGTAAGGTAGGCCTCCAAGGCTCTCCGGGGACGGGTGGTTCGCAGCAGGCCCTGCTCGCCTATCTGACTGGTGGCGCGCTCCGCGCCGGCGCTCGATAGTGGTTCGAGCGTCTTCATGGGCTCATTCCCGAAGAACTTGGCGCTGGTCACAGTGGGTCCGCGGGTCAGACGACGCTATGGAGATTTCGTCGCCCGTAACGTCGCGACGGGCTGGCATCCGTGGTACCGGGCGAGGAGGAGGCGAATGCACCGTGGTCACGGCGCCGCCATCTTTCCTGCCACTAGTGCGTGGGACTCCATCAGAGCGTCGACCCGAGGGCTCCACCGGACTCGGTTCGTCTTTGTTGGCCACCACAACAAGGCTTCGGATAGTGGCTCTCCATTCGTCTAGTTTCCGCGTAGTGGGAGGAAAGTCGAGGAGCAACTGCGCGTGCGCCAGGGCCTCTGCTGGCGGCGGCGGCAGCGAAACCTGCACGGATCACGACGCGCTTCGACTTCTGACCATGTCAGAAGGAGCTCTATCACGACCCCGTGGTCGCACACCGCTTTCACCAGTGCCTCGGCGAGTGGGCAGGTCTTCTACGTCCCGGGAGTGGCGTTCGGGGCTCTTCCCACGGCGACGCCCGGGATCTTCGGCGTGATTACGCCGTTCGTCGGGCGCTGCCTGAGAGGAGCGTGCTATTGGCGCCGGCGTGGGAGTCTTTGAGGCCCTCGCGTCACCTTCGGGCGGGGCGGCGATGACCTTGGAAGGCCCCGTTCCACCCGCGGAGGGCCTGGCTCCGCCTTTGGATTTGGCAACGTGTGGCCCGTTACCAGGCGCACAAACATCGCCGCCTCCCAAACTCCGGCTGCTGGGACGGTATTGGTGTTCACGAGCAGCGCCCCGGGTCCTTTATGCGACCGGTCCGCTGCTCGCCCGCACCGGGACGGGCTGTCCGGCCTCCGATTGGCCAACCGCCACCGTCGTCTTCTTCTTGGGCGCCATGATGATGAAGAGGCGTTGGACTAACTTCTAGAGCCGATTCCCACAACTGCGTCCCCTACCTGGCGCGCCAAAGATGCCGGTGGGAACGACACCTATGGGATCACTAGAATCCCTACTACGGTTAGCGGGGCGCGGGGTCGTGAGAAGAGCGGATCAAACAGATAGCACACGGTTCGTTTATCCAGATTCGGGCCGCGAGGATGCGTAAAACCCTACTCCTGCTTTGGTGGATTGTATATCTGTGGTCTTGAGCTAGCTATGGGGCGTGAGGAGCTCCAAAAAGCCGAATCCTCCTCCTGGTCGCCTCGGGCCTCCTTTTATAGAAAAAGGGGTTGCCAAAGTGGCACACAGGAGGTGGAAAGGGTACAGTGATGCGAGGTTATCCCTCGCATTACATGACAAGGCGCATTTAATGCGTCTTGCTTAGGTGTCCTTGCTTTATCGGGGACGGGCATCGCCGCTCCTTTGTGTGTCGACACGCGCCCTGGCCAGCGATGCTTGAGATGCCATGTAGGTTGGCAGGCAGCTTAGGTGGCGCAGTGGTGGGTCTCCACAAAGATCTGTATGCCGCGACGCAGGTGCCTGCCCAGCTGGTTGGGTCGGCAGCTGCATGCGCACGAGGGTGGAGGTTTAGTCGGCGTGGGCCTGATGGCAGCCCTGCGGGTGTTCTCGGCAAGGGTCTTGCCAAGGCGCCTGCTGTCATCCCCGGCAAGGCGCTTGTCGGGGGCCTTGTGGTCTTCCTTGGCTGGGATCCCGCCAGGGGTTGTCATTTTCTATATTGTGTATCTGATCTTGAATGTCTTCACAAAGATCTGCATGCCACCACGGGGATGTCTCCCGAATCCTTGCCCCATGGTGGCAGTGGACTCAAGGGTGACTCGCTCCATAGGTGTGGGGCGAATTGTCGCGGCAAGGGTCTTGCCGGGGTTGCCAAAACTGCCTCCCGGCATGGATCTTGCCAAGGGAGTCCGCTTCGTCCCCTTTGCTCTTCGTGGTCTTGGCCTTGGCGTTGCTCCAGTTCTCTTGAGCTTTGGCCTTACCTTGCCTCACCTCCCTTGCCTTGCTTGGTGTGGTGGTGCCCGTGGCTCAGACTGCCCGTGCACAGTTATAGGGGTACAAAAAGTGTACCCCTCTTTTTGTACACCGACAGCGTGTGCCGTACTCCTGGACGTGAATGCTTGTTCTGGCCCATGACACCCTACTACTTCTACTACTTACTCCTACTATATAGTACTAGTATCGAGGATTCGAGGTGCTGGTTACGTACAGCGAACACATTAACATATGGCTACAGTAAAAACACCGGCCCGATGCGCGAAGCATGTGAAGCTAGTACTCTGTCTAGGTGAATAATTCGTATTAGAAGGTGCATCACGACCTAGGTGCAAGCAGATTGGTGGAAAAGAAAAATATTTCTCTCTTCTAAACACAACATTTAATCACAGCAGTTAAGAGGATGCCTTATTAGCTACCCATGCAGGCCATCGTAATTCATAGCATGCAAAGTGCTTTTATTTCTTGCCTAATAACTGCATGGACGTGCTGCATGCATTGGTCCTTGCCCGAGCAAAAAAAAAGGGAGGAAAGGGGTTTCCACAGGAGACAACGATGCAGAGGTGGAAGCGCTCGCTAGCAAACAAGGCAGGGCGGGCATCGACATGGAAAGTTAATGAACGGCGCCTAAGCATTTCGGGAAAATCTAATCTTCGTAAGGTGACTTACTCACCTAGACGGAGGGAGTACAAATAGTGTACTACTATTGTTGATTGGCCTCGTCCGATAACCTGTTGCAATGCACGTACAATTATGTATTCGGAAAATATTTTTTTGGCTCGTCGCACCACTCACTCAGAGAAGCAACTCGAAAGCCATTCATAAGTTTAGTAAGTTTATTACAGGCATATCATTTTATTACATAGAACAGGTCATCAACCCACATCGACAACGAGGATACATTATAAATACTAAAGTTTTCACCACACAACAAATAAGAAGCAACGAAATGAACTTCAACTCAACCATTCCTCGGCGTTGGAAACACTTGCTTTGAACCACAAGTGATTCTCTGGAACGGACCATCCATTGTCGATCTAGACACCAACGCAGGACTGATCATCCAGGCTGAAGCGGCCTACTATATCAGTACCAGGGTAGGGAATCACCCAAATGTCCGAGGTATAGACACAGTTGCTTCTCATAAATGTGTCAACAACAGTTGGATCGCCTTTCACCATCATCGGATAGTTTTGTCCAAGGAAGAGCTAGTTTTCTCCAAGACTATAAATTATGTACCAGGGAGAAGGAGTTGGCGCTAGCACACTAGTATCCATCCCGAATACCATGCAACAGGTGTTGGAATTGGTCCGGAGAGTGCGACCATGGGAGACACGTGCTTCCTTAGAAGTAACATCATCAGTGGGCTGTATACACACAAGAAGAGCTGATCCATCGGAATTAGTTGCCAGGCGCCACGGAGTATATGGGCGCTACTCGTCCTCATGCTCGTGATCATCACCATCTTCATCTCCCCCTTGGTTATAAAAATTTTCAAGTATAGGTGGTGGGATGTTCACAGGACCTTGGAAACACAAGAAGAAGGTTAATTAGTAAAGGGAAAGTTGCTAACCCGCATGCATGTGGATGAAACAATTATAATTACGGTGGAAGACAAACATACCGAAACAACGAGGATGCCATGCAAAAACAGTGCCACGAGTGGTGGCAGCAAACACAAGGCCCTCGTATTGAATTGCATCACAGTACTCATCCGTGTACAGAACAGATTTTTGAGCAATATCCATCGAGTCAAACCACTAAGGACAGCAACAAGCTTGTCGAAGATAGCAACAACTTCAAGGTTGTCGTAATTCCAAGAGCGGTTGGGAACTCGACAAATTGCTATCTTCCGTAGAAGACAGTCACCATGATCGTATTTGAACGTGCGTACAATACCGGTGTGCTCAACCTCTGCGCAGTCTGCTGAGATTTTTGGAAGTGGAACCCGGTCATGAGTGTACACATTCACAAGTTCCCACTCGCAGTTGGACCCAATGTAAACAACCCAATCTCCATTTGCGCCCACCCAAGCTTCGCCCTCAAGCAATGGCATCTTAACATCATACGTATCATTATCAAGCGGCATCAACTTGCACAGGGTGAGGCCTCCGTCGTGTCGGCGCCAGTCATCGTGGTCACGGGAAAGAAGATAGGGGAGATCAAACCGCTCCTTGACTCTTGGGTTCCTTGCAATGGTGTTATTAGTTGAGTCGAGAATGGGCTTGAACAAACCTGCCATGCTAGCCGAGGTGATGACGTCGCACCGATCAATGAGTTCCTCCACCACGTCATCTTTCAGATCGGGGCAAGAATAACGGGGTCGTTTCCGGCCTGTTCCCTCCATGGAGAAGACAATCGAACAATGGCAGAAGAAAGGGTGAAGGGCTGAAGGAAAATGGAGGAGGGAGAGGAAGAGCATGCGACAGCAGTTCCAAATCAAGAGGGAAAGGCGAAGAGTCGGTGGACGGTTGCGAGTTTGCCACGGTTCACGAAGAGGCGCCCTGGCCTACACGACCATTCGGAAATACTCCTACTACTTGCGGTCCTCTCACTGATATGTTGGAACGGGACCACATGTCAACGAAACATGGTGTGTAATTTCTCGTGCAAAATGCGATCTGGCCGCGTTGGCCCGAGGTGCCGCATTAGTTATCGACCTTTATTTTTTTCATGGCGTGCCAATCAGTTTTGAAGCATGACTAACTGGTACTGTACGCAGATAAAATATAAACTACTCTACCACTACTCCACCTCCAGTACTAGTAGTATAAAAAAGATATATAGGCTAGAGCTTCAGCGCTTTCTTGCTAAGGGCTGCCCACTTGCTTCTCACACTACCACCCTCTCTCCAGATCTAAAAAAGATGGCCCCTCTCTCCCTCCTCACCGGTGGTCACAGATCCACCGGGGAAGAAAAGGACGTGTAGCGTTGACGCACTCGTCATCGGCGAGCAAGGTCACGCACTGACGACAAGGCCGTCCTCTCAGACCTAGCGCCCACGCGGGATGGCGTCCGTCCCCAAGCTCGCTGCCGTAGTGTGTGCGGGGGACGATGACCACGAGCGAAGCCACTTCCCGCCGACCCTCAGGTATGCTACCTCTTTTCGAACCATAACCTTGTTCTATTGCCCCATCTGCCACGTCGTTGCATGTGGATCTTTTTCACTCCACCATCTTCCCAATTTGCTATCCTCTGCTCTGCTAGCCATGCAACCGAAAACCATAATTTGCACTATTAAAGGAAACCCTACTTCATGGAGACTAATGCATGTCTGGTTTGAATAAGGAAAGGAAGGGAGACTGTACTGTCCAAGAGAGTAGGCATCGAACCCGCATCTAGGTTGAAAAGGGGAAAATCAGTAGCTAAGGAACGAGTCTCGTGTCTCTTGGTTGAATAAGGGTAGAAAGGCATGACAACGTAATAGAGAATGACCAGGTCGATCAGTTTGTTGTCCTCGCATAGCAAAAAGGTGGCTAAAGAGAACAAAAATGGGACGTAATACACATATGCTGCCTGGATATTTGTTGCTCTGGGGAACCATACCTCCCTTACCACTCTGTGTCTGTGGAGGTACATCGTACTGGTGCGCCCACTGTCCGAATGTCCCATGCTCTTATTGCCACTTTTTTTGCTGTTAGTATAACGCCAGCAGTCAAGTCAAGCAATGCTACTTCTAAAGGGATGCCACATTTAACTAATGCCGCTCTCAGTCTAATGCCACCGATAAATTTAAGCAATACCATTTAATGTCACTGGATTATTTCAAGGTTAACTGTTGGTTGTGGATGTATTAAAGATTTTTCAGCTAAGGTATTCTAATGCTGTTGCACAGCCAGTATACCAACGATGAAACTTGTTACTACCTTCAGATTTTTTCACTGTTAATGCTTATAGATTACATACCTCACTTTCATGAGATAAGTTATTTTTTTTGTACAGTGTCACCAAAATGCCAAGGCGCTGATGTCATTTTATTTTGGTTAAACTACACAGACAATTATGAAGACAAGAGGAAAGGTCAAGAGTGGGCACCTCCTCCTCCGGTTGTTCTCTTGAGGAGGTCTGTATGTTTGTCTCTAATGCCTGTCGACTACATACCTGACATCATGATGTAATGTTAAATCATTTCGTTTTGTACAGTGTCACTGAATTGTCAAGGCGGTGATGGCATTTTATTTTAGTAGAACTGCACAAAATTTGCTTAAAAGAAGAGGAAAGGTCAGGAATGGCTCACTTTTCCAGAAAAAACTATGTATGCCTTCCTGACATCAGCCGGTGTTGCTTTATTTATTCCTTCAAACAGGTGGTTAGAAATAGTCTTGCTACCTTTTCCCATTAAGAAATTGGAATGCTTATATTTGTGAGTCTATGCTTGAACTAGTGCCACTTTTAGAGTAATCACACTTTCAATATCTATGCAAACAGGGATGCTCGATTTTAGTGGAACTGCACAAAAAGTCCAACTGGTTCAACATTAGGAGCATGTATTTTTCCAAACCTTTATATCCAATTGGTTGCACTATGAGCTGTTCATTATGAAGGTACATGGTTTTCTACTATCTTGCTAATCTTTTTGTACTGTCATTGGATAGTAATACTAGTGGTTTGCATGTGAATTTATTGGCAGGGTGGACCTACATTGGAGGTGCAGGACAAGATTCAATGATTGGGTGCTCAATTTCGGTTGTATCGATTTCACCTCTTCCATCACTGTGAACATGGATATCCTTGGTCTGATGAAGAATAGGAGTTATATGTCTGCTCTGAACCAGCAAATCAATTCAGTATGAAATTGTCCAGGGCAAAACTTAACAGTATCAGATTGTCCAGTGCAGAACATGACATATGCTAAGCGGAAGAGACATGTTTAAACTGAAAATACATGGTGTGGTATTTGTTTACTAGCTGCTTGATATTTGTGCAGACAGAGATGTCTGCCCGTTGCTATTTGGCAAACAAACAAAGTGTCCGCAATTTTGGTTGAACTGCACAAGAGAATAGTATAGTCACTGCATGCAGTGCCATTTGAAAATAGACACAGAAAGATTGGATAGTCACTTCATGGACTGCAGAAAATTACTATTGTACTATTTACTGGCCAACACTAGGTGCTTCATTGCTTTGGTTTGATTATACAATGGGCATAATTTTGCCTAAGTTAAAGTTTGTATTCCGAAAATAGTCTCGCGGTGTGATCGAGAGAAGACCAAACCATATTGGAGTGGATGTTCCTCCATCATGTGTGGTTCATTCTCATGGTTCCAGCTGTTGGTGAAACCACTTACGTTTGCAAGAGGAATTGTAGACTTCACAAACAAATTTGTCTTTCAGTCTGTACTGAATGTTGGCCAAGAGAAGCATCCATGTTAGTAGGAAGAACATATGTTTTTTCTAGATCTTTGCTTTTGGAGCTACATATTTGTATATGATCTGTGAATCATTGAGATGCATTAACATGTTGCTCTTATGTATGGGAATCGTACTAGTTAGTTTTAGTTGCGACGCAAGATCCGAAGTGGCTGATCTTTGCTTTTGGAGCTACATATTTGTATATGATCTGTGAATCATTGAGATGCATTAACAGTTACTTATTTTTGTTCGCTCAGTGTTTACAAGTTACTGATCGATCACTAGCTAGCCTACAAATGCACTCCTGGCAGTTTTATTTGCGACGCAAGATGCGAAGTGGCAGTTTTTTGAATAAAAATGACTACCTCTAAAGAAACTGACAAGCTACACTATCGATCCTACATGGATAAAAATGCCTACCTCTGAAGAAACTCACAAGCTACACTATCGATCCTACACGGATAAATAGCAGATCATGCACGTACTACCTCCTTTCCGGTTTGCAGGGCTCAATTCAAGAAACGACCTACTCGATCCTACACAAATAAATAGCGGATCACACACGTACTAGTACCTCCTATCCGGTTTGCAGGGCTTAATTCAAACCTCTCACCAACCAAGGTACTCCCTCCGTCCGGGTTTATTAGCCCCGTGAGCAAAGCAGCAAGACCAAGGCATGGCAATAATTAACGGCATGCAGAAGTTTAAGCCTAATTAATTCCAGCAATTTAAGTGGCTACATGCGTGCCCTCGGCTGCGAATCATTGCATACTGCTTCGTGTACTACCTGCGAGCTATTCTGAGTGCCTGCATGCAGCCGACCGTTATTAAGGCAGCTAACTGATGCGAAAAAGATACGCTTTAAATCCGTGGACTAATTATTGACAAGGAGGGAGATGATTCGAGTGCACTCGTTTGACCGCCATGCCGGCGTGCGACCCAGACGGGACGGGACGGCGCAGTCATAATTCTAGTTTCTCTAGTTTTCCACGGCAAGCTGGCGCGCTAAGCCATTATGCATTGAATTCTGATGACCGTCGCGCTGCCTTCCGCCTATAAGTACTGTTTCCCGCCTTCTCCGGTGCCACCGTGACCCAACTCGCCATATCCTCATAAGCCCCCACCGGCCCGACGTTGCTCACCACGTCCGCCATGCCCCCGCCCGTCCGCGGTAGGCGACTCCGGAGGCGGTCACCGCCGGAACTAGTGTTCGGGTTTTCACCGGAAGGCAGACGGAGGGAGGAGGCATTCTATCTGTCTTTAGATTGCAATGCGGAGATCGAGGAGTTGTTGGAGCGCGCCCGCATGGCGGAGGAGCAGGAGTTGTTGGAGCGCGATCGCCTGGCGGAGGAGCAGCTTATCGGCGATTTGCGCCGCCAGCAGGACATGGAGCAGCAGCGCACCGACGCTCTGAGTCGCGAGCAGAGCGCCCACAACTGGGTCGATTACATGGAGGCCGGCGCGCAGCAAATGGCCCTGGAGGCTGTCGGGCACACACGCGTTCGTGATGCCGATTTTTACTACCAGCTCGTCAATTGGGTTTCCCGCTTGGAAGCCGAATATTCGGTGGACCACGCCAGCATGCAAAGGGCCAACGCGCGGGAGCTACGCGCCCTATCGCACCTCTGGCAAGTCCGAGGCGAGGTGGAGGACGCCGGTGCCGGCGTTTAGCATGGACAGCAGATGGCGGCCGGCATCGTCTAGTTAGCTAAGAGTAAGTTAGTGGGAGTAGATAGTTAACTTGGCTATGATGGTTGTCAACGTGGAAGTTCAGTACTCTATATGTGGATCAGACCTGTTACTTTGCTCTGAATGTTGAACTTTCCGTTTGAACGTATGGAATGGGCTGTTATTTTTCTAAATGGGTTGTATTTGTCCTCCACGGGTTTAGAGGCTGACTTGTGGGCCTAGCAAGTTGACGCGTACACAATCAAGAGATGATTGTACGTGGAGAGGATGACAGCAGGGACCCACCAAGGTCATGGCAGTACGGAATCAAGTGCCTCCTTATTTCAAGCCAATAAAAAAATGGCTCCTCCTAGTTGATTTCTGACATCTTGGTCCCATCCCATTGTCAACGTAGTCAATAAACGAGAGAATTGCACAACGAGCGGCTGACACCAGGGACCCAGCAGCTCGCCCAGTTTTTTTGTTTTGGGTTAATTTGATAAATGCCACTCCAAATCTGGTGTATCCAAGAAATGCCACTGCAATTTCCAATCTTTGAAAAATGCCATTTCATGCCATTTCTAGTGGCATTTTTCGAAGTCTGGAGTGGCGTTATTCAAAGTTTGCAAACTACAGTGGCGTTTTTCAAAGTTTGCAAAAATTGCAGTGGCATTTTTGAAAGTTTGGAAATTGTAGTGGCATTTTTATGAATCGCCATAATTGGAGTGGCTTTATCTAATTTGATTTTGAGACGGAAGCAGGGTGTCAACTGGGCTGTGCGGGACACCCTGGCCTATCTAGACAGCCTTTTCTTTTATGTTTACCACAGACAGCCCAGTAGTTTTTTTTCTTTCTAAAAATGGCTAGCCCAGTTTTTTTGTGATTTGTCAAGTAAGTCACTTTACCAGGCCTGTTGGGCTGCAAATCTTTCAAGACGAGGAGAGCTTCATTCGGCTGGCCGAGAAAATGGCCTATCAGTAATGAGAAATGGGCTGTACATTTTTAAAACACATCAAACCGGCAATTATTTTCAAATATCTTTTTTTCTTTCGATATTTTAAATTGCATTGATTTTTATGCGTGGACAATTTATTGGATTTTATATTGATATACATTTATTTTTAAAATCAGTCTAAATGTGACTCGAAATTTTGGAATTAAAAACAGTTCAGACCGCACTGACATATGCAAAAGTTCGTATAATTTTTTAACCGTGGCCACAATATGGGCTGTAATGCTAACAAAAGGAATATTGGCTCCAAAAAAACCCGTAAGAATTAGCAAATGGGCTGTAAATTATTTGAAATAATGGCAGATGGGCTATATGCTGTTTTCCACAGATTTGAGGCTTTCCACAGATGGCCTGTATACTGTTGGATGTCCATCCAACGGCCGTCGTGCTTCGTTAATCTCTGCTCTTCCTGCTCCAGCCGCTCAAACAAGCGTCGGCGGGACTGCCTGCTCCCTCCTCCCCGTGGCCGGCTGTGCTGCTGCGCAGGCCTCGCCGCCCCACCGTACTCCCATCGCTGGCCTAGCCATCCTCTACTCACCCACACCTGCTGTTATTCTCCTGCGACAGCAAACGAACCAGTAAACCCTCGTACAGTCGTACTCCCCTCCGCGTGGGAAACAAAAACAACTGCCGAGTCTTCCCTGCCTCCGTGTCGTTCCCTTCCTAGGTCTCGCCGTCGTCCACCGCCCTGGTGCTCTCGGCGTGGCGTGGTCAGCGTGGACAACGACCAACATGCATCTGAAGTGGACTGTACGTGGAGAGGCTGACAGCTGGGTCCACGGCCGCACGGAAGGTAATGCCTCCTTATTATGCGGAAAATAATGATTCCTCCACCTGACATCTGGAACCCACCGAAAGGGCCTCTGTATTTCGCGAACAAAACGTTACCGCCGCTGACAGCTCGGACCCACCAGCTATATCTTCACACGCAAGGAAGTGCCTCCTTATTACGCACAAAAAAATGAATACTCCCCCTGCTAGCTGGGACCCAGTATAGTGGGCCTACTAAGTTGACGGGACGAAGGGCTTTGTCAACTTAGTCAATATGCACGATTCTAGCTCGACTGACCGTACGATGTCCATCCAACGGCCGTAGTGCTTATTCAACCTCTGGTCTTCTTGCTCCAGCTGCCCAAAGCAGCGCCGCTCGTGCCGCCTGCTCCTGCCTCCCGTGGCCGGCTGTGCTACCGAGGAGGCCTCACCGCCCCATACTACTCCCAGTGCTGGCCAGGCCATCCCTCCACTCCACTCACCCACACCCCCTGTTATTCTGCGGCGACAGCAGCGCAGCCGAACCAGTGAACCCTCGTACTCCTCTTCGCGTGGGCATCCACTGCCGCGTCTTCCCCGGCTCCGTGTCGTCCCCTTCCTAGGCCTCGTCGTCGTTCACTGCCGTGGTGCTCTCGGCGCGGCGTGGTCAATGTGGTCAACAACCGAATTCCATCGGAAGAATACTGTACGTGGAGAGGCTGACAGTTGGGTCCACGGCAGCCTCAAGGAAGTGCGTCATTACGTGGAAAATGATTATTCGTCCACCTGACAGCAGGGACCCACCGGACGCCCACCAGTATATCGCGAAAAAAACGTTTTCCCCTGACTGCTGGGACCCACCCAACGGGCCACCGTATTTCGTGAAAAAAAACGTTCCCCCTGCTGTCATCTCGGACCCACCGGAAGTGCCTCCTTATTATGCACAAAAAAATGAATACCCCCTGCTAGCTGGGACCCACCTTGGTGGGAGGCTGACTTGTGGGCTTACTAATTTGATGGGGACGGAGGGCTTTGTCAACTTAGTCAATATGCACGATTCTAGCTCCAGTGAACGTACGATGTCCATCCAATGGCCGTAGTGCTCCTTCAACCTCTGGTCTTCTTGCTCCAGCCGCCCAAACCAGCGCCGGTCATGCCTCGTGCTCCTACCTCCCATGGCCGGCTGCGATGCGGTGGAGGCCTCACCGCCCCCTACTACTCCCACCACTGGCAGGCCATCCCTCTACTGACCCACACCCCCTGTTATTCTTCGGTGATGGCACCCTCACACCGTAGCGAACCAGTGAACCCTCGTACTCCTCTACGCGTGGGCATCCACTGCTGCGTCTTCCCCGGCTCCGCGTCGTCCCCTTCCTAGGCCTTGCTGTCGTCCACCGCCCTGGTGCTCTCGGCGCTGCATGGTCAACGTGGTCAAGGAACGGCTTCCATCGGACGTGGACTGTATGTGGAGAGGCTGACAGTTGGGTCCACGGCCGCAGCAAGGAGTGCCTCCTTATTACGTGCAAAATAATTATTCCTCCACCTGATAGTAGGGACCCACCGGACGGGCCACTGTATTTTTCGAAAAAAAACGTTTGCCCCTGACTGCTGGGACCCACCCGCTACATCTTCACACACAACGAAGTGCCTGACAGTCGGTACCCACCTGGTCGAAGCGTACGTAGCATTGTCATTCTGGTCGCGAACGTGTACGTACATATATACTGGTCAATGTAGAGGCGTGCACGTGTCATAGTAGAGGCGCGCACATAGCATGTACACGTACGAACAGCGGCCAGGGTGCAAGAAAGAAAATACGGCCACGTATGTGTACATACGGGCGGGGTCTCGAACGCCTACTCGCGCATACATACGGCGAGGGGTCGTGTACATGGCTGGGTCGGAACGGAGAAACACCGTCATTGTCGTGTTCATGGGGAGGCAACGGAATGCGTCATGTTCATGGGGAGGCAACGGAATGTGTCGTGTTCGTTGGGTGGGCTTGGACGGAACAGGCGATGGAAACAAGGCCTGGCGTACCGCAAAACGAAGGAAACGGCCTTGTGTTCAACCGGCCATGTTCGAAACGGGATCCTGTTCATCGGGAGGGGTGTGGCGTACCGCAAAAAGGAGGAAACGGGCCTCCTACGGTCGAAACGGGGGTCCTGTTGATCGGGAGGGGTGTGGCGTAACGCAAAATGGACGAAACGGACTTGTGTTGGAGCGCTACGGTCGAAACGGGGGTCCTGTTCATCGGGAGGGGTGCAGCGTACCGCAAAACGGGACTCTACAGGATACTGTTCATCTCCACCATCGACCTCCTCCAGCCTCCACGGGCTCCTGTTCATCCAGCCTCCACTGCGCGCTACTCCACCGGCTACTATTCAACCACCCCTTCACCGTCTACTGTTCATCCAGCCCTCCACACCACGGGGTCCTGTTCAACCACCCCTCCACGGGCACCCCTCCACCGTCTACTGTTCATCCAGCCCTCCACACCATGGGGGTCCTGTTCGTCCACCCCTCCATGGGCACCCCTCCACCGTCTACTATTCATCCAGCCCTCCACCACACCACGGGGTCCTGTTCATCCAGAGGCAACGCCACCGCTCACTGTTCATCCAAACCCTGCGCAACGCTCACTGTTCATCCAATTGATCGGCTTCAGTTAGCAGCAGTAGCGAAGGAACCGCTCGATTGGGTTCAGTTAACAACCATCGATCGATCGCTCAGGTTCAGTAACGCGTAGCCTGAAGTGTAATCGCTCGGGTTCAGTTAGAGCCCAATGCCTCACTCGGGTTCAGTTAGAGCCCACACCTCACACACACGCGCGTACGTGTACGAGCGAAGCGCGCATCGCTCGGCCCCTGACCTCCCACCGTAACCGGGAACTCCCCGAAATTTTCCTCCCCCTCGCTTCTACCACGGTTTTTTCCGTCATGGACGGCCCAAAGAATGTCATGCAACTTCGTCTCCGGCCCGCCCAGGACGAAAAGCCCATTTTCTGTCATGATTTTTTGTCATAGAAGTAGGAGCCCACCACATCTATGATGATACCGGGTTTTGTCACAATTATCGTCATAGAAGTGTCATATGTATGACAGAAAAAAATTCGTTCGGCCCAAAATGTCACGGATGTGTCTTTTTTTGTAGTGCTTGTAATGCTTCCAATTACGGTAAATTGCATCTTCTTAGTTAACACATTAGACCTGTGAGTATAACATGGCTTCCTGATTTTGGCACATACTACGTCTTTCTATTAACCATGTTCTTACATCAAACTACTTTTCTTATGTATCCCTCATCAATCACTTCTGACGAGACACCATCATATTGACAGCGTAATATTTGTTGCATCTTGTATAATATTTCAAACATGTATTGCCTCTAATTTGTTGAAATTCCACTTATAATGAGACACTTCTAACTTGGTAGAGTGATTTTGGTTGGATATTTCATATGGTGTCTAGCTTGCATTACTTCCAATTTGTGGAAATGCCTTCTGCTTAGCGTTTTTCGTACATATTCAATCCTCCTACAATGTAGTTGCCACATAAATGTTGTGTTTGTCAGTATCATGCACCAACGAATTTGGAAGAGCAAATTCCATTCCTTTTTCTTGTGTGTTTACTTGACAAGGTGAAATCTAAAAGGACAAATGCACGGAATGATGGTGGTCCTCTAGAACAACCGAAACAGATGATCTCTACAGATTCTCCTGCTCCTCCTACTGTAGTGCAAGTTCCAAATATCATCTCCCCTACTCCACAAACCTAGGTGCTTGCTCTAACATGGCAGTGTGATATCTGGTTGCAATCTTTACCCAAAAACTTGAAAACTTCACAACACAAAACTCATCAGAAAAATCTCATGAGCTCCGTTAGTATAAGAAAACAAACCACCACCTTAAGGTACTATAATGAACTCATTCTTTATTTATATTGGTGTTAAACCTATTGTATTAAAACTTCTCTATGGTTCATACCCCCGATACTAGCCATAGATTCGTCAAAATAAGCAAACAACACACGAAAAATAGAATCTGTCAAAAACAGAACAGTCTGTAGCAATCGGATTTGTTCGAGTACTTCTGACTCCAAATATTCTGAAAAACTAGGAAAACCTGGATAATTTGTATATTGATCTACTGCAAAAAGAATTAGTATTTTATCACGTTGTGGTGAATTTTAACAATTATTTTCGTGAGCGTAAAGTTTCTGTCTTTTTCAGCAAGATCAAACAACTATCACCCAAGAAGATCCTATTGGTTCTACTTGGCACAAACACTAATTAAAACCTAAAAACACATGTAAACATATTCTAGATAAATTATTTATTACTAAACATAAAAAAAAGCAAGAAAAATAAAATTGAGTTGCCTCCCAACAAGCGCTACCGTTTAACACCCCTAGCTAGGCATAAAAATAAGAATAGATCTATGTATTATCATCTTTGGTAGGCAATTCTTCAATAGAACACTTATAACCCTTAGGATTTTCCTTCTTTTTATTAATGATCAAACTCCTAGGCAAGAAATCAAGAAGTTCATTGGTAGCAAAAGGTTCCTTAATGATAGTGAAAAAGTTGTGGTGAACACTTATTGATTTGAGATCCGCATTTTCCTTACTAGAAGAGTCACCCTTATTTTTAGGAACATACATAAATTTGGCAACTTTTGTAGAAGGAGGATTCGAAGTGTTTCTTACGGTAGAAAAGGCAGACCCTAAATTGGTAATAATATCCTCAAGTTTATCAATTCTAGTGGAATCTTGGTCTATCTTTTCATTAACTATGGGTTCTTTTTCTCGAAATCTTTTCAGAATGAGTCCTACCTTAGATCCATATTGGGTAATTTGGTTGTGGATATTTTTATCCAAATTCTCAATCAACTCTAGGCAACTTTATTTTCGATAATTTCAAGCCTTTGAATCACATGTTCCAAAGTTAAAATAGTTCCATTGACCAAAAGAGGTGGCGGGCCAAACAAATCTAACATAGCATTATAAGAATCAAAAGTATGGCTACCCAAGAAATTCCCTCCGGTAATGGTATCAAGAATATATCTGTTCCAAGGAGTGATGACTACATAAAAATTGCGAAGAAGAACTGAAGTAGATTGCTTCCTACTAGATCTATTCTGAGCATTGCATATTCTATGCCAAGCATCTTTTAGATTTTATCCCTCCCTTTGTTTAAAATTAAGAACTTCATGATCGGGAGTACTAACAATGATAGAAGGACTAGCCATTATAGCAAAATAAACGATCTAACACACGGACACACAAGAAGCAAGCAAAAGAGACGAACTAAAAAGGGCGAATAAAACGACAAAGGTGAAGTGGGGAGAGGAAAACGAGAGGCAAATGGCAAATAATGTAATGCGAGCGATAAGAGTCTGTGATGGGTACTTGGTATGTCTTGACTTGTGCGTAGATCTCCCCGGCAACGGCGCCAGAAATCCTTCTTGCTACCTCTTGAGCATGCGTTGGTTTTCCCTTGAAGAGGAAAGGGTGATGCAGCAAAGTAGCGTAAGTATTTCCCTCAGTTTTTGAGAACCAAGTTATCAATCCAGTAGGAGACTACACGCAAATCCCTCATACCTGCACAAACAATTAATAACCTTGCAACCAATGCGATAAAGGGGTTGTCAATCCCTTCATGGCCACTTGCAAAAGTGAGATCTGATAAAGATAATAAGATAAATATTTTTGGTATTTTTGTTGTATAGATTGAAAGTAAAGATTGCAAAATAAACGGCGGCAGAAATAGCTAGTTGACGGAAGATTAATATGATGGAAAATAGACCCGGGGGCCATAGGTCTCACTAGTGGCTTCTCTCAAGATAGCATATATTGCAGTGAGTGAACAAATTACTGCCGAGCAATTGATAGAAAAGCGCATAGTTATGATGATATCTAAGGCAATGATCATGAATATAGGCCTCACATCCATGACAAGTTGACCGAAACAATTCTGCATCTACTACTATTACTTCACACATCGACCGCTATACAGCATGCATCTAGAGTATTAAGTTCATAAGAACAGAGTAACACATTAGGCAAGATGACATGATGTAGAGGGATAAACTCAAGCAATACGATATAAACGCCATATTTTTACCCTCGATGGCAACAATACAATACGTGCCTTGCTGCCCCTGCTGTCACTGGGAAAGGACACCACAAGATTGAACCCAAAGCTAAGCACTTCTCCCATTTCAAGAAAGATCAATCTAGTAGGCCAAACTAAACCGATAATTCGAAGAGACTTGCAAAGATATCAAATCATGCATATAAGAATTCAGAGAAGAATCAAATAATATTCATAGATAATCAAGTTCGTAAACCCACAATTCATCAGATCTTGGCAAACACACCGCAAAAAGAGTTACATCGAATAGATCTCCAAGAGAATCGAGGAGAACTTTGTATTGAGATCCAAAGAGAGATAAGAAGCCATCTAGCTAATAACTATGGACCAGAAGGTCTGTGGTAAACTACTCACATATCATCGGAGAGGCCATGCTGTTGATGAAGAAGCCCTCCATGATCGAACCCCCCTCTGGTAGATCGCCAGAAAAGTCCCCAAGTTGGTATCTCACGGGTACAGAAGGTTGCGGCGGTGGAAAAGGTGTTTCGTGGCTCTCCCCAAAGTTTTCAGGGTATAAGAGTATATATAGGCGAAAGAAGTAGGTCGGTGGAGCTGCGAGGGGCCCACGAGGGTGGGGGTGCGTCCACCCCCCGGGGCGCGCCCTCCTGCCTCATGGCCTCCTCGCTACTTCCTTGACGTCCACTCCAAGTCTCCTGGATTGCGTTTGTTCCAAAAACGATCCTCGCGAAGGTTCCATTCCGTTTGGATTCCGTTTGATATTCCTTTTCTGCAAAACACTGAAATAGGCAAAAAAACAACAATATGCACTAGGCCTTCAGTTAATAGGTTAGTCCCAAAAATAATATAAAAAGGTATATTAAATCCCATTAAACATCCAAAGCAGATAATATAATAGCATGGAACAATAAAAAAATTATAGATACATTGGAGACGTATCACTTGACACTATGTCAATAGGTTAGTACAAAAAAATGATATAAAATTACTATAATAATAATTATAGAACATCCAAGATTGATAATATAACAGCATGGAACAATAAAAAATTATAGATACATTGGAGACGTATCAGTTGTAGGATCTTGAGAAGATGTGTCTAGAGGGGGGGTGATTAGACACTTAGTGCTAAAGTTGCAGTTTTTAAACTTTTTAGGTTTAAGTGGAGTTTAGGCACAATTTCAACATTCATAATACATATCAAGCAAGCATGCAAAGAGTATATGAGCAGCGGAAAGTAAAGCATGCATCTTGCAAGAATGTAAAGGGAAGGGTTTGGAGAATTCAAACGCAATTGGAGACACGGATGTTTTTGGCGTGGTTCGGATAGGTGGTGCTATCCAACATCCACGTTGATGGAGACTTCAACCCACGAAGGGTAACGGTTGCACGAGTCCACGGAGGGCTCCACCCACGAAGGGTCCACGAAGAAGCAACCTTGTCTATCCCACCATGGCCGTCGCCCACGAAGGACTTGCCTCACTAGCGGTAGATCTTCACGAAGTAGGCGATCTCCTTGCCCTTACAAACTCCTTGGTTCAACTCCACAATCTTGTCGGAGGCTCCCAAGTGACACCTAGCCAATCTAGGAGACACCACTCTCCAAGAAGTAACAAATGGTGTGTTGATGATGAACTCCTTGCTCTTGTGCTTCAAATGATAGTCTCCCCAACACTCAACTCTCTCTCATAGGATTTGGATCTGGAGGAAAGAAGTTTGAGTGGAAAGCAACTTGAGGAAGGCTAGAGATCAAGATTCATATGGTAGGAATGGAATATCTTGAGCTCAACACAAGGGTAGGTAGTTCTCTCTCAGAAATAGGATGCTGGAAGTGTAGGCTTAGTTTGATGGCTCTCTCCACGAGTGAAGAGGAGGTGGAGGGGTATATATAGCCTCCACACAAAATCTAACCGTTACACACAATTTACCAATCTTGGTGGGACCGAATCAACAAACTCGGTCGGACCGATTTAGTAAACCTAGTGACCGTTAGGGTTTTCGGTGGGACCGATATGCAACTCGGTAGGACCGATATGGTTAGGGTTAGGGCATAACATAATCTCAGTGAGACCTGTCGGCGTTCTGGGAACGGGGGTCCCCAGACTTGCCTGCCTGCGGCCTGCGGCGTGGCTCAAATGGGGGCCCAGTGAGGCCCAGCTTCATCAGCACAAGACTCAAGACCCTCGCGAGGGGCCAAGCCTCGCGAGGCGGACGACACGGCGCTTGCTCAAGCATGGCCTCCTAAGGCTGGCTCGCGAGGAGGCGGAGAGATCGAGGCGGGGTACCTCACGAGGTGCCCATGACGCAAGCCATGGCGACCAAGGGTGCCAGGCGGGCGCCAGCCCATGCAGCGTCTCCCTTTCCTCTTTGGTGCAAAGGGGGCAAGCGCAGGCAAGAGGATCAAGCAAAGGCATCCATTTCGGTGCAACAAGACCAAGACCAGTCCAACGGTGGGAAGGAGGTCACCATGGAGCCCAGGACTGCATCACCTGTCGGGGCGGACCGCGTCCCCCGCGAGCACCTATGGGGCCGGAGCCCCTTTCGTTGTCCGGTGAGGGGGGCGGAGGGAGCACAGAGAGCAGATCGAAGCGAGCACACGGGCGGTTTACCCAGG
This sequence comes from Aegilops umbellulata, assembly GCA_032464435.1. NCBI lineage: Eukaryota > Viridiplantae > Streptophyta > Magnoliopsida > Poales > Poaceae > Aegilops > Aegilops umbellulata. Next base: position 83,084,035 of record CP136055.1, on the reverse strand, counting down.
TTCGGGCCGCGATGGACGCGTAAAACCCTACTCCTGCTTGGTTGTATTGAACTGGGGAGCTCGGGAGCTTGGAGAGCTAGCTGCACCGAGCGTATGGCTGTCTGGATTCCCAGTCTCCGAACCCCGGAACCCTCTCTACGTTGCTCACGGGCCTCCTTTTATAGCGCAAAGGGGTCACCGACAGGTGTCAACGTAAGAGAAAGGGGTAAAAGTGTAAAAGGGGTGGTAGTTGTAACAGTGCGGGAACAGTGGCGCTACAGTGCGGCACAGTGTTATCATACCTACTTCTGACGGTAGGGGACAAGGGCATTAAATGCCCGTCACGGTCGCCCGGGCAGCACCGAGGCGGACCGTTAGGTGCGCCACCGCTCGCCACGATGGTGGCTGCATGCCACCGCATGCCCCAGGCTACGCGGTGCCCGCCACATGCCCTTGGGGGAAGCCCCGGAGCGACGCGTGGGCGGGCGAGCTGGAGCGCAGTCCTGAGGTGGCGATTTGCCGCGGCAAGTGGCTTGCCGCGGGGGTCGTCTTCCTGTGCCTGATAGCTTGCCGGCTATCAGGCCTTGCCGGGGCGCATAGCGCGCCGTGGCGGGCTTCTCTTGTGGTGCCTGGGTTCGGCCCTCCCGACAAGCTCCTCTTGTCGGGGTCTCGATCTTCTGTCTCGTATACTTTGTTCTTGGATGGCATTACATGGGCTCAGTCGTCCCGGCAAGCTCCTCTTGCCGGGGTCTTGTCTTCGTGGCCCGGCAAGCTCCTCTTGCCGGGGGCCTCGTCTTCTTGGCCCGGCAAGCTCCTCTTGCCGGGGGCCTTGTCTTGAATGCTTGGTCTTCTCTTGGCGCTTCCTGGGCGGGCCTCGCCGCAGGGTGCTACAACTGCCCGTGCACAAGTCTGGGGTACTAAGGTACCCCTACTTTAGTACACCGACAGGAGCCCCCGGGCCTGGGCCACACACGGTGCCGAGCGTCGTTGGGCCAGGCCCTAACAGTGCACGGGCACGCGTGGCCTTGGTCGCGCTGCTCCTTTACTCCGCACCCGTCGCACCTTCCCCAGGCGGCGCGCGCTTATCGCGGCGTCGTGGGGGCGAAACGCCCGTTCCCTCTTTAAGTGGAGGGAGGTGCGGAGGCGCGGCTCGATAAATGAACGGGGGTGAGGCGCAGCTTTCGAGGCGTCCGTTCCCCATAATCACGGGATGGGGAGAGGTCGCCCCACCCGTCGCCTCGGTTCTGCGCGCCCACCGCGTGGTCCTCATGCTCTCGGAGTCGCGGCGGCGGAGGCAGGGAGTCGGGCCGGCGTGGGTTGATGCAGTGGGTCGGCCCCAGTCGTCTGCCCTTCCTCCGCTTCTATTGGAGGAGCGGGGCGGCCGCGTCCCCACTCCGCCCCTTTATAAGGAGCGAAAGGGGGCAGCGGAAATCCGCACTCCATCCCCTTCCTCCTTCTGCTTCTGGTTTCCTTCCCCATCTGTGATGGAGGGGGGGAACCCTGGTTCTTCTTCGGTTGCCGCGAGGGTGTCTGCTAGGCAACGCGCCCCTCCTCCCCTTGCGCCCGCGGCGGGGGAGCCGGTCGTCAGGGGAAGAGGGAGAGGGCGAGGTCGCGGACGAGGTCGTGGACGGGGCCGGGGCGCTCGGGGCGGACGGATCGGTGCGCCGTCCTCGCCCCCGCCAGCGGCTCCGTTCCTTCCCGCGGTCCATCTCGGGGACGACCCCTGTGAGTTCATCATCAGGCTGCGCCGGGCGCCTCGTCGCCGCCTCCGGCTTCCCGCTCCATTCGCGAACGTGTTGGAGGAGGAGCAGCCTGAGACGCTAAACCTGCGCATGAGGGGCTGCGGGATCAGTGGGACGCGAGTCCACGTCGAGTCCCGAGCCCCCGGCGTGGTGTGTCTGGTTCGCGGGCGGAAGACGTTCGCCCGGATCCACAGCTTGACGGAGGGGTTCACCCTTCACTTTAAGCTAGTGGGGGAGGACCTCCTCTCCGTCAAGGCCTTCTGGGGCCTCGGCATCCGGGCCCGGTGCTGCGAAGATAGCTCCTCCGACAGCGAAGGCTCCTCCTCGAGCGAGAGTGACGAGGAGGGGAGCGACAGCGACGACGAGGGGAGCAGCAGTCGGGATGACGGGTCCGACTAGGCGTCGGTCGCAGCTCCGTGCGGCACCGGCGGCCCCATCGTCCGCGCCGGGCTCCGTGAACTCCCCGGGGTCGTCTCCTTGGGCGGCTGGCGTAGGGGGGCTGCTGAGGAGGACAGAGGGCGGACGTCGAAGGCCGCGAAGTCGGAGTACGGGCCGACTTCGACAGCTGGCTGACGCTCCGGTGCCTCGTGTTCCAGATGCGCCCCAGACGCCGGCATCACCCTTGCTCTCGGTGACGACCACCGGGGTCTTCTCTTCGGCCCGGCAAGCTCCTCTTGCCGGGGGCTTGATCTCCTCGGGCGGCCGGAGTGGCGAGGCTGGGGAAGAGGAAGAGGCTGGCGGCAAGGCCGCTGCCTCATCTTCCAGCTCTGCCTCCGGCGCCTCTGTCTTCTTCAGCCTCCGGAGACCCCCGGGCGGAGCCCCCGGATCTTCTCTTGGTGCCTTCTGCCACCCGTAGCTCATCTAGGTGCCCCTTTCGCCCTCTTCCCCTACTTGCCCTACCTCCTGAGGAGAGAGACAAGAAAGGGATTACGGGCACCTTATCTCTTTTCAGCTTGTAAGCCTTCGGGCCTTAGTTGCGTTTAAGCCTTGTAATCCCTCTTTTCATGTTTTTCATTCTCTCTGAACTGTACCTGAGTGGAATGTTTTTAATGAAAAGGGGATGTTTGCCGGATCATTTGTCTCGCGGGTGGAAACCGCGGTAAGGAACGAATCCTTTACATCGTTAAGATAGACGGTTTCTCGCCCGGCAACAGGCCCAGCCGCTCCCCCGCACTGCTCGACCTTTCTCACGCCCTTGGCGGAGGCGGGGAGCAGGCGGGTTCCGGCCCCTCGCTTCCCTCCCTCTTGCTGCCGCGGCTGCTATCGAAACGGGCCCCAGGAACGCGCTCTGGGGCTTGCCGCTAAGAGAGCACGGTAGCTTTCCAGGAGGAAAGGAGGCTTTCAAATTCCACCGTCCATAAGAGAATCCATGATGAGGGATGCAAAAACTTATCTGAGGTTGCAGCCCCCGGCGACTCTGGCTCGCCGGGGCGTAGGTGTTGGCTCGTCCTTCTCCTCTTCCTTGTCCTCGAGCGGCCCGGCAAGGACATTCAATTCCTGCGAGCCAAAAGGGAAAGGACGGGAAAAGGACGCGGACTCGACCTCTAAGTTAGGGGTTAGCGACAGTTAGGAACTGACAACCCTAACCAAGGACGAGACTCTGACTCAGCATGCATGCTAAAATCTAGGGCGCCAGCGCTTCTTTATCTTCGGCCAGGGGCTTCGCCTGGCTTTGTACGAGGGCTTACACGCAACATCGGCAAGGCCTGCACAAACCGGTGGTTGCCGGAGCGGATCACGGCAACCGCGCCTTATGGGCGAAACTTGCGAAGATGCTCTATATTCCCAGGAGTTGCTCACTGGTAGGCCCTCTTCGGTCTTGACGCGGACAGCGCCGGGCCTCGCGACTCGTTTCACCCGACAAGGGCCTTCCTGCTTCGGCGTCGACTTGTTATAATTCTTGGCCGACTGAACGTGCCTAAGAACAAGGTCGCCTAACAGGGCAACTTTATCTGGTGCCAGGGGCTTCGCCTGGCTTTGTACAAGGGGTTACATGCAACAGCGGCAAGGCCTGTACAAACCGATGGTTGCCGGAGCGGATCACGGCAACCGCGCCTTATGGGCGAAACTTGCGAAGATGCTCTATATTCCCAGGAGTTGCTCACTGGTAGGCCCTCTTCGGTCTTGAGGCGGACAGCGCCAGACCTCGCGACTCGTCTCACCCGATAAGGGCCTTCCTGCTTCGGCGTCGACTTGTTATAATTCTTGGCCGACTGAACGTGCCTAAGAACAAGGTCGCCTAACAGGGCAACTTTATCTGGTGCCAGGGGCTTCGCCTGGCTTTGTACAAGGGGTTACATGCAACAGCGGCAAGGCCTGTACAAACCGATGGTTGCCGGAGCGGGTCGCGGCAACCGCGCCTTATGGGTGAAACTTGCGAAGATGCTCTATGTTCCAGGAGTTGCTCACTGGTACGCCTTCTTCAGTCTCGAGGCGGACAGCGCCAGGCCTCGTGACTTGTCTCACCCGATAAGGTCCTTCCCACTTTGGCGTCAACTTGTTGGAATTCTTGGCCGACTGAGTGCGCCGAAGAACAAGGTCGCCCTCTTCGAGACTCCTGGCCTTGACCTTGCGGCTATGGTAGCGACGCAAGGCTTGCTGGTATCGAGCAGCTCGTACCGCAGCCTGGAGACGTCCTTCCTCAAGGAGCAGCGCGTCATCTTGGCGCAGCCGCTCTTGCTCGAGCTCGTCATAAGCGAGCACCCGAGGAGATCCGTATGCGAGTTCCGTGGGGATAACTGCTTCCGCTCCATAGACTAGAGCAAAGGGCGTCTGTCCGGTGGCTCGACTCGGTGTCGTTCTGATTGACCAAAGAGCCGCCGGCAGCTCCTCAATCCAATTTCTTCCGCACTTGTGCAGCCTGTCGAAGGTCCTGGTCTTGAGTCCGCGCAGCACTTCAGCGTTGGCCCTTTCTGCTTGACCGTTGCTCCTGGGGTGAGCAACCGAAGCGAAACAGACCTTGGCGCCGAGATCCTGGGCGTATTGCATGAAGGCGCGACTTGTGAACTGTGTCCCGTTGTCGGTGATGATTCTGTTGGGGATTCCGAAACGGCAGACGATCGACCGGAAGAACTTGACTGCTGACTGCGCGGTCACCTTCCCCACTGGCTCCACTTCTGGCCACTTCGTGAACTTGTCGATTGCAACGTACAAGTACTCGAAGCCCCCGACGGCTCGGGGAAAAGGGCCGAGGATATCGAGCCCCCAGACCGAGAAGGGCCAGGATAAAGGGATTGTTTGGAGAGCTTGAGCTGGCTGATGAATCTGTTTTGCATGGAACTGGCACGCTTCACACTTGGTTACTAGTGCAGTCGCATCTTGGAGGGCTTCTTGCCAGAAGAACCCTTGCCGGAAGGCTTTCCCGGCAAGTGCTCTCGCGCCAATGTGATGGCCGCATATGCCTCCGTGTATCTCTGCCAACAGCTTCTGTCCGTCTTCCCTGGAGATGCACTTCAATCTGACACCGTTGAGTCTCCTTCTGTACAGCTCGTTGTCCACGAACTGGTACATACTTGACTGCCTGGTGATCTTCTCCATCTCTTCTGGGTCGTCGGGAAGTTCTCCAGTTTGCAGAAAACGGACGATCTGCTGCGCCCATGCCGGAGCCCGGGGCTCGACGGCAAGGACTAAAGGCATGAAGGCCGCTGCGGGGACCCCGGCTTCTACGGCAAGAACCTCTGGTTCCGCCGGAGCCGGTGATCCCCCGGCAAGCTTGCCGGGGCAAAGCTTGTCGGGAACCCCCGCTTCAACTGGACAGATCCTCGGATCCGCAGGAGCGGACTGTTCCTCAGCGTTCAGACTGCTGATCTGCTTGCCGGAGCAAGGCTTATCGGGGACACCTGCTTCGACTGGACGGATCCTGGGATCCGCAGGAGCGGGCTGTCCCCCGGCGCTCTGGTTGTTGATCTTGGGGACCTTGGCGGCGGTCTCAGGAAGGCTCGCCTGCAAGTAGTCGCCGGAGACCAACTTCCTTTTCTTGGACTGCCCAACTGATGGTGTAACGGATGGTTGAGTCAGCTTGAGTAAGAAGGTCCCTGGTTCCACAGGTAACTTCAACGAAGCACACTTCGAAAGGCCGTCTGCTATCTCATTCTGAGCTCTCGAGACGTGCTCCATTTGCAGCCCTTCAAAGTGTTCTTCCAGCTTCCTCACTTCATCCACATAAGCTTCCATCAGAGGGCTCTGGTAGCTCTTGTTGACTTGCCGGACCACCAGTTGAGAATCTCTCCGCACAATTAGCTTTCTGATCCCAAGTTTGGCCGCAATCCTGAGGCCGGCGAGCAAGCCTTCATACTCAGCAGTATTGTTGGTTGCTTGCTCTCTTGGGAAGTGCATCTGGATAACATACTTGAGGTGCTCTCCGGTGGGCGCGATGAGTACCACGCCAGCACCGGCGCCTTGCAGCGAGAAGGCACCATCGAAGTACATTACCCACTCGCTTGTTGCTTCTTGTACGGGCGCGCTTGTTTCTTGGGCTTCTCCATCTGGCGTCGGAGTCCACTCAGCTATGAATTCTGCCAAAGCTCGGCTCTGTATGGTTGAAGTACTTTCAAACTTGAGTCCAAAGCTCGACAGCTCCAGTGCCCACTCGACGATCCTGCCTGTTGCCTCGGGATTGTGCAATATCCTCTTCAGCGGGAAGCGAGTGACTACTGTTATCTCATGCGCTTGGAAGTAATGGCGCAGCTTTCTCGAGGCCATGAGGAGGCCGAAAAGCAACTTCTGCACCCCAGAGTATCTTGATCTAGCCCCCTGCAAGAGGGAACTCACAAAATACACCGGGCGCTGCACCATCTTCTTCCGCGCTCCATCCTGTTCCTGCGCAGGGTGGTCCTTGTCGGGGCCAGAGCTTGCCGGAGCAGCCCCCCGCTTGTCGCTGGATTCGCTTGCAGGTGGTATAGACTCCTCGTCGGCCTCCCTCTCCGCCACTAACGCAGCACTAACCACCTGGTTGGTTGCCGCTAGGTATAGCAACAACTTCTCCTGTGGTCTAGGTGCGACAAGTATTGGAGTGGAGGATAGGTACCTTTTCAAATCTTGCAGCGCTGCCTCCGCTTCTGGAGTCCACTGCATGGGGCCTGCCTTCTTCAAGATTTTAAAGAAGGGCAGGGCGCGTTCTGCAGACCTTGAAATGAACCGACTGAGGGCGGACACACAACCTGCAAGCTTTCTGACGTCCTTGACGCGCTCTGGGGCTTCGATCTGCTCGATGGCTTTGATCTTGTCGGGGTTAGCTTCAATCCCCCTCTGTGACACAAAGAACCCGAGAAGCTTGCCGGAGGGGACTCCGAAAACGCACTTCTCGGGGTTCAGCTTGAGCTGTATCTTGCGCAGGTTCTGAAATGTCTCTTCCAGATCTTGGACCAGGGTTTCCTTGCTCCTGCTCTTCACCACGATGTCATCCATGTAGGCCTCCACGTTCCTATGGATCTGTGGCTCGAAAGCAGTGTGCACTACCCTTGCAAACGTTGATCCCGCGTTCTTCAGTCCAAACGGAATGCGTATGAAGCAATAGGTGCCGCACGGAGTGATAAATGCGGTCTTCTCTTCATCTTCTTTGGCCATAAAGACTTGGTGGTAGCCTGAATATGCATCAAGAAAAGAGAGTAGCTCACATCCGGCAGTGGAGTCAACAATCTGGTCAATGCGCGGCAAGGGAAATGGATCCTTGGGACATGCTTTATTCACATCGGTGAAGTCTATGCACAGTCTCCACTTCCCATTGGCTTTGCGCACGACGACCGGATTGGCCAGCCACGTTGGATGGATCACACCTCTCACTAGGCCTGCTGCCTCTAGCTTCTTGATCTCTTCGCTGATGAATTCTTGGCGCTCCACGGCTTGCTTTCTCACTTTCTGCTTGACGGGTCGCGCGTGAGGACAGACAGCGAGCTTGTGCTCAATCACCCTCCTGGGAACACCGGGGATGTCGGACGGTTGCCATGCAAACACGTCGTCGTTCGCCCGCAGGAAGGCAACGAGCGCGCTTTCCTATTTGCTGTCAAGCGTGGCACTGATGGTGAAGGTACCGCCAGTGCCGTCCTCCTTGGCGGACACCTTCTTGGTTGCCGGAGGAGCGATCATTCCCTTCTTGTACTTGTCGGTGGAGCTCGATGGAACGTCCTCGACGGCGGCGCAGCACTCCGAAGAGGTGCGGTTGCCGGAGTGGGCCCCAGAGCACTTACCGGGCTTGGTCCTTGCCTTCTTCCCCCCGGGGGCTTCAGCGGCAAGTGTGTCCTTCTCTGCCGCGGCTGCTACATCCTGGTAGATCTTGTCGGCGCAGATAAGCGCGTCCTTTTTGTCGCCATGGACAGTGATGACGCTTATCGGCCCCGGCATCTTGAGTACGTTGTAGGCGTGGTGGGAAGCTGCCATGAACTTGGCGAGAGCGGGACGGCCGAGGATCTCATTGTATGGTAACGGGATATCAGCGACGTCGAACGTGATGCGCTCAGTCCTGAAGTTGAGCTCACCGCCGAAGGTCACATGCAGAGTAATCTTCCCCTTGGGCTTGCTCCTCCCCGGGTTGATTCCTTGGAAAGATCCGGTCTCTTCGAGCTCGCCGTCTGGGATCTGGAGTTTCTTGATCACAGCGGAGGAGATCAAGTTCAGCCCGGCCCCGCCGTCTACCAACATTTTGGTAACCTTGAGGTTGCGGATGGTGGGTGAGACCAGCATCAGCAAGCACCCGACCGCGGTTGTGCGGTCAGGGTGATCCTCAAGATCGAAAATGATGGGCGTGCTAGACCATTTGAGGAGCCTGCGCGACTCCACGGGCGGCTCTGCTGCATTCACCTCTCGCGCCCACCGCTTAAGCTGGCGGTGGGAGGTGTGCAGAGAGGCGCCGCCGTCAACGCATAGGACCTCCGTGGCCTTCTGGAACTCCTGCTCGCTGTTATCTTCGTCTTCCACGTCTTCGTCGTCGTCTTCTTCATCATCGTCGCGGCCCCGGGGAGGCCGATCGCCTTGCCGCTGCTTGGCCTTGCCGCGGCGTCCTCCCCGGCCGATGGGCGGCCGCTTCTTGCTTGGTTCGCCACCTCCACCCTGGGCCTTCCCCTTATCGCGCCTCTCGTACTCAGCCTTCTGCTGCACGACGAGGTACTCGATGCTTTTGCAGTTGGAGAGATCGTGGCCCTTGGTGCGGTGGATCTTGCAGTATTGCTTGTCGGAGCTGTCCTGCTTGTCGGCTGCCGCCACGGGGGCAGGCTCCTTGCCGGAGCCGCCGGCCTGCGTTTGCTTGGCGGGAGCCTCCTTGCCGGACTCTTCGACGGCAAGCACCTCTTTCCTGTTCTTCCTCCTATTATTCCGCCGCTGGCTTCTCTTCGCCGGGGCGGTGTCGTCATTGTCGCTTTCTCCTGCGCCAGCATCCTCCCCGGGGAGTTTCCTCCCCTCCTCCACGCGCGCGCACTTGTCAGCCAGGGCATATAGCTCGCGGACGTCCCGGATCTTGGTCATGGCCATCTCTTCACGCATGCGGCGGTTACGCACGTTCTGGTGGAACGCACTGATAACCGCGGCAGGGTGAACGTCGGGGATGTTGCGATGCACGCGGCTGAAGCGCTGGATGTACTTGCGCAGGGGTTCTCCTTCCTTCTGGGCTAGGATGTGGAGGTCGCTATCCTGGCCATGAGTTTTGTGGCCGCCTGTGAAGGCGCCAACAAACTGATGGCAAAGATCCGCCCAGGAAGAAATGGAGCCTTCCGGCAAGTGCATAAGCCACGAACGAACGTTCGGCTTAAGCACGAGCGGGAAGTAGTTCGCCAATATCCTCTCGTCGCGCCCCCCGGCAGCTTGCACAACGATCGTGTAGATGCTGAGAAACTCCGAGGGGTGCGTCCTGCCGTCGTACTTCTCCGATACGTCGGGCTTGAAGTTCTTCGTGCTGGGCCACCGGACGCGCCGCAGCTCACGGGTGAACGCAGGGCAACCTGCCGCGTACGGTAAGTCACCTGGTTCACCGGGCGCGTGCGCGTCGACAGCGTTCCCAGCCCGCTGGTCTGATTGCCGCCGAGTTTCTCGGCGGCGCTCAATCCTTGTTCGAGCGTCTTCTTGCTGCCGCTCGTCAAGGACTCGGCGCTGGTCCCGGCGAGTCCGCGGGTCTGACGACGCTGTAGAGCCGTCGTCGGCGTTGCTCCAGCGGGGCGGCGTCTTCTGCTTCTGCGCCGGGGAGTGCATGGTGGTTGCACCCCCGGCGGTCTTGTCGCCGTCGGCCTTCGTCTTCTCGACCTGCCGTGGCCGTGAGGTCGCCGGCTGCTGCGGCGTGTCGTTGTTGGCGAAGGCGATCAGGCTCTGGATGGTGGCCCTCCAACCTTCGGCCTTGGCAGCCGCTGGAGGGTAGTCGAGGAGCAGTTGCGCTCTCGCGAGCGCTTCTGCCGGAGTGGAGGGGAGCGGGGGCGAGTGGCGCGAGGAGCGGGATACACTCGGACTCCTAACAATGTTAGAAAGAGCGGGGTCCCTCCCCGGCGCCTTCGCCTTGCCCGTGTCCGGACGGGGGCCCGGGGCGTCCCGTGAACCTCCAGTTTGCCCTTGGTCCAGCAGGCGGATGCCACCTCCTGTGGCATGGCGCTGCTGGGTCGTCGTTTGTCGGAACGGCTGCGACGCGCCCTCGGAGGCCGAGGTTCGGTCGTCCGCCCTGTTCTTGGATTTGGTGGCGCCGCGAGTGTTCTCGCCGGTGGCCACCCCTCCGACGGCGTCCCCCCCGCCCACCGTTGGCTCCGGTAGCGGTGGAAGAGACGCGGACGGGCCCGCGACCTCCGAAGCCTTCTTCTTCGGGGCCATGGTGTTGATGAAGCTAGCGAATTCGGAGAAGCTGACGAAGAGTGCGCCCGCGCGAACGCCGGATCTGGTCCGCACAACCTCGACGCACCCCCTACCTGGCGCGCCAAAGATGTCGGGGCGGACCGCGTCCCCCGCGAGCACCTATGGGACCGGAGCCCCTTTCGTTGTCCGGTGAGGGGGCGGAGGGAGCACAGAGAGCAGATCGAAGCGAGCACACGGGCGGTTTACCCAGGTTCGGGCCGCGATGGACGCGTAAAACCCTACTCCTGCTTGGTTGTATTGAACTGGGGAGCTCGGGAGCTTGGAGAGCTAGCTGCACCGAGCGTATGGCTGTCTGGATTCCCAGTCTCCGAACCCCGGAACCCTCTCTACGTTGCTCACGGGCCTCCTTTTATAGCGCAAAGGGGTCACCGACAGGTGTCAACGTAAGAGAAAGGGGTAAAAGTGTAAAAGGGGTGGTAGTTGTAACAGTGCGGGAACAGTGGCGCTACAGTGCGGCACAGTGTTATCATACCTACTTCTGACGGTAGGGGACAAGGGCATTAAATGCCCGTCACGGTCGCCCGGGCAGCACCGAGGCGGACCGTTAGGTGCGCCACCGCTCGCCACGATGGTGGCTGCATGCCACCGCATGCCCCAGGCTACGCGGTGCCCGCCACGTGCCCTTGGGGGAAGCCCCGGAGCGACGCGTGGGCGGGCGAGCTGGAGCGCAGTCCTGAGGTGGCGATTTGCCGCGGCAAGTGGCTTGCCGCGGGGGTCGTCTTCCTGTGCCTGATAGCTTGCCGGCTATCAGGCCTTGCCGGGGCGCATAGCGCGCCGTGGCGGGCTTCTCTTGTGGTGCCTGGGTTCGGCCCTCCCGACAAGCTCCTCTTGTCGGGGTCTCGATCTTCTGTCTCGTATACTTTGTTCTTGGATGGCATTACATGGGCTCAGTTGTCCCGGCAAGCTCCTCTTGCCGGGGTCTTGTCTTCGTGGCCCGGCAAGCTCCTCTTGCCGGGGGCCTCGTCTTCTTGGCCCGGCAAGCTCCTCTTGCCGGGGGCCTTGTCTTGAATGCTTGGTCTTCTCTTGGCGCTTCCTGGGCGGGCCTCGCCGCAAGGTGCTACAACTGCCCGTGCACAAGTCTGGGGTACTAAGGTACCCCTACTTTAGTACACCGACATCACCACAGGGCCTTTGGCAGGCGAAGACCAACTTTAGTCAGGATAAGTGTACCAGATGTTCCCGTTCGAATTGGCCAATTGTTGGCGCCCTTCCCGCTCAAATATTTGGGAAGAGGCCCAGGGCCTTTGCCTATAAATAGGACTAGCCACCCCTAGGGTAGAGGGAGGGAGGATCGGTCTGGAATTGAGCAGCAAGTAGAGAGAGAGAGAGAGAGAGAGAGAGAGATAAGGGCGATCGAACTCCCCCTAGCAGTTCATCCCCTCAGCCAAGAACAGGACCTCGCGAGGCTATTCTTCCTTGTACTGTTCTTCATCATCAGCCCAAGAGGCAATCCACCCACCACAAACTAGAGTAGGGTATTACACCACCACAGTGGCCCGAACTAGTATAAACTCTGTGTCTCTTGTGTTGTTCTTGCAGTAGTTAGATCCTTGCGAAACGGAGAGGTAGAGGGCACGACCTCCGCGCGCACCCCAGAGTTCGAACCTTAAGGGTCTGCTGGAACCCGTGATCCGCCATTTGGCGCGCCAGGTAGGGGTGCGCCGGAATCTGTCTTCCGCCGCTCTATTCTCCTCCGACCGTCGCATCCATGTCTGACGCGCGTCGGGCCCGCGCTGAGCGCCGGGCCTCCATCGCTTCCCACGTCGTCCAAACGGCCCCCGTCGGTGGGCGTCCTCGTCGTTCCCCGTCGCCCGCCGTCAACGCCGCCACCGGCCCGGCGGGGAACGAGCAGCAGACATCCTATCAGCACCCGTCCGTGCGGCGAGACGGCCGCACCGCTACTCCGTCGCTTACCCCGGCCGCCTCTTCGTCCCACGCGCTCCGCGCGCCCTTGGAGGCTCGAGCTGCGCTCATCGTGGCAAACGAGCTCCTGCGCTACCGCCCCGTCGACGACGTCTACGAGGAGTGGCTCGACCGCGTCGCCGAGCTCGTGCGCGCCGCAGGGGGTCTCCCGCGCCGTCCGCACCGCTGCGCCGCACTCCGCCCCGTGTGGGCAATGAAGTTCCAGGGGCGTTCCAGCCGCCTCCTCTCCAAGAAGACGCCATGGCCCCGAGGCGCGCAGCTCTTGGGCGGAACCCGCTCCGTCAAGCACCGGCCCAGCAGGAGCGAAGCTGCCAAGAAGTCCCGCGACCGCAAGAGGTCGCCCGAGAGCTCCCAGCTCCGGTGCGCCGAGACCCCGCTCCAGCTCCGGCGCGTCAAGACCCAGCGCTGCTCCCCGCAGCAGCTCAAGGGGACACGCAAGGCCAAGCTCTCCCTCAACCAAAACCTCCCGCGGTCACCGCAGGTTGCCGCGCCTACACCGCCGAGCTGCGCGGCGTCGCATGGCCCGGCAAGTTCAAGCTGGACCTACCACCTCGCTACGATGGCACCACCGACCCCACAGAGTTCCTCCAGCTCTACGAGCTGGGAATCGAAGCTGCCAGTGGAGACGAAAAGGTCATGGCCAACTGGTTCCCCATGGCGCTGAAGGAAGGCGCCCGCACATGGCTCCTGAACATGGCCCCAGGCACGATCTCCTCCTAGGATCAGATGCGTGCCCACTTCATCGCCAACTTCCAAGGTACCCGCGACAGGCCTCCCGCCGTGAGCGACATGCGCCGCATCAAGCAGCAACCTGGGGAGACCCTGCAGAAGTACATCCAGCGCTTCAACAGTGCGCGCCTCAAGATCCCCAGGGTGTCCGAGGAAGCCATCATTTCAGCCTTCTCCGATGGCGTGCGTGACGTCAAGATGAAGGAGGAGCTGGCGATGCATGAAGACCTCTGTACCTCCCTGGAACTGTTCAACTTGGCGACCAAGTGCGCCAGGGCTGAGGAGGGACGCCTCTCCCACCTCGAGCTGCCTGCCGCAGACCCAGAAGAGAAGAAGCCCAAGGCCAAGGACGTGAAGCGCAAGGGGGCTGCCGTGCTCGCAGCAGAGCCAGACACCAAGCGGGGCAAGGATCTGCCAGAATCCTCCAGAGGCAGCCGGTACTGTGTGTACCATGACCTCCACACCCACAACACCAACGAATGCCAAGAGCTCTGTACCGTGCGAGAAGGAAGAGTCGGCCGACGCCCTGACCGTGCTGATCAGGGCTACGACCGAGGAGGAGGAAGGAACCCAGGATGCTGGGAAGATCGCGGCCCATGCCAGGGCTGGCGCGATCAACCTCGCGAGGACCGTTGATGTGACCTGCCTCGCGAGGGGGACTGGAGGGACCAGCCTCGTGAAGACCGCCCTCATGGCAACCCAGGCCTGCCGCCGCTGCCGCCTCAGCCAAGAAGGAATGAAGAACGTCACCAAGACGAAGGGGCTGGGGGCTTCCAAGAGCCACGTGCAATCGCCTGCATCCTGGGCGGAGCTCAAGCCCCAGCCTCTCAGCATATCTTCAAGCAGTTTGCCCGTGAAGTGAATGCATTTCTCCCCAAGCTCGAAGCAACGCGTCCCCTCAGGTGGTCGGCTTGCGCCATCACGTTCAGCTCAGGAGACCAGCTCAAGTGCGCGGCCACAGCAGGGGTGCTCCTGATGCTTTGTTCGCCAGTCATCAGCAATGTTCTAGTCACCAGGACCCTCATCGATGGAGGGGAAGGGCTCAATGTCTTATCCGTAGAAACGTTCAAAAACCTCCAAGTGCCCTATGACCAGCTTCAGCCAACCAAGCCTTTCTCCGGAGTCACCGACGGTTCCACAGTCCCGATCGGGCAGGTCCGCCTCCCAGTCACCTTCGGGAACCGCAGCAACTACCGCACCGAGCTCATCGACTTCGACGTCGCCCACATTCACCTGCTGTACAACGCCATCCTCGGGTATCCAGCGCTGGCCAAGTTCATGGCCGTGACTCATCACGGCTACAACGCCCTCAAGATGCCAGGTAGTGGCGGCGTCATCACGGTGCCCTGTGAAGAGAAGGATGCAGTGTGTTCCCTGGAGCGAGCCTTTCAGGCCGCATCGCTAGAAGACCCAGATCGCGGAAGCAGGAGGCTTCCCGAGACCACCCCTAAGAAGAAGAATACGTCGCCAGGCTCGGCCCCTCAGGAGGCAGGCCCCTCAGGGCCCGTGTCTGCCAGGGGGGGCCCACCTTCTGTCGCATAGGAAAGCGCGCCCGGCGCCCTCCTCAGGCAAGGCTCGGGGGCTCTCACCTGGAGGGCCACTGACCTTGCCAGGATCATGAGGGAGGCGCTTGGGCACCATGTGGAGGCGTGCTTCGAAGCACGTTTCCCTCGAAGAGGAGCCAAGCAAGGAAGGTCAGACCAGCAAGAGTTTGTTAGCAAGGCCATTCAAGAACTACAGGAGTCAAGGATCGTGAGAGGTTGCCGCCGCCCACCAGCTGTGGCTCCCCATCCAGGCGAGGATGGTGGGCTGCGTGTCTGCGTCGACGCACCAGGGCTCAACCAGATCGCCACGACGGAGCGCCTCTGGCCCTCCCAAGTGGGGCGCTGCGGAGGACCGCCTCACAGCTATGTTCGCATGCCTTATGGCCTGCCGAGCGTGGCTGCGTCGTACCAGCGCCTCGGGAGGAGCATCTTGGAGGCACAAGAGGACAGGCGTTCTGCGGCGCTGGCGGAGATGGGGACAGCTCACGAGGAGCCACCAGTGCCTCCGGAGCCTCCCGAGGCCCCAGGGCCTGGGGGCTCGTGAGGGTCGGCTTCCGCAGCCCACCGAGTCTGCTACACCAACACCACTTCGTTGTTAACATCTTCAGGTGACATCTTTCAAGTTTCATTCCCAACTAGGAGCGCCCTCCCAGGGCTGCGTCACTCCCAGGCCGCGTGGGTCCGTCCCTGTGGCATGTATCCCTTTTCATTTCTTTAGTCGTTAGCTTGCTGTGCTGGGGGCGCCCCTCGGGCTGCGTCATCCCCAGGCTACTCGGGCTAGGCCCAGCGACGTGTATCCCCTCCGCGTTTATTTCCAATTATGCGTTTGCCTATCATGCTTGGTCACTTGGTGCCATCCGTGGTGCTTCTTCTTCCCCATGTCGACCACCTGCACGTTAAAGGGGGGGTGCCTCAGCATCGCGACTCAGGGCTCTTACTGGCTTTCCAGCCCTCACCCTCTGGTTTTGCCCACGGCATCGCGACCTGGCATACCAGCGACGGCTGAGACAAGCTCGAGGGCCGGGACCCGAGGACGTAGAGTGCCGGCATCTAACCAAATTTTGCAGGGACACATTTCAGGATGCGGCCCAGTGCCAGGCGCATCCCGCCTAGAGGTAGGGCCTCGTGAGTCTCGCGCTGGCTCACGGGTGCCCAGACACACCTCACCCGCTCCAACTAGCAAGCTCCTGGGCGACTAACCATCAACTAAAGGCTGCCACCGCAGCCCAGTCTCCTTTCTGTGATGAATCTGCAGGGTCCATGAAGGGAGCTGCGCTAGCCAAGGCCCTCACGGCGTTCCCTTCACCCTTGCCCGCGCGAACCGCTTGCACGTTAAAGGGGGGGGTGCCTGAGCATCGCGACTCAGGGCTCCTACTGGCTCTCCAGCCCTCACCCTCTAGCCTTGTCCATGGCATCACGACCTGGCATACCAGCGACGGCTGAGACAAGCTCGAGGGCCGGGACCCGAGGACGTAGAGCAGAAAGGGGAGCAAAGGCGGGGGAGAAGGGGCACGCGAGGACCTCGACCGGTGACTCTGCTCAAGCTACCCCCCGGACCCGACGGCGCGCTGGGGATGATCCCTGATCCTCAAAGATAAGTCATCATCTGGAATGTTGGCTACCACCGCACTACCCCTGCACCTAAAGCAACTCCGTACTAGTGAAGTTGCTTCCCTTTCTCACCAAGCGACGGCTGCTTGGGCGCCAAAGGGGACCTCCTGAGCATCGCGACTCAGGGGCTCTTACCGGACCTCAGGTCGCTCTCCTCCTGGCCTTGACCACAGCATCGCGACCTGGCATACCAGCGACGGCTGACGCCGCCTTGGGACTGGGACCTGTCAACGCAGAGCACCAAGCCCTCGCGAGGTGTGAAAGGGACAACCAAACTATGACGGAATTAGCAATTCGCACAGATCCATAACAAGGGTTACATATTAACAACAAGGATCACAGCCGCCTTACAAGCCCCTATGGGGCACAATGTGATTCCTCGCAGGGAACGGATCCTAAAGGGTGCTAACTACACGCGCCCTTGCAAAAGATGCCATCATCAACAGTGGGACGTCGAGCACCGGCGCCAACCCCATCCAGATCAGGGCCGGCGGCGACCAAGCGAACCTGCCCTGCTCCGGGAGCGACGTTGGCTCGCGGGCTCGTAGCTGTCGTCGCTCGTCTCCGGGGACGCGAAGACCTCGCTGGAGTCGCTGGACCCTCCGGTGCCCCCGTCGCTTGTGGAGCTGTCCGGGGAGCGTCCTGCGGGCCCAGCCCTCACCGCAGCAGGGTCCTGGCTGCCTCCCCCAGGGCAGCACTCCAGTCGGCGCCCGATCGCGTCGAAGATCTTGAAGAACATCACCGAAGCGCCGTCATACTCCAGGTGGATCGTGAGGGCGCCCCTCGTCCTGCAGTCCCGAGCGATTTCACCCCAGCCGCGAGTCATGAAGACCTCGCCCGAGGCAGTGATCGCGACCTCTGCCTCGGTCGCAGGAGTGCTGCAGTCGGCGTGCTGCAACCACAGCTCCAGGAGCCTCCCCTGCCGGAAGACGGAGGTGAAGAAGGAGGGAAGGCGAATCCAGGTCCGAGGAGGCATGGCGGCGTGGAGCACAAGCTCGCGGGAGGAGCCTTCGGCGTGGACCCCTGGAGGGACGACCAGCACCTTTGTGACTCGCCTGCGTCGACGACGGCGCTGGCCGCGGGGACCAGCACCGTCTCCCTCAAGGTCCGCTGCATGCAGAGGAAGCGGGAACCCCGGCGGAGGCCGCTCGTACCACTGCCTCGGCTCCACCTGATGGCGCTCCTCGTCGCGGCCGCGGGGAGAAGGTCGCTTCTTCGGCGGGAGAGGACCTGGCCCCTCTCGTGGAGCTTTTCCCTTCTCCGCCGCAGAGAACCGGCGAATTGGAGCCATCACACCAAGACGGAGCAACAACAGAGGCAGAGGAGGAAACAAGGAGAGATGGATCGGAAGGGCACGCCCGGTGCCGTACATATAGCCGGCGAAGGCCAACCATCGGCCTCCACGATCGTAGGTAATCATGACACGATTTGCATGCAGGGACTTGTCAAATCCACGCGGTCACCGAGGCGTAGTGGGGAAGTGGAGACGCCCACGTCCAATCAACCGCCACTCGGCGCCCAAGGCCGCAGGCTGTTAGGGCCCGCGGCACTTCGCCCTTGCCCTTTCGCCTCTCGGCACAGCCAAGTCCATGCGCGCCTTGGGCCCGGGGGCTACTATCGGCGTTCTGGGAACGGGGGTCCCCAGACATGCCTGCCTGCGGCCTGCGGCATGGCTCAAATGGGGGCCCAGCAAGGCCCAGCTTCATCAACACAAGACTCAAGACCCTCGCGAGGGGCCAAGCCTCGCGAGGCGGACGACACGGCGCTTCCTCAAGCACGGCCTCCTCAGGCTGGCTCGCGAGGAGGCGGAGAGATCAAGGCGGGGTACCTCACGAGGTGCCCATGACGCAAGCCATGACGACCAAGGGTGCCAGGCGGGCGCCAGCCCGCGCAGCGTCTCCCTTTCCTCTTTGGTGTAAAGGGGGCAAGCGCAGGCGAGAGGATCAAGCAAAGGCATCCATTTCGGTGCAACAAGACCAAGACCAGTCCAACAGTGGGAAGGAGGTCACCATGGAGCCCAGGACGGCGTCACCACAGGGCCTTTGGTAGGCGAAGACCAACTTTAGTCAGGATAAGTGTACCAGATGTTCCCCTTCGAATTGGCCAATTGTTGGTGCCCTTCCTGCTCAAATATTTGGGAAGAGGCCCAGGGCCTTTGCCTATAAATAGGACTAGCCACCCCCAGGGTAGAGGGAGGGAGGATTGGTCTGGAATTGAGAAGCAAGTAGAGAGGGAGAGAGAGAGAGAGAGAGAGATAAGGGCGATCGAACTCCCCCTAGCAGTTCATCCCCTCAGCCAAGAACAGGCCCTCGCGAGGCTGTTCTTCCTTGTACTGTTCTTCATCATCAGCCCAAGAGGCAATCCACCCACCACAAACTAGAGTAGGGTATTACACCACCACGGTGGCCCGAACTAGTATAAACTCTGTGTCTCTTGTGTTGTTCTTGCAGTAGTTAGATCCTTGCGAGACGGAGAGGTAGAGGGCACGACCTCCGCGCGCACCCCAGAGTTCGAACCTTAAGGGTCTGCCAGAACCCGTGATCCGACAAGACCGATTACACAAACTCGGTGATACCGATTTTGGTAATTAGCTAACCAGAGGGTTGGTCAGGCAAACTCGGTGGGACCGATTACTAAACTCGGTTGGACCGATTTTGGTAATAAGTTAACCAGAGAGTTTGCATTGTAATCTCAGTAGTACCGATTGCCTAAACTCGGTGAGACCAATTTTGGTAATGGACATACACAGAGAGATTACAATCCCATCTCGGTGAGACCGAGATCCCTATCGGTAGAACCGATTTGCTTAGGGTTTGGCAGTGGCTATGACATGTGAAACTCGGTGGCGCCGTATAGAAAGAATCGGTAGGGCCGAGTTTGACTTTGGGTTTAGGTCATATGTGGATGTGGGAAAGTAGCTAAGTGTTTTGGAGCATATCACTAAGCACATGAAGCAAGAGGCTCATTAAGCAACACCTCATCCCTCCTTAATAGTATTGGCTTTTCCTATAGACTCAATGTGATCTTGGATCACTAAAATGTAAAATGAAGAGTCTTGAGCTTGAAGCTTTAGCCAATCCTTTGTCCTTAGCATCTTGAAGGAGTTCCCACATCCTTTAGTCCATGCCACTCCATTGTTGAACTTATCTGAAACATACTAGATAAAAGTGTTAGTCCAACAAGAGATATGTTGACATTAATTACCAAAACCACCTAGGGAGCACTTGTGCTTTCAATCTCCCCTTTTTTGGTAATTGATGGGAACATACATCAAAGCTTTAGATAAAGATATAAAGAACAGCAAGTAAAGCTTTGGAAGGACATGTAACAAACATAGGCTCCCCCTACATGTATGCAATCATGTGAATATGAAATATAGAAGCATGTGAGAGCATAACCATGACAGAGTAGGCAATGTGTTACATGTATCTTGGCCATATGCATCAGAGCAAAAGATTATTAAGGAAAATACCTTCATGCTCATGAGTCCTTCTTGCAAACAGTATGTACATAAGCAAGAATTCCTCATACTCATGATTTTGATGCATATACTTACCTTGTAGTCTTGAGTTGGCTTACGATGGAATGAACCTGCACAAACAAGGTTAGATAACACAGGTACATCCACTAGCCAGAGCAAACAAAAGAAACCACAAGAATACCAAGACTGGGATGACATGTAGAGAGTGAGTACAAGGTACCACAGTGGATTAGACATGTCCCCAAGAGTAAAGATATGCAATGAATTTGAATGATTTCTTTCCCTTAGATGTCTCGCTTCCCCTGAATCTGGCATGGGATATTGGGAGAAGATAGGGAACAGAAAATCATAGCTGAAAGATACAAATGGATAGAGCTTAATGCACATAAGCACATATGAACATGTCTTTCTCCCAAAAAGACATGTGGCATCTCTCCTCTTGAACATCAAGCATCTGGGATCCTTGAGTATTCTCTCCCCCTGGAGATCTCTTTCTCCCCCTTAATACTCTCTCCCTTGTAGGTGACAAGCTTTGATGTGATCTCTCTCTCCCCCTTTGACATCAATTTCCAAGAAGGGCTTTCTGGAATCCGTCGAATGGGTTGGGTCCTTGAGACTCAGCACAAAGCAATGGATAAAACTGTGATGCTTGTAGAGGACAAGATTCATTGAGTGGAGCTGGATCAGAAGAAATATAGAACAAGTGGCAAACTGTTTTTCCTTTTGTGAAATCGGTGGCACCGAGTGGCCTATTTCGATGGTACCGAAAGGATTCGGTTGGACCGAAAACTACAAGTCGGTGAAACCGAGTTCATCACAGAGAAAAACACTTGTCACTCAGCTCACTAAACAAGTAAGATCTCACAAAGATTTGCAATGAATTATCTGAAAGATTTGCAATGAATTGGATGCAGAAAATGCAGTACAAAAACAAAAGGAAAAAACAAGAAACTGAAAGATCTAGATGAAATTTTTTTTCAAAAAGAAAAAGGAAACAAATATGCATGAGACAAATGCAATAACACAGAAAAGAACACAAGAGAACTTCATCTAGAGTTGGGCAGTGACATAGTCACCTATGTTAGAGTATATTGACTTAGGAGTCAAGTGAGAGCACTTGATCATAGGTCATACTCATCGTTTAAGCTCAAAATGGGGTTACCATTTTTTGTTTAAGCATCTTGATGTATTCACATCTTGTTGAGTTGCTTTGACTCATGACTTGGAGTAAAGCTTCTCTAAGATGGAATAACATACCTTGGGTGGTGGTGTGGATCTTGCTCATGTAGTTGAACTTGTGTGGGTGCTCAAGGTTAATGTAGCTCAACAAGAATTGGGAGCACCACTTGGAATTTGAGTCCATCTACCTACAAGGGTTAGTTTTTGCAAGGAAAAGGACTTGTGTATGCAAAAATGACAATCATGAAGCTCAACATAGAATTTGTCAAAGGATATGTTTGAATGGTTTTGTGCTTCCTTGTCTTCAACCACCATTGTGTAGAGACTTGGTGATGTAGAGATTGCTCAAGATGTGAGTGAGTTGCAATCTCATAGAATTAGATTCAACCAAGTACCTACATGGGTTAGATAACATGCAAGGTGCAAATATATCCAAGACATATGAATAGCTTCACAAGAAAAATATCAAGGATTAGTCATAGGCTCATGCCTCGCATGTATCAAATGGAGTTCCTACTCCAAGTTTGAAGCATCAATGATGTTCAATTCACCTCTTAACCTGCAAAACAATTTCTCATCAAGTGGTTTAGTGAATATATCTGCTAATTGCTTATCTGTGCGAACATGCTTAAGATTAATGTCACCCTTAGCAACATGATCTCGAATGAAATGATGACGAACTTCAATATGCTTAGTTCGAGAATGTTATACAGGATTATGACCAATTTTGATACCACTTTCATTGTCACAAAGCAATGGAACATGTTTCACATAGATCCCATAATCTTTAAGAGTTTGGGTCATCCAAAGTAATTGAGCACAACATGAACCAAGTTTTGTTTCTTGGAAGACCAAGTTTCGGCGGTAGATAAGGATACCGAGTTTTGTTTCTTGGAAGACCAAGACACAAGAGATCTACCAAGAAATTGACAAGTACCCGAAGTGGACTTTCTATCAACCTTGTCTCCGGCATAATCCGAGTCGGAATGGCCAACAAGATCAAAAGAAGACCTCTTAGGATACCAAATGCCAAAAATTGGTGTATGAATTAAGTATCCCACTATCCTTTTCACAGCCTTAAGATGACATTCTTTAGGAGCAGCTTGATATCGTGCACACATGCACACACTTAACATAATATCGGGACGTAAGGCACATAGATATAACAATGAACCGATCATAGAGCGATAAACCTTTTGATCAACCGGTTCACCATCTTTGGTCAAATCAAGATGTCCACTAGTAGGCATGGGTGTAGGCATACCTTTGCATTCTTGCATATTGAACTTCTTGAATAAGTCTTTGGTGTAGTTCGTTTGAGAGACAAATGTACCTTCCTTAGTTTGCTTGATTTGCAAACCGAGAAAGAATTTGAGTTCACTCATCATAGACATCACAAACTTCTTCGACATTAGCTTTCCAAAATTTTCACTAAAAAGAGGGTTAGTTGAACCAAATATGATATCATCAACATAAATTTGGCATACAAATAGTTCTCCATTAACCCTTTTAGTAAAAAGTGTGGAATCAATTTTTCCAATTTCAAAACCACTTGCAATAAGGAACTTGGTCAAGCATTTATACCATGCTCTAGGAGCTTGTTTAAGACCATAAAGGGCTTTGTGAAGTTTGTAAACATGATTTGGTTTCTTAGGATTGACAAAGCCGGGAGGTTGTTTGACATAAACTTCCTCCTCTATTTCACCATTTAGAAAAGCACTTTTAATGTCCATTTGGTACAAGGTGATATTATGGTGATTAGCATAGGCAAGTAAGATGCGAATGGACTCAAGTCTAGCAATGGGAGCATATGTCTCACCATAGTCCATACCTTCGACTTGTGTGTATCCTTGGGCGACGAGACGTGCTTTGTTGCGAACCACTTGTCCATCTTCATCTTGCTTGTTGCGAAACATCCATTTGGTACCAATGATGTTGTGGTTGTTGTCGGTCTTCTCAACCAATGTCCAAACTTGGTTTCTCTCAAAGTTATGTAGTTCTTCATGCATAGCGTTTATCCAGTCCGGATCTTCCAATGCTTCTTAAACCTTCATAGGTTCAATGCTAGAGATGAATGATTAGTTTTCACAAAAGTTAGCTAAACGATTTTTTGAGCGAGTGATTCTCCCGGTTTGAATATCATTGTAGATTTGCTCGACGGTATGGTCCTTAGCAATTCTTGCTCGAACTCGTGAGAGCTTTTGCTTGGATCTTCGTTGAACATCTTCTTCCTCTTGTTCTTCTTCTTGGCCTTCTTCATTGTTGGCGTTGTCGTTCTCTTGCCGTGGTGGAGAAGGAGGTTGTTGACGTTCGTCTTGATGCATTTCCTCATCTTCTTCATCTTGGTGTGTCCCACTTGTGGATGCTTCCGTATCAATTCTTGGTTCACCTTGTCATGAAGTAGAAGCTTCCACTTGGATGGACGAGGTACTCTCCTTCACCTCCGTTGGACGAACTTTGCCAATAGACAAGTCTTGGATTGCTTCTGAAGGGTCTTTGTCTCCTACATCAATTGGCAATTACTCTACTGGTGAGCCATTAGATTCATCAAGCTTCACATCTACCGTCTCTTCAACCTTTCGGGTGAAATTGTTATAGACACGGTAAGTGTGAGAGTTTGTGCCATAACCAAGTAGGAAACCTTCATGAGATTTAGGAGCAAATTTTGAACGACGATGCTTATCTAGAATGTAACACTTTGAGCCGAATACTCGAAAGTATCCAACTTGGGGTTTGTTACCGGTGAGGAGCTCGTATGCCGTCTTGCCGAGTAGCTTGTGAAGATACAAGTGATTTGTTGCATGACAAGCTGTCTCAACCGCTTCTGCCCAAAAGTGCTTCGGCATCTTGTACTCATCAAGCATCGTTCTCGCCATTTCGATGAGCGTCTGGTTCTTCCTCTCAACAACTCCATTTTGTTGAGGTGTGTACGCAGCCGAGAATTCGTGTGAAATCCCTTCTTCGTCAAGAAAGGTGTCCACATTTGCATTCCTGAACTCCATTCCGTTGTCGCTGCGAACCTTCTTGATCTTCACTTCAAATTGATTTTGGCCTTCCTAGCGAAGTTTTTGAAGATCTTTTGGACCTGTGATTTGTCATCAAGAAAGAACACCCACGTAAATCTTGAAAAATCATCAACTATAACTAGACCAAAAGAATTTCCACCTAGACTCTTGTAGGTGTTGGGACCAAAAAGATCCATATGAAGTAGCCCGAGTGGCCTCCTTGTGGTCATGATGTTCTTCACGGGATGCCTTCCTCCAACCTATTTACCTGCTTGACAAGCACTGCAAAGTCTATCCTTATCAAATATGACATCGTTAACTCCAAGGATATGATTTCCTTTAATAATCTTGTCAAGGTTTCTCATGCCAACGTGACCTAGTCATCTATGCCACAACCAACCTTTTGAGGATTTAGCAATAAAGCAAGTTTGGCAATCTACCTCAGTAAATAGGACATTGAAACCGAAATCAGCAAGTCTAGGTACTGAAAGTAAGTTGTAGCCAAGAGATTCACCGAGCATGACATTTTGAATGGAGTTATCATGTGAGATGGCCACCTTACCAAGGCCAACCACCTTACCCTTTGAATTATCACCAAAGGTGACATATTTTCGAGGGCCGTCATTTTTAGCAAGCTCACGGAACATCTCTTTATCTCCGGTCATATGATCAGTACATCCACTGTCAAGAACCCAATTCCTTTCCTCCTGACACATATCCCCGAAGATTTGCCATAAGACCAAAATGTCTCATTGCATCTTCAAGATCTAAGGCACTATCATCATCTTCATCATAGTATCCATGTTCAACAACATGATCATCAAAGTGGTTACTTTTATGAATTCTTATAGCTTCGGATATGATATCACTAATGATTCCAACATTTCCTTTAGCATGCATGAGATTTGTAAGCTCAAATAGACAATCACCAAAACTAGGATCACTAGAGTTCATCTTACTCAAGGCAATAGATTTATGGAGAATTTCATCTAAAATTTTCAAGGAATAATCGGGAAATCGTTCCTCAAGAAATTTCCATATAGTATAGGCACAGAGCAGGCAAGCTAGCAATCAGATTTTTGGGCAATCCTCTAATGATGAGCTCAATAGTTCTAAGATTGCGAATCATGTCAATATCTTCATCTAGGGTAGGGTGCAAAGGATCAATATGAGGAGCACAAAGACTAGCAATGTACTTGTTCAAATGATATTGATTGAAAATTACAAGCATCTCATGTTTCCACTCATGAAAATACTCTCCATCAAGAATAGGCACTCTATGTCTAAGACTCCCCAAAGTAGACTCATCCATCTTCCTCCAATGGTGATTAAACCAAGGCAATGGAGATCAATGCTCTGATACCACTTGTAGGATCTTGAGAAGATGTGTCTAGAGGGGGGGGGGTGATTAGACACTTAGTTCTAAAGTTGCAGTTTTTAAACTTTTTCGGTTTAAGTGGAGTTTAGGCACAATTTCAACATTCATAATACATATCAAGCAAGCATGCAAAGAGTATATGAGCAGCGGAAAGCAAAGCATGCATCTTGCAAGAATGTAAAGGGAAGGGTTTGGAGAATTCAAACGCAATTGGAGACATGGATGTTTTTGGCGTGGTTCGGATAGGTGGTGCTGTCCTACATCCACGTTGATGGAGACTTCAACCCACGAAGGGTAACGGTTGCGCGAGTCCACGGAGGGCTCCACCCACGAAGGGTCCACGAAGAAGCAACCTTGTCTATCCCACCATGGCCGTCGCCCACGAAGGACTTGCCTCACTAGCGGTAGATCTTCATGAAGTAGGCGATCTACTTGCCCTTACAAACTCCTTGGTTCAACTCCACAATCTTGTCGGAGGCTCCCAAGTGACACCTAGCCAATCTAGGAGACACCACTCTCCAAGAAGTAACAAATGGTGTGTTGATGATGAACTCCTTGCTCTTGTGCTTCAAATGATAGTCTCCCCAACACTCAACTCTCTCTCATAGGATTTGGATCTGGTGGAAAGAAGATTTGAGTGGAAAGAAACTTGGGGAAGGCTAGAGATCAAGATTCATATGGTAGGAATGAAATATCTTGAGCTCAACACAAGGGTAGGTAGTTCTCTCTCAGAAATAGGATGCTGGAAGTGTAGGCTTAGTCTGATGGCTCTCTCCACGAGTGAAGAGGAGGTGGAGGGGTATATATAGCATCCACACAAAATCTAACCGTTACACACAATTTACCAATCTCGGTGGGACCGAATCAACAAACTCGGTCGGACCGATTTAGTAAACCTAGTGACCGTTAGGGTTTTCGGTGGGACCGATATGGTTAGGGTTAGGGCATAACGTAATCTCGGTGAGACCGATTACACAAACTCGGTGAGACCGATTTTGGTAATTAGCTAACCATAGAGTTGGTCAAGCAAACTCGGTGGGACCGATTACTAAACTCGGTTGGACCGATTTTGGTAATAAGTTAACCAGAGAGTTTGCATTGTAATCTCGGTAGTACCGATTGCCTAAACTCGGTGAGACCGATTTTGGTAATGGACATACACAGAGAGATTACAATCCCATCTCGGTGAGACAGAGATCCCTATCGGTAGAACCGATTTGCTTAGGGTTTGGCAGTGGCTATGACATGTGAAACTCGGTGGCGCCGTATAGAAAGAATCGGTAGGGCCGAGTTTGACTTTGGGTTTAGGTCATATGTGGATGTGGGAAAGTAGCTAAGTGTTTTGGAGCATATCACTAAGCACATGAAGCAAGAGGCTCATTAAGCAACACCTCATCCCTCCTTAATAGTATTGGCTTTTCCTATAGACTCAATGTGATCTTGGATCACTAAAATGTAAAATGAAGAGTCTTGAGCTTGAAGCTTTAGCCAATCCTTTGTCCTTAGCATCTTGAAGGAGTTCCGACATCCTTTAGTCCATGCCACTCCATTGTTGAACTTATCTGAAACATACTAGATAAAAGTGTTAGTCCAACAAGAGATATGTTGACATTAATTACCAAAACCATCTAGGGAGCACTTGTGCTTTCATCAGCGCCTGCGAAACATCTTCATGCCTCCAAATCCCCACCGCCAGGAGCTGATGGCGGTCCATGGCGCGATGACCGCTGTGTGTGTTGACCCGGAGGAACACCTCGCCTCCGGTGCCGCCGCCGACATGGTGCAGGCTCTGGCCCAGATGAAGTGCCCCAGCGAGTGCCCCCGTGGACTTAACAGGTAAGATATGACAAGCTAAATCTAACCAATACCGCTTGCAATGGCTATGATTTGTACGGTTGATGTATTAAGCATGTTCGTGACTTGTTTATTTCAGTACTGCACATTGTGTGATGTTCAAATATTACCGTGTGCATCTCAATTTGACCAATACCAGCAACAAACTTACAATACATGACTCAGGATATCACTAGAGATGCTGCCCATTTGCTATTTTTAGTGGATGCTAACCCTGTTGTACTTAACATGCCTGTCCATGTACTTACAGGGTCATAACGGCCGATGTTGTTGTTTGCCGTCGAGGTTAGCTGCATCCCATGTCTTACAGTATTTTACATCATTTGTGCAATTGCAGTTTAACTTCTACCATTTACTGGTTGCCTGTAGGTACACATGTCAGTGCCACTGATCCACGCTTCGACCTGGAGGAACAGCTCGCCTTTGCCGGCGCTGACTTTGGGCGTGCTCTGGCCAAGATGAAGTGCCACAGCAACTACCTCTCAGGACTTACCAAAGTATGTACTCACCAGTTCAATCTTACCAATACCAGTTGCAATTAATGGCTATGTTCTGTACGGTCGATGTATTAAGCATGTTCTAGTAAACATGCCTAACATGTTTTTGCTACTTTCCCTACCTTTTTATAGACATTTGGGCCATTCTCTACTCTGGCAGCACCTGCCTTGTGATGTTTAACTATGCCAATTGCATTTTTATCAGTACCGGTTTCAATGTCTATTAAGCCTGTTGCAATTAACAATTGAATCCATTTTTAAACAGTTGTGTTTCAATGGCTACAAACTTACAAAACATGACTTAGGATGCTGTTAAGCCTGTTGCAATTAACAATTGTATCCATTTTTTAATCTATCCATTTGCTACCATGCTACTCTCCGCAATGAAGATATACTAGAGATGTTGCCCATTTGCTATTTTTGGTGTATGCTAACCCTGTTGTACTCAACATGCTTGTCCATGTACTTATGTAGGGCCATAACGGCCGATGCTGTTGTTTGCCGTCGAGGTTAGCTGCATCCCATGTCTTACAGTATTTCGCATCATTTGTGCAATTGCAGTTTAACTTCTACCATTTACTAGTTGACTGTAGGTACACATGTCAGTGGCACTGATCCATGCTTTGACCCGAAGGAACAGCTTGCCTCTGCCGCTGCTAACTTTGGGCGGGCTCTGGCCAAGATGAGGAGTGCCCCAGCAACCACCTCTCAGGAGTTACCAAGTATGTACTCACCAGTTCAATCTTACCAATACCAGTTGCAATTAATGGCTATGTTTTGTATGGTCGATGTATTAAGCATGTTGTAGTAAACATGCCTAACATGTTTTAGCTATTTTTAATACCTCTTTATAGGCAACTAGGCCATTATCCGCTCTGGCAACACCTGCCCTGTGATGTTTAACTCTGCCAATTGCATTTTTATCAGTATCGGTTTCAATGGCCATTAAGCCTGTTGCAATTAACAGTTGTATCCATTTTTAAAGAGTTGTATTTCAATGGCTACAAACTTACAAAACATGAATTAGGATGTTGTTAAGCCTGTTGCAATTACAGTTGTATCCATTTTTTAATCCGTCCCTTTGCTACCGTGCTACTCTTTCGCAATGAAGATAACACAACAGATGCTGTTGTTTTATTACCATTTGCTATTTTTGGTGGATGTTAACCCTGTTGTAGTTAACATTGGATTTCCATGTACTTACACAGGGCTACAATGGGCGATGTTGTTGTTTTCTGTCATGGTTAGCCGCATCCCATGTCTTGTACACCATCTATTCCTAGATATAAGTATTTTTAGAGATTCCAATATAGACTACATAAGGAGCAAAATGAGTGAAACTAGATTCTAATCTAAATTATATCTATAATTCTATATACATCCGTATGTAGTTCGTATCGAAATATAAAAAAATACTTGTACTTAGGAACATAGGTAGTTGTACTTTACATCATTTGTGCAATCTCAGTTTAGCTTCTAACATTTACTGGTTGCTTGTAGGTACATATATGAGCGGTACTGATCCACGCTTCGATCCCTTTTGCGTATGGGGCAATGAGATATTCATGAACAAGTGTCAAGTGAGAAAACTAAGAAAGATTGTTAGGCGAAAGAAACGGGTGATTGGAATTAAGCTCTTTATTTACACTTGGCCCAAGACAACAGTGAACTTTAGGATGGCAAGTAATGTGTTGCCTTTTCCCCTGCCCACAACAGGTTACTCTATTAGACCTCAGTATCTGATATTTTTCTCTTTTCAGTGGTTTCTGAAGCTATTTACTAATGATTACCTTGCAAACTACATGACCGGAGTGGACGCAACTAAGGTTAAAGTATGTAATTCATGCTACCATGATAATGCTCTAGAAGTATTCCTGAAGGCGGTGAAAGATGCACGGGCGATCGTCACAAGGGGTTGGACAAAAGTGGTCCGTGCCTATGGCATGCAGGAAGGCACATTATGGGTGTTGCGCTTGTTCAACACCGTTGGCAGTCAAAATGATTTACACTTGTCTCTTCACCTTTACCGCCTTTAAATATTGTGGTTCACCAAAGTTAATTGATGCCTAATCCTGTAATTACTGAACATATTGTACTGGCAATTTTATTTATGGATTCGTTGTTGAACCATTGTGCTGAGAATTTGAATTGCACGTTTCATATTTCAAAATTTCCAATTCAAATAATAAATTACAGGCAAAAATAAAAATATACAGGAGCTAATAAAATAATGTGCATATGGTTAGAAAGAAAACAACATGTGCGATGTAAAAAGAGAACAGACGATCATGGAACTTTGCAAACAGTTCTCGCAGTAAAAGCACTTGAGATGGATAGCCCAATGCCACACAGTTTTCTACATCAAATCATGTGTGATGTAGTTCATAAAAGCAAACAGTTAACCAAGGCAGAGCGTGTGTGATAGTTACACGTTTCACACACGAGCATATACATAAAACTGTGTGGGATGTACATACGAACGAAAACGTTTTCCCTGGATTGACTGTGTGGGATGTACACAAGAACGGAAACATATTCCTTGGATTGACTGTGTGTGATATACATACCTATGGAAATGTTTTTCTGGGATTCATCGTGTGGGATGTACATACCTACGGAAATGATTGGGTTTCAATGCCTCGCCTGATCGCACACGAGCTCATTTGGTGTCCCAGGAGGGCCTATCCCAAATGATTTCTGGGTCGTGTGGGAAGGACCCCCTATCGCCCACACTCACTTGGTGACGGTTCCAAATGCAGTCGCGGAAAGGGGTTAAAAATCGTTTGTATAGCACCGACGCGTACCAGTGCTACAAGTGATATCAGAGCTTTGGTCTCCATTTGCCTTGATTTCCATAGCTTTGGTGATCATAGCCTTGGTTTCACAACCTAGGAGAGTATGGCGTCTAGCGCGGGAAATTACCACCGTAGAGGTCCTTACTTTGATGGTACTAATTTTGCTAGTTGGAAGAATAAGATGAAAATGCATATTTTTGGTCATAACCCCGCCGTTTGGGCTATTGTGCGTATTGGCTTGCAAGGTGAATAATTCGAGGATGGAAGAGAACCGGATCATGAAGCGTCTGCGAAAGAATTGAAGATGTTGCAATACAATGCTCAAGCTTGCGATATGCTATTCAACGGATAGTGCCCCAAAAAATTCAACAAAATCAGCCGTCTTGAGAATGCAAAGGAAATTTGGGATACTTTGGTTGATATGCACGAAGGTACCGAGTCCGTCAAATCCAAATTGAATGTGCTTCAAAGTCAACTTGACAAGTTCAAAATGAAGGATGGTGAAGGAGTCGCTGAGATGTACTCTAGGCTTGCTCTCATCACAAATGAGATTGCCGGCTTAGGAAGCGAAGAGATGACCGACAAATTCATCATCAAGAAGATCCTAAGAGCCTTGGATGGAAAATATGATACCGTGTCCACCTTGATCAAAATGATTCCCTACTACAAAGATCTCAAGCCAATGGAAGTCAATGGAAGTCAATGGTAGAATTGTTGCTCATGAGATGTCACTCAAGGATAAGGAAGAGCTCCACAACAAGTCAAGTGGTGCTTACAAAGCTTCATGTGATGCTCGTACAACATCAAGTGAGAAACAAGTCTTCGATGAAGAATTGAGCCTAATGGTGAAGAACTTCAATAAATTCTACAAGAATAGAAGCAAAGAGAGAAGTTCCAAGTCAAGGTCCTATAATGAAAAAAGATCTTCTAGTCGTGATCGCAATTGCTATAATTGTGGAAGACCCGGACACTACTCCAATGAGTGTACGACACCCTACAAGAGAAGAGAAGATTCACCTAAAAGGAGAAGTAAAAGAGATGAATCACCACCAAGAGAGAGAAAGAGTAGAGATGATCGTTATGACGAAGACCCTCTTCTAGAAGCAAGGATTCGGAAAGGAAGGATAAGTCATCAAAGAGCTACACAAGACGAAGATATCAAGCTCACGTTGGTGAATGGGTATCCAGTTTTGAATTCGACAACTACTCCGAGGGAAGTTATCACTCCGACTCCGAATATACTCAAGATGAAGGTGTTGCTGGTCTTGCACTTGTGTCATCCAACTCCTATGACATATTTGACTCACCAAATGAAGGAATTGGAAAATGTTTCATGGCTAAAGGCCCTAAGGTATCACACCCCGAGTATGTTGATTTCAATAGTGATGAAGATGATTTGCTAGGTGATGATGATTTACTTGTTGACAACACTAGTGATGAAAACTATGATGAAATTGCTATTAATCATGCTAATCAAGATGAAACAAATGACAATGATAAGAAGGAGATTGACCGTATAATTAAAGAACTAAACACTCTTAAGTTAGCTCATGAAACTACTTTAGAGGATCATCGTGAGCTTTTAAAGACTCATGAGAACCTACACTTCAAGAAGCTCAATTTAGAGCAAGGGCATGGGTTCTTAAAGGCAATCAATGATGATCTTCGAAAGAAGAGTTCTTCTTACAATGCCAAGCATTTACTCTTGTCGACTTATATGTCACAAGTAAAATATAGCAACAAGAGTTAGAAAGATTGTTCTTCTTGTAGTAACAACAATCATGTTAAAACCAATATTGTTGCTTCTAGTAGTTCTCTTCATTCCACTAAAGATTCTCTTAGCCAAGTTACACTTGAGCAAGAAAATGGCTTATTGAAGGGAATTGTAAAGAAAGGTGTTGACAAGAGCCTTGGCGGAAGTAAGGAATTTGAGGAAATTGTACGCAAGCAAGGAAGGCACCGGAAGAATCAAGGTGTTGGTTTTGAACGGAAGTTCAATGCCAATGGAGTTGAGTGGGAAGAAGATCAATACCCCAAGACGAAGTTTGTTCCTCAACAAGAGAAGTATGACCCCACCTCTTTCAAGGGAACATAAGCTCAAGATCATCTTCCACCACAAGACCACAAGCTAAAAGGCAAGGACAAGCTTCAAGAAGAGATTGATTCATTTGAAGAAGCACCTAAGGCCATGGTCAAGTGGGTTCCCAAGACTACATCAAGTTCCACTACATCAAGTACGACTACAACTCCAAGGATTCCCATCAAGTTGATGTGGATCCCAAAGAAGAAGAACTAGAGAGTTCTTGAGGGTGACTCCACCAACATACTTCACTCATATTCATTTTAGCAAGGACAAGTGCAACCAACTTCCATATTTTGCGCTAGTTCAAGGAGTCACAAACCCTCTTGTTGGTAAGACAAGGGACAAGGTAACCTAATGCTTTCATGGACATCACCATATGTGTATTTCACTCTATGTCTATGGATATCCTTGTGTGTTCCTTGTGGGACTAACCCATGTAGGTATTGAAAGTGCAACTCACTCCAATGGATTGCTCCAAATGATAGACATCACAATTGAGCATCCATATATTCAACACCTACTTTAAGTCATCATCGACAAAACCCAAGGTTAGTTCATCCCTCTAAGGGGGATATCACATCTAGGGGGAGCTTTGCTCTAAGAATTGAGCTAAAGCAACTCTAATGCTGTGAACACATCAATGCTTTATGTAAAAGTGGTAACCCCACTTGTGCTTAAACGATGAGTATGACCTACGATGAAATGTTCTCATTTGACTCCTCAGCCAATATACTCATATATATATGACCTAGTCATCGCCAATTGCTTGATAGATGCTAGAGTGATTGTGCATGCTTTGCCACATGTTTTATTTGCCATCTTATTGTGTGAGCATGTTGGTTGCATAATTTTCTCCATTCAAGGACATCCATTTGTTGCTTTGATTGTTTGGTTTTTCGTTTTGCCAAATTGATGGACAAGAATGCCTAAGTACTCCCTCTAGCTATCTATGCATTTTCTCGTCTCAATCTCTATTCATGCTACATCACAAAGTTTGAACAAGTCGAATTCAGACCCACCGCGTGAGGAGCACTCGGAGCCACCGATCCGTCAAGGGCTTAACTTCCAAATCCTCTTAATGCCTTTCGGTCAGACTCCTACTCGGTCTCTGAAAGTACAACTATCCCTGGGTGGTTTTGGTAATTCCTAACAACATATAGCTCATTGAGCTAACATTACTCCAAGATGAATATTTCAGGAAAAGCTCAATGGATGGCATGGCATGGATGAGGAAAGTGGATCCCTCAAAATTATAAGGACAAAGAATTGGCTCAAGCTTCAAGATCAAGACTCTACATTTTATATTTTAGTGATCCAAGATCACATTGAGTCCATAGGAAAAGCCAATACTATTAAGGAGGGATGAGGTGTTGCTTAATGAGACTCTTGCTTCATGTGCTGAGTGATATGCTCCAAAATCCTCAACTACCTTTCCATATCCACATATGACCTAAACCCAAAGTCAAACTCAGCCCCGCCGATTCTTTCTATCCGGAGCCACCGAGTTTCATATGTCATAGCCACTGCCACAAACCCTAGCAAATCGGTTTCACCGATAGGGATCTCGGTCTCACCGAGATGGGATTGCAATTTCTCTGTTTCCCTTCGTAACGTTTCGGTCCAACCAAAGTGAGCGATCGGTCCCACTGAGATTGCAATGTAAACTCACTGTTTCCTTTTCGTAACATTTCGGTGTCACCGAGAAGAGCGAATCGGTCCCATCGAGTTTACCTGACCAACTCTCTGGTTAGCTTATTACCAAAATCAGTCTCACCGAGTTTGTGTAATCGGTCACACCGAGATTACGTTATGCCCAAACCCTAACCATATCGGTTCTACCGAGTTGCATCTCAGTCCCACCGAAAATCCTAACGGTCACTAGGTTTGCTAAATCGGTCCGACCGAGTTTAACGATTCTGTCCCACCGAGTTTGGCAGATTGTGTGTAGCGGTTAGATTTTGTGTGGAGGCTATATATACCCCTCCACCCAGTCTTCATTCGCGAGAAAGCCATCAGAATAGATCTTCATTTCCAATACACATTTTCTGAGAGAGAACCACCTACACTTGTGTTGAGCTCAAGATATTCCATTCCTACC
The DNA here is from genome assembly GCA_032464435.1 of Aegilops umbellulata. Classification (NCBI taxonomy): domain Eukaryota; kingdom Viridiplantae; phylum Streptophyta; class Magnoliopsida; order Poales; family Poaceae; genus Aegilops; species Aegilops umbellulata. The sequence goes on along the minus strand of CP136055.1, from coordinate 83,049,317 downwards.
ATATGAATCTTGATCTCTAGCCTTCCCCAAGTTGCTTTCCACTCAAATCTTCTTTCCACCAAATCCAAATCCTGTGAGAGAGAGTTGAGTGTTGGGGAGACTATCATTTGAAGCACAAGAGCAAGGAGTTCATCATCAACACACCATTTGTTACTTCTTGGAGAGTGGTGTCTCCTAGATTGGCTAGGTGTCACTTGGGAGCCTCCGACAAGATTGTGGAGTTGAACCAAGGAGTTTGTAAGGGCAAGGAGATCGCCTACTTCGTGAAGATCTACCGCTAGTGAGGCAAGTCCTTCGTGGGCGACGGCCATGATGGAATAGACAAGGTTGCTTCTTCGTGGACCCTTCGTGGGTGGAGCCCTCCGTGGACTCGCGCAACCCTTACCCTCCGTGGGTTGAAGTCTCCATCAACGTGGATGTACGATAGCACCACCTATCGGAACCACGACAAAAGCATCCGTGTCTCCAATTGCGTTTGAATCCTCCAAACCCTTCCCTTTACATTCTTGCAAGTTGCATGCTTTACTTTCCGCTGTTCATATACTCTTTTGCATGCTTGCTTGAATCGTGTGAGATTGCTTGACGTGTGCTAAGATAGCTAAAATCTGCCAAGAACTAAAATTTGGAAAAGTCTAGATTTTTATTTGGTCAAGTAGTCTAATCACCCCCCCTCTAGACATACTTCCGATCCTACAAGTGGTATCAGAGCTTTGGTCTCCATTTGCTTTGATCTCCATAGCTTTTGGTGGTCATAGCCTTGGTTTCACAACCTAGGAGAGTATGGCGTCTAGCGAGGGAAATTATCACCGTAGAGGTCCTTACTTTGATGGTACTAATTTTGCTAGTTGGAAGCTTAAAATGAAAATGCATATTCTTGGACATAACCTCGCCGTTTGGGCTATTGTGTGTGTTGGTTTGCAAGGTGACTTCTTTGATGGGAAAGAACCAAACCGTGAAGCTACCGCGGAGGAGTTGAAGATGCTGCAATACAACGCTCAAGCTTGTGATATTCTCTTCAACGGATTGTGCCCCGAAGAATTCAACAAAATCAACCGTCTTGAGAATGCAAAGGAAATCTGGGATACTTTGATTGATATGCACGAAGGTACCGACTCCTTCAAGGAATCCAAATTGGATGTGCTTCAAAGTCAACCTGACAAGTTCAAAATGAAGGATGGTGAAGGTGTCGCTGAAATGCACTCTAGGTTTGCTCTTATCACAAATGAGATTGCCGGCTTAGGGAGTGAAGAGATGACCGATAGATTCATCATCAAGAAGATACTAAGAGCCTTGGATGGAAAATATGATACCGTGTGCACATTGATCCAAATGATGCCCAGTTACAAAGATCTCAAGCCAACGGAGGTCATTGGAAGAATTGTTGCTCATGAGATGTCACTCAAGGATAAATAGGAACTTCACAACAAATCAAGTGGTGCTTACAAAGCCTCATGTGAAGCTCCCACATCATCAAGTGAGAAGCAAACCTTCAATGAAGAATTGAGCTTAATGGTGAAGAACTTCAACAAGTTCTACAAGAGTAGAAGCAAAGATAGAACCTCCAAGTCAAGGACCTACAATGACAAAAGATCTTCTAGTCAAGAGCGAAACTGCTACAATTGTGGAAGACCCAGACACTATTCCAATGAGTGTACGGCTCCCAAAAGAAGAAGTAGAAGAGAGGAATCACCATCTAGAGAAAGAGGGAGTAGAGATGATCGTTATGAACAAAGACACTCACGGAGAAGCAAGGATTCGGAAAGAAAGGACAAGTCATCAAGGAGCTACACAAAACAAAGACATCAAGCTCATGTTGGTGAATGGATATCCGGCTCCGACTCCGACAACCACTCCGAGAGAAGTTATCACTCCGATTCCGAATATACTCAAGATGAAGGTGTTGCCGGTCTAGCACTTGTGTCAACCAACTCCTACGACATATTTGACTCACCAAATGAAGGAGTTGGAACATGCTTCATGGCTAAAGGCCCAAAGGTATCACACCCCGAGTATGCTGATTTCAATAGTGATCAAGATGACTTGCTAGGTGATGATGATTTACTTGTTGAAAACTCTAGTGATGAATACTATGATGAAACGTCAATTAAGCATGCTAATCAATATAAAACGAATGACAATGATAAGGATAAAATTGAGTCTCTAACTAAAGAACTAAACACTCTTAAGTTAGCTCATGAAACTATCTTAGGAGATCATCGAGAACTTTTAAGAACACATGAGAAATTACGCTTTGAAAAGCTCAACCTGGATCAAGAGCATCAGTTCTTAAAAGCAATCAATGATGATCTTCGTAAGAAAAGTTCTTCTTACATTGCCAAGCGTTTACTCTTATCCACTTACATGCCTCAAGTCAAGTCTAGTAACAATAACAAGAAAGTTTGTTCCTCTAGTAGTAACAATGATCATGTTAAATCCAATATTGTTGTTTCTAGTAGTTCTCTTGATCCCACTAATGATTCTCTTAGCCAAGTTACACTTGAGCAAGAAAATAGCTTATTGAAGGGAATTATAGAGAAAGGAGTGTACAAGAGCCTTGCCGGAAGTAAGCAATTCGAGGAAATTGTACGCAAGAAAGGAAGGCATCGGAAGAATCAAGGTGTTGGTTTTGAACGAAAGTTCAATGCCAATGGAGTTGAGTGGGAAGAAGATCAATACCCCAAGACGAAGTTTGTTCCTCAGCAAGAGAAGTATGATCCTACTTGTTTCAAAGGGACAAAAGCTCAAGATGATCTTCCACCACAAGACTATAAGCAAAAAGGCAAGGACAAGCTTCAAGAGGAAATTGATGCATTTCAAGAAGCTCCTAAGACCTTAGTCAAGTGGATTCCCAAGACTACTTCAAGTTCCACTTCATCAAGTACGACTACAACTCCAAGGATTCCCATCAAGATGGTGTGGATCCAAAAGAAGAAGAACTAGAGAGTTCTTGAGGGTGACTCCGCCAACATACTTCACTCTCATCATTTTGGCAAGAACAAGTGCAATCAACTTCCACATCTTGCACTAGTTCAAGGAGTCACAAACCTTCTTGCTGGTAAGTCAAGGGACAAGGTAACCTAAAAGCTTTCATAGGCATCATCTTTTGTGTGCATCACTCTATGTCTATGGATATCCTTGTTTGTTCCTTGTGGGACTAACCCATGTAGGTATTGAAAGTGCAATTCACTCCAATGGATAGCTCCAAGTGATCTACATCAACATTGAGCATCCACATCTTCAACATCTACATGAAGTCATCATCGACAAAACCCAAGGTTAGTTCATACCTCTTAGGGGGGATATCACATCTAGGGGGAGCTTTACTCTAAGAATTGAGCTAAAGCAACTCTAATGATGTGAACACAACAATGCTTTATGTAAAAGTGGTAACCCCACTTGTGCTTAAATGATGAGTATGACCTATGATCAAATGTTCTCATTTGACTCCTAAGTCAATATACTCATATATAGATGACCTAGTCATCACCAATTGCTTGATAGATGCTAGAATTGGTTATGCATGCTTTGCCACATATTTCAATTGCCATTTTATTGTGTGAGCATGTTGAGAGCATATTTTACTCATTCGAGGACATCCACTTGTTGTTTTGATTGATTGGTTTTTCTTTTTCTTACCAAGGGGATGGACAAGAATGCCTAAGAACCTTTTCTAGCTATCTATGTTTTTCTCGTCTCAAACTCTATTCATGCTACATCACAAAATTTGATCAAGTCAGATTCAAACCACTCTATGTGAGGAGCACTCGGAGTCCCCGATTTGTCATAGACTTAAACTTCCAAAACTTCTTTGTGTTTTTCAGTCTGACCGATTCCTCCATTTCGGTCATACCGAGATCACTAAGTCGATCTAGATTTTCACCTCGGTGCAACCGATTTGAAATTTTCGGTCACACCGAGTAGCTATAACTGTCAACAGTTATGCATCTCGGTGCCACCGAGTTGTTCCACTCGGTCACACCGACAGGGTCGGGCTATATATACTCACGGGCGAAATTTTGGAAATTTCTCCAAAACCTCTTCACCCGCGCATAGCTCGCTCTGCCTCCTGGGTCTCCGGATCATCCTCCTCGTCGCCAGCCACCTCCAGTCGCTGGTCTCTACCGCCGTCAACGGAATTCATCTTTGTCGTTGCCGCCATAGCGAGTCCGCCGCCGAACTAGGGTATGGACTCGATCACAGTGCTATTCCCCGTCCGATTCGTAGCACATTGTGTTCTTAATGATTCTTGCTACGATTGAAACAATCCTATCCAGTTAAAACAATCCGTAGAATAGTTGAGATTCGAAAATTTAGGTTTAGGTTTCCGCCGAAACCATCTCGGACCCACCGGGTTGCGGAACTCGGTTCCACCGATTCGGCCACGGCCATTGCACATTTGGTTCTCGGTCTGACCGAGAATTACAAATCGGTGAGACCGAGTTCAGGACTTTGTGAAACCCTATCAGTCTCGGTGCCACCAAACTGTGACTTGGTCTGACCGAGTTCACTAGTTTTGGTTCCAAAAGCTGCTTCGGTATCACCGAGTTTGCAAATCGGTTGATCCGAAATGCTTTCTGTGGAAAACTAAAACTAAGTTTTTGATTCTATCTTTTGCAAAAACCTCTGCATTTTGTGATGCTCATCCACTCTATCTCTTCTATACACTATTCACAGGGTCAGTAGTCTGTACTAGCAACATGTCTGATCAGAGTGACAGCCAGAACAGATCTGAGGAGCAGGTTCATATGAGTGAGGGCACTAGTCCCTCTAGCAGTTCTGACGAGGGTAGCAGGAGCACCCCAAGCAATCTGCCCAAAGCTGCCACTAGAGCAAACAAGAAGAGAACATCTGAATCAAAGGATGAGGACTATGTGGCAGAAGAGGAAGCCACTTCCAAGAAAAAGGTGCTCAAGAAAGAGTATGGCTCAGGTGCAGCCATCAAGCCAGGACTGAAAATCAAAAGGACAGCAGGGAGACAGTCAACTGGAGAAGATAAGGCTGAAAAGGAAAAGAAGGAAAGAAAAAGGGGCAGATGGCGCATGAAGGTTGATCCAATGGCTGAGTTTGAAAGGCATTCCTCAGAAGAAGAAGAGGAAGAAGAGGTTGCTGCACCAGCACCTAAGGCACAGAAACTTATGGGAGATGCCATAAGGTCAGGGGCAACTGCATCCAAGCCCAAGGAAGCACCCAAGGCTGCGACTAAGCCAAGGAGTGCACCAAAGAGAAACACCAGAAACATATCTGTTGCTGAAAAGAGCAAGGCCCCAGTGCCTGACATTGCAGAAGAAGAAGAAGGTCAAGTGCTCAGGAAGCTAAAGCCCAAGATCCCAGACCACAATGATGCTCATCCTATGGCTGAGGACATGAAAATCAGAAGAGATTCAGGGCTGAGGAAGTGGAGAGAAGCAGATCCGTATGATTCAAGGAGAAGAACTGTTGTTGATTACAGGTTTCACACCAAGGAACAACAAGATTTCTATGAGACAGTGCTTCTTGATAAGAAGCCCATAGTTTGTGACATGAGATGGGTTGATTGGGAGTACATCAAGGAGAATGAAGAGCACTATCCTGGAGTATATGACAGCTTCAAGGGTTGTGGAGTTGCAAACTTTGTTGGGCAGAAGCTCACGAAGTGGAATGAAGAGCTGATCATGCAATTCTACTCCACAACACACTTCTATCCAGATGGCAGGATTGTGTGGATGTCAGAAGGAACCAGATATCAGTCAATAGTTGCTGAGTGGGCACAGCTCATTAATGCCCCAGAAGAGCAGGAAGATGACTTGGACATATATGCCAAGAAGAAGATGGATCACAATTCCATGTCCAACATGTACAAGGAGATCCCAAACAAGGCACTTGATACTTTCTAGTTTGGCTCAGTGCATTATCTTCTGTCAGGGCTGCCCACTATTAACTGGATTCTGAGGCACACTCTATTGCCCAAGTCAGGTGATCACAAGATGATCAGAGGCCATGCAATAAATTTGCTTCATATATTTGATGTGCCACAGAAGTTCAAGGTGATGAGCCTCATGGTAGAGACAATTAAGAGGACAGCAGCTGATCAGAAGAGGAGCTGTGGATATGCCCCACAAATTCAGGAGTTAATCAACTCAAAGATGGGCACAGGCACGTACCTGCTGGACAAGGAACACCTGCCCATCCATCTAGATTTTGAGGACAATGAAGTTTTCATGAATGAGAATGAACCATCATCTGCACAAGCACAAGCAAAGAAGGAGAAGGCAAGGATGGAGAAAGCTGCCAGGATGCCAACTCAAGAGGAGGCATCTGAGTATTTCTTGAAGAACAAGCAGGAGCAGCTCAGTTACCTTATAGCATCCACTCTGAGGATAGAGAAAGGATTTGCCACCCTGACTCGAAACCAAGAGAGACTGGAAAGAATCATCGAACAAAAGTTCTATGACCTAGATGTGAAGGTGACAGAAGTCCAGTCTGTTGTGGAACAACTATAAGAAGATATGCAGGAGAGGAAGGGCAAGACCACAACTGATGCATTTGCCAGGGTGCCCAGAGCTCAGAGATCATCTGCAGTGCCAGTTCCTGACACCAGAGCCACCACTTATGTACCAGCTACAGCTTCAGTTCCACCAGCTCCAGCTTCTACCCCAGCAGCTCCAACCACATCTACTGAAGCCTTCGTCCTTGGCGTCTTCCGGACTCCACCAATCGAAGACCAAGCCTGAGAGTCGATTAGTACTATGCATTTTCTATGAACTTTTTGGTAACTTGTTGCCAAAGGGGGAGAAAAATGTATAGATCACAGGCTTTGGGAGAGAGAGTCTGCATTTGTTCTCTCTTGTCTTTTGGTTGATACTTTTTGTTTCTTTTGAGTGCTTGAGATACTATACTTTTATCTGTGAGACATTGATGATCATGTGTTTGATCATAAGCTACACTTAATGCTTGTTGGATGTTACTATCAATTTATCCTTATGTTCATCATTCACTTTGCTTGGTGATGAGTGCATGCATTTAACTATTATCATTTTGAGCGCTCCACCAAGATGTATGTGACATGAAAGAGTAACCCATGATTCTAACTCTTTGTGCATTTGCAGTCCAAAGCAAATTTTGAATATGCACAAATTTAGGGGGAGCTCTTGCTTATCACATACTTCTCAAAGCAACGATGTATTTCACTCTTATTATCATTTTTCGAAGCTTTGATCTATATGTTGTCATCAATTACCAAAAAGGGGGAGATTGAAAGTGCAACTATCCCTGGGTGGTTTTGGTAATTCCTAACAACATATAGCTCATTGAGCTAACATTACTTCAAGATGAATATTTCAGGAAAAGCTCAATGGATGGCATGGCATGGATGAGGAAAGTGGATCCCTCAAAATTATAAGGACAAAGAATTGGCTCAAGCTTCAAAATCAAGACTCTACATTTTATATTTTAGTGATCCAAGATCTCATTGAGTCCATAGGAAAAGTCAATACTATTAAGGAGGGATGAGGTGTTGCTTAATGAGCCTCTTGCTTCATGTGCTTAGTGATATGCTCCAAAATCCTCAACTACCTTTCCATATCCACATATGACCTAAACCCAAAGTCAAACTCGGCCCCACCGTTTCTTTCTATCCGGAGCCACCGAGTTTCACATGTCATAGCCACTGCCACAAACCCTAGCAAATCGGTTTCACCGATAGGGATCTTGGTCTCACCGAGATGGGATTGCAATTTCTCTATTTCCCTTCGTAACGTTTCGGTCCAACCGAAGTGAGCGATCGGTCCCACCGAGATTGCAATGTAAACTCACTGTTTCCTTTTCGTAACATTTCGGTCCCACCGAGAAGAGCGAATCGGTCCCACCGAGTTTACCTGACTAACTCTCTGGTTAGCTTATTACCAAAATCGGTCTCACCGAGTTTGTGTAATCGGTCACACCCAGATTACGTTATGCCCAAACCCTAACCATATCGGTTCTACCGAGTTGCATCTCAGTCCCACCGAAAATCCTAACGGTCACTAGGTTTGCTAAATCGGTCCGACCGAGTTTAACGATTCGGTCCCACCGAGTTTGGCAGATTGTGTGTAATGGTTAGATTTTGTGTGGAGGCTATTATACCCCTCCACCCTGTCTTCATTCGCGAGAAAGCCATCATAACAGATCTTCATTTCCAATACACATTTTCTGAGAGAGAACCACCTACACTTGTGTTGAGATCAAGATATTCCATTCTGTCGGCGTACTAGAGTAGGGGTACCCTAGTATCCTGAACTTGTGCACGGGCAGTCGCAGCACCCCGCGGCAAGGCTTGCCGGGTGACCGCCAAGGTCCTCTGTGGTTCCTTTGGAGCCATTCAAGAACAAAGTATTCAAGCCAAGGAGACAAGGCCCCGGCAAAAGGAGCTTGCCGGGTAGGCCAATCAAGGCACAAGACCCCGGCAAGAGGAGCTTGCCGGGAAGGCCAACCAAGGCATCTCAAGGAACTTGCCGCTACACGCCACGCGTCCCGGCAAGGCCCGATGAGCGGCAAGCTCCCGGACGCGACAAGACAACGACCGCGACAAGCTACCACTCCGTACCCACGCTCTAGCACATCCACCAACGTGTCGCTCTGGGACCCTTTCATGCGTACGTGGCGGGAGGCTGTGCAGCCAGCGGTACGCGGTGGCAAGCGGCGCTGACAAGATTGCCATCGTGGCGAACGGTGGCATCCCTGACGGTCCCTTTTTGCACTGTTTGGGCGACGCAGATGGGCATTTAATGCCCTTGTCCCCTGCCGTCAGGGTTAGGTATGATACACTGTACAGGTAGCTGTACCAACCGCAACACCTTTCCATTTTTACCCTTGTCTACGTTGCCACCTGTCGGTGACCCCTTAAGCATATAAAAGGAGGCCCATGCGCAACGTAGAGGGGAGGACGAACAGAAGAACACTCACGCTCGGTCTCGTTAGTTGCTGGTGTGTACTGTAGCACTCAGCGCTCCCGAGCAAGAACTCAATACAAACCACAAAGCAGGAGTAGGGTTTTACACATCCGTGCGGCCCGAACCTGGGTAAACTGCTCGTGTGCTTCGCCTCGATCTGCTCTTCGTGTGATCTCCGTCCCCCGCCGAACCGAAAGGGGCTCGGTCCGCCGGTCCCCATAGGTGCTCGTGGATCAGTTTCCCCGACATCTTTGGCACGCCAGGTAGGGGGCGTCTAGGTTGTGTGAACCTGATTCGGCGTTCACACGAGCTAGATCTTCATCATCTTCATCGACATGCCGCCGAAGAAGAAGGCTTCGGAGGCGGTTGCTCCGTCCGCCACAAACCCACCACTGCCGGAGCAAACGGCTGGTGGGGTAGACGCCGGCGGAAGAACGGGCGTAGACGAGGGAGCTCACGGTGCCGCCAGGTCCAAGGACAAGGCTGCGCTGCCCATCGGCAGCGTAGCCGGCTCCCACAGCGACCGGGCGCACTCCAAGACCTCGGCGTCCGTACATACACCGCGCCCATCTTAGGAGGCGCGGGACCGGCAGCGTCATGGTACTCACGGTACCATACGCTTGCTGGACCCAGATCGAGCTGGTGGATCTCGGAATGCTCAAGACCAGCATGCGCGCCAACATGCTGGCGCGAGCGAGGCATGGTCGCCTGGACGGGATACTGCTCCTTCTAACATAGTTATAAGTCCGAGCATATCCCGCTCCTCACATCGTTCGCCACCGCTACCCGCCACTCCAGCGGAAGCTTTGGCGCGAGCTCAACTGCTCCTAGACTACCCTCCAACGGCGGACCAGATCGACGACTGGAGGGCCACCATTCAGAGTCTCATCGGCTTTGCCAACGGCGACACTCCACGGCAGCCGAGTACATCGCAGCCGCGACGAGTCAGCCAGGCACGAGCCGATGGCGACAAGACCGGTGGGGGTGCGACCACCGTGCACTCTCCATCCCGAAGGCCAGGATCGCCGACTCGCCGGATCCACCTCGACAGCGACTCCACCGCGTCATCAGATCCGCGAGCTCGTCGCGATCAACGCCAAGTTCTTCATGAACGACAACAAGAAGACGCTCGTACTCGCATCGAGCGCCGAACAGAAGCGAGGCGTCAATCAGACCAGCGCGTTGGGCCCTCTGTCGACATGCATGCGCCAGGGGAACCAGGCGACCTGCCATACGCGGTAGGTTGCCCTGCGTTTACCCGTGAGCTGCGGCAAGTCCAGTGGCCCAGCACGAAGAATTTCAAGCCAGACGTACCCGAGAAGTACGACGGCAAGTCGCATCCGTCGGAGTTCCTCAGCATCTACACCATGGCGGTGCAAGCTGACGGGGGGCGGGACGACAAGATCCTTGCCAACTACTTCCCGCTGGTGCTCAAACCCAACGTCAGGTCCTGGCTCATGCACTTGCCGGACAACTCCATATCTTCCTGGGCAGACCTATGCCATCAGTTTGTCGGCGCCTTTACAGGCGGCCACAAACCCCATGGCCAGGAGAGTGACCTTCATCTGCTCGCCCAGAAGGATGGAGAACCCCTGCGCAAGTACATCCAGAGATTCAGCCGTGTACAACACGACATCCTGGATGTCCACCCTGTCGTGGTCATCAGCGCGTTCCATCAGAACGTGCGTAACCGCAGGATTCGGGAGGAGATGGCGATGTGCAAGATCAGAGACGTCAGTGAGCTGTATGCCCTGGCCGACAAGTGTGCACGTGCTGAGGAAGGGAGGAAACTCCACGGAGAGAATACAGGAGCAGGAGGATCTGACAGCGAGGATGCTGCCCCGGCAAAGAAAAACCGGCGGTGGAACAACAGGAAGAAGAAAGGCAAAGATGTGCTAGTTGTTGAGCGGTCCGGCAACGAAGGTGGCGCCAAGAAAGCCAAAGCTGGTAGCTCCGGCAAGGAGGTTGCCGAATGCACCAACTGCCAGGCTGTGGCGGTCGCCGACAAGCAGGACGGCACCAACAAACAGTACTGCAAGATCCACCGCACCAAGGGCCATGACCTCCAGAGCTGCAAGAAGGTCGAGCAGCTTGTCGAGCTGCAAAGGGACGAATACGAGTGACGCGACAAGGAGAAAGCCCAAGGAGGTGCTGGAGGATCCGGCATGAAGCGCCCCGTCCGGAGAGGACGCCGCGGCAAGGCCAAGCAGCGGCAAGGAGACATACCTCCCCGCGGCCGCAACAAGGATGAAGATGACGACGACGACGAAGACATGGATGATATCGAGACCAGTGAGCAGGAGTTCCAGAAAGCCACAGAGGTCTTGTGCATTGACGGCGGTGCTTCTCTGCATACTTCACACCGCCAACTCAAGCAGTGGGTGCGGGAGGTCAATGCGGCAGAACCACCCGTCAAGTCACGCAGGCTTCTGAAATGGTCCAGCACGCCTATCATCTTTGATATTGAGGACCACCCTGATCGCACAACTGCGGTCGGGTGCTTGCCGATGTTAGTTTCACCAACTATCCGCAACCTCAAGGTCACTAAGATGCTAGTTGACGGCGGGGCCGGCTTGAACCTGATCTCCTCCGCTGTGCTCCAGAAACTCCAGGTCCCTGACAGCGAGCTCGAAGAGACCGGCACATTCCAAGGAATCAACCCGGGAAGGAGCAAGCTAAAGGGGAAGATCACGTTGCCGGTGACATTTGGCAGCGAGTTGAACTTCAGAACTGAGAGGGTCACTTTTGACATTGCCGATTTTCCATTGCCTTACAATGGGATTCTCGGCCGTCCAGCGCACGCCAAGTTCACGGCGGCCTCTCACTATGCGTATAACATGCTGAAGATGCCAGGCCCGATAAGTGTCATCTCTGTCCCTGGCGACAAGAAGGATGCTCTTATCTGTGCCGACAAGATTTACCGGGAAGCGGCAGCCGCAACAGATCGCAAGTCACTTGCCGCTGAAGCTCCCGGGGGAAGAAGAAGACCAAGTCCGGCAAGAGTTCTGATGCCCACTCCGGCAAGCGCACCTCTTCGGAGTGCTGCCCTACCGTCGAGGACGCACCATCGAGCTCCACCGGCAAGTGTAAGAAGACAATGGCAGCTCTGCCAGAGACCAAGAAGGTGTCCGCCAAGGAGGACGGCACTGGTGGTACCTTCACCATCAGTGCCACTCTCGACCCTAAATAGGAAAGCGCGCTCATTGCTTTCCTGCGGGCGAACGTCGATGTGTTTGCGTGGCAACCGTCTGACATCCCCGGTGTTCCCAAGAAAGTAATTGAGCACCACCTTGCCGTCTGTCCTCATGCGTGGCCCGTCAAGCAGAAAGTCAGGAAGCAAGCAGTGGAGCGCCAAGAATTCATCGCAGAAGAGATCAATAAGTTGGAAGCGGCAGGCCTTGTCAGAGGAGTGCTCCATCCTACGTGGTTGGCCAATCCTGTAGTCATGCGCAAGGCAAACGGGAAATGGAGGCTTTGTATCGACTTTACCGATGTTAACAAAGCTTGTCCCAAAGACCCATTTCCCTTGCCGCGCATTGACCAGATTGTTGACTCCACGGCTGGATGTGACTTGCTTTCATTTCTTGACGCATACTCAGGATACCATCAGATCTTCATGGCAGAAGAGGATGAGGAGAAGACCGCATTCATCACTCCATGTGGCACGTACTGTTTCATACGGATGCCTTTCGGTTTAAAGAATGCTGGTTCAACATTCGCAAGGGTAGTCCATGCCGCTTGTGAGCCACAAATACACAGAAATGTGGAAGCCTACATGGATGACATAGTGGTCAAGAGCAAGGACAAGGCAACTCTGATTCAAGATTTAGACGAGACTTTTGCAAATCTGCGCAAGATCAGCCTCAAGCTCAACCCCGAGAAGTGTGTGTTTGGAGTCCCTTCCGGCAAGCTTCTCGGGTTCTTCGTGTCTCAGCGGGGAATTGAAGCCAATCCCGACAAGATCAAGGCCATTGAGCAGATTGAAGCACCAAAGCGCGTCAAGGATGTACGAAGACTTGCCGGTTGCGTGGCAGCTCTCAGCAGGTTTATCTCTAAGTCTGCTGAGCGCGCCCTGCCGTTTTTCAAAATATTGAAAAAGGCAGGTCCAATGAAATGGACTCCGGAAGCGGAGGCTGCGCTACAAGACTTGAAGAGATACCTGTCCTCCACTCCAATACTTGTCGCACCTAAGCCACAAGAGAAGTTGCTGCTGTATCTGGTGGCAACCAATCAAGTGGTCAGTGTTGCGTTAGTAGCAGAGAGGGAGGGAGATGATGAGCCAGCAACCACGGCAGGCGCATCCAGCGACAAGCAGGGGGCTTCCCTGGCAAGCTCTGGTCCCGACAAAGATGGATCTCCGCAGGCGCGTGAGGAGATACAGAAGAGAATGGTGAAGCGCCCAGTTTACTTTGTCAGTTCCCTTCTGCAGGGGGCTAGGTCAAGGTACTCTGGTGTGCAGAAATTGCTTTTCGGCCTTCTTATGGCCTCGAGAAAGCTGCGCCATTACTTCCAAGCACATGAGATCATAGTTGTCACTCGTTTTCCGCTGAAGAGGATACTGCAGAATCCAGAAGCAACAGGCAGGATTGTTGAGTGGGCACTGGAACTGTCAAGCTTTGGCCTCAAGTTTGAGAGCACTTCAACTATCCAAAGCAGAGCATTGGCAGAATTCATAGTAGAGTGGACGCCAACACCAGATGAAGAAATTCCAGAAATGAGCATCCCCGTCAAGGAAGCAAGCAAAGAGTGGCTGATGTACTTTGATGGTGCCCTCTCGCTGCAAGGCGCCGGTGCTGGCGTGCTACTTGTTGCACCCACCGGAGAGCACCTCAAGTACATAGTCCAGATGCACTTTCCCAAGGAGCAAGCAACAAACAATACTGCAGAGTATGAAGGTTTGCTTGCCGGTCTCAGGATCGCGGCAGACCTTGGGATCAAGAAGCTCATTGTCAGGGGTGACTCGCAGCTTGTCGTCCGCCAAGTGAATAAGAGTTATCAAAGTCCGTTGATGGAAGCCTACGTTGATGAAGTGAGAAAGCTAGAAGAGCACTTTGACGGCCTACAGATGGAACATGTTCCAAGAGCTCAGAACGACATTGCCGATGGCCTGTCAAAGTGCGCAGCACTTAAGTTACCTGTGGAACCAGGGATCTTTGTGCTCAAGCTGACTCAACCGTCTGTAACGCCATCAACTGGACAGAGCAAGAAGAGGAAGTTGATTTCTGGTGACTATTTTCCGGCAGAGCTTCCCGAAGCCGCCGCCAAGAAGGTCCCCAAGATCAACACCAAGAGTGCTGGGGAGCAGTCTGCTCCGGCAAGCCCCAGGGTTTGTTCCGTTGAAGCAGACGCTCCCGACAAGTTTTGCTCCGGCAAGCTTCCCGGGAAACGTCAAGCTCCGGCTGAGCCGCAGGTTCTCGCCATAGAAGCGGATGTTCCCGCAGCAGCAGATGTGCCTTTAGTCCTTGTAGCCGAGCCGCAAGCTCCAGCATGGGCACAACAGATTGTCTGTTTCCTTCAGACAGGAGAACTTCCCGAAGAGCAAGAAAAAGCGGAAAGAGTAGCCCAGCAGTCAAGTATGTACCAGTTTGTCGACAGCACACTGTACAGAAGAAGACTCAACGGTGTGAAATTGAAGTGTATTCACCGGGAAGACGGACAAAAGCTGTTGCCAAAGATACATGGAGGCATATGTGGTCACCACATTGGCGCAAGAGCACTTGCCGGCAAAGCATTCCGGCAAGGTTTCTTTTGGCCAACAGCCCTCCAGGATGCAATTGCACAAGTAACCAAGTGTGAAGCGTGCCAGTTCCATTCGAAGCGGATACACCAGCCAGCTCAAGCTCTCCAGACGATTCCTTTATCCTGGCCATTTTCGGTCTGGGGGCTCGACATCCTCGGCCCCTTCCCCCGAGCAGTCGGGGGCTTTGAGTACTTGTACGTTGCAATCGACAAGTTCACAAAGTGGACGGAAGTGGAAGCAGTGAGGAAGGTGACAGCACAGTCAGCAGTCAAGTTCTTCAGGTCGATTGTTTGCCGCTTCGGGATCCCTAACAGGATCATCACCGACAACGGTACGCAATTCACGAGCCGCACCTTCATGCAGTACGTCCAAGATCTTGGCGCCAAGGTCTGCTTCGCTTCTGTTGCTCACCCCAGAAGCAACGGTCAAGCGGAGAGGGCAAATGCTGAAGTGCTGCGTGGGCTCAAGACCAGGACTTTCGACAGGCTGCACAAGTGCGGAAGAAACTGGATTGAGGAGCTGCCGGTGGTTCTTTGGTCGATCAGGACGACACCAAATCGAGCCACTGGCCAGACACCTTTCGCTCTAGTCTATGGAGCAGAGGCAGTTCTCCCCACGGAACTCGTATACGGGTCACCTCGAGTGCTCGCTTATGATGAGCTTGAGCAAGAGCAGCTGCGACAAGATGACATGCTGTTCCTTGAGGAAGACCGTCTTCAGGCTGCTGTACGAGCTGCTCGCTACCAGCAAGCTTTGCGCTGCTACCATAGCCGCAAAGTTAACGCCAGAAGTCTCGAGGAAGGCGACCTTGTTCTTCGGCGCGTTCAGTCCGCCAAGAATTCCAAAAAGTTGACGCCGAAGTGGGAAGGCCCTTACCGGGTGAAACGAGTCACTAGGCCTGGCGCTGTCCGCCTTGAGACCGAAGATGGCATTCCGGTGAGCAACTCCTGGAACATTGAGCATCTTCGTAAGTTTTACCCGTAAGGCGCGGTTGCCGGACCCTATTCCGGCAACCACCTTTTGTACAAGTCTTGCCGTTGTTGCATGTAATCCTTTGTACAAAGCTAGGCGCAGACCCTGTGCATAAGTAAAGCTCATGTGCTCCGCACATCTTGTCAATTTCATACTTTTTATTTTTTGCATGAGTTATCTGACACTTTATGCAGCGCCAACCCCCGGGAAACAATAACGAGCCATAAGGCTCCATATCTTTATTTTCTCTTCTTTCATTTTTCTCAAGGAAAGGAAGGTTGCCTCGCCCACAAGTTTGCCGGGGGGGGAAGGAGAAGATAATGGTATGGACCAGGCGTCGTTCAAGAAAATTTCGCCTTGCCGGAAAGCAAACAACAGAAAAGCTAAGTTGCCAAAGTTTGAGCAATCAGATTTCTAAAATTTTTAAGTTATCTTCCTTGAACGACCATGCTTTGTATGGAAAACCTGTGCGCGGAGGAACCAGCTCGTGGCTAGTTGCTCCCTTACTTTGTTTCGAGTCCGCTCAACAACTTAAGTGTGCTGCGACTAGAGTTGCGACCTTACTTTGTTTCGAGTCTGCTCAACAACTTAAGTGAGCTGGGACTAGTTGCGACAAGGTTTCTTGTCGGTAACGGCACCGCCAGCAGGCTGCTGACGTCCCGCACTCAGCGCTCGCGGCTAAGGTGCCTGCGCCGACAAGTTCCCTAAAAGCGTAGGGCAAAAACATACACAGGAAGGAATCAAGTAAAGGAAATAACATTGCAATCACTACCCAAAATAGAGTTATATTACAAGATAGCTTGTCGCGACTCTAATAGATTGTTTTCATAACATGACCAGCAGCGACAAGAAAAGAAGAAAACGGGCGGCCTAGTCTACATGATCGCCCTCAACCCTCTTGATCCCGCTCACCTTGTCCACAATGGGTGCGACAAGGGCCTTGAGCGCCTCCATATCAGCATCCGGCGGCAGGGTCTTGAGGACGTTGGTGAGGTTGAGGCCCGGGTTGCGGAAGGCCACCTTCACCAACACCTTTTGAAGAGCTCCTGCGCAGATCTTGCGCGACTCGTCGGCCAGCTGCTTTGGGATCCTCTCCCGGAGTCGCTGGAGGGCCGTCGCCACGCCTTTGAAGAACAAGGTGAGCTTGGCGCTGGATTGGAGGTTTTCATTGGAGGGATACCCGAGATCCTCCATCCCCAGCTGCGCCAGCTCCCTGTCAATGTCTGCGGCAGCATTCACAAGACCCTCCGTCCAGTGCTCCACAGTCTCCCTGAAAGTGTTCTGGGCGGCAGCAGCACTCTCCAGCAGCGCCTTGTCGGCCTTGATCTCCTCCTTCAAGACCACCTCCTGCTCCCTCGCGCCGTCCAGCGTCTTGGTCAAAGTGGTCAGCTTCAACTCAAGATCTGCGTTGGAGTCCTTGGCGGCGCTGAGCTCCTTGCCCTTCTTGGTGAGACGGGCCTGCAGCTCTGAGTGGCTGTAGGCGTCCTTCTCCCGCTCACGCTTGAGCGCGGCAAGCTCCTCGCCGCTAGCCTTGAGATCGGCCTCCAGCTGCGCCACCTTCGTCTCCATCTCCTTCTTGGCGGCCTCGGCAGCTGCGGCAGTGTCCTCTGCTTGCTTGAGAGCTCCACCGAATGATCGCTCGCGCGCGGCAAGCTCCTCCTCATGGCTATCGAGGTTGATCTTCCGCTGCGCCAGCTCGCCCTCCTGCGCAGACAGCTTATCAGCGGCAAGCCGCTGCTGCTCTTCGACGCCAGCCTTCTCGAGGAGGAAGGCCTTCTGCTCCTCAGCGAGCTGCTCCCGCTCCTCCGCCAGGGACCGGAGAGCTGCCTGGTTGAGACCTCGGAGCTCCTCCGCGCGCTTCTCAATGTCTGATCCCGCCTTCGCGGCAAGCGCCTCGCGGGATTCCAACTTGGCTTGCCGAGTGCGGTAGAGCGACAACAGCTTCCGCGGCAGCCGCTCCTCCTCGGGCTCGCCGCTGCTGCTGCTTGGCGCGTCAACCAGCGTCAGCCCAGTGGAGGCGAGCACCTCTCCGTCGAAGCTTTCTCCTTCGACCGGCGCACTGGACATTGACGCCCAGGGGAGGTTGATGAAGACGCCATCGCCGACCTTCAAGTAGACGCCTGGCTAGGGCTCTTTGGAGCCTGACGCTGCGGCAGCGGCGGAAGGGTCGGCGGTCGGCGTAGCACCTGGCGCTCCTGCGGACTCAGGGCCGTCAGTGCGATCGCCAAGCCCCTCGCCAGCTGCTGCGGCGGCAGCCTTGGCGGCCTCTTCGCCGGCGGGATCATCTGCGCCGGCCACTTCTTCGGTGGCAGCGGCGTCGTCGACAGCAACCTCGGTCTCCATCGGCTCCGCAGCAGATGGGTCTGACGGCCGGAAAAGGAAGAAAAGTCAAGCAAATATCCAAAAAGAAGATCAAACAAAGAAGAACCCAAGGGAAGTTTCGAAGCAAGAGGTTTACCTGTACCGGGCTCTGCAGTTGTGGTCTCCGCCGCCGGGGGGCCGCTGGTGTTGTCCCTTGCCGGAGACTTCTCCCTTGCCGGAGAACTCCCCCTTGCCGGAGAGCTCTCCCTTGTCGGAGGATTCTCCCTTGACGGAGAACTCTTCCTTGCCGGTGTAGTCGAAGCAGATGGCATGTCAGGGGCGGTCTCCGGACGCTCCTGGTGGGGCTGCTCTGCTCCTACACGAACCAACAGTCAGATATCAGCAAACAAAGAGTATCCATGCGCGCCTAACAACGGGAAGCAAACCATATACTTACGCTGGGGGCTGCGCTGGGGGATGCGCTGGGGGCTGCTCTGAAGAACAGTTGCCTGGTCCGGCAAGGTTGTCTCGGACGCACCCCCTACTGTCGCGGTGGGGTCGTCCTCGATGATAATCACCGGGACCTTGGCTCTCTTTGCCGCTCTCTGGGCCAGAGTCCTAAAAAGGAATAAGTTCAGAGTAAAGCAAATGAGATACAATACAAAAACAACAAGAATCTTACTCTTCTTCTTCCTCGTCGGAGCTGAGCGCGGAGAAGTCAAAGCCTGGCCCACCTCCGGCGCGAGGAGGCGGAGGAGTAGGTTCCCTTGGCCGCTTGGCGGGAGCAGTGACGGTGGTCTGAGACGACCCCACTCCAGCTGCCGCCGCGGCATGAGAAGCGGCAGGAGCAGAAGCGGCGGTCCGGGAAGACCCCGCTCCAGTTGCCGCAGCAGCGTGAGGCTCTTCCTCGCCGGCAAGCCCCTCTCGCTCGGCAAGGCTTGCCACCTCCGCTGCCTCTGCCTCCTCCACGGTGAACCCAAACTCGCCCGCGGCTGCGGCTGCCACCGCCTCTTCCAGCCTAGTGGCGATGCACTTCACCTCCTCATCGGTGGTGGCGCGAGTGAGGCCCTTCTGCTCGTCGGAGCGGATCGGCATTTCTACCAAGCCATCGAAGAACGCCTGCACGACGTCGTCTGCAGGCTCTTGCCAAGTCGGGTCAATTCCATGCGAGTCGCACAGCGGCATCATTGCACGGATGCGGCTGAGCAAGGAATTGTTGCACAGTGGAACGACACCCTTCGGCAACCTGAACACTTCGGGATGCTCAGGGTCGTACTTGAACAGCTCCTGGAGCATCACGTTAAGCTCCAGAATAGTGAAGTTGAAGTTGAGGCCCGGACGCAACCTCATGATATCCGCCGCATTCTTGAACTCCCAGGCGGGTCTCCTCCTCTCCTGCAGGGGGGCGATGCGGCGGCGAAGGAAATCTGCGCCAACGGCACCTACAGTGAGCCCGGCAAGCCTGAGGCGTTGGATCCGGGCAACGGCAATCTTCAGCCTGTCGTCTTCCGGGGCCACGTTGCTCCAATCGCTGCCGCGCACTACTGGAGTTTGGCACCAGGCGGTAAATTGCTGCGGGTTCTCCTCGACAATCCAGCACCAGTCTGCTCTCCATTCCTCCCACTTGCTGCGGAGCTCTCCCTCCAGATAAGCTTCCTTCTTGCTGGCTTTTGAGATCCAGGCGATTCCGCCGGACAAACGCTCTCCTCTCTCAACTCGGGGCATAAAGAAGTGGCGAAAAAGGGCTACATTTAGATGGACTCCGACAAAGTTTTCGCAGAGATGTGCGAAATCTGCAATGGTCAGGACAGCATTGGGGGTGAAGTCAAGGAGGCGGAACCCGTAGGTGTTCATAATATCACAGAAGAATTCAGAGAAAGGCGGGCAGAGCCCGCAGTAGAAGAACAAGGCAAAAAAGGGATATCCAGTTGGAGCCATTTTCCAGGCGACGGCTGGAAGTACCTTCGTGCGCGGGTGCGCCCGCGTCTCCGTTGACCAGAAGAGGTACTAGTACTCCCTCAGCTCCCTCTCGGCGAGCTTGGGGGGGGAAGATTGCCCGCTCCTTTCGCAGCTCCGCGAGCCGCTGCGCCTCAGCCGACTTCACAACCTTCCCCTTCTCGGCTTTCGGAGCCATGGCGGAAGTGGTGAGGGAGGTCGACGGCGTTGGTGGTGCTGGTGGCGATGGGGGGCGGAGCGCTGCTCTCTTTCGGCCTTGGGAAGAAGGGGAGTGGCGGAGATTTTCGAGGTTGGAGTAGCAACTGGCGGATGGGCGAACTGACCCTGTTTCCCCTGCTTATAAGGAGGGAGGGGTGGACGTTTCGCCTTTCCGAATAAAAAAACCACCCACGATCTCTCCCACGACGCCGCAATCAACGCGTGCCGTTCGGGGAGGGTGCGGTGGATACGGAGAAAGATACGGCGTAACCCAGGCCGCGCGTGCCCGTGCCCTTTTTTTGGGCCTGGCCCAACAGCGCTCGGCACCGTGTATGGCCCAGGCCCGGGGGCTCCTGTCGGCGTACTAGAGTAGGGGTACCCTAGTATCCTGAACTTGTGCACGGGCAGTCGCAGCACCCCGCGGCAAGGCTTGCCGGGTGACCGCCAAGGTCCTCCGTGGTTCCTTTGGAGCCATTCAAGAACAAAGTATTCAAGCCAAGGAGACAAGGCCCCGGCAAGAGGAGCTTGCCAGGAAGGCCAATCAAGGCACAAGACCCCGGCAAGAGGAGCTTGCCAGGAAGGCCAACCAAGGCATCTCAAGGAACTTGCCGCTACGCGCCACGCGTCCCGGCAAGGCCCGATGAGTGGCAAGCTCCCGGACGCGACAAGACAACGACCGCGGCAAGGCGTTTGCCGCGGCAAGCTACCACTCCATACCCACGCTCCAGCACATCCACCAACGTGTCGCTCTGGGACCCTTTCAGGCGTACGTGGCGGGAGGCTGTGCAGCCAGCGGTACGCGGTGGCAAGCGGCGCTGACAAGATTGCCATCATGGCGAACGGTGGCATCCCTGACGGTCCCTTTTTGCACTGTTTGGGCGACGCAGATGGGCATTTAATGCCCTTGTCCCCTGCCGTCAGGGTTAGGTATGATACACTGTATAGGTAGCTGTACCAACCATTTTTACCCTTGTCTACGTTGCCACCTGTCGGTGACCCCTTCAGCATATAAAAGGAGGCCCATGCGCAACGTAGAGGGGAGGACGAATAGAAGAACACTCACGCTCGGTCTCGTTAGCTGCTGGTGTGTACTGTAGCACTCAGCGCTCCCGGGCAAGAACTCAATACAAACCACAAAGCAAGAGTAGGGTTTTACGCATCCGTGCGGCCCGAACCTGGGTAAACTGCTCGTGTGCTTCGCCTCGATCTGCTCTTCGTGCGATCTCCGCCCCCGCCGAACCGAAAGGGGCTCGGTCCGCCGGTCCCCATAGGTGCTCGTGGATCGGTTTCCCCGACACATTCCTACCATATGAATCTTGATCTCTAGCCTTCCCCAAGTTGCTTTCCACTCAAATCTTCTTTCCACCAAATCCAAATCCTGTGAGAGAGAGTTGAGTGTTGGGGAGACTATCATTTGAAGCATAAGAGCAAGGAGTTCATCATCAACACACCATTTGTTACTTCTTGGAGAGTGGTGTCTCCTAGATTGGCTAGGTGTCACTTGGGAGCCTCCGACAAGATTGTGGAGTTGAACCAAGGAGTTTGTAAGGGCAAGGAGATCGCCTACTTCGTGAAGATCTACCGCTAGTGAGGCAAGTCCTTCGTGGGCGACGGCCATGATGGAATAGACAAGGTTGCTTCTTCGTGGACCCTTCGTGGGTGGAGCCCTCCGTGGACTCGCGCAACTGTTACCCTCCGTGGGTTGAAGTCTCCATCAACGTGGATGTACGATAGCACCACCTATCGGAACCACGACAAAAACATCCGTGTCTCCAATTGCGTTTGAATCCTCCAAACCCTTCCCTTTACATTCTTGCAAGTTGCATGCTTTACTTTCCGCTGCTCATATACTCTTTTGCATGCTTGCTTGAATCGTGTGAGATTGCTTGACGTGTGCTAAAATTGGGAAAAGTCTAGATTTTTATTTGGTCAAGTAGTCTAATCACCCCCCCCCTCTAGACATACTTCCGATCCTACAAGTGGTATCAGAGCTTTGGTCTCCATTTGCTTTGATCTCCATAGCTTTTGGTGGTCATAGCCTTGGTTTCACAACCTAGGAGAGTATGGCGTCTAGCGAGGGAAATTATCACCGTAGAGGTCCTTACTTTGATGGTACTAATTTTGCTAGTTGGAAGCTTAAAGGCCTGTGTAGTACAGTACAACCTAACATGGTTACTCATCCCACATTCAGCGACGCCGGAAACGCCCAAACAAGGCTTCTGTACATATTTTTGAAGTCACCGAGCTCAATTAATAACTTAAGAAAAAAGTTAGATTACAGTGGAACCTAATTAAAAACTGTCACGAGCAAATAAATAATTCAACGGGTCCCTCTTGTGTGTGTGTGTGTGTGTGTGAGAGAGAGAGAGAGAGACCCATCGGCTGATGCTCGTAAATACATCTTTCAGCCATATGCATTGCTGATGCTCAATAAAAACTTATATAGTTGACACAATCATATAGAACATCATAGCACACTAAATTTGCATACAAAAGTTTCACGCAGGCGGCACAATCAGGATGGAAGCAGTGGATCGCTACAGGAATGGCTATGTTGAAACCAACGAAGTCGTACATGACGGTTCATCATCTTTATCAATGACGGGGAAATATCTTGAATGTTGTGCAAAGAAAACAGACAGACAACACAATAAGTTCTGCTAGCACATTAAGTTGACGTACATCCCTTTCTAAAAAAAGTTCAGGTACAAAATTAGAACAGGTCACAATCAAATGTACTGGCATATCAGTGCTTCACACCCATAGCTCGGATTTAACTAGTATCTGACAAGATTCAGTTGTTACCTCAAATTAGAGCACATCCAGGCAGCCAGCCCTGCCTCTTCTCCCAAAGAAGCAGTGGCCTCCGCCGCGCGATGGAGTAGGCCCTGTGCCATCCATCGTTCCGAGCAACACGGGGAAAGTCTGACGTTGACTCATGTAATGGACGTCGTCGACAGACCCTGGCACCAGCGGTGGCGGCAGGACTTCGATTGATGGATTGACCACTTCTTCAACGTGCACGAACGCTCGATACAGGTACATCCCTAACGTGGTCCGCGGCGACCTTGGTGGCGATGAATAGTTCAACCCCGGTTCCTGCACCGGTATTTCAACACCAATCACCTTCGGTATGGTGGACGGCTTCTTCATCCATGACATAACCGTCAGAGCCCAGCTGTCTGGAGGAACAAACATACTTACGAGCTCACCTCCAAGGTCGTTGATAAGCTCGTTCATGGACTCGTTGTTCCAAGCACGTCGAGGCATGCCGTGGAAGGTAAGCTTTGTTAAAAACTCAAGCTCAGAGGGCACCGAGCCCCATACTTGGTGCCACCGATCAAACCTCACCAGCGCGCCATCGCAGAACAAACGCCGGGAAGATTCGAACACACGGCTGCAGTCGAAAGTTGTCCGGAACCTGACGAAGAAATCAGCCGGTGGCGTACAGACTTCGACGAGCAAGTCACTTATTTGGATGCCCTGCGCAATGCCAAGAGCTTTGAAAAGGTCATCCGGCGAGACGGGAGGCCGGTCGCCGTTGATGGTTACCATCAGCACTTTGCCGGCAAACTGGTCGTCAAGTGCCGCCATGCCACTGTTGAGCGACAGCACGCAGCGACCAAAGGCGGGACGGACCTCAGGATCTCCGGCTCGGAAATCCGCGTTGACCGGCGACATGATAGTGCGCTTGAGTACAGGGAGTACAGGAGGGGGATTTGGGGGAACTGGAGTAGGAATCGAGATTCCAGAGGTGGGGGAGGAGCGGGAGACTGGGGATGAAATGGTAGCATGAATTTCGAGCACGCGCCAATATGCTCTCGGCGCGCAAGCGCACGAAAACACCGGTGGCGCCCACATGTCGGCCTAAGAGTCCTTATTCTTTCTTTTTTGGAGAGCCCGGCCTTTTTTTCAAGATCTTTTGAGAGCCCGGCCTGAGAGTCATAATTGACCTGTTTGGCATTGCGTTACTACTCGGCCCATATTCAACGACACCTCACTGGACCAAATAAGTGTACATCATCGAAAAGACACTGAGCTCAAATTATATAACTTGAAAAAAGGAGACATACTCTGAACACTGGAGAATGGTGATGCCCTGATTTAGCCCACTAGTAGTTCGAGACAATAAACAGTTCGAAACAACGATATATAAAACATTCAAACACTAAATAGTGACTACTACTGACATAAACAGCAAGACATGATAGTTCATAAGAAGTCTTGCTACACCACCAAAACGCACCCCATCTGCAACCCTCAGACTCTCGTGATCCAGACGAGAATGACATTCTAAACAGAAGCAACTATTACATAGTAAGAGTGACATAGACAAGGATGACCAAATGATAAGGAATATGCATAACAAAAGAAACAACTACCCATCCAGAACCAGCAGCAAAGACAACAAAGTCATTCGAAGAGATGATCCAACACCATCATAATTTGCAGCCCCGCTTCAGCGACCAGTGATCCGGAGACACCAGTACTCCACCCTTTCGATTCAACAGCCCAATTACCTATCAACCTGAAGGCTCGAACCACATCACTGCTTGTCGTAATTGAGACATCCAAGGATCAAAGTTAATCCGGATGCCTTTGTCACTCTCACCTTCTTTTGGCTGCAGGCTGTATCATTGACAATCAGGGGAGTTTGCTCCCGAACTCCCAGGGCTCGCCGTGTAGACACAGTTTTCCATAGCAAACAGAGCCTCTCTGCCATCAAGGTCCTTGCCAACGGTGATGTCTTGGTTAATCGAATAATTGAGTCCGAGAAATAGAGAGTGTGAACCAAGGCTGTTTACCCGCCTCCAACTAAAAAATCCTAAAGGCCCCAACAAGCTGGTATCCTTCTCATAGACGTAACAGCCACTGTCCGGATACTCACATATTACACGCTGCTTGTATACAGTGGGGTTTTTGCAATATAACTTTTCCGGCTCATGTGTCCGAATGATCATCAGTCTTTTGCCATCGTCTGATCGAGCGAGGAACTAGTTGTGCTTCCCTGTTTTTGGCAAAGGTGGTGTGATTACAAAGGGCAGTAACTGTAGGGACACTGCATCATATCAAAAAGGATAGGCATTGTTAATGTAAGATCAGCATTGTTCAGAGTATGAGTAGGATAATGCAAGAAACAACATTGATATGTCCCTATTGGAACTGGGAGGAAAATACAGGGAAATGTATACTGGGTTCGAAAATATAGATGTGCCATGCATGGTTATACTCATGTTATCTCGCAATCGATTCTTCACAGGAAACTACCATGTCATGCATGTTATGTAATCATGTTATGTCCTCACAAACAAATTCTTCAAGGTAACTAACAGACCATGCATTGTTATATACTCGTGTTCTATGGGAAAAAATTTGTGAGGATATTATTCTAGCCATTGATTGCTGAAGGGCGAATATAGGTATGTACACATGGTAAGCATTGCAGGATTTCACTACTTCCAAATATAGAGTTCTCCAAATGCACAATTACTTCCCTAATGTATGGTTAGATGAAACCAACAGTGTGGTGCATGTTTCTACATCATGGAAATGAGGAAACTAACATGAGAGGAAACAACTTACACGCGCCGTCCCAGCAATACGTGGTGCCATCTGCTTTGTCGATCGCGTAGATGATGCCATTGTGTTCAATAGCATCACAGAAGTGTGTATCAGCTTTGACGATGATCCACTGCGAGCCGAGTTGTCTCCAGCTAAAGAAGGCACCGGCATAAAGATAGGCGAGTCCGCGGTCGAACAAGGCAATTAGCTTGAAGTCTGCGTAATTCGCATGTCGTGTGGGCACTTGGCAGATTACAATCTTCTGAAAAACAAGGTCCGTCCAACTGACATATTAATCTAGATTACTTGGACCGCGATGGTAATACTCTATATAATCCAACGGAGGAAGGATAATCTCATGGGAGGTCTGGAAGTTCACGAGCACCAACTTTTTACCGTCTTCTCTGAAGGCAGCCATCCAGTGAGAGTTCATGCCGACCTAGTACATACCTGCCAAGAAGTTTCAGGTGATGGTGATCGGATCGATGTCAAGGGAAATGATATACGGCGACCCACTACATACCTGCAAAGAAGTTTCGGCTAATGGAGATCGGATTGAAGTCGAGGGGCATCATGCATGCCTCCGTATCATGGTGAGTGAGGGAGTCCTGGATTAGGGGGTGTTCGGGTAGCCGGACTATACCTTCGACCGGACTCCAGGACTATGAAGATACAAGGTTGAAGACTTCGTCCCGTGTCCGGATAGGACTTTCCTTGGCGTGGAAGGCAAGCTAGGCGATGCGGATATTCAAGATCTCCTACTTATGTAACCGACTCTGTGTAACCCTAACCCTATCCGGTGTCTATATAAACCGGAGTGTTGTAGTCCGTAGGACAACCATCATCATACACAATCATACCATAGGCTAGCTTCTAGGGTTTAGCCTCTTTGATCTCGTGCTAGATCTACTCTTGTACTACCCATATCATCAATATTAATCTAGCAGGAGTAGGGTTTTACCTCCATCGAGAGGGCCCGAACCTGGGTAAAATAAAGTGTCCCTTGTCTCCTGTTACCATCCGACCTTGACGCACAGTTCGGGACCCCCTACCCAAGATCCGCCGGTTTTGACACCGACAATGGTGCTTTCATTGAGAGTTCCTCTGTGCCGTCGCGATCAGGAAGGATGCCTCTTCCCGTCTTTAAAGACGGCGCCATTATAAAAGGAGCCTTGGCTGTCGGCCAAACTCTCCGTCTAGGTGGTTTTCTCGCAACTACCTGTTCGGCTGTTGCGTCGACGGTGACCTCCCGGGTCATCGAAAGCAACCTCCACGTGGGCTCAGAACTCGCCGAGCAATTGGATCCGATGGAACTCTCTTCTGTAAACGAGCTCCTGGATCACATCGCCGCACTGGGTGTCGCTACAAATTACGACCAGGTTGGGCTTAAACCCGATATAAGAGAAATTAACTCTCCCCAAGTCACCCACCACGTTGCTGTGGTGGAGACACAATGTGGCGACCCTTCATCTATCTTAAGGACTAGCTACGTCCGAATTCCTGAACCCTCCATGCCAGATATCCACGGAGGGGAGGATACAATCCAAGACCTGAGCTTAAAATCAGGCAAATCGGATAACATCCAAGACTCCGGATCTCAGAATCCGGAAGTTCTTCTGCCTCCGAACAGCAAACTGGGCGAAGTCTCAGATTCAATGACACCCGCCCGCCCGATCTTAAGCGATCTTTCCCAAATCAGGCAAATGCCCCAAGAAACAGTACATCATTACTGCGCCAGATTCCTCCTGGTTATGAACAGGATAAAGGACTGCCGCGAGGGAGACGCAATTTCAATCTTTTGCAGTAACTGCACGGACAAGGGAAAACTCAACGCCATAAGTCGTCGTAATATTACACGCTTTGCTGACTTGACGTCCATAGTACAAAAATACTATGCGATGGAAAGTGCTTGGAAAACCGAAATAAAATTTTGGGACAATCTGGCCTTGAACAGCAATCCCGTCCGAATTAAGAGGGCGCACCACAGTAAGGCGCCCGGACTAAATACCAAAAAATCAAAACCCTTTAGAGGGCATGGAACCATACTGGAAAAGTGGCTAGATGGACCCTGCAAGATTCATAGTGCAGAGGACGCCACCCCAACTCACAGCCTCAGGGCATGTTGGATACTCCGGCAGGTGGCCAAAATTGGCGAGGACCTCCTAATTCCAGAGGTCGAAGGAAACCAGCCCGAGAATTTCAGTTCTGTTCTCACAGTCTTTGAGACTTTCGCATCAAATAACATGCGAAAAAGAACACTCCGCAGCCTCACTGAAGTCTATCAAGTAGCAACAATAAACCCATGGAGTAATACTGCTATCACCTTCAACGCGAGTGACGAACCTAAACTTCGAATAGCCAGAGCACCAGCCGCATTGGTCCTCAGTCCTATAGTGGACGGCCGTCGCCTCGCAAAGGTACTCATGGACGGAGGCAGCGGATTGAATCTCATTTACGAGGAAACCCTCCAAAAGATGGAAATAGACTGGAACCGCATTGAGCGAATCAGCACAACCTTTAGAGGAATAATCCCTAGTCAGGAAGCGCGCTGCACCGGAAAGATCACACTAGATGTGGTATTCGGCACGCCGGATAATTACAGGTCCGAACAAATCACGTTCCAGGTGGCCCCGTTCAAAAGCGGATATCACGCTATATTAGGATGGGAGGCATTCACAGTTTTCCAAGCTATACCCCATTACGGGTACATGAAGCTCAGGATGCCCGGGCCAAACGGAATTATCACTCTCGCTAGTGATCCATACATAGAACTCCGCGCCAAAAACAAGACAGCAGCATTGGCCCTCGAGGCATTATCCGGAACCTTAGAGGCCGAAGAACTGACTGTGCTGCGATCCACGGTTAATAGGGATGATGTGATACTCGATAAGAGATCCAAATCCACATCCTTCAAACCAGCGGACGAAATAGTCAAATTCCAGGTCCACCCGACGGACCCCAATAAGACAGCCTCCATCAGGGCACGACTGAACCCTAACGTAGACACCGCACTGCGAGAGTTCCTACGAGAGAACTGGGACATTTTCACTTGGCACCCCTCAGACATGCCAGGAATCCCATGCAGGCTGGCCGAACACAGCTTAAATATCCAGAAAGGATTCAAACCTGTCAAACAAGCCCTTCGGCGTTTCTCCGAACCAAAGAGACAAGCTATCGGAGAGGAGCTAGCCAAGTTAATCGAGGCCGGATTCATTAGAGATATAAAACACCCGGACTGGCTAGCAAACCTGGTGATGGTACCAAAGAAGGACAAATCCTGGCGCCTGTGCGTCGATTTTAAAGACCTTAATAAGGCTTGCCCAAAGGATCCTTTCCCCCTCCCTCGAATAGATCAAATCATCGATGCCACTGCAGGACACAATTCGCTGTGCTTCCTCAATGCATACTCCGGTTAACATCAAATCAAGATGGCAGAATCAGACCAAGCCGCAACAGCATTCATCACACCATACGACCCGTTCTGCTTCAACACAATGCCCTTTGGGCTAAAAAACGCCGGCGCAACATATCAGCGCATGATTCAAACATGTCTGGCAAACCAGATCGGCAAAACAGTGGAGGCGTATGTAGATGATGTGGTCGTTAAATCAAGACATGTCGAATCTCTAGTAGACGACTTGAGGCTGACATTCGACAACCTCCGAAAATACGACATTAAGCTCAATCCGGAAAAATGCGTTTTCGGCGTTCCAGCCGGAAAGCTCCTGGGCTTCATTGTATCCGGTAGAGGAATTGAAGCAAATCCAGCTAAAATCCGAGCTTTGTCACAATTGGATGTCCCAAAAGACCTTAAACAAATACAGAAACTCACCGGATGCGTGGCGGCTCTAAGCCGCTTTATCTCCCGCTTGGGAGAAAAGGCATTGCCCCTTTACCGCCTCCTTAGGCGCACCGAACACTTTGAGTGGACGGACGCTGCCACGGCCGGACTCGAGGAAATAAAGGCCATCTTGGCAACAAACCCAGTCCTGGCCGCGCCGAACACCGGCGAACCCATGCTATTGTACATTGCAGCAACTCATCAAGTTGTCAGCGCAGTACTCGTCGTTGAGCGGGCAATGGACGGACACAAACTCCCCATTCAAAGGCCGGTTTACTACGTGTCCACTATCCTCACTCCATGCAAATCACGGTACCCGCATTACCAAAAGATTGCATACGCGGTGTTTATGGCATCCCGGAAGCTACGACACTACTTTCAAGAGTGTTCTATAACAGTAGCCTTGGAAGTACCACTCAACGATATTATCAACAACCGCGATGCAACGGGCCGGATAGCAAAATGGGCCATAGAGTTCCTCCCGTTCGACATAACCTACAAACCACGGCGAGCCATTAAATCGCAAGTCCTAGCCGACTTCGTCGCCGAATGGACAGAGGCCGAACTCCCCAAAGATTACGGCACATATTCAAACTGGATCATGCATTTCGACGGCTCCAAAATGTTGGCCGGACTGGGGGCTGGCGTCGTTTTGACGTCCCCTACAGGAGACACAGTCCAATATGTACTCCAAATTATGTACACGGACTCCAACAATGCAGCCGAATATGAGGCCCTTCTACATGGTCTCCGGATGGCAGTATCCATGGGCATTCAACGCCTGGAAGTACGCGGGGACTCAAACCTCACGATATCCCAAATAAATGGCGACTTCGACGCCAAAGACCCAAAAATGGCAGCTTATCGCAATGCCGTCCTAAAAATGTCAGTTCGGTTCGAGGGACTGGAGTTTCACCATATTGTTGGGGAACGTAGTAAATTCAAAAAATTTCCTACGCACATGCAAGATCATGGTGATGCATAGCAACGAGAGGGGAGAGTGTTTGTCTACGTACCCTCGTAGACCGAAGCGGAAGCGTTGACACAACATAGAGGAAGTAGTCGTACGTAGAGGAAGTAGTCGTACGTTCTCCTCGCGATCCAACCGATCTAAGCACCGAATGTACGGCACCTCCGAGTTCTGCACACGTTCAGCTCGATGACGATCCCCGGGCTCCGATCCAGCAAAGCGTCGGGGAAGAGTTCCGTCAGCACGACGGCGTGGTGACGATCTTGATGTGTTACCGGCGCAGGGCTTCGCCTAAGCACTGCAACAATATGATCGAGGTGGAATTTGGTGGAAGGGGGCACCGCACACGGCTAAGGAACGATCCGTAGATCAACTTGTGTGTCTTTGGGGTGCCCCCTGCCCCCGTATATAAAGGATCCAAGGGGGAGGGGCTGGCCGGCCAGGTTTGGTGCGCCAGGAGAGTCCTACTCCCTCTGGGAGTAGGATTCCCCCCCCCCCAATCCTAGTTGGACTAGGATTGCTCCAAGGGGGAGAGAAAGAGAGAGGGGGCGCCCACCTCTCCTAGTCCTAATAGGACTAGGGAAGGGGGGGGGAGGCGCGCAGCCCCTAGGGCTGCCCTCTCACCTTTCCTCCAAGGCCCATGTTGGCCCATTATGCTTCCGGGGGGGTTCCGGTAACCCTCCCGGTATTCCGGTAAAATCCTGATTTCACCCGGAATGCATCCGATGTCCAAACATAGGCTTCCAATATATAATTCTTTATGTCTCGACCATTTCGAGACTCCTCGTCACGTCCCCGATCTCATCCGGGACTCCGAACTCCTTCGGTACATCAAAACTCTTAAACTCATAATATAACTGTCATCGAAACCTTAAGCGTGCGGACCCTACGGGTTCGAGAACAATGTAGACATGACCGAGACATGTCTCCAGTCAATAACCAATAGCGGGACCTGGATGCCCATATTGGCTCCTACATATTCTACGAAGATCTTTATCGGTCAGACCGCATAACAACATACGTTTGTTCCCTTTGTCATCGGTATGTTACTTGCCCGAGATTCGATCGTCGGTATCCAATACCTAGTTCAATCTCGTTACCGGCAAGTCTCTTTTCTCGTTCCGTAATACATCATCTCGCAACTAACTCATTGGTTGCAATGCTTGCAAGGCTTATGTGATGTGTATTACCGAGAAGGCCCTGAGATACCTCTCCGACAATTGGAGTGACAAATCCTAATCTCGAAATACGCCAACCCAACATGTACCTTCGGAGACACCTGTAGAGCACCTTTATAATCACCCAGTTACGTTGTGACGTTTGGTAGCACACAAAGTGTTCCTACGGTAAACGGGAGTTGCATAATCTCATAGTTAAAGGAACATGTATAAGTCATGGATAAAAGCAATAGCAACATACTAAACGATCGGGTGCTATGCTAATGGAATGGGTCATGTCAATCAGATCATTCAACTAATGATGTGATCTCGTTAATCAAATAACAACTCTTTGTTCATGGCTAGGAAACATAACCATCTTTGATTAATGAGCTAGTCAAGTAGAGGCATACTAGTGACACTCTGTTTGTCTATGTATTCACACATGTATTATGTTTCCAGTTAATACAATTCTAGCATGAATAATAAACATTTATCATGATATAAGGAAATAAATAATAACTTTATTATTGCCTCTAGGGCATATTTCCTTCAGTCTCCCACTTGCACTAGAGTCAATAATCTAGTTCACATCGCCATGTGATTTATCAGCAATAGTTCACATCGATATGTGACCAACACCCAAAGGGTTTACTAGATTCAGTAATCTAGTTCACATTGCTATGTGATTAACACCCAAAGAGTACTACAGTGTGACTTTTGCTTGTGAGAGAAGTTTAGTCAACGGGTCTGCCACATTCAGATCCGTTATGTATTTTGCAATTTTCTATGTCTACAATGCTCTGCACGGAGCTACTTCAGCTAATTGCTCCCACTTTCAATATGTATCTAGATTGAGACTTAGAGTCATCCAGATTAGTGTCAAAACTTGCATCGACGTAACCTTTTACGACGAACCTTTTTGTCACCTCCATAATCGAGAAACATATCCTTATTCCACTAAGGATAATTTTCACCGCCGTCCAGTGATCTACTCCTAGATCACTATTGTACTCCCGTGCCAATCTCAGGGTAGGGTATACAATAGGTCTGGTACACAGCATGGCATACTTTATAGAACCTATGGCTGAGGCATAGGGAATGACTTTCATTCTCTTTCTATCTTCTGCCGTGGTCGGGCTTTGAGTCTTACTCAATTTCACACCTTGTAATACAGGCAAGAACTCTTTCTTTGACTGTTCCTTTTTGAACTACTTCAAAAATCTTTTCAAGGTATGTATTTATTGAAAAACTTATCAAGCGTCTTGATCTATCTCTTATAGATCTTGATGCTCAATATGTAAGCAGCTTCACCGAGGTCCTTCTTCGAAAAACTCCTTTCAAATACTCCTTTATGCTTTACAGAATAATTCTACATTATTTCCGATCAATAATATGTCATTTACATATACTTATCAGAAATGCTGTAGTGCTCCCACTCACTTTCTTGTAAATACAGGCTTCACCGCAAGTCTGTATAAAACTATATGCTTTGATCAACTTATCAAAGCGTATATTCCAACTCCGAGATGCTTGCACCAGTCCATAGATGGATCGCTGGAGCTTGCATATTTTGTTAACACCTTCAGGATCGACAAAACCTTCTAGTTGCATCGTATACAACTCTTCTTTAATAAATCCATTAAGGAATGTAGTTTTGTTTATCCATTTGCCAGATTTCATAAAATGCGGCAATTGCTAACATGATTCGAACAGACTTAAGCATAGATACGAGTGAGAAACTCTCATCGTAGTCAATACTTTGAACTTGTCGAAAAACCCTTTTTTTTCGACAATTCTAGCTTTGTAGATAGTAACACTACTATCAGTGTCCGTCTTCCTCTTGAAGATCCATTTATTTTCTATGGCTTGCCGATCATCGGGCAAATCCATCAAAGTCCATACTTTGTTCTCATACATGGATCATATCTCAGATTTCATGGCCTCAAACCATTTTGCGGAATCTGGGCTCATCATCGCTTCCTCATAGTTCGCAAGTTCGTCATGGTCTAGTAACATGACTTCCAGAACAGGATTACCGTACCACTCTGGTGCGGATCTCACTCTGGTTTACTTACGAGATTCGGTAGTAACTTGATCTTGAAGTTACATGATCATCATCATTAGCTTCCTCACTAATTGGTGTAGTAGTCACAGGAACAGTTTTCTGTGATGAACTACTTTCCAATAAGGGAGAAGGTACAATTACCTTATCAAGTTCTACTTTCCTCCCACTCACTTCTTTCGAAAGAAACTCTTTCTCTAGAAAGTTTCCGAACTTAGCAACAAAAGTCTTGCCTTCGGATCTGTGATAGAAGGTGTATCCAACAGTTTCCTTTGGATATCCTATGAAGACACATTTCTCCGATTTGGGTTCGAGCTTATCAGGTTGAAGCTTTTTCACATAAGCATCGCAGCCCCAAACTTTAAGAAACGACAGCTTAGATTTATTGCTAAACCATAGTTCATACGGTGTCGTCTCAACGGATTTAGATGGTGCCCTATTTAATGTGAATGCAGCTGTCTCTAATGCATAATCCCAAAAACGATAGTGGTAGATCGGTAAGATACATCATAGATTGTACTATATCTAATAAAGTACGATTATGATGTTCGGACGCACCATTATGCTGCGGTGTTCCAGGTGGCATGAGTTTGTGAAACTATTCCACATTGTTTTAATTGAAGACCAAACTCGTAACTCAAATATTCGTCTCTGCGATCAGATCGTAGAAACTTTATTTTCTTGTCACGATGATTTTCCACTTCACTCTGAAATTCTTTGAACTTTTCAAACGTTTCAGACTTATGTTTCATTAAGTCGATATACCCATATCTGCTTAAATCATCTATGAAGTTCTGAAAATAATGATACTTGTCGCGAGCCTTAATATATCGGACCACATACATCAGTATGTATGATTTCCAACAAATCTGTTGCTTGCTCCATTGTTCCGGAGAACGGCGTTTTAGTCATCTTGCCCAAGAGGCATGGTTCGCAAGCATCAAGTGATTCATAATCAAGTGATTCCAAAATCCCATCAGCATGGAGTTTCTTCATGCGCTTTACACCAATATGACCTAAACGGCAGTGCCACAAATAGGTTGCACTATCATTATTAACTTCGCATCTTTTGGTTTCAATATTATGAATATGTGTATCACTACGATCGAGATCCAATGAACTGTTTTCATTGGTGTGTATGACCATAGAAGGTTTTTATTCATGTAAACGGAACAACAATTATTCTCTAATTTACATGAATAACCGTTTTGCAATTAACATGATCAAATCATATTCATGCTCAACGCAAACACCAAATAACACTTATTTAGTTTCAACACTAATCCCGAAAGTATAGGGAGTGTGTGATGATGATCATATCAATCTTGGAACCACTTCCAACACACATCGTCACCTTGCCCTTTAACTAGTCTTTGTTCATTCTGCAACTCCCGTTTCGAGTTACTAAATTTTAGCAACTGAACTAGTACCAAATACTAAGGGGTTGCTATGAACACTAGTAAAGTACACATCAATAACATGTATATCAAATATACTTATGTTCACTTTGCCATCCTTCTTATCCGCCAATCACTTGGGGTAGTTCCGCTTCCAGTGACCAGTCTCTTTGCAGTAGAAGCACTTAGTCTTAGGCTTAGGACTAGACTTGGGCTTTTTCACTTGAGCAACAACTTGCTTGCCGTTCTTCTTGAAGTTCCCCTTCTTTCCTTTTGCCCTTTTCTTGTAACTAGTGATCTTGTCAACCATCAACACTTGATGTTTTTCTTTGATTTCTACCTTCGTCGATTTTAGCATCGCGAAGAGCTTGGGAATATTTTCCGTTATCCCTTGCATATTATAGTTCATCACGAAGTTCTACTAACTTGGTGATGGTGACTAGAGAATTCTGTCAATCACTATCTTATCTGGAAGATTAACTCCCACTTGATTCAAGCGATTGTAGTACCCAGACAATCTGAGCACATGCTCACTAGTTGAGCGATTCTCCTCCATCTTTTAGCTATAGAACTTGTTGGAGACTTCATATCTCTCAACTCGGGTATTTGCTTGAAATATTAACTTCAACTCCTGGAACATCTTGTATGGTCCATGACGTTCAAAACATCTTTGAAGTCCCGATTCTTAAGCCGTTAAGCATGGTGCACTAAACTATTAAGTAGTCATCATATTGAGCTAGCAAAACGTTCATAACGTCTGCATCTGCTCCTGCAAAAGGTCCGTCACCTAGCGGTGCATCAAGGACAAAATTCTTCTGTGCAGCAATGAGGATAAACCTCAGATTACGGATCCAATCCGCATCATTGCTACTAACATTTTTCAACACAATTTTCTCTAGGAACATATCAAAATAAACACAGGGAAGCAACAATGCGAGCTATTGATCTACAACATAGATATGCTAATACTACCAGGACTAAGTTTCATGATAAATTAAAGTTCAATTAATCATATTACTTAAGAACTCCCACTTAGATAGACATCCCTCTAATCCTCTAAGTGATCACGTGATCCAAATCAACTAAACCATGTCCGATCATCACGTGAGATGGAGTAGTTTCAATGGTGAACATCATTATGTTGATCATATCTACTATATGATTCACGCTCGACCTTTCGGTCTCCGTGTTCCGAGGCCATATCTGTATATGCTAGGCTCGTCAAGTTAAACCTGAGTATTCCGCGTGTGCAACTGTTTTGCACCCGTTGTATTTGAACGTAGAGCCTATCACACCCGATCATCACGTGGTGTCTCAGCACGAAGAACTTTCGCAACGGTGCATACTCAGGGAGAACACTTCTTGATAATTTAGTGAGAGATCATCTTATAATGCTACCGTCAATCAAAGCAAGATAAGATGCATAAAAAGGATAAACATCACATGCAATCAATATAAGTGATATGATATGGCCATCATCATCTTGTGCTTGTGATCTCCATCTTCAAAGCACCGTCATGATCACCATCGTCACCGGCGCAACACCTTGATCTTCATCGCAGCATCGTTGTCGTCTCGCTAATCTTATGCTTCTACGACTATCACTACCGTTTAGCAATAAAGTAAAGCATTACATCGCGATTGCATTGCATACAATAAAGCGACAACCATATGGCTCCTGCCAGTTGCCGATAACTCGGTTACAAAACATGATCATCTCATACAATAAAATTTAGCATCACGTCTTGACCATATCACATCACAACATGCCCTGCAAAAACAAGTTAGACGTTCTCTACTTTGTTGTTGCAAGTTTTACGTGGCTGCTACGGGCTTTAAGCAAGAACTCATCTTACCTATGCATCAAAACCACAACGATAGTTTGTCAAATAGACTCCGTTTTAACCTTCTCAAGGACCGGGCGTAGCCACACTCGGTTCAACTAAAGTTGGAGAGACAGTCTTCCGCAAGCCATCTCTGTGCAAAGCACGTCGAGGGAACCGGTCTCGCGTAAGCGTACGCGTAAGGTTGGTCCGGATCGTCTCATCCAACAATACCGCTGAACCAAAGTATGACATGCTGGTAGGCAGTATGACTTGTATCGTCCACAACTCACTTGTGTTCTACTCGTGCAAATAACATCAACCATAAAACCTAGGCTCGGATGCCACTGTTGGGGAACGTAGTAAATTCAAAAATTTTCCTACGCACATGCAAGATCATGGTGATGCATAGCAACGAGAGGGGAGAGTGTTTGTCTACGTACCCTCGTAGAACGAAGCGGAAGCGTTGACACAACGTAGAGGAAGTAGTCGTACGTAGAGGAAGTAGTCGTACGTTCTCCTCGCGATCCAACCGATCTAAGCACCGAATGTACGGCACCTCCGAGTTCTGCACACGTTCAGCTCGATGACGATCCCCGGGCTCCGATCCAGCAAAGCGTCGGGGAAGAGTTCCGTCAGCACGACGGCGTGGTGACGATCTTGATGTGTTACCGGCGCAGGGCTTCGCCTAAGCACTGCAACAATATGATCGAGGTGGAATTTGGTGGAAGGGGGCACCGCACACGGCTAAGGAACGATCCGTAGATCAACTTGTGTGTCTTTGGGGTGCCCCCTGCCCCCGTATATAAAGGATCCAAGGGGGAGGGGCTGGCCGGCCAGGTTTGGTGCGCCAGGAGAGTCCTACTCCCCTCTGGGAGTAGGATTCCCCCCCCCCAATCCTAGTTGGACTAGGATTGCTCCAAGGGGGAGAGAAAGAGAGAGGGGGCGCCCACCTCTCCTAGTCCTAATAGGACTAGGGAAGGGGGGGGGGAGGCGCGCAGCCCCTAGGGCTGCCCTCTCACCTTTCCTCCAAGGCCCATGTTGGCCCATTATGCTTCCGGGGGGGTTCCGGTAACCCTCCCGGTATTCCGGTAAAATCCTGATTTCACCCGGAATGCATCCGATGTCCAAACATAGGCTTCCAATATATAATTCTTTATGTCTCGACCATTTCGAGACTCCTCGTCACGTCCCCGATCTCATCCGGGACTCCGAACTCCTTCGGTACATCAAAACTCATAAACTCATAATATAACTGTCATCGAAACCTTAAGCGTGCGGACCCTACGGGTTCGAGAACAATGTAGACATGACCGAGACATGTCTCCAGTCAATAACCAATAGCGGGACCTGGATGCCCATATTGGCTCCTACATATTCTACGAAGATCTTTATCGGTCAGACCGCATAACAACATACGTTTGTTCCCTTTGTCATCGGTATGTTACTTGCCCGAGATTCGATCGTCGGTATCCAATACCTAGTTCAATCTCGTTACCGGCAAGTCTCTTTTCTCGTTCCGTAATACATCATCTCGCAACTAACTCATTGGTTGCAATGCTTGCAAGGCTTATGTGATGTGTATTACCGAGAAGGCCCTGAGATACCTCTCCGACAATTGGAGTGACAAATCCTAATCTCGAAATACGCCAACCCAACATGTACCTTCGGAGACACCTGTAGAGCACCTTTATAATCACCCAGTTACGTTGTGACGTTTGGTAGCACACAAAGTGTTCCTACGGTAAACGGGAGTTGCATAATCTCATAGTTAAAGGAACATGTATAAGTCATGGATAAAAGCAATAGCAACATACTAAACGATCGGGTGCTATGCTAATGGAATGGGTCATGTCAATCAGATCATTCAACTAATGATGTGATCTCGTTAATCAAATAACAACTCTTTGTTCATGGCTAGGAAACATAACCATCTTTGATTAATGAGCTAGTCAAGTAGAGGCATACTAGTGACACTCTGTTTGTCTATGTATTCACACATGTATTATGTTTCCAGTTAATACAATTCTAGCATGAATAATAAACATTTATCATGATATAAGGAAATAAATAATAACTTTATTATTGCCTCTAGGGCATATTTCCTTCACATATAGCCTGAGAAAATAATCAGGCAGCGGACGTCCTGGCACGCATCGGAGCAAAACGAGATGCAGTCCTCCCCAACATCTTCTTAGAGAGATTATTCAAGCCATCTGTAGCATGGGAGGGGGAACCCTCGGATAACAGTCCGGACACAACCGCACAACCCGACGCCGAACAATCCTACACAATCGTAGGCCCTGCCACCGAAATCACACCTTCAGCCCACGTAATAATGGCGGTCATCGCCCCGTGGAAAGAACCATTCCTAGCCTACCTCACTAGGCAGGAACTCCCAGAGGACCAAAACGAGGCACGCTGCATAGTGCGGCGATCTAAATCCTATAAAGTCCACGAGGGAGAGCTATATAAGAAAAGCACTACAGGAGTCCTTCAAAGATGTATCTCCGAAGAGGAAGGGCGGAGTCTGTTGGCTGAAATTCATGCCGGACTCGGTGGTCACCACGCTGCAGCTCGGTCCCTTGTAAGCAAGGCTTTCCGTACGGGCTTTTATTGGCCGACGGCCCGAGCAGACGCTCATGACTTAGTCAAACGATGCGTCGGTTGCCAGCTCTTTGCAAACCAAAGCCATATGCCGCCCAACGCCCTCCGAACTATCCCCATCACTTGGCCTTTTGCGGTCTGGGGGCTAGATATGGTGGGACCCCTTAAAGGTGGAACCCACAAGAAAAAATACTTATTGGTCATGGTGGATAAATTCACCAAATGGATAGAAGCCAAGCCTGTTAAGACGGCCGAATCCGGACCTGTGATAGACTTCATATCCGGGGTCGTACACCGTTACGGCGTCCCCCACAGTATCATCACCGATAACGGCACAAACTTCACCTCCAATGAAGTAAAGTTGTCGTGTAAAAACATGGGCATTAAGGTCGACTATGCTTCTGTCTATCACCCCCAAACTAACGGTCAGGTCGAACGTGCAAATGGTCTCATCATGAGCGGCATTAAACCCAGACTAGTGCGGTCCCTCAAGGAATCTAATACGCACTGGGTGGAGGAGCTCGACTCCGTACTCTGGGGGCTGCGAACCACGCCGAATCGTACCACTGGATTCACACCATTTTTTACGGTGTACGGCGCAGAGGCAGTTTTGCCCTGCGACATAATTCATGACTCACCTCGAGTGCGCATGTACGAAGAAAGAGAAGCTGAGCTTGATCGGCAGGACAACCTGGACGCCTTAGAGGAGGAGCGCGACATGGCTAAAGCCCGTTCCGCCTTTTATCAACAGCAAGCTCAAAGATATCAAAGCAGAGAAGTACGGGCCAAAAATTACAACGTTGGTGAACTAGTTCTACGCCTGCCGGATAAGAAAAAGGACAAACTCAAGCCCAAATGGGAAGGTCCCTTCATAATTGACCAAGTCCTGACTGGTGGAGCGTACCACCTGCGAGATGCTTCGGACAACCGACTCGAGCCGAACCCATGGAACGCCGCACATCTCCGAAGATTCTATGCCTAGCGCCGGACTCTGTGTTTGTCTCTTTCCTCTATCCATTTATATATATATATTTTCCCCGTTTTTATTTTGTCTCTTCCCACTCTTTCCTTTTATAGCCCTTAAAGGCTCATCATGTGACGCGCTACCAGCGCTCCTTAAACCTGGGGGATTCTTTAACAGAATCTTGTTAATATGGGTTTCACGCCCAACACATGCGTCAGACTTCCGCATGCACATTTTCTTCACCATTATATGCATCGATATGACTTAAGTTTTGGCCAAGCTGGGTTGCCTGGCTCATGTGTTTACCCCTACGTTCCCGATTGTTCGGCTAGGCGGTAAAGGGAGCACCTCTGCGATTGCTACTGCCAGATAAGCCGGATGGGTACCTCAGACTGGGTGAAGCCGAAAGCTAGCGTTCTTAAGGGAATATTCGGTCGGTGAACTAAAGATGAACCTTTTTTACTTATACATGCCCCTAGATGTTTTCCTGCATTTGCAGTCCGGACGTGCACTTCAGGGCACGCCACCACAGCGAAAGGAACCCTTAACGGAACTATTCTCTCTGGAAGATGTTTCTTACTAACCATGTAATATAACATAACTAGTTGGGCACTTGTCTGATAAAGCACTAATGACCCCTACGCCTGATCTCCACGCATACCCCGGTTCTTATATAACCGTTATGGTATTCGGACACACTCCGGACAGTCAGGTCCCGAGGTCGAAGCGAAAAGGTCGGCAACGACAAACGATCTACAATCCGGCTAGAAGGCATTACACATGTCAATTATAAATTACACAGTCATCTTGACTGATTGTATTCCTCCTCTATACCATCTAACAGGCTGTCTAATTAACAATCCTGCTGGGAATACTTTGCGGCCAATTCTACCTGGCCATACACTAAGCTCACAGGAATCTCCTTCCCGTCAGGCCCCACCGGTCCGACCTCGGCCATGTGATTGGGGTCAGACTTTGTAAAGCGGGTCTTCACCATGGCCCAGGCCTCCCTAGCGCCTTGTCGGTAGGCTGATATCTTCCACAACCGGAAGCGCCACCGAGATCCCTTCAGCTTCTCCGCAAGCTCTCCAAGGCCCTCGGGCGTGGAGTGGGCAGGCCATAAGCCTTGGGAAACGCCTTGCATCGCCTGCCGAATTCGCTCGTGCTGTTGCAGGAGTTCGGAAAGAAGGTCACCCATAGAACCGGGCATCTCCTCTGCAGGAAGACCTGTGAGCATACCTACAGACAATACTCTGTTATTCGACTTCCTCGCCGAACTCATTTTTCAAAGTTCGTTCAAGCACTTACTAAATATGTCGCGTCGAAGCCGCTGATTCTCCTTCGTGGAGTCCGACAGCTGGCCACGAACGTCCTTAAGTTCAACCTCCAGCTTGGTGTTGGCATCCTGAAGATCATTCTTCTCTCGCCTCACCTTTGTCAATGTACTCTCACCGGCCTTTAACCGGCGTAAGAGTTGTTGCTTCTCCGGATCAAGTCCGGCGCCATCTGCAACATGAATTGTCAGATTTGCACCCAAGCCGCACAATACTAAACTTTCGACGTGTATCTCACCTGAGGAGGTCCCTTTGGGCTCCCATGTTGCGGCTAGTGCGGCCTCTAATTCGGCCTTGCACTCTTCCAGCTCCTGGGACAGCACGGTGTTCTTCTCTGTAAGAACCTGCATGTTATATGATCCTTAAATCAGTTACTTTAACTGTTTCAAGTCTCGGGGGCTACTGGTATATATATATATATATATAACCAAAATTTTCTTACCCGTATGTCTTTCACATACTGCTCCGTGGCTCTGGCTAAACCATCTTGAGCAGCACGGAGGTACGCATCTCCCGAATTAAAGGCATCTAAAGCCTCTTGGGAGAAGCAAGCGTCGCGTAGAACTGTCCGGCGACGCCTGTGGTTCATGGCGCTCTCCACTTCTGAATTTGTGGCAGACAGCCGGTCCGCATCCTCTGTTGGAGGAGCGTCCGGTGCGCGCCTGGTGCTCGTCCCCGCTTCCTGGCCAGACGTTGGAGCCTGGCTGGTGGAGGCGCGATTGGCAACCTCTCCGGATATAGTCCGGCGAGGCCTCTTCGTCCTGGAGACAGCACGAACGTTAATATGCCTGGACAGAATCACACCAGGGAAACAGAGAGCGCGTTATACCTTTGCGCCGACATCTCAGTCCGGACTACATTTCTTTTTGCCCCACATGGCACTGCGGCCCCTCGTTGGCTAGCCGCTGCAGGTTCGGCCTCCCGCCTCGGAAATCTCCCCTGCAAAATACGGTTGTCGTTAGAGACGCTGGAATATGTGAGAATGGAATCTCTCTTGAGGGAATAAACACTCCGGTTTCTGTCACCTGGGAGGCCGGGATTAACCCGGGGTAATCAGTCGTAATGGCTACCAAGGTGTTGTCC
The DNA here is from genome assembly GCA_032464435.1 of Aegilops umbellulata. Lineage (NCBI taxonomy): Eukaryota > Viridiplantae > Streptophyta > Magnoliopsida > Poales > Poaceae > Aegilops > Aegilops umbellulata. The sequence goes on along the minus strand of CP136055.1, from coordinate 83,006,441 downwards.
TTGCTTAACTGGTGGAACACCCCGTCGATAAGCTCCACTGATATGTCCGGATCCTCTTCGGAGTCCGGATCGAGGGACCGTTCTGGGTCCTCGGGCTGTGGAGGGCGGCTGTTGATATCCTTTACTTCCTGTCGCAGTTCCTGCATTGAAGTCGTCAGACTGCGTATCTAATCATGGGAGCGTTAAACGGATGGGCAAGCGCTATTGTTCACTTACCCAACTTGGAGGTTCGTACATAGTGAATCCGGCCCGCGGGTTGACGCAGAGGAAGTCCTCCTTTTCTCCCTTGTACAAAGATGTTAAAATCTTTACTAGAGCGGCAGCTGAGGCTGGCCCCTTACGGCCGTAACGGGTGGCGTCATCCTCCCCGTTGAAATCCCACATGGGGTGGCCTCTGTATTGAAGCGGCTGCACCCCCCGCATAATGCATGCGGCCATGACTCCGATTATGGTTAGTCCGGAATGAGCCAACAGTCTTATCCGGCCCATCAGGTAAAGGACGTCTATGTCTCTTTCTCTCTGAGAGCTCCGCGGACGCCAGCTCAAGCGTTTCTTCAATGGAGCATTGTTGAACTCAAGGAGACCGACCCGGATAGGGTCCGGCCGCGGGACGTCATCTATGTAAAACCATTCCGAAGGCCAGTCCTCGGACGCCTTTTTTGGGGTTCCGGATAAGTATCCGGTCCCAGCGATGCGCCATACTTCGGCTCCACCCACTTGATATATGGACCCCTCTTGAGAACGGGGTACCAAGCAGAACAACCTCTTCCACAACGCGAAATGAGCCTCTACGCCTAAAAATAGCTCACAAAGGGCAACGAAGCCCGCAGTATGTAACACGGAGCCGGGCGTGAGATTGTGCAGCTGGAGGCCGTAGAACTCCAGAAGCCCGCGGAGAAATGGATGAATTGGAAATCCCAGTCCCCTTATTAGATAGTGTACAAGGCACACCCGTTCTCCTTTAGAAGGACTGGGGGTGCTCTCCGCTTGTTTTCCGCCATTATAGGTGGCGAGACCGGCTCGGACCGGGACCAAGTATGCCTGAGGGAGAAATCCCTTGGCTTGAAGCAACACCAACTCGCTGTGCGGAATGGTGCAACTCTCCGAGTCCCCGGGTTTAGGACCGGAGGGGCGAGGGGAGGAGCTGCGACGGCTGGCCATGTTGGAATGGACTTTAGCTGGGAAAGCTCTGATGATAACTCGCGGAGAGGAGGAAATGCGGTTTGGATCTAAATCCTCATCCCGTTAAATAGGCGGGTCGTTTATATGGCCAGGGGTGTGGATGTAAAAACGCCCCAGGCTTTTTGCATTCGTTCAACACGTGGAAGACAACCATTATTGGGCGCAGAAGCCGAGGAACGCTACATTACAAAAATCGGACATTATTCGTACAGGTACACAGAATTTGGGGAAGAACCCACCTTGCAATGCCGAAGACAATTTGCGCGCCGGACTCGTCGTCATTGAAGCCTGGTTCGGGGGCCTACTGAGGGAGTCCTGGATTAGGGGGTGTTCGGGTAGCCAGACTATACCTTCAGCCGGACTCCAGGACTATGAAGATACAAGGTTGAAGACTTCGTCCTGTGTCCGGATAGGACTTTCCTTGGCGTGGAAGGCAAGCTAGGCGATGCGGATATTCAAGATCTCCTACTTATGTAACCGACTCTGTGTAACCCTAACCCTATCCAGTATCTATATAAACCGGAGGGTTGTAGTCCGTAGGACAACCATCATCATACACAATCATACCATAGGCTAGCTTCTAGGGTTTAGCCTCCTTGATCTCGTGGTAGATCTACTCTTGTACTACCCATATCATCAATATTAATCTAGCAGGAGTTGGGTTTTACCTCCATCGAGAGGGCCCGAACCTGCGTAAAATAAAGTGTCCCTTGTCTCCTGTTACCATCCGACCTTGACGCACAGTTCGGGACCCCCTACCCGAGATCCGCCGGTTTTGACACCGACAGTGAGCGAATCTCGCAAGACTAGATAGCAGCAAGCAGGGTGTCTTGAAAAGCTTAGACCTCGCTTCGACGATGGCCATGTGCATGTCCCTCGAGCATGCAGCCAGCCGCAGGGCGCTCAACATATCCATACACGATCAACAGAGGTCGAGGATGTCACTAGGGAGATTGCTCCAATCGCGGCTCATATGGATGCTGCGCGGTTCGCGTTCGGCCATGGTGGAGTTTGGAAGGGGGCTTGATTTACGGGGGAGAAGGATGTCGGTGCTGGAGCGGCTAGCGAGGGAATAGTGGTACTAGGGAGGCGAGTGAGGCGACGGTACACAGGAGCACAGTGAGATGGAGACGGAAAAGGAGATGGAGATGGAGTGGTGCTATGGGAGCGGAGAGGGAGACGAGGCGAGGCGCCAATGTGCTGTACAGCGGCGGCGACAGACTGCACTGTGCATAGGGTGAGGCTGACTTTGGTAACCCGAACACGCCGCCTGGACTAGTCTCAGGCGCAGGGTGTTGTCACTTCACTGTGAGGACCGGATGAATAGTATTTTGACCATCAAGTGTACCACAGTTATACTACTACTACTACTACTACTACTAGTAGGTACATGAGTACTCCAATATTGTATAGCGTAAATAGGTCTCTCGTGCTAGCATGCCTGTTCACTTCATCGTTCAGGTATCATCCATATTGCGAGCAGAATCAAATTCTCGTGCATGCCCAATCAAAGCTCTGCCGCAATGCATGCAGTGGTCGTTCTGGTGCATCAAGGACGACATGCAGATCGTTCCACACTTGAGAAGAGGAAAAATGGAAAGGTAGAACGCAGCAGCAGAGGAAGAGAACGCTGGCTAACGAGGCTGGGAGGGGATCGAGCAGGAAGTTAATGCTCCACGCCTAAAGGTTTTGGGAAAACCTGATTTTCATGAGGTGACTTATAATTACCTAAACGGAGGGAGTATTCCTTAACCAGAGAATGTTGTGTCTCCCACTCACGCGCTCAAAAAAAAACTATGACACATTTTTTATCTATTTGCATAGGTCCCACCTATCAGGAAGGATGGGCACGGACACGAACAGTTTGCATAGCCTTTTCATTTAGTCTACCTAGCCGTCTAATCAAGTTCCTGCACGCCACTTCTCCCATTTACTCCTTCTCCATCGGGAACCGATTCTCCTCGGCTTCTTCACCTCCCCTTCGTCTTCATTTGCATCCAAACCCCACTGCGTTCACATTGTTTTAACCTCTTTAAATAATCATCTACTACTTCAGTTAGACTATCCATCTAATCCTAATTCTCCAAACCATATCCCTCCGTTCCAGCGGTTCCAAATGGCGATAGAGATCGAGATGCAGGTTTTTAGCGTCCAACATGTCCTCGTCGAAGGCTCGATGCGCATAGTTGCCACCTTCACCGTCCACCCAAGGGTGGTTCGGCAGTGGATCAACAATGTATCCAACTCCCTTGAAAAGGTAGAGACGAGGGTCATCAGTCTCGATGCAGAGTACACGGAGCATGCCCCTGGGAAGATCCAGCGCGCCGCCGTCCTTCAGCTGTGCCTCGAAGATGATGTTTTCGTGTACCACATCATACACTCGCCCTCCATACCAGGTGAGCTTCACGATTTCTTGTCTCGGGAGGACGTAAACTTCTGTGGGGCAGCCATCGAAGGGGACAAACAGAAGCTGGAGCCGTACAACCTTGATTTGAAAAGCATCGCTGACCTACAAACCAGAATCAAAATTCCTGTAGAAGTTTGTGATAAACAGACACCATCCCTATTCGACATAGCAAATTTTGTGCTCGGTACAAATCTTCAGAAGGGTGACGAGACGGTGGCATTAAGGTCGTCTGGATGGGAGAATTATCCCTTGACGTACGAGCGGATAAATATGCTGCCCTCGATGCCCGTGTGAGTTTCGAGATAGCTGCAAGGTCCAAAGAGCTTGTTGCGAAGACGTCTCCCACGAAGAAGAAGAAGAAGAAGAAGAAGAAGAAAAGGCTGCACCAGTAGGAGGGCATTATGGATGGATGAACTATTTCCTCTCTTGTAAAAAATTATTCCCTCTCGGTGTATATTGATATAGATGGACTATTTCGACGGTGTGCATGTCTTTGGAACAGAGTAGTAGCGTGGGTCCGCTTGACTATAAGGAACTATTTATCCGCATATATAGCTTTCTCTGCTACTCCTTCCAGTGATTGGTATGCAGTGCATGTGTCCGCAGACATGACAGCTTGTCCATGGAAGTTCAACTACGGCGACCATCACGTTTCATCTCGCGATTCCCACGATGCCTCTCCAACCCACGGCACCATGCCCCCCGACGCGCGCCTCACCCCTCTCGGCCGCACCGCCCCTCTGCCTTTGTGTGCATGACATGTGGGCGACCTAAAATGCGGCGAGCATCAAGTTTCTACCACAGTCACCCGCGATTCCCACGATGCCGCTCGAACCCATGAAACCACACGTCCCCCAACCTGCGGCTCACCCCTCTTGGCCCCACTGCCCCTCTGCCTACGGGAGCATTACATGTGGACCAGTCACCTATCGGGTCCACATGTTATTGACTCAAAGGTAGGTGTAGTAAGGCGCTGAAGCTCAGTCCCGACGGCCCTGAGAGGGAAATGTAACTCCTGCGCCAGGGCTTGTGGTACTCCCGCAGCACGAACTCGTGCCAAACTCGAGATTTGTTTCTTTACTATACATGCATGCAACGATTTAATGGACATTGTAATCTCAACATGTGATGGGGAGCTCTAAATTTGAATTTGAAACTTATAAAACAAAAAGATTCAAAACAAATAAACCGGGAGAGAGGGAGTATATCGTAGGATGTGTCCCATACAAAATAAGTCCCCTGGTTTGTCACCACGAAGATGCGGTTAGAAAGGAGCACAGCGTCTTCCTACTCGTACGGCAACAAATCGGCCGCAGACAGCATGGTCCGCCTTTGATCGCCATGTGCAAGGTTCATGCTTTCTTATTCAATATCACCGTAGTTCCATCGTACCAATTCATGCGGTGGCCCATTGCATGGATGATCCCAATGTTGGACAAAGGTTCTACGGGAACGGTGTCACCGTTGTAAATGTTGTGCAAATTGATGTTGGTACCCTCCCTTACATATGCAAGCCAATCTCCACGTGCACCGAGCCTAACCTGTGAAACAGTGGGCAGGGTGAGAATTAGGAAATGGACACGGAAGTAGTCTTTAGAATGCATTTACTACGTGATCAAACTCATCTTACTTGCTCATCGGAGGAAATCCGAGTGCCCCTCACCGTCGGCATCTCAAGGGGCATCAACTTGCAACTACGGCCACGCCGCGCTGGAGAGACCCCCAAGGAAACATCCTCGTGCATTGCACGGAACATCAAGATGCATTTGTATGAGTAGTTTATCTTGTGATAGAAAAGGATGAACGAGGGAAGGCCTCTAGAGATAGAGATGGACACTACTACTACCAATGTGCTGGCCCGTGCGTTGCAATGGATCCAAAGTAGTAGAATAATACTTGTTCACGTCCTTGAAATATAAACACTCTAGTTTTGATATACATGTCTCAGCAGACATGACAGCTTGTCCATGGAAGTTGAACCACGGCGACCATCACTTTTCTTGTTTCTACCACTGCCACACCCACACGCGATTCCCACGACGCCGCTCCAACCCACGGCACGATGTCCCCCGACGTGGACATGGATCCTCTGACGTCGCTATCACTGCCTTGCCCTGCCTTTCCTTCGCTGACAGGTGGGACCCACACTTATGGGTCCCACATGTCAGTGACAGAATGGTAGGATTGTTCACGTCAGGGGATCCTCATCCCCCCGACGTGCCCCTCATCCCTCTCGGCCCCACCGCTCCTCTGCCTTTGTGTGCATGATATACTACTAATATATTACTCCCTCCGTACCTAAATATTTGTCTTTTTTGAGATTTCAAATGGAGTATCACATACGGATTATATAGACGTATTCTAGTGTTTCTAGCAAGATGCCCGCGTGTTGCACGAAGTTGATGGAAAAGGTAAGCACAACTTATAAATTGACGGATCAAGTACTAGTTACAGTGATGCATATAATTAAGCAAAGGGATCGCACATGTCGGTATTGACTGGAACGAGAATGCAACAACACAATAAGAATTAAGGCCACGATGATGTGATCGCAGTGGTGGTTACAGAAGGCAAGAAGAAAGATGGATCCACAAATGTACGACCTCCTCCTCCTCAACTTAGTGCACCGGGCCACCGACTGGCGGCTAAGGAGCGGCGACTTTTATGGCGAGGTCGAGGTGCTTCTCAGCAAAGGCATCCAAGGCTTCCAGACGGTTGAGGAAGGCCAACCTCGTAGCGTCCTCACTGGCATTGTAGATACCTATGTACACGATTTGCTCGTACACGTGGATGTGTAGGTCGATGAATTCTAGCAGGGCGAGGCACCTCGCGGCGAGCGCGACCTCCAGGTGGACATTCTTCGTGGCGTCGGCTGGCAGTCGCAGGACCACCAGTGCTTGAAAGAGGTTCCGGCGATGGAGGCCGATTAGGGTGGCAGGCAATGAGGAGCCCGGGCGCGCGGGCTGGAGGAGTACGGTGATGTCGTCCGTGAGCTTCTTGATGACGGTGAACTTGTTGCTGGTGTCAACGATCATCTGGTCCAACTGAGAGTCGTAGTTGGCGTCGACGGCGGCCATCCACCAGCCGGTCTCCAACACCGTCTGGAGACGATCCTCGGCGCCATGCCACAGGCCGGTGTCGTGGACCATCTGGCGCAGCCGCTGGCCACTCACGTGCATCGCCGCCATGGGTCTGGAATGAGCTCTTTTGCGCTTACTGTAGGTGCTTAGGCAAATGCTTAGGTGCGTACGATGTCGTAGATGCATTGGAATGGAGGGGCGCCTTTATATGAGGGTAATGAGGGCAAACTGCATTGCATTCACATCGTGCACCCTCTTTTCCCGGACCTCCTCCCATTACTTCCCTCATGCATTAATTGAGGAGGATGCATTGGCCGTTCAACATATCAGGAACCGCTACTCCCTCCCTCGTCTGCATTAAAGCCGTATCGGGAACTGCGCCGCCCACTTTCAAATCGAATACTCCCTCCGTCTAGGTGAGTATTAAGTCATCTTACGAAAACCAAATAGTAAACACATAGGCGTGGTGCATTAACTCTCATGTTGTTTCTTAGGCTAGCCATAGTGGGAGTAACTTAGGTAGTAACTTAACACATCCCAAGACAATTTTGCTTATGTGGCAACTATTTAATGAGGAAAGAGGTGCTTGTGGTAACATAATATGTTACTGTAACATTGCGCTTTAGTCGCTTCGACAGAGACGCGAGAAGACGAGGGAGTAGGCTGCTGCAAATGTAGGGTTGTGTGATTTGACAGCGAGTTACTGTTGGACAGGTGGGGCCCCGTGATTTGACTTGCCATTATCATTTTAACTGCGGCGCTACGACCGGCGTGAGTCTCCCAGATTCCTAACCACCTCCATACAGGTCCCTCTCCCAATGCTCCACCATGTAGTAGAGGCTGGCTCTTGCATGAGAGCCCACTTCTCCACTTTTTCCTTGCCTCTATTTCCTCCACATATGCAAAAATGCCATGTAAAGCGCACTATTGTACTTACTTTTACTTGCTCCTACAGGTGCTTAAGCTTGCCACATAGGCATAAAGTCTGATGTGGCAAGTTATTCAAGAAGAGAGAGACTAATTTGGTGACCCAAGGAAGAAACGGTGTTGAGCGCGTGTACCTAGGTGAAAAGAAATTTTTGAGTCTATAGCTAATTAAATGAAGCAAACTTAGCAGCACCATTTCATTGGAAGAGGTCACTCCTTGGCAAATGCAATAAATACTAGTACTCCCTGTGTCCCATAATATAAGAACATTTTTGGCACTACACTAGAGAGGAGTAAAAAAATACACTTATAGCCAACCTTGTTGTAGTATGAGTGACTAAGTGATGACTATGTATAACATGCCAAACATCAGACAGACTAACGCACCGTGTTAAATCTCCAAGGGCGCGACCGCACGAGCGACGCGACGGTCGTGGTAGGCGCGACCACGATGCGGGCTGCTGGCAGCCCTTGGATCTGAGATCAAACGGTCGCATGCTAAGTTGCTAAAAATTTGTAGAATAACCCTCCACGATAGGATATTCACCCATAGGTCTAGAATCACGCCATGCAGCCATTGGATCTCAGATCTAGGGGCTCTCGGAAGCCTGTGTCATGGGAGAATGGAAAGCCACTACCCTGCCATTCACACGCTGGCAGTTCGCTCCTACTCATCCTCGCACGTCCTTCAATACTACGGCGGTTCGCTCCTAGTCGTCCCGTCCATTCACATTACGGCAGTTCCACTAATCCTAACCCTCCTCCCAAATCCATGGCGTCCCAAATCTCCAGGATCGGCGGTGAGTACAAGGTTAGAACCATCACCGGCGATGAGTTCGATGTCATCTACACCCGTTCTTCTGCGACGGTGAAAGGATGCCTTTCTCGCTTCAGACGCATGTTCGAAAACTCAGATGATGAGTGGGTCGCTGGGCTAGATGTTGAGTACACCACAGTCCTGGGACGAGAGAAGGATCTAAAGGACGAAGAGCGGAAGAAGCCCGCCATGATCCAGGTTTGCGTGCATGACTTATGCTTGGTCTACCACATATGCCATGTCGACGTTGAGTGCCAGGATTTTAAGGACTTCCTCGGGAGCATCCTAGTCAAATTCGTTACTGTAGACTTTGGTAACGACAAAGAAATCCTGGGTCGGATAGGCCTCGTTGTAGGCAACCCCTTTGACCTCCAGAAGAATCGACTGGTGCCCTCTCGTCAGCCTTCAATGCTGACCCTGGCAGGAGCCATGGTTCATCCTTCGTACGGTAAACTGGTGAAACCTCCATACACGTTTTGTCGTCATGCATGGCAGCGGAATGTACTAGATATAGACCACATCCAGTACGCTGCAATGGATGGCTACCTTTGCTTCAATATCTACAAGGGTTGTATGAAGAGCAACAGCCAATTGTGCGGTTCAAGCAAAGAAGTATCAGCCAAGAGGAAGAGGGACAAGGACGAAGTCGAGGACGTGGACGAGGACTCCGAGTAAGGTGGCAGTGCCCTTGCTCATGGTGGTTCTAATGCAGTGTCTACCGGAATAGTTGCAAAGTTTAATTTCAGGTGTGCTTAATTTAATTTGAGGGGTGTGTTGTGCTGAGCCCCCAGCATAACTATGTTATGTTTCTTCTTGTTACTTTAACTCTTCAGTACGTACATACAAGTATTTCTTACATTTCATCTTTTAGTTGGTACAGTACTACCACTCGTTTCTTCACATTATATACGTACGATATATATGGCCAACATCATATAGCCAGTAGTTTAGTTGTCAAAGAATTTCAGGGTGCTTAGTTTTATTTGAGGGGTGGGTTGTGCACTTGTGCTGGACACCATTATTGTGACAAGCCTTTTTAATAGTACTATATGCATAATTTGGCGACGAGCGCTCTCTATATGTACCACCTTTTTTTTAATTTCAAGTTTTGCTCCATGGCGCAATCCATCGATACTACTACTGTACAAAAGTGGAGTATATACATTTTTTAAAAGGCTAGAGGGTGGGGCAGTCTAGCTCGGTCGGTTTCACGAGTGGCGAGGGCCTTTGTGATTTGATGGCTCATTACTGCTGTCAAATCGAATAGTACTGCACCGCTCGCTGCACGCCCGGCGCCTCCATTAAACCCCTTCGTTAAACCCGCATGCAAACCGAGAATCCTACTCCGGCCACACATCCGTTCAGGCCTTCCACTATGTATCTGGTGCCAGAACTCTGAAAAGTATGTCACATACACATACATGTCAGATGAAAATAATTTAGCACCACTCACACAATTTTGAAGAATCTGGCATCGATTGGAACTCAGGCCCACTCATATAAACTAGTATAAATCAGCCTTGGTCACCCCACTGCCAGTGTCCCTTCCTGGCTGTTGCATGGGCTGACATGGTTTACTTTATTGCATCGAAGGATTTGGCATCGGAGCAAGTAGATGCTCCGAAGCCCAGAAATTTTTGTTTGGCATCGCTTGGGCAATGTAGGGCATCGGTGCCAAATACCCAAAAAGCAAATTTAGAACCGCTTTTGGCCTACATAGTGGAAGGCCTCATGAGCGGGCCGGAATTAAACGCAACACCGGCCGAGCTCCTCCCTTCTGCCCTCAGTTTAAACGAGGCCAGACGTCGGCCAAGCTCCTACCGTCCGCCCTCTATTTACACGAGGCCAGACAGACAGCGGGCAAGAATCGCACCCCTCCGCCGCTCCCCCATCTCCTCCTTCACCATTTTCTCCACTCCTCCGATGGCTTCCGATGAGCCGTTCTCTGGCATATTACCTGGCTGGGTGGCCCGCCGAGCCCTCCGGATACGGGCGAGGCCGCTCGGTGCTTCACCAACCTTGCTTGGCCCGACGGAGCCAGTTGCCGCCCCAAGCAGGCGCGTGGTTTAGCAACTCGCCGCTCCAGTTCAGCTCGATGAGGAGTGGCGAGTTGCTCCACACCGGCACGGCGGCGAGCACGCCGGTACGGGCGCCGTCGCTGCCGCGTCGTACCGCGCCACCAGTGTCTGCGGTGGCCGCGCCTCCCGTGTCTGTGGGCGCGCCTCCCGTGCTTGCGGCAGCGCCATGCAGGCAGAGACAGAAGCCGGGTGTGTGGAGAGCGACGAGTCGGTGGCCAGCTTCTCCGTGTCCACCGCCATCATCGAGGAGAAGTAGAACACGGGAGGCCGCCGCCACTTGGGACCCATGAAGGCCACCGCCGAGGCGACGACCACGGATTCAGGTGGTTTCTTTGCTGCTTCGTCCCTTCCGAGGACCTTCGTCGACCCCGCAAGTGTCTGACGGACATGAGGAACACAAAGGGATCCGCGGGCGGCCATTTAGATTATGTACTCCCTCTCCACCTGGCGGGGAAGTTTTGTTCTAAGAATGGATAAATTGTATTTACCTATAACTAAAATAAGTCTAGATACATCCATTTCTAGGACAAGTATTTCCGGACGAAGGGAGTATTAATTATACAAGAGAGCCGGATTGGCACCTCTTAGTTCATGTAAATGTAATGAAATCCATGATGTTTATATGAAGATCCGGCTTTTTTTATACGAAATCCTTCATGCTTATATGAAATCAGTCCGTGTTTGCACGAATTTCATCTGGTTGGTTAGAGTTGTAAAAATGTATGCCGCTGGCGTTTGATGTCGTCCTCCGCTTAAGGAAGCGGGAGGAAATTTGCCGGCTGCCGTTGGAGATGCTCTTTATGCTGAAAATAATAGAGTGACATCCAATCCATTTGAGCTAATTGCCTGTATGATTGTCCCTCTATAAAGAGTTAATAGCATGCACAGTGTACACGTGACTTGCAGGGTGGCTACAGCTTCGTACAGAAAGTTAAAAAGAAACAAGTCCATCCTTAATCTTGTATTCTAAGTACTCTGTGGGTTCCATTGTCAGTACAGTGGCGAAAGAAGCATATATCAAATAAGTAGAGTAATATATAATATAAAAATATAAAGTTAAAAGACAGAATACGAACTCATGTCATCGCGTTGCGAGCATCCGACGCTAACCAGCCCAGCACATTTTTGTTGTAGACCATGTTGGAGATATATCTCCATGTCTACTCTTATATAAACTCCATTCGTTCCTAAATATTTGTCTTTTTAAGATTTCAAATGGACTACCACATAAGGATGTGTATGTAGACATATTTTAGAGTGTAGATTCACTCATTTTGCTCCGTATGTCTTTTCAGGAAGGGGTCAGATTTGTCCTTGATTTATTTATGAGGTATCCAGATGGCACTGCACTGCCAAGAAAACAGGGTAACATCAAAATTATGGACTACTTTTTTGAGTATGTTGGTAAGGTCCGGTCATAGTCACTTGTTGAAATCTCTAAAAAGACAAATACTCCCTCCGTCCAGAAATACTTGTCATCAAAATGGATAAAAGGAAATGTATCTAAACGTATTTTAGCTTTAGATACATCTCTATTTATACATTTTGATGACTAGTATTTTCGGACGGAGGGAGTAGAAAAAGAGTTGGTGATGATGGTGTGCGTGCCATCCTGCAATACAGGCCGTCGGATTTATATCTCACGGATAGGAAAGAAACTATGGAAATTTTGCAAAAATATACCCACATGTCTCTCCATGTTCGCAAATAAGGCCTTCCCTGGTTCAACCTTTTCTCTCACAAGATAAACTACTCATACAAATGCATCTTGATGTTCCGTGCAACGCACGGGCAGCTAGCTAATTTCTTTCAAAATAGTTGCTGCGATAATTGGGTTGAAGTGATATATTTTATGTCTGCCCGAATGACTTCAGATTCACTAGTAGTAACAAAGAAAAGGTTGCCTTGTTAATTAACAGAAAACAGGGTGAAAACTATCACATGAGGCCGGTAAAAACAAGGCACACTGGGTTCAGCGTCATCGTCACTACAGCTGTGCGCTGAAAGCACAAGTGCTCCCTAGGTGGTTTTGGTAATTAATGTCAACATATCTCTTGTTGGACTAACACTTTTATCCAGTATGTTTCAGATAAGTTCAACAATGGAGTGGCATGGACTAAAGGTTGTGGGAACTCCTTCAAGATGCTAAGGACAAAGGATTGGCTAAAGCTTCAAGCTCAAGACTCTTCATTTTACATTTTAGTGATCCAAGATCACATTGAGTCTATAGGAAAAGCCAATACTATCAAGGAGGGATGAGGTGTTGCTTAATGAGCCTCTTGCTTCATGTGCTTAGTGATATGCTCCAAAACCCTCAGCTACTTTCCCACTTCCACATTTGACCTAAACCCAAAGTCAAACTAGGCCCCACCGATTCTTTCTATCCGGCGCCACCGAGTTTCACATGTCATAGCCACTGCCAAACCCTAGCAAATCGGTTCTACCGGTAGGGATCTCGGTCTCACCGAGATGGGATTGTAATCTCTCTGTGTATGTCCATTGCCAAAATTAGTCTCACTGAGTTTAGGCAATCGGTACTACCGAGATTACAATGCAAACTCTCTGGTTAACTTATTACCAAAATCGGCCCAACCGAGTTTAGTAATCGGTCCCACCGAGTTTGCCTGACCAACCCTCTGGTTAGCTAATTACCAAAATCGGTCTCACCGAGTTTGTGTAATTGGTCTCACCGAGATTACGTTATGCCCTAACCCTAACCACATCGGTCCTACCGAGTTGCATACCGGTCCCACCGAAAATCCTAACAGTCACTAGGTTTACTAAATCGGTCCGACCGAGTTTGTTGATTCGGTCCCACCGAGATTGGTAAATTGTGTGTAACGGTTGGATTTTGTGTGGAAGCTATATATACCCCTCCACCTCCTCTTCATTCGTGGATAGAGCCATCAGACTAAGCCTACACTTCTAGCATCCTATTTTTGAGAGAGAACTACCTACTCATGTGTTGAGGCCAAGATATTCCATTCCTACCATATGAATCTTGATCTCTAGCATTCCCCAAGTTGCTTTCCACTCAAATCTTCTTTCCACCAAATCCAAATCCTGTGAGAGAGAGTTGAGTGTTGGGGAGACTATCATTTGCAGCACAAGAGCAAGGAGTTCATCATCAACACACCATTTGTTACTTCTTGGAGAGTGGTGTCTCCTAGATTGGCTAGGTGTCACTTGGGAGCCTCTGACAAGATTGTGGAGTTGAACCAAGGAGTTTCTAAGGGCAAGGAGATCGCCTACTTCGTGAAGATCTACCGCTAGTGAGGCAAGTCCTTCGTGGGCGACGACCATGGTGGGATAGACAAGGTTGCTTCTTCATGGACCCTTCATGGGTGGAGCCCTCCGTGGACCCGCGCAACCGTTACCCTTCGTGGGTTGAAGTCTCCATCAACGTGGATGTAGGATAGCACCACCTATCCGAACCACGCCAAAAACATCCGTGTCTCCAATTGCGTTTGATTTCTTCAAACCCTTCCCTTTACATTCTTGCAAGATGCATGCTTTACTTTCCGCTGCTCATATACTCTTTGCATGCTTGCTTGATATGTATTATGTATGTTCAAATTGTGCCTAAACTCCACTTAAACCTAAAAAGTTTAAAAACTTCAACTTTAGCACTAAGTGTCTAATCACCCCCCCTCTAGACACATCTACTTCAAGGTCCTACAAGTGGTATCAGAGCCTTGGTCTCCATTACCTTGGTTTAAACACCTTTGGAGGAAGATGGATGTGTCTACTTTAGGGAGTCTTAGACATAGAGTGCCTATTCTTGATGAAGAGTAATTTCATGAGTGGAAAAATGAGATGCTTGTAATTTTCAATCAATATCATTTGAACAAGTACATTGCTAGCCCTTTTGCACCTCATATTGATCCTATGCATCCTACCTTAGATGAAGATATTGACATGACTCGCAATCTTAGAACTGTTGAGCTCATCATTAGAGGATTGCCCAAAAATCTGATTGCTAGTTGGCCTACTCTTAATTGTGCCTATACTATATGGAAATTTCTTGAGGAACGATTTCCCGATTATTCCTTGAAAAATTTAGATGAAATTCTCCATAAATCTATTGCCTTGAGTAAGATGAACTCTAGCGATCCTAGTTTTAGTGATTGTCTATTTGAGCTTACCAATCTCATGCGTGCTAAAGGAAATGTCGGAATTATTAGTGATATCATATCCGAAGCTATTAGAATTCATAAAGGTAACCACTTTGATGATCATGTACCTAATGAATTACCCTCTCTAGGAATTGATCTATCACAAGATGATGTTGAACATGGATACTATGATGAAGATGATGATAGTGACTATGATCTTGATGATGCAATGAGACATTTTGGTCTTATGGCAAATCTTCGGGGATACGTGTCAGGAGGAAAGGAATGGGTTCTTGACAGTGGATGTACTGATCATATGACCGGAGATGAAGAGATGTTCCGTGAGCTTGCTGAAAATGACGGCCCTCGAAAATATGTCACCTTTGGTGATAATTCAAAGGGTAAGGTGGTTGGCCTTGTTAAGGTGGCCATCTCACATGATAGCTCCATTCAAAATGTCATGCTCGTTTAATCTCTCGGCTACAACTTACTTTCAGTATCTAGACTTGTTGATTTCGGTTTGAATGTCCTATTTACTGAGGTAGATTGCCAAGTGTTTCGTCGAGATAATCATAAAATGGTCTTGACCGGTATACGTAGAGGTGATCTTTACATTGTTGATTTCTCTAAAAAGGCTCAACCTAAAACTTGCTTTATTGCTAAATCCTCAAAAGGTTGGTTGTGGCATAGACGACTAGGTCACGTTGGCATGAGAAATCTCGACAAGCTTATTAAAGGAAATCATATCCTTGGAGTTAACGATGTCATATTTGATAAGGATAGACTTTGTAGTGCTTGTCAAGCAGATAAACAGGTTGGAGGAAGGCATCCCATCAAGAACATCATGACCACAAGGAGGCCACTCGAGCTACTTCATATGGATCTTTTTGGTCCCAACGCTTACAAGAGTCTCGGTGGAAATTCTTTTGGTCTAGTTATAGTCGATGATTTTTCAAGATTTACGTGGGTGTTCTTTCTTGATGACAAATCGCAGGTCCAAAAGATCTTCAAAAACTTCGCTAGGAAGGCCCAAAATCAATTTGAAGTGAAGATCAAGAAGGTTCGGAGTGACAACAGAACGGAGTTCAAGAACGCAAATGTGGACACCTTTGTTGACGAAGAAGGGGTTTCACACGAGTTCTCGGCTACGTACACACCTCAACAAAATTGAGTTGTTGATAGGAAGAACCGGACGCTCATCGAAATGGTGAGAACGATGCTTGATGAGTACAAGACGCCGAAGCACTTTTGGGCAGAAGCGGTTGAGACAGCTTGTCATGCAACAAATCGCTTGTATCTTCACAAGCTACTCGGCAAGACGGCATACGAGCTCCTCACCGGTAACAAACCCCAAGTTGGATACTCTTGAGTATTCGGCTCAAAGTGCTACATTCTTGATAAGCATCGTCGTTCAAAGTTTGCTCCTAAATCTCATGAAGGTTTCCTACTTGGTTATGGCTCAAACTCTCACACTTACCGTGTCTACAACAATTTCACCCGAAAGGTTGAAGAGACGGTAGATGTGAAGTTTGATGAATCTAATGGCTCGCAAGTAGAGCAATTGCCAATTGATGTAGGAGACAAAGACCCTTCAGAAGCAATCCAAGACTTGTCTATTGGCAAAGTTCGTCCAACGGAGGTGAAGGAGAGTACCCCGTCCATCCAACTGGAAGCTTCTACTTCACGACAAGGTGAACCAAGAATTGAAACGGAAGCATCCACAAGTGGGGCACACCAAGATGAAGAAGACGAGGAAATGCATCAAGACGAACATCAACAACCTCCTTCTCCACCACGACAGGAGAACGACAACGCCAACAATGAAGAAGGCCAAGAAGAAGACAAGATGAAGAATATGTTCAATGAAGACCCAAGCAAAAGCTCTCACGAGTTCGAGCAAGAATTGCCAAAGATCATCCCGTCGAGCAAATCTACAATGATATTCAAACCGGGAGAATCACTCGCTCAAAAACTCGTTTAGCTAACTTTTGCGAAAACTATTCATTCATCTCTAGCATTGAACCTATGAAGGTTGAAGAAGCATTGGAAGATCCGGATTGGATAAACGCTATGCATGAAGAGCTACACAACTTTGAGAGAAACCAAGTTTGGACATTGGTTGAGAAGCCCGACAACAACCACAACATCATTGGTACCAAATGGGTGTTTCGCAACAAGCAAGATGAAGATGGACAAGTGGTTCGCAACAAAGCACGTCTCGTCGCTCAAGGGTACACACAAGTCGAAGGTATGGACTATGGTGAGACATATGCTCCCGTTGCTAGACTTGAGTCCATTCGCATCTTACTTGCCTATGCTAATCACCATAATATCACCTTGTACCAAATGGACATTAAAAGTGCTTTTCTAAATGGTGAAATAGAGGAGGAAGTTTATGTCAAACAACCTCCCGGCTTTGTCAATCCTAAGAAACCAAATCATGTTTACAAACTTCACAAAGCCCTTTATGGACTTAAACAAGCTCCTAGAGCATGGCATAAATGCTTGACCAAGTTCCTTATTGCAAGTGGTTTTGAAATTGGAAAAATTGATTCTACTCTTTTTACTAAAAGGGTTAATGGAGAACTATTTGTATGCCAAATTTATGTTGATGATATCATATTTGGTTCAACTAACCCTCTTTTTAGTGAAAAGTTTAGAAAACTAATGTCGAAGAAGTTTGAGATGTCTATGATGAGTGAACTCAAATTCTTTCTCGGTTTGCAAATCAAGCAAACTAAGGAAGGCACATTTGTCTCTCAAAAGAAGTACACCAAGGACTTATTCAAGAAGTTCAATATGCAAGAATGCAAAGGTATGCCTACACCCATGCCTACTAGTGGACATAATGATTTGACCAAAGATGGTGAACCGGTTGATCAAAAGGTTTATCGCTCTATGATTGGTTCATTGTTATACCTATGTGCTTCGCGTCCCGATACTATGCTAAGTGTGTGCAGGTGTGCACGGTATCAAGCTGGTCCTAAAGAATGTCATCTTAAGGCCGTGAAAAGGATAGTGAGATACTTAATTCGTACACCAAATTTTGGCATTTGGTATCCTAAGAGGTCCTCTTTTGATCTTGTTGGCTATTCCGACTCGGATTATGCCGGAGACAAGGTTGATATAAAGTCCACTTCAGGTACTTGTCAATTTCTTGGTAGATCTCTTGTGTCTTGGTCCTCCAAGAAACAAAACTCGGTATCCTTATCCACCGTCGAAGCGGAATACATTGCCGCTGGTTCATGTTGTGCTCAATTACTTTGGATGACCCAAACTCTTAAAGATTATGGGATCTATGTGAAACATGTTCCATTGCTTTGTGACAATGAAAGTGTTATTAAAATTGGTCATAATCCTGTTCAACATTCTCGAACTAAGCATATTGAAGTTCGTCATCATTTCATTCGAGATCATGTTGCTAAGGGTGACATTGATCTTAAGCATGTTCGCACCGATAAGCAATTAGCAGATATATTCACTAAACCACTTGATGAGAAAGTGTTTTGCAGGTTGAGAGGTGAATTGAACATCATTGATGCTTCAAACTTGGAGTAGGAACTCCATTGGATACATGCAAGTCATGATCTTATGACTAATCCATGATATATCTCTTAAGATGATTATCTTATGTCTTGGATGAATTTGCATCTTGCATGTTATCTAACCCATGTAGGTACTTAGTTGAATCTAATTCTATGAGATTGCAACTCACTCACATCTTGAGCAATCTCTACGTCACCAAGTCTCTACACAATGGTGGTTGAAGACAAGGAAGCACAAAACCATTCAAACATATCCTTTGACAAATTCTATATTGAGCTTCATGATTGTCATTTTGGATACACAAGTGCTCTTCCTTGCAAGACTAACCCATGTAGGTAGATGGACTCAAATTCCAAGTGGTGCTCCCAATTCTTGATGAACTACATCAACCTTGAGCACCCACACAAGTTCAACTACATGAGCAAGATCCACATCACCACCCAAGGTATGTTATTCCATCTTAGATAAGCTTTACTCCAAGTCATGAGTCAAAGCAACTCAACAAGTTGAGAATATATCAAGATGCTTAAACGAAAAATGGTAACCCCATTTTGAGCTTAAACGATGAGTATGACCTATGATCAAGTCCTCTCACTTGACTCCTACGTCAATATACTCCAACATAGGTGACTATGTCACCGCCCAACTCTAGATGAAGTTCTCTTGTGTTCTTTTCTGTGTTATTGCATTTGTCCCTTGCATATTTGTTTTTCTTTTTTTCTTTCTTTCAAACAAAAAAAACTTCATCTAGAACTTTCATTCTTTTTGTTTTTGTTCTGCATGTTCTGCATCCAATTCATTGCAAATCTTTCAGATAATTCATTGCAAATCTTTGTGAGATCTTACTTGTCTAGTGAGCTGAGGTGACAAGTGTTTTCTCTGTGATGAACTCGGTTTCACCAACTTGTAGTTTTCAGTCCAACCGAATCCTCTCGGCACCACCGAAACTTACCACTCGGTGCCACCGATTTCACAACAGGAAAAACAGTTTGCCACTTGTTCTATATTTCTTCTGATCCAGCTCCACTCAATGAATCTTGTCCTCTACAAGCATCACAGTTTTATCCATTGCTTTATGCTGAGTCTCAAGGACCAAACCCATTCGACAGATTCCAGAAAGCCCTTCTTGGAAATTGATGTCAAAGGGGGAGAGAGAGATCACATCAAAGCTTATCACCTACAAGGGAGAAAGTATTAAGGGGGAGAAAGAGATCTCCAGGGGGAGAGAATACTCAAGGATCCCAGATGCTTGATGTTCAAGAGGAGAGATGCCACATGTCTTTTTGGGGGAAAGACATGTTCATATGTGCTTATTTGCATTAAGATCTATCCATTTGTATCTTTCACAAAAACACATGTTCATATGTGCTTATTTGCATTAAGATCTATCCATTTGTATCTTTCAGCTCTGATTTTCTGTTCCCTATCTTCTCCCAATATCCCATGCCAGATTCAGGGGGAGCAAGACATCTAAGGGAAAGAAATCATTCAAATTCATTGCATATCTTTACTCTTGGGGACATGTCAAATCCAATTTGGTACCTTGTACTCACTCTCTATATGTCATCCCAGTCGTGGTATTCTTGTGGTTTCTTTTGTTTGATCTGGCTAGTGGATGTACCTATGTTATTTAACCTTGTTTGTGCAGGTTCATTCCATCCTAAGTCAACTCAAGACTACAAGGTAAGTATATGCATCAAAATCATGAGAATGAGGAATTCTTGCCTATGTACATACTGTTTTCAAGAAGGACTCATGAGCATGAAGGTATTTTCCTTAATAATCTTTTGCTCTGATGCATATGGCCAAGATACATGTAACACATTGCCTACTCTGTCATGGTTATGCTCTCACATGCTTCCACACTTCATATTCACATGTTTGCATACATGCAGGGGGAGCCTATGTTTGTTACATGTCCTTCCAAAGCTTTACTTGTTGTTCCTTATATTTTTATCTAAAGCTTTGATGTATGTTGCCATCAATTACCAAAAACGGGGAGATTGAAAGCACAAGTGCTCCCTAGATGGTTTTGGTAATTAATGTCAACATATCTCTTGTTGGACTAACACTTTTATCCAGTATGTTTCAGATAAGTTCAACAATGGAGTGGCATGGACTAAAGGTTGTGGGAACTCCTTCAAGATGCTAAGGACAAAGGATTGGCTAAAGCTTCAAGCTCAAGACTCTTCATTTTACATTTTAGTGATCCAAGATCACATTCAGTCTATAGGAAAAGCCAATACTATCAAGGAGGGATGAGGTGTTGCTTAATGAGCCTCTTGCTTCATGTGCTTAGTGATATGCTCCAAAACCCTCAGCTACTTTCCCACTTCCACATTTGTCCTAAACCCAAAGTCAAACTAGGCCCCACCGATTCTTTCTATCCGGCGCCACCGAGTTTCACATGTCATAGCCACTGCCAAACCCTAGCAAATCGGTTCTACCGATAGGGATCTCGGTCTCACCGAGATGGGATTGTAATCTCTCTGTGTATGTCCATTGCCAAAATCAGTCTCACCGAGTTTAGGCAATCGGTACTACCGAGATTACAATGCAAACTCTCTGGTTAACTTATTACCAAAATCGGCCCAACAGAGTTTAGTAATCGGTCCCACCGAGTTTGCCTGACCAACCCTCTGGTTAGCTAATTACCAAAATCGGTCTCACCGAGTTTGTGTAATCGGTCTCACTGAGATTACGTTATGCCCTAACCCTAACCACATCGGTCCTACCGAGTTGCATACCGGTCCCATCGAAAATCCTAACGGTCACTAGGTTTACTAAATCGGTCCGACCGAGTTTGTTGATTCGGTCCCACCGAGATTGGTAAATTGTGTGTAACGGTTGGATTTTGTGTGGAAGCTATATCTACCCCTCCACCTCCTCTTCATTCGTGGAGAGAGCCATGAGACTAAGCCTACACTTCCAGCATCCTATTTCTGAGAGAGAACTACCTACTCATGTGTTGAGGCCAAGATATTCCATTCCTACCATATGAATCTTGATTTCTAGCCTTCCCCAAGTTGCTTTCAACTCAAATCTTCTTTCCACCAAATCCAAATCCTGTGAGAGAGAGTTGAGTGTTGGGGAGACTATCATTTGAAGCACAAGAGCAAGGAGTTCATCATCAACACACCATTTGTTACTTGTTGGAGAGTGGTGTCTCCTAGATTGGCTAGGTGTCACTTTGGAGCCTCCGACAAGATTGTGGAGTTGAACCAAGGAGTTTGTAAGGGCAAGGAGATCGCCTACTTCGTGAAGATCTACCGCTAGTGAGGCAAGTCCTTCGTGGGAGACGGCCATGGTGGGATAGACATGGTTGCTTCTTCGTGGACCCTTCGTGGGTGGAGCCCTCTGTGGACTCGCGCAACCGTTACCCTTCGTGGGTTGAAGTCTCCATCAACGTGGATGTAGGATAGCACCACCTATCCGAAACACGCCAAAAACATCGGTGTCTCCAATTGCGTTTGATTTCTCCAAACCCTTCCCTTTACATTCTTGCAAGATGCATGCTTTACTTTCCGCTGCTCATATACTCTTTGCATGCTTGCTTGATATGTATTATGTATGTTGAAATTGTGCCTAAACTCCACTTAAACCGAAAAAGTTTAAAAACTGCAACTTTAGCACTAAGTGTCTAATCACCCCCCCCCAGACACATCTACTTCAAGGTCCTACATGCGCGCGCGAGAAGTCTACATATCGAGGGGGCTACCGAGCGAGGCATCAAGACACAATGTTTGAGAGAGAAACCAATTGACAAATTATGATCAGATCGAGTTGTCACCCTCTGCTGTCATTGTTGGGGGGAGGGAGAGAAAGACGTATTGAGAGTGTGTGCGGTAGACACAGAGGCACAACTAGCGAGTGTGTGTGTGTGTGTGTGTGTGTGTGTGTTTGAAAGAGGAGTAGATAGATTATTATCAAGATCGATGTGCCACCCTACTCCTTCGGTGTCGGGTAGTGTGTGTGTGTGTATGTTTGAGAGAGAAGCCAGTCGATAGATTAGTATCAAGATCGAGGTGTCACCCTACTCCTTCGGTGTTGGGAAGTGTGGGTGTGTGGGGGGGGGGGGGCAGTGACACTCACATATCTCTACTCTTATAAAAAACAGAGTTGGTGATGATGGTGTTCCTTCCATCCTGCAATATAGGCCATCCGATTTATATCCGACTGACAGGAAGGAAACTATGGCAATTTTGCAAAAACATACCCACACCCCTCTCCGCATTTGCAAATAAGGCATTCCCTCGTTCATCCTTTTATCCCACAATATAAAATTCTCATACAAATGCATCTTGATGTTCCGTGCAACGCATGGGCATCTTGCTAGTAGGGAGAAGGAGTTTGTGTGACACATATCTAGCTGTATTAAGGGATAGGTAGATAGCATATGTGTGAAAGACATTAGTGGCTATGGGTGGGCGGAATTAAAGGGGTGGGCATGTTAGACATAGAGAGTGTGTGTGTTTCTGTGTGAGAGACTTGTAGGACGGGGTAGAAAGACGAATTTAACCCTGACGGAGGGAGACGAATACACGAAGTGCACGTGTGTGATTCCGATGCCCACAGGGAAATGAGATGTGTATGCGTGTGAGAGAAATTGCACAATTCATTGACGTATCACTATCTAGTGATCGTGGACGTGCATCGCTTGAACATAAGTGTATATCTACTTCGTATCATGGCCAAAGGTACAATATCGATTCAACACTATAAAGATTGGACACTCACATATCACATTTTTCTATTTAAATAAGCCTTTTTAGTTGTGCATGCCAAAGTTACAGTGATGTTTCTTCAAACAACCAATGTAGCTATCATGAACATGCACCATTGTTACTCTTGCATTCAAATTCATTAGTCTTGGATGATTTAAGTTTCTATTTTGAAGTAATATATGTAATATTCATATATGAATTCAACGGGTACACAGTTTATGAAATGGAGGCTATGTAATCATATGAGGTAACACTTTTAAGTAGCTGACTACAATATCCATTTCTTATTGTGAGCCTCTACACTAACACGCCAATGCATTATGTTTAAAGTAAATAACTAATGGCACTAAATTATCTATTTACACGAGAAATACATAGGCTGAGCGTTTGATCCCTTTTTTTATGAACGCGCCACTACACCCGTACGATTGGCCGCCCCCGTGTGAACGTCCAAGTTATCGGCGCATCATCCCGAGTTATTGTCTTTTTTTCTGGGGTGGCCTTCACACCAGTTATTAACTGCAGACGCGTGCCCCGTGTACACAGTCTAGCATGACCTTCCCACTAGCACGGTCCAAGATTAGTGGAAACTGGATACGAACGATCCCGCGGGTGGCAAAATCTCCGACCTCCTTCTAAACTTTCCGCCACCTTAGTCTTTAGCATGCGAAATCCCCCTTTTGTCCTTGGTGCACGGAGACCAACAGTTACAATACCGCCCTCATCTACATGATAGGTCGGGGCTGCTTTGGTAACTTCCGGTTCCCCCACTACACGGCACCGCCATTTCCTCTCCCCCTCCCGCAAAAACGACTAACTACACTGCACGCCGTCCGTACTTCATCGCCCTTTCTCCCCTCCCCTCTCGAAACCCTAGACTGCTCATCCACCGGCGTACCATAGCCCATTCACTGCCAGCGGCGTCCACCTCGCCGGATCTGCTTCTACGGCCGCATCTACCCCTCCCACCTCCCCTAGAAACAAGTAGACTGCTCATCCACCACTGTACCACAGCCCATTCAGTGCCGACCTTGTCCCCGGCGCCGTATCTGCTTCGCCGGTACTCTCGTCAACCACCGTGCATCTGCAGCAGCTCATTCGTACTCCCACCAGAGACGCTTCATCCACACCCCCCGGAGCCTCCCCACCGACGCCCCCGTCGACGGCCTCTGATCCTCTTCGCCGACACCTTCCTCAACCCTACCGAAGCCGCTTCGCCGACACCTTCCTCAACCCTACCGGAGTAGCTTCGCCTATACCATTCTCAACCCTACTCGGGCTGCTTTGCCAACTCACAAGTCCACGGCCTCAGATCCGCTTCCTCGCACCCTCATCCAACCTACCGGAGCAGCTTCTGACGCCCCATCCACAGCCGCAGATCCGCATCGTCGACACCACCCTTAACCCAACCACCGGAGCAGCTTCTGACGCCTCGTCCACGACCGCAGATCCGCATCATCGACACCATCCTTAACCCAACCACCAGAGCAGCTTCACCTACGCCCTTGTCCACGGCCATAGATCCGCTTCGCCCACACCGTAGTCCACCCTACCGGAGCCGCTCCACAAACACCCTACTCGACGGTTCTAGATCTCCGTACCAGACCCCGACAGCCAGCGCAGCGTCATCACCCTCGACGTTTCTAACCTGATTCCCACAGTCTGGAGAAGCTCAGCCAGCGCAGCCACCAAGCACCCACCACGGCCTAGGTACTTGTCATCTTTAAACCCGTCCAGCATCACCTGCCCGATGTACTTCAAATATACTAACCGGTCGCTGTTACCTATTATGCAGCTGGCAAAAACTACAAGGACGATGTTTCTTCTGGATCTAACAACTTGGCCAACCAAGATCCTAGACTGAGGCATTGCTATGATCTTCTAAGCGCGTCTCTCTCTCTCTTGTATTGTTCTGTGCCTGCCAGCGTGCTTTGCTAGGATTTTCGACCAGTAATCCCTTAGTGCAGACAATGATTTCTACTACTGGCTGCTAAATTAGATATGCAGATGTCATACATGATACTACCTCGTACCTATATTCGTAAATATAAGTCTTTCTAGATATTCCACTATAGGCTACATACGGAGCAAAATGAGTGAATCTACACTCGAAAATGCATCCATATACATCTGTATGTGGTCCATACTGGAATATCTACAAAGACATATATTTAGGAACAGAGGCAGTACATTACACAAAATCGTAGGTGGCATGTAGGAATTCCAGTGCACTAATTAGGCTCCCTTAGAGTGCCTGCTAGTCCAGCATACAGAGTCATGACTAGTTTATGGTACACACACAATCGTTAATTGGTGGTTTAAATATGTGCAAGGGATATGCAATGTAGTATCATGTAGAGATGTCTGAAATTAGCCGTGTCAACTTGTAGATAGGGTTACACAATGAAAAAGTACAAGATGTATGTGGCAATTTCATGGAACATCGCAAAAAAAGGAGAGGCAACGGTGAGCCTATACAGTGTGCTATGGTACGTCACTCCTCCATTGCAATCATCGTGACATGTTATTTGTATGCCAGTTCTATTAGCCAAGTTTCTTAGGGACAATTATTATGAGTTATCCTAAGAAAATAAGCACCTGTGAATATAAGTTCCATGTAATAAGCCAACCAGTTCTTTTCATTGCGTTTTCAGCTTATCTTTGGTATGATCAGTGCAAAGTCTAGATTGCATTATATTTTTTTTCATTTTGCTGCCCATATGGAAATTAATTTGACTTGCAAACATCACAAATTGAACCCAGTGCAGTAATTAATATGATAGGAAAACAGACCATCACTATTTGCTCAAAATGCAAATACAAAGATACCATCTACTTGGCACAATCTACTTTGGTCAATGTTTTCCATAGAGATCCCATTGCCTAATTTAAACGAAGAACGCATGACCCACATTTAAATGAAGAACAATTATTTATTGAAATTCGATGGTCCAAGTGGCTGGTTATTATCGTATAGCAGCACCACCTGAAAGCATCATATAGCAGCAGTAGCAGCTCATAGCAACTCATCATACATCAGCAGCAGTCTGCAATTCATCATATACCAGCAGCAGCTCATAGCAATTCATCATATAGCAGCAGTAGGAGCAGCTCATAGCAATTCATCATATAGCAGCAGCAGGAGCAGCTCATAGCAATTCATCATATAGCAGCAGCAGGAGCAGCTCATAGCAATTCATCATATAGCAGCAGCAGGAGCAGCTTGTAGCAACTCATCATATAGTAGCAGCAGCTCATAGCAATTCATCATATAGCAGCAGCAGCAGCTCATAGCAACTCATCATACAGCAGCAGCTCATAGCAATTCATCATATAGCAGCAGCAGGAGCAGCTCATAGCAATGCATCATATAGCAGCAGCAGAAGCAGCTCATAGCAATTCATCATATAGCAGCAGCAGGAGCAGCTCATAGCAATGCATCATATAGCAGCAGCAGAAGCAGCTCATAGAAATTCATCGTACAGTGGATCAGAATGAAAATTTGGCAAAAAATCAGAGGAGATCCTCACCTTGTTGGATGAGCTCATCCTTCAATAGAACCTCAAGGCCATGGCCTAGGAGGAGGGGAGGGGGAATAAGGTGCCTTCTGCCGCAGTGTGGCATCAGCCGTAGTTGTGCAGCGCCCGCTGGAGTAGTGCGTTGGACGAACCACAATGGAGCGGCTGCTGGAGACCATGAGAATGAGGGGCGGCGCCAGAGGGAGGAGAAGCCAGGGAGATTTGCCCCTACCCGCCGGCCATGTAGCCTAGTTGGACATAGCATCATCGAGGACAAGGCCAGATGGGACCAGTGGCGACGGCTCGCTAGAGGAACCCTAGTGCTGCAGGCAGGGGATCGAGGTAGAGGGAAAGGGGAGAGGAGATGCAAGCGGGCAGGGCAATGAATGCTTGCGTGGTTGTTTTTACTTGAGGGTCAGGTGTGACACGGGCGTCAGCAGTTGCATTTTGAGTGTAATATAGGCAGACAACAGAGTCATTTCACTATTCCCCTTCAATTCAATTTTTAGTGAGGTTCTACCCGAAACACCCCCCCTCCAAAGCGAAATTAGATAAGCCCAAGCCCATAACTCAAAAATGACTTCTTTACATCTTTTATGGCTTATTTTGACAATATGCCCTGAAAAGGCGGAATCGAACTGGCCCTTAACCTGTAATTAAATTGTGCGTGCAATGATGAATCACTCTTGCCTGCTATCTGTACTTTTAGGCATCATCATACATGGCATAACCTAATACATGTGCATTCCATTGTAGAATCTGGAATATGCAATGTTTATGTTAGTTCATACGTTGCACATGATGTTTAAATGCCCCTTAAATCTGGTCAGTCAAGTGATGGTCTTTAAGCCTCCTTCTTTGCTTCTTTTCTTCATATGTAAGATTTGCTCACACTTCTGTTCAATTGCTTGTTCACATCAGCCAGCCATACTAGGACTGTTTGCTTTGATTACTTGCTGTTCTTGACCTAACACTCTAACAGAGCTTGTCAACGATTTAAACACTAAGGGTTGATGTAGTGGGGCCTTGTCTAACTCATAGGTGACATAAAGGTTTGGCTGTAAACTACATTAGGCTCTCCAAGAGTACCTGGAGATCCAGTTCGAAGGTATGCCTAGTTTTTACATAGTGCAGATAAATGCTCGTTTCATTGTGTGCAAGTGCAAGAGATGCGGCATGTTTCATTATGTGGTGTTGTTTTGTTATAATCTCATCCTTTTGTGTTCACAGACTGGAAAGTATGCATATTTATCTTCCAAGGATACGAGTAACTAGTTTGTGTCACCTTGCAGAGGGGGTGCAATGAAGATAAGATTGAGGATTTCCAAGTACAAGATGTTAGGAAGGAGGCTTGCAAGAGAAGTAGGAGCTGCGCTGAGCCTCTTCAACCTGCTAAGGTAAGTCACTGTATGCAACTCAACAGTTCAATTCCTTGTTTGTTTCAGGCATAGTTAATTTTCTCTTTTCAATTGCTTTATTTGTCCTCAGTTAATGAGATGCCCAAATAATCATGCCTGCTGTTCGGTACTTGTCTCACTATTAGTTGACATAATTAAAGGCCTTACCATTTAATTACTTTGTCGAAGTGTGCCTGAAGCTTTGAAGTCTATTAACCAACTATTATTGCATGAGGCTCACAATCTAGTTTATACTACGCTAATGATTGCATAGTTTTGCCTGCTGTAGTATGTTTGTATGAAACCCTCTGCTGTTCATTATGCTCCCTAAGACTTTAATTGAGGCACAGAATGGCCAACTGCTTGCTTACTTATACGCAACGTGTTGTCTAAATTTGTAACTTGTCTGCGTTTTCAATTGGGCCCCAACATCATGCTCCTCTGGTGAGCTAAGAGGGATTTCTGTATGCAGGCTGCACAGACTATCTTTTTTATAATTTTTAAAAATATCACCTGCTTATGCTTCATGACGTGTAACATTTTTTTTGAAAGTGACATGTAACATTATTGTTAGTCATGTCTTGCCATGTAGTACAAAATAGTGTCTTGTTCGCTTCACTGTTGTAACTATATTTTTGCCCTAGTCATGTGTACTTATAGAAATATTCAGGATGAAGTGACATCAACACAAAGATCTGCGAGCAGTGCGGCATGGCCGTTACTAAATGATTATAGATTGGAATTGGAATGTGTTGATGTTCTCGAGCATGAACTAGAGGTGGCAAGACAATGTGTACATGATTGTCAATGTACAATAAACAAGTTGAGACTGGACATACAGGTATTAGATGCAGGAGTCAAAAAATGAAACAAGACACTGATGTAACCATGAAGGAATTGGAGATTTTGCAGACTGAAATTTGTGCTATCTGAATTCGGCCAATCCTATTTTCTGAAGAGATTATAGTTCAAATGGAGTTAAGTTGATGCGCGTCCATGATGTATGAGATGTATTTGCCCAGTGTATGTAATTTGCTGTTTGTGTATGCTTTATTATCACCTGTGTCGAACCATAATGCCCAGTGGGTAGAATCGGCTGTAATTTCTTTATTGTATAGTGTAGGATTATTCTACCTTTCTATGCCTTGATCTCTTTGTTGTAATAGTGTAGGCTTTTTAGAGGTGATAGTATTGAGTAGGATAATTCTTTGAATATGCTATATCGTTCAAACGGGGGCCAATTCGCCCGACCATGGCCCTTCACGGGCCGTCGGACCCATGGGCCTTCTACGTCTCGTAGGATCCATGGGCCTCGTACGTTTCGTAGGATCCATGGGCCGCCAGCTCATTTATGGGTCTTGTACGACCCTTTAATTGGCCGTAGGTGGGCCTTTAATGGAAATCGGACGTTGTATGGGCTGACAATAATGGGCCGTTAATAGGCCGTATTTGGTGATGCTATGAAATTGGCCCAACAGACTAAAGGTCCACAAACGGGCCGACTGTAACGACGGGCTAAATTTGGCCCACAAGCAGAAAATGACAGTAACGGGCCGTAAGTAAAAGAATGCTGCAAATGAACCCAAGAATAAATGGGCCCTCGGAAGGCCGAAAGTTAACTTGGG